>CM077247.1:24683086-25340586 GCA_039654775.1 Spinibarbus caldwelli | reverse complement strand
TGGACTGGGAAAAAATGAGCAAGTGAGATGAAAAGATAAAGTGAGATTATGTGATGTGAAATAGAAACAAGCAGGGAGAAAATCTGAATGAGAGCTGAAGTTTGAAAGTCTGAAAATTTTTCATTAGTGTGACTGCACAGATAAGCTGTTTCCAAAACAGTGCAACAAGCTACTTTTCTAATGAGTAGCAGTGTAGTGCAGATGCTTTATTAGTGGATACAAACAGGAATGCCACCCCGGGACCTATCATGATGTGTGTCTACAACCTATTAGGCCTACTGGAATTCAAATTTTTGCTTCAACCATGAACTCTCTTAAAAATAAAGATTCTTTATTAGCATATATAGTTCCGCCAATAAACTTTCCATGGCACAAAGTGTTATTTAGGTGTGAAAAATTTTATTTAGATTATTAAAATGTTCTTGACACAAAATGAATGAATTAATTAATTAATTAAATAATTAATTAGGTTCACTGGAAATACGTGACTGCCTACATTTCAGCAAAACCGTACCTATACATATATTTCAATGCACTTTTAGAGGCAGTAAAACATTAACAACTTCTGATCCTTTTCAAATTATGATCACAGGAGCAGATTATTGATTAATAAAGACTTATTTTTTGTGTAGTTCCTTGCATAAATACTATGTTTTGAAATAAAAAAAGCACATATTCTGCATGACCATATTCTACATCCCTAATCCTACCAATACCTAAATTTAACAACTACCTTACTAACTATTAATAAGCAGCAAATCAGTTTACTGAGGCAAACGTCATAGTTAATGGTTTGTTCATGGAGAGAATTGGACCTTAAAATAAACTGTGACCATACATTTTAACATTTGCATCATATAATCTGCTCTTTCTGAAATTGTAAACTTGCTCAGTAGCTCATCTGGTATAGCATTGCACTTGTGATACGGAGCAGCTCAGGTACAAGTCCAGTGAAGCACAAGTCACTCCACAGAAGAGCTCAAAGCTTTGTAGAAGAATACTAAAATGGCATGGTTGCTTCATGCGTTTTAAATAAGAATCCCACATTGTAGTAGAGAAAAAAAAAATTATATAGCTTATACAAGGGCGTAGGTTTGCTTTTGACATTCCCCACCCCCCCATTCTTTTTTTCTAAGAATGAATGGCCACGTTGTCAAATAAAGGCCGTTCCACACTGAGCGCGATGCGAAAAAGCGAGGCGAATCGCAGACGAACGTTGCTTTCACACTGAGCGCGAAACGAATGTTCGCCTTCTGCTAATTCACGCCTGCACACTAGGTGGCGCCGACCAACAATACATTTTTCATCAGATATGTATCTCATATATGGATTTAACGTCGTCCACTGCTTAATATACAGCATTAAATTAATATAATAATATGCCAGAAAAACAAACTATCTATAATGCTTAGAAGAAAACATCTTAAAATATAAATAGAAGTACAATTAGCAATCAAGCCACATTTGAACATAATTATTAAGGCATTTGCTTAAAACCCACTTTAAACCATCATCGAGTGCTTGTAATAACTCCCGATTGTGATCTATAGTTGATTCTATAATAGGCAGACATAAACTCTTTGTATGTTTAATAACGCCACATTACTTATTGTCATAAACATCCTTTATTGTTATAAAAAATACCATGAGCTATATACAAAACACATACAGAAAATATATCATCATAATCATATATCTATTTGCTTTCATATTTCATGTGTAGAAAAATGTTTCGCTCAATATATATATATATATATATATATATATATATTTTGTAATACGGAAGATCTAGAGAGTGAACACGCTTTGAATCATAATACTCGCGCACGTAGAAGAAAAAGGACAGTGCTCTCCAGATCACATAATTCAGTGGAGAATTAATATAAATTATATTAAGAATATGTGAGAATAAATTTGTTCTCAGATACCAAAGATAACAAGAATTCAGCATCCATTCTCTTCTCTCTCGGGATATTCTTCTTCTGTGTTTGTTTACACTGGTTTTCGAAACAGGGCCACCACTCTTGCCTTTTTGTGCAACAGCAGCTGCTCCGGGCACGTGATCTAAGCTCAAATCTTATTGGACGGTCCGTTTTTTCGCTTTGCGAAACTGAAAAGATTCGTCGGAATGGACGAAAAAAAAAAACATTCGCATTTTCGGTGCGCGAATGTTCGCGGTCTATGTGGAAGCATCCATAAGAAGCTGTTGTTTTATTCCAGCGCGACATCGCGTCCAAAATTCGTTTCGCTTTTTCGCGCTCAGTGTGGAAGGGCCTTCAGACGTTAACTTCTTTGTAAAGTCACTGAAATGCACTTGAACCAACATGTGGTCAGATTGTGACATTACTTTTAAGATGTTTTGATGCTCATCCAAAAAAAAAAAAAAAAAAAAAATTCCCTATTTTCATATGAATATTTTCAGTAGCTCATTTATCATTTTGACAGGTGTACATTCATCCTAGTGACTCAGACGGTGGGAGAGCATCTGTGCATTCCCGTCAGGACATGAATAGCCTGAAAAAGAGCTTGTACCTTATTCACCAACCTTGATAAATTAATAAAGATTGAGCCTCTCAGAGTCGTGCACACCTTCATGTTCTGTCATTGCCGGTGATTTACGCTCAAATGTTGATTTGGCATGTGACATCAAATTTTTAAGGCCTTGTAAGTGATCTCACTGTACACAACCCCTGTTTTATTGGCAGGATTAAAATTGCATGGCCCACATGTTGAAATATGTTCTGTGCTGAAATCTGATCTTGATGGACACTGCAGCACCATATCTATAACCTCATTGTGTCCATGATGTATGCACTTGCCTGGCAGAATCAAAGAGACTATTTGTTTCCCTGTCATTCTGCCATGATCCAACATATAAGCACTATTCATTTGGGCTATACAGTAAAAAAACAAAAAACAAACAAAAGAAAAAAGAAAAAAAAAAAAACAGATCCATCATTCTCTATTGTTAAAAGCACTCAGAATGCAGAAAATTATTCTGGCTATAAGTCTTACAAAGAGCCATGCATGATTTGCTGGGGTTATTTAAACAAATGAATGACAGTAAACAGATCAATTGACAAACAAACAAATAAAGAAATGGAAAAGAACTGACAAAAGTGAAGAATTGGTCATTGTGAATTTGATGTAAAGGGTTCAGCTGGTTAGGATGGCAGTTAGCCCCTATTGGTAGATGTTGTAACTACACAACCAGTGGACGGATTCACGAAAAACATTCATAAGAATAAAATTATTCTGCTGTTTTCTTCTTATTTATTTATTTATTAATGGTTTTTTTTAACTTAAAAAATAAAGTTAAGAATCATTCAAAACATTTCTTACAAGGTTTTTTTTTTTTTTACTATTGATCTTAGATAAGTCAACCCATTAGGACAACCTCCAAATTGTTTTAGGTAAAATGTTTAATGAATTTATTGGGTTGTTTCAAATATTAAGAATATAAAAATGAGGCAAATACAGACTTCATTCTATTTTATTTATTTATTTTTTTTTTTTATTTTCATCTCATACTGTATGAGAGTGCACATACAAAGGAAACATTCACTCTAGAGTTAAGAGCTTCTTAGAACTGAGATCTTCCCAGTTGTTCCAGAATTTCACTTCGGAGTGTAATTTCAAGAACATTCTTACAAATGTCTTAGAACTTCGTAGGATTAGGTAATTAGGTAGCAGCCTCAACAAGCGGGGTAATTATTTGGCAGGGAATCAAAATTCTGTGCAACATCAGCCCCAGGTTTCTGTATTTATATAATTAGATGTCAAATTTACGTATTTATTTATTTATTAATTTTGGAGGCTCTTGTGTGAAATTAACATTTTCCTTGTTTTCTTGCTTTGATGTCAGAGTTCAGGTCCCTAAAAGGTACCTAGTTAAGGATTTCAGAGTGCAAAATGCTAATATTAAACATTGATATGTTCAAATTAATATATTAAATGTTTAAATATTTGGTTTAAATTCCCACGTTCTTTCTAAAAACTGAAAATGTTTCGAGGGCCTGATAACACAAACTTTTGAAAACTGTGATGCCATGCACATGCATATTACATGTTCAGTCTGTATAAGCATGTGCACAGGTGTTTAGTGTTTATTTACAAAGTGACACCACCAACTACTGGCCCGGCATGCACAATGCAGAGTTTTTAGTTGTTTTCAAGGATCCGTGTGAATGGGGATCAGTGTCACACAATGTCATCTGTATGCAAAGCTTTCCAAAAATCCATAGGAAAAATGCAAGGTTTTGCGAACATGTTGTTCTATCAGGCAATGAAATGTTGAGAAAATGACATGCTCTGAAAGAAATCCATTGACCAATGAGAATGTTAGAGAGGTGCTTGATTTCAAGCTGATTTCACACCCTCAAAACACATCGTACACCATCAAATGCTCCATCAGCACTTTTTCTAGTGTGTAGGCACAACCACATTGGACAGACAATGGTGTGTGAACATAATAAAATGTACTGTACTGTAAAATAGATTCAATACAGCACAATGGGCACATTTACATAAGAGGACCTGGATCCCACTCAGCCTTTGATTTGCCAGTGCCCAGTGAACAATGAAGTGTTCTGCAGCTGATGGGCTATTTCCTAGTCTATCTTCTCTTTAACCTTCGCAACAGCTTTCTTTTCCTACCGGTAACCAGACAGTTACTCATGACACACTTCAGTACAATGGAGTGTGCGAAACAAATGGGAACAGATTGTTTGCCATTCATGGCCAATTAAAAGATTTGCACCAAATATGTTGCCCGTAGCACCTGGAGTAGATGGGAGATTGAAGCACGGATGGTTTGAGGCTAGCTGTGCTTTGCATGACAGTAATGACTACCTATGTCTAGTTGGCATTCAGCAGCAAGTTGTTGTCATGGCACCACTTTGATCACATCTGTGTTCTATTTTCTGTATGATGTATCATCATTGATTAATCCCATTACTCTGGTGTCAGCAGGAAACGTGTTGATGTGGCTTTTGCAATGTATCGCAGAATGGGATGTTGATTAAAATGAAGGAAAGTGTTTGACAATAGCTCAACACAACAAATATAATTGTTTGTGAAAGGTTTTATACATTTCAGTTTTAGTGCCCCGTCCGTGGTGCTGAAGTGGCTGGTTCTGAATAAGCTTACATACTGAAACACTGTGCTAAAGAACGCATTGTATATATAGTTATATTGACATATATGGATGTGCAGACACACTGTCTCTTGCTTTTCATCACTCGCTCTCTCTGTAGATACACATTTCAGAAATGTAGACCATTTAAAGCATGTTCAAGGGTGTTTGACAGTGTGCAAAATATAGTTGGACACTTTGCATGTGGTGTTTTTGAGTAGCAGTTTAACTAGCTTTCAAATTGATTTGGTGCAGCGCTCCATTAGAGTCAAGGGCAAGCTCTGGAAAATAAATAAATAAATAATGAATTAACAGAGGCAAACAGAGCCATACATTTTCACTTTAATAATGCTTTACTCCACTGGGCATCATGCCAAAGGGTAACATATATTCTTTTGCTGAGTGAACACGCTTTGTATCATTTTATTTTAGTGTACCTGTATACAGAGACACTGGCCAAATTCTGACTTGCAGGTTTTTAGTCAATTCCTCAGTGACATATTTAGCTTGAATTTGGGATATATTGACCTTTTAGAAATGTGTGTTGGGGTAACATGTATTCATCATCAGCGGCACAGATTTGATTATTTTAAATTACATTTATTTTAATTCAATTCAGTTGTACATATTTATAGTACGACTGCAAATTACACAGTCTCATTGTCACAATATACAGTACCACTGTAAAAAGTGGTAAACTGCAATTGTTACCTTTAAAGTGCTATAAATTTATTTAACCCCTAAAATTTAGTTTTACTTCTATAAATTAATGTATTTATTTAGGGTGATTCAGTGATATTAAATGGTGTTTTTGACATGCATAAAACCAGTTAATTTAGAGGTAACCATCATCGTTGTATTTTAGTGAAGAAGTATTTCATTGTGTAAAACGCAGAAACAATTTTGTTTATTTATATAATTATTATTTATATAAACATAAAAGCTATAATGATAAAATCTAAACTCCATCAACTGTGTGCTTCACACAGTACCATCTAAATTAAATGGTTTTATTTATATCATTGATATTATTTTGTATCAGCTTGAATATTTTGGGTTGCACCAATGAAAGTAATTTTTATGAGTCAGATCAGCCAAAATAGGACAAGCAGGCCATTTTCACATTTTACAGTTTGCAGTGAAAGTCAGTACTAAGTACACAGCATGCTGTGTGTCTGTAATACTAGGGAATAAATAAACTGAATGTTAAAATACTTAGTGTTTTAGTGTTTTAATGTACAGTTATATTTGACCTCTTTTAATCTGTAGGGTAATGCATTACAACTGTAATTAATAATTACAGTGGCTTTTACTTCATATGCAGATATTAATTAAGAGAAGAGTGTTGTCTCCAGAGAGCCTGTCCTTAGCTTGTATTCCTAAATTGGTGATGGGAGCCATGGGAAATGAACTATATTTTACAACAACCCTCAGCTGGATGTGCCGTGATGGTATTTATGGTGCAGTAATGCTATAAAGCCGAAAAATGGGAACATTTATGAAGTGGCGGTAGAAAGGCTTTCATCCTTCTCATGCTGTGCTCTGTATGTTTCATTTACATGATTGGCAGTAACAAGCCTTTTTTGGCCTTTACTGGCAACGCCAGTCAGTTTTATGATCTTTGCCTATACAAAGCACTATTAAGATGATGTGACAGGTTCAGTCAAGGCAAGCCTTGAAAAGATCATACTTTGAAACACTTCAACAATAATAATAATAATAATAATAATAATAATAATAATAATAATAATAATAATAATAACAACAACAATGAATTAAAATATTAAACCACTTCAGTGCCCATTTTTTTATTTATTATAAATTGTGTATAAAAATATGTGCATGAATAATAATAATATAATATAATATAATAATAATAATAATAAAACTATTTTTGATTCAAATTTCGATTCAGACATTGTGTTTCATCATTTTCTTGTCCTCACACACACACACACACACACACACACACACACACACACACATATATATATATATATATATATATATATATATATATATATATATATATAAAACTACTTCTTCTTCTTTTTAATTTTTATGTGTCAAAATATACGTTAAAAAATACACATGCTTCAAATATGTTGAGTTATGCAGGTTTGAGTCTGGACATGTCCTGATTCATTTCCCCTGATTCAGTCCTGATGCTTTACTTGCTTCCCTCACTGTCGAATAAAGTGGCATTATTCCTCTCAAAATAGATTTTTTTTTTTTTTTTTTTATAATGAAAACTAATGATTTATGTGCATAGATATGACAGTGTTTATGAGAAATGTTTACAATAGTATTTTCACCAAACAAAACTCTCATTCTGGGATATTATCTGTAAGGTTTAATTTTATTCCAACAAATGTTTTCTTGAAATAATGCTGTTGTATGGCTCAACGCTATAAGAAACTGTGCTTTGTGTTTTGCTTTTCCAAAAATATTAAGGAAATAAACCCATTTGGCACATTCACACAACTGTCCTGTCCAAACAAACAACAATGAAACATTCCGGCATTAATTGTCATGTCAAAAATTATTTTAATTATATATTTGAGGAAAAACAAACAAACAAACAAACAAACAAATAAATAAAAATACAAATACAAATGCTTCAAAATATGTGCATCACTCACCACTCAACTGTAGAAAGGTGTTTCTGTTCTGATTGTTCTTCTTTTAAACAACCAAACCCCATCTGAGGACAAAACCATGAGCTGGACATCTATTTAGTGGATATTATCATGCTGAAAAAAACAAACAAACAAACAAAAAAAAAAACATTAAAGTAGGGGAAAATTGTTCAATAGAGAATAGAGAAACATTATAGCCTTAAAAGAGCTTTAAAGTAGTAGTTCAACTAAAAATGAATCCAGCATAGCCATTTCAAAAATGACCAAAAAGCTCATTTTAATGAGAATAAAGTATATACTGTATGAGAGCTACAGTGGAAGAAAAGACTGTGAAATAACAGGAAAAGTGAATAACAACCTATAAATGTGGGTCTGTTTCGCATAAGTGACATTGTATGGCTTCAGAAGACTTGGCATATAGAAGAATATAGTCAATTTGTTAGGACAACATTTAGGGCACTTATTTTTAATACCTATTCATTTCAGTTTTATTATACTGGAAAAGAGTGGCCAGTTCACTTTTCAGCACTACATTGTAAATCATGCAGGTCTGAAACAACATGAGGTTGAGTAAATGATGACAGTATTTTCATCTTTGGGTGAATTATCCCTTTAAGCATTCCAAAAATCATTTCTTCACGTTTGACTAGTAAAGTGTTTTGAGTGCATCTTGAATTCAATTTGTTTGAAGAGGTAAATCTTAAGTAATCTTAAGTCAGTTTTCCACAAGGTTGCTTATGCCATCCACAAGAGCTCAGGCACGAGGTGTGCGTTTGCATTCCCTTCAGATTCCCAGCGTACCTCACTCCCTCTAAAGTCGCGTTGTCACTCGATTACGGCGTATCGCTCGTCGGAGCCTCTGAAAGCAGAGTGCCAAGTAACGTGTTGCGATTCTCATACAGTATTCAGACAGGCGTTTCATAATTTATGACGCAGTTTCTTCTATCGACATCGTTTTCAAAGACACAGGGGAGGGCGGTATGTACAGGCCAACATTTCAGTCTCAGTTTAAGAGCCAAGGGAAAACGACTTAATCAAAGATGGCATGCAGATTATGGTACAATAAGTGTGTCAAGTATATCCTCTAGCATTCCTGTGGCAAACGAACTCTGACTCTGTGATGTCGTGAAAGTACTGTCAGCCTCCTCTGCTCCTCTTAATGCTTGTTGTTAAGGCGAGATGCTCACTCAGGCAATTTGTTGTGCTTTGAAGTGTGAGAGATATAGACTGAGTTTTAAATTCAATCTGTTCTCATAGACGAATGACAATGGGAAGCATCTTTTAAGTGTATATTGAGTGTCTGCGCTCCTGTCTTGTAATAAAAAATCTTTGAAAATGAGTTTGCAACTTATTGTGTTTAGTTGTGACTCGTCTTGCTTTAGCTGATTCTCTATTTTAAAGTTGATGTTTGTAATTTTTTTTTTTTTCAGTGTTAAAATACTTTCTTCTATCCTAGCTTAATATGCAGAGACAACAATAAGTAAGATATTTGAAGGCTGAATTTTCAAAAAGTGTAAACACTCCGGCTCTGTGGAACATTACTCTTTTTATAAACATTAGTTTATTTAACGTGTTTCCCAATGTCAACCAATGGCTTAAGTTGTTTTAAGTCTTGTTCTATTATTATTATTATTATTATTATTATTATTATTATTATTATTATTATTATTATTATTATTATTATTATTAACACTGTTAAAGGGGCAAATATATTCAGTTTCTAATGCCATTATATCTGGACAAGAATTTTTTTTTTTTTTTTTTTTTTTCACCCATGCTCAATAAAATAATTAATTACTTTTATTAAAATGTACTTTTATTACAATAAAATAACAAATAATAACAAAAGGACAGTTCTCGCTGTAATACTTTCAATACTTCAAAAATAAACAAACAAATAAACAAAATAAATACTAATTTGAGACTGATTTGTCCAGTGCAGAACACAAATTAATTTAAAAGGTTTTTTTTTTTTTGCTTTTTTGTAGTGTTCTTCACAATACTTTCGCATCTTTACATAAAATAAAATGGTATCTTAACATTCCCTTAGTGACTAAATCAAAATCGACCTGTTACACTTAAAAACTCACTAAGATTAAACAAAAACAAAACAAAACAAAACAAAACAAAACAAAACAAAACAAAAAACAAAAACGATGCTGTTGTTGCATTACAAGTGAGCCTGTGTGGATTGATCGACAAAAGTAGGTGATTCTAATAGCATCGCACTGTGACATTATCATGTTTTTTTTTTTTTTTTTTTTTTTTTGTTTTTGTTTTTCCTTTTTCTTTCTGTCCACTGTTCATGAAAAAATAAACAGCAGGTACACTGAACTCATTCACTTGTTCCAGTTGACATGAAACACACTTCTTCATGGTATGTGCTGCTTAAGGTTCTCTGCATAGAAAAAAAAAATGCTTATATGTTTAAAAATCTTTTTTTAATTACACAAATTTGTGAGAAATGTCTTGCGGTCCAGGTGAAAACCAGCCTTGGATCTGGATTTGGGCCACATACCTGCTAATTAGTGACCTTTGCTCTAAAGGATGCAGAATAAAATACTAAAAAATGGATGCAGAATAAAAAAATAAATAAATAAAGACAGTAAGACAGTAATGACATGAGTTAGAATCTTTCAGTCTTGAAACTGAGTCTTGAAAAACAACATCAGCAACAAAGTGATTAAAAAACAAGACCCTTGAATCTTACACACAAACATGTTGGTTCTAATGCCTACTGGTCTCCGTAATGAAATATCCCAGGCTTGAAATGTGCTAATATCAAATTTCTTACCATTTGGTTGGGGAACAGGGCTGTTCATTTTCATCAGTTTTGCCTTCCCTTGCTGCAGAACACACATTTATTCTCCTTTTCCGCCTGGCTAATGGCATTAGCGTTGTATTAGTGGAGGAGGCCATAAGTAGAACTGTTGCCCTGGATAGAAAAAGCGGCCAGTTGGCTTGCTGTTTGTATCTCCTCGCTGTGAACAGCTAAAATGAATAAGATTTGCAAATGGCTGGATACACTTTGGCCAGCCTTTCATGATAATGGAGGGAATTTATTAAGGGAGACTTGAGAAAGTGGTATTAATCAGGTCTGTTTGCCGCCTCCAGACTTGTTACGTCCCTGCAAGGATATCGGGGTCGGCAATGCCTTTACATAAGTCTCGTTTATCTCCAGTTGATTGTTCCACAGGTTTGTTCCGCTAGAGTCAGGCTGCCATATAATATGATGGCCGTGTCGCATGGAGGCGGCTTGCTTGACCACAGATGTGATTAGGATGAAGTTTAGACCATGATCCACTCATTCGAACGGACATTACCTTAATGCGGCATTGGTGAAGGGCCAGGGCTGACTTCATTTTGCAAGTATTTTGCAAAGTAACTTAAAAATGCATGAAACTTTCATAGTTGTGGTCATCACCATCAGTTTAAGTTTGGCCACTGGCCAACACTACGCTGCATGGGCGAAAATAAACCAGAGTGATTTGCTGAAAAGAAACAAATGTCTCCTTTTGTAATATTCAGTGACCTTTTCCTGTGCCATTATCCGCAAGGAGGCTGTTTTGTTTTTGAGGCAGTAATAGCCTTTAGTTAGTAAACAGTCTTTTTAGCAAATGCGTCTTTAATAACACTTGTTTTTGACAATTATTGTAAATAGAGAGGTGATAATTATGCAAGATGCCCATGTTAAATGATACTGTTAATTGTGTATATAAAGATACAGGAACAAAACAAAATAAATAAACTATTAATATGGTAATATGTCAGGCATTTACAGGAAATTAAATCCTTCTGATCTTCTTGGAAAACTGAAAAAGATTATTGGCTCACTTTAGTTTGGGAACCAATTCTCACTATTAACTATGGCTTTTGTCTCAATAAACTCCTAATTTGATGCTTAATAATAGGTAGTTGTTAAGTTTAGGTATGAGGTAAGATTAAGGGATCTAAAATATGGTTATGCAGAATAAGGCATTAATATGTGCTTTATAAGTACTAATAAACAAATATGCTAGTAATATGCATGCTAATTAAGCAACTCAATTAAGCACAGTTTTCTTTCCTTTGTTGGCATATTTCCAGTTGAAACAGGAAGTTAGGGTGGGACATATTTATAGGCTTGCCCTTTTTTTTGAAATAGCCACTAGATTTTAGTTTTCAGTTTTTTATCCCTGAGGAAAAAGTGCTGTACAGTTTAACATGTATATATCTGTAATATCTTTTGGTTGCACATTAGCATATAGATGAGCTCAAAGACAATAACTAAAAAGAAGAAACTCTTTGAGAAGGAAGCTGTCGGGTACTCTTTCAGAGAAAAACTACCACTAAAGGTGTAACAGTCCTGGTATTGCTAGAAGAAGTCCGTGACTTCATCCTGCTGTTCAGGAAACTGCTTTCAGATTTAGCTGTATATATGGAATCATATATACTATATATATACAGATTTAGCTGTATATATGGAATCATATATAATACTATAATTCCTGAAATCAAGTGCATTTTCTGTTCCTGTTCCGGGAAAATGTCTAATATTCCGTGGCCATTAGAGCAAACATCACACCTGATGACTCCTACAGGATAGCTGCCCACTCCATTACAGATGCCCTACCATGTTTTACAATTGGCATGTGGATTGAAGGCATGCTTGGTTTTCTGTAAAAGTAAACCCATTTGAACACAGGTAATGGAGAGAAAGATGACTCATCGGAGCATATAAGTTTGTTAATTGCTCAGGGGCTCAGAAGCCCGAATAACCCTAATTATAGTAAACACTGACACAGCTACTCATAATGCTGCTCACGTTTACAGCTGAATTTTGTGAAACTAAGCATTTATCTCAATTTAGATAATTTGACTTTTGTTGCTTTACCTTGCACCTTAGTTACTGACTGGTTTTGGGGAAATTTGGTGAGTTTACTTGATTGTGGTATTCATAGTCCGCCAAATTGCTTCATACAATGGCTCAGGGTTTGGATAGATAGCAAGGCTTATTTTTATCAACACCATTTAAAAGCATTCATGTATTTGGACTAAATAAAATGGTTTGCAAGCAACTAAATGTTGTACACGTTATACTAGATGCATTTGTTTTTATAGGGCTCTGGAAAGCTTGAAAATTATTTATATCAACCCAGGCTCATTTGAAAAATGTGCCTGTGGCAACATTTCGGCAAAATACTATTACATTGTTTCTTGCAAGTTTCGCGACATTTTCAAAATTAAATGTCTAGTCATTGCAACTAAAAACTGCATTCAGTTTTATCCTAACTGATGGATGTGAATCTGACAATGTTTTATTACATTGGTGGTTGTACGTATAGCAGCAGTTTGGAAATTAAATGTCCGATGAGTGGTGCTAAAAGGTTAATGCTGTATTAGATTTGAAAACAATGTACCACCTACAGTAAACCCTACCCTAAACTTCACCGACAGTGCTAAGCAAACGTGTGAAAAAAATGGATTTGCTGAAACAACCATGTTATATTAGCTTGCTTCTACAAGTCTTTGAGATCTTTTATCGAGTTTGTGACGTGTTTCACGTGCAGTAAGTGCAGTGCTGTATCAGGTGAGCTGCTGAGCAAATTTACTACATCAAAAAAAAAAAAAACACTTGAAAATGTATTAGTTTACAAATCATGCATTGTGGTAAAAGTGTTTTGAGGTCAAAACATATTGTTGTGCAAGGAACCACGTGAAAGTGAAAGTAAATCTTTATTAATCCATAATCTGTCTCTATAATAATTTGTGTAAAACTAATAAAAGTTGGTGTTTACTGTCACTAGTGTTCATTTCAGCTGAAAACTGTGGTGAATTACATGTGATTCATGAGTTCTTGATAACGGCTAATAAAGAGCCATTTAATGTATTTGTTTTCCTTTGGCTTCAGAGTGATGTGTCAAGCATGTTTTGTGCAGCACAGGTGATTGGCTTAAAAAACGATTAGCAACCGATACTGGACTAAGGACATATTTTGAGTGACTATGATCAAAGATGGCAAGAGTGGTTTGTGCCAGTCAAGCAACTGCCATTGAAATGAAAGGGAACCCTACCAGATAGCTTTTTCCAGATATTATAACCTCCTTGGCTTCACCGCAACTTCTTCAGGCAACGTATGCTACATATACATATACGTATACGTAGCTTTACTTCTCTTCACACAGTCAAATGGTGATGATCAGCTGAAATAACCTTTTAAAAATTCATCACTTTCTGTGTGTATTAGGCAAAAATATCAATGAATCATTTGGCCTGAGGGATGATTTGTTTACTTAACTGCATTAACATAAAACACAAACAGCCTCTCATAATCTTGAATCTATTAATTTGCTACTGAGATCGCTTAACCTTTCTTGCTTAACCATTCTTTCAAGGTCAATTCTGTAAGTTTTCATTTACATTTATTTGACACTTATCCATCCCTATAGTAGATTTTGAACTTTATGCTGACATCTAGGGGTCAGGATGGTTGAAATTAGTTTAGTAACTTTTGCCGCTTCTCCAGTTTGTTTATATTTTGTTTTGTTCTTCTCTCACTAATGATTATCTCTGTCTACTTCTCATTCTCCACATAGCAAATATAGTTCGATCTGAGAAATGCTGGAGGCTGTGGAGGTACAGGCTTGAATGGGAGACAAACTATCAGTGGGTCAGTCCTGACCCTGGTAATGAGTATAAGGCAAACTGTGCAGTTTGTCTTAGTGCGCTCATTTGTCCTCTGGGGTTTTTTGGTATCTGTTTCTTATTTTTTCCACATTGAAGGTGGCAACTTTCTACATTCTACATTTAATGGGCAAAATAATTTTGGTGGACAGCTGTTAGTCTGAACTCATATCTAGTCTAACAAAAGATGATTATGGTAAATTTTGACCTCTTGGGAAGGGATCTTCAAGGAAGCACTAGCAAACTTACTAATCAGTCTAGTGACAAACATGATGGATCGCTCTATGCATTGGTGTTGCAAACTAATGCATCAACACCATTACAACAATGACTCCAATCTGTTAGTGACCTGCCTATGGAGGTAGAGCTGAACTAAAGGTGCTATAAATTGCTTGTGTGCCAAGATTATGGGCCTAGTCATCTAAAATAATTCATCTGCTGGATAGTGCAATGTTCAGTTCCCCTTTCAGTCGGTCACTCCGAGTCACGTCGGATGACCGACGAAATTGGGATCTCGCCAGAGAGACCAATCCACTTCGAGTGTAACTAAACGAGCCAATGGACATTGGCATGCGATTATTGCATCCAGCTGCCGCTGATCACAGCGTGAGCATAAGAGGCAGCTGACGCACCGCATCAATTATCCTTTCGCTTCGGAGCCGAGCGGTAGTGGTTAAAGCTACTGCTCTCCCTTCCAAGAGAGTGTTCTGCGAGCGAGTGCGGGCGTTACGGCGCGGCAGCGGTGGTCACGGTGTCCGGGAGAGAAAGATCGTCTTCCTGCTGACAGCCACACTAGGAGTGTGCGGTGGCCAGCTCCCCTGCATGCTTCAGCACTAAAAGAGCATTTCTCTGAAAGAGCAATTTCTCTAAAAGAGCAACACGGGTGATCGCGTCTTTTTAAAGATGTCTTATCACCCGTGCGTTTCTGGGTGTGGTCGTTTCCTGGCGCCTCAGGACGGTCACGATCGCTTCCTCACGTGTCTGGGCATTCAGCACGCTGAGGTGGCTTTCGTGGATGGTTCATGTTCTTCTTGCGGGGACATGACCATCTCGGAGTGCGACTCTGCTATGTCAAACATGGCAGAGTCCCTCTGCCTGCCGTGATCCGGCGTGCACACTGGATCCGGTGGAGTCAGAGGTGATTTGAGGATTACGGTGAGGGCTTCCCCAAGTGGAGCTCCTCACCCCTCAAGCACTCCGCAGCCGGTGGAGCTGCCGAAGGAGCGCGCTGGCCACGCGTTTCCTTCGGTGCCCCCTCTGACGACCAGACGTCGATCACTGCATCGGAGGGCGGGCCCTCTCTCTCCGGGGATGACGACCCGGCTGCGTTGCCCCCTTCGGGTGTGGTAGCGTTGTCCGTGCCAGACCCAGAGATGACGGCTATGCTTTCCCGGGCCGCCGAGAATGTCGGGCTCGTGTGGAATCCTAAAAAGCCACCGTGTCCCGATCCTTCGAGGCTGGGCGAGTGGTTCCTCGGTGGGGGTGGCGCTGGTTCTCAGCGCCCCCCTCCGGTGCCATTCTTTCCGGAAGTGCATGAGGAGCTGACAAGATCGTGGAGGGCACCTTTCACTGCCCGAAACACATCTTGTAGTTCTTCCGCTCTCACCACCCTCGATGGTGGAGCCGCTTTGGGGTATGCGGGCATCCCCTCGGTGGAACGGTCTGTGGCCATGCAACTGTGTCCAACAGCCGCTTCCACCCTGCGGGGTGATCCGTGTCTCCCCTCACGGGCCTCTAAGTATTCGTCAGGTCTAACTGGCAGTGCTTATAGAGCCTGTGGGGAGGCGGCTTCCGCCCTCCACGCTATGGCGTTGCTGCAGGTCCACCAGGCCAAAGCACTGAAAGACCTGCACGAGGGTGGTCACGACCTGGCGGTTCTACATGAGCTGCGTGCTGCGACGGACCTCGCGCTACGAGTGACGAAGGTGACCGCACAGTCTCTGGGTCGTGCGATGTCCAGGAGCGCCATCTCTGGCTGTGTCTCGCTGACATGAAGGAGCAGGAGAAGGTACAGTTCCTGAATGCTCCCGTGTCACAGACCGGCCCTTTCGGCGACGCTGTCGAGAGCTTTGCCCAGCAGTTCTCGGCAGCCCAGAAGCAGACTGAGGCAAACACATCAGGCGCCGGAGGAAACCTGCTGCTTCCACTCCGGCTGCAGCCACTCAGCCTGCTCGTCGCCGTGGGCGCCCCCCTGCGGCCGCCCCCACTCCCGCGCAGCCGCAGCAGCCTTTCACCAGGCAGCGTCGTGGAGCCGGTCGCAGGCAGGACGCCCAGCCCGTCCAGGCCCCCGCCAAACCTGGCGGCAAGCGCAAGTGCAAGAGGCCCTGGGACGGTCGACCCAGAGATGGAGGAGACTGCTCATCGGGAGATGGTGACTGCACCACTCCCTCCCCCGGAGGAGGGCCGGGTGGAGTATCTTTTGTTCATTTTGTTCCGCCTCTGGCCCAGCAGCCAGCGGTACCCAAAACATCAGTAAAGAGCGGTCTCCTCAATCTCCGGGTCTCAAGAGGAGGAGAGTGGTGATCCGTGCATCACAGGATCGCTTCCCTCCTCCTCTCTCGCCAGCAGGCAGCGGGTGGTTGCCCAAGAGCACCCCTCCTGCCCATTCGTGGAACCAGGTAAGGGCAGTAGCACTCCAGTCCCCGCTTCAAGTCGTCAAACGCCGGGCTGTCACAAGCCTCAAGCCGGGTTCCTGTGTCTCCTCCCACGCGAGGAGAAATCAGGTGAGTGCTACACTACACACCCAGACCCCGCCCCCTGCCGTCACAGGCCAGGCCGTCACAGGCCCTGGGGCCGGTCCCTGTGTTCCACCTCGCTGCCCCACCGCGGGCATGTCGGTGGGCCCGTTGGCCCCGCTGGTGCGGTCTCTCGGAGCCTGGTTAGCGCTCCCCAGCCCGTCCCGGTGGCTCCTGCGGACCATCAGACTCGGCTATGCGATTCAGTTCGCCCGGCGTCCCCCCCAAGTTCAGGGGCATCCGGTTCACTTCAGTCAAAGCCGTCGATGCCCCTGTCTTGCTCGCGGAGATTGCAGTCCTACTGGCGAAGGATGCAATAGAGCCGGTCCCTCCAGCCGATATGAGGTCGGGGTTTTACAGCCCTTACTTCATTGTGCCCAAGAAAAGCGGTGGGTTACGACCGATCTTGGATCTGCGAGTTTTGAACCGTGCACTTCACAAGATGCCGTTCAAG
Source organism: Spinibarbus caldwelli (assembly GCA_039654775.1). Taxonomy (NCBI): domain Eukaryota; kingdom Metazoa; phylum Chordata; class Actinopteri; order Cypriniformes; family Cyprinidae; genus Spinibarbus; species Spinibarbus caldwelli. The sequence goes on along the minus strand of CM077247.1, from coordinate 25,322,961 downwards.
ATGTTGACGCAGAAACGCATTTTTGGATGCGTCCGTCCCCTAGATTGGTTTGCAGCAATCGACCTGAAGGACGCGTACTTTCATGTTTCAATTCTCCCGCGACACAGGCCATTCCTGCGATTCGCGTTCGACGGTCGGGCATATCAGTACAAGGTCCTGCCCTTCGGGCTGTCCCTTTTCGCCTCGTGTCTTCACCAAAGTCGCAGAGGCGGCCCCTTGTTCCCTTGAGAGAACGGGGTGTGCGCATTCTCAACTACCTCTATGACTGGCTCATACTTGCACAGTCTCGAGAGCTGTTGTGCGCACACAGGGACCTGGTGCTCAGGCACCTCAGCCAGTTGGGCCTTCGGGTCAATTGGGAAAAGAGCAACTCGTGCCAGTGCAGAGGATCTCTTTTCTCGGCATGGAGTTGGATTCGGTCAACCAGACAGCACGCCTCACCCAGGAACGTGCTCAGTCGGTGCTGAACTGCCTCAAGACTTTATCAGGCAGGACAGCGGTCCCACTGAAACTCTTTCAGAGGCTCCTGGGGCATATGGCTGCAGCTGCGGCCATAGTTCCGCTCGGTCTGCTCCATATGAGACCGCTTCAGCACTGGCTCCATGGTCGAATCCCGAGGTGGGCGTGGAAACGCGGTACTCACCGGGTTCAGATTACACCGGCCTGCCGCAAGACCTTCAGCCCGTGGTCAGATCCTTCGTTCCTTCGGGCAGGAGTGCCCCTGGAGCAGGTATCCAGGCATGCTGTGGTATTCACGGATGCCTCGACCACCGGCTGGGGTGCCACGTACAACGGGCACGCAGTATCAGGGGTTTGGACGGGCCCCCTTCTGCGTTGGCATATCAATTGCCTCGAGTTGCTGGCAGTACGCCTTGCCCTGTGCCGCCTCAGAGGGCGCCTTCGGGGCAGGGACGTTCTGGTCCGTACGGACAACACTGCGACCGTTGCCTATATCAACCGGCAAGGCGGTTTGCGCTCCCGTCGCATGTCGCAACTCGCCCGCCACCTCCTCCTCTGGAGTCAGAAGCATCTGAGGTCCCTTCGTGCCATCCACATCCCAGGAGTGTTCAATCAGGCGGCCGACGAGCTGTCTCGAGCGGCACTTCCTGGGGAGTGGAGACTCCATCCCCAGGCGGTCCAGCTGATTTGGAGTCGGTTCGGAGTTGCTCAGGTAGACCTGTTTGCATCTCCAGAAACCACCCACTGCCAGTGGTTCTACTCCCTGTCCGAGGCAACGCTCGGCACGGATGCACTGGCACACAGCTGGCCCCAGGGCTTGCGCAAGTATGCGTTTCCCCCAGTGAGCCTGCTAGCACAGACATTGTGCAAGATCAGGGAGGACGAGGAGCAGGTCCTGTTAGTGGCTCCATATTGGCCCAACAGGACCTGGTTCCCGGAACTCATGCTCCTCGCGACAGCCCCTCCCTGGCCGATTCCTCTGAGGAAGGATCTGCTTTCTCAGAGACGGGGCACCCTCTGGCACCCGCGTCCAGACTTGTGGAAACTTCATGTGTGGTCCCTGGACGGGACGCGGAGGTTGTAGGTGACCTGCCCCAGGAGGTAGCGCTCACTATCGCTTCAGCACGAGCACCGTCCACAAGACGGGCCTATGCGCTGAAGTGGAACCTGTTCGTTGAATGGTGTTCCTCTTACCAGGAAGAGGACCCCCGGAGATGTTCGATCAGAGCCGTGCTTTCCTTTTTGCAACAAGGGTTGGAGCGTAGGCTGTTCCCCTCCACCCTTAAGGTAAATGTTGCTGCTATTTCTGCCCACCACGACCCCATAGAGGGGAGGTCGGTGGGGAAGCACGATCTGGTCGTCAGGTTTCTTAGGGGGGCCAGGAGGTTAAATCCTCCGAGGCCTCCCTCCCTTCCCTCTTGGGATTTGGCTTTGGTGCTAAGAGCCCTACAAACTGCCCCCTTTGAGCCATTGCAGTCAGTCGAGTTGAAGTTTCTTTCTATGAAAACCCTACTCCTGACTGCATTGGCCTCAATCAAGAGGGTGGGGGACCTGCAGGCATTTTCGGTCGACGAGTCGTGCCTTGAGTTTGGGCCGGCTGACTCCAGTGCAACACTGAGGCCCCGGCCCGGCTATGTGCCCAAGGTTCCTACCACGCCCTTCAGGGACCAGGTAGTGAGCCTGCAAGCGCTGCCCTTGGAGGAGGCAGACCCAGCCCTAGCTTTGCTCTGTCCTGTACGCGCACTGCGTCAGTACGTGGATAGAACTCAGAGCTTCAGGACCTCAGAACAGCTCTTTGTCTGTTTCGGAGGACAGCAGAAGGGGAAGGCTGTCTCCAAGCAGAGGATGGCCCACTGGATAGTGGATGCCATCACCTTGGCCTATGAAGCACAAGGTGTGCCCTGCCCGCTCAGGTTGCGTGCTCACTCCACTAGGGGTGTCGCATCGTCCTGGGCGCTGGCTCGTGGTGCCTCGCTAGCAGACATCTGTAGAGCTGCGGGTTGGGCGACTCCCAACACGTTCGCTAGGTTTTATAGCCTACGTGTCGAACCGGTTTCCTCCTGTGTTCTCCCCTCAAACGGGTAGTGGCACTGAGAGGGCCGGCTCAGAGTCGGCTTGCGGCGTCCTTACGCCTAAATTCTCCAGAGAGTTCCTTAACCAGGCAAACCCTGTTGAGTCCTCCAGCACTCCGGCGTCCGGACACGGCGGAGCGTCCGGCGCCAGGCCTTCAGCCAATGAATTCTTGAAATCTGGTGCGAGGCTAGTGCCCATATGAGAGACCCTGTCGGGATCCCATATGTGTATTCCACGGTATTCTTATTAGAGCCATGTTTCCCCTGGCGGACCACGTTCTGCCATCTCTAAAGATGCAGCCTGAGCCATCTCAGAGACTTCCATGTGCAATAGGGCCCTTCGGGGTTACTTCACATGTTTGAATGTCACTTAACCCCCTCTGGGAGGAGGTGACTCCGCAGTGTGCCTCTTCCAAGTGGAAGGGCACGCTTCCCAGTGTTATCCTAGTCCTACTGTTTGGGTTGTTCAAGGAACACCAGTAGTTGACCTTCTCTGTGTAGAGCCCGGTCCTATCGTCTGCCTTTATAGGAAGGGTCAGGAGCCCTACACAGGGCACTGGAAGGGGCAGCTCCTGTGGCGCTTTGGTAGGGATCCCAATTTCGTCGGTCATCCGACGTGACTCGGAGTGACCGACTGAAAGGGGAACGTCTCGGTTACGTATGTAACCCTCGTTCCCTGAAGGAGGGAACGGAGACGTCACGTCCCGTCGCCACAGTCGCTGTACCACCGCTGAGCTGCCGGGTCGCCGGCTCGGCTCCTCAGCGAAAACATAATTGATGCGGTGCGTCAGCTGCCTCTTATGCTCACGCTGTGATCAGCGGCAGCTGGATGCAATAATCGCATGCCAATGTCCATTGGCTCGTTTAGTTACACTCGAAGTGGATTGGTCTCTCTGGCGAGATCCCAATTTCGTCGGTCATCCGACGTGACGTCTCCGTTCCCTCCTTCAGGGAACGAGGGTTACATACGTAACCGAGACGTTAGTTCTGGCAATTATCCATTCTTTTCTTTTCAAAGAAGGAATCAATTATTTGAAATTATGCATGGCCCAATTTCTACAAAACAATTAAAAATAAAGGAAAGTTTGCAAATTATAAGATCAACTCTATGCACACAGGCTAATAGAAATCAGTATATTCATTATAGTGCTGGACGTCCAGTGGCCCCATAAGTATTTGTTTGACTAAATTCCTAATTTTTAGAAATAAAGAATCAAAAAACTATTTGTGACCACTGTAACTTAATATGGCATCAAGTATGTCATTAACCATGTCCATCCATGACACTTGAGCTACTACCGAGATGGTGGTTACTAAAAATAAAAAAAAAAAAATAAAAAAACACTTTTTTTATTAATTTGCGGGCAGATGTTCTTTGCTCTCTTCTTGTTAATACCAAAGCAGTATTTGTGTCTTGCCACAGACAGATGCATTTTGCTGACTTGGAGCCAACAACATGAATCTAAGTCTTACTGCCGCATCTGGGCAGTTAAAGAAGTTTATAAACATGGTATGAATCATACCAGTGAACAAAATCAAATTTAAAATTAAAATCAATTCTATTTAAACACTTAAACACATGGTAGTCTACATCAACATGTCAAGGACACTTATTTGGTATTGAGAAATTTGATGTGTCATGTCACAGAGAGAAAATAGGGTAGATGCTATTATTCCTATTACCAGAAGAGAGGAAATAGGATTGATAATATTATTTCTGTTGCCAGAAGAGCTATAGTGTGGGGGGAAAAGCAAACTTTGTTGTATCTGGGTGCGTAGCACCTGCTGCTCTGCAAATCCTGTAGTTCAAACAGTAGAGCATGGCACTAACCATGCCAAGGTCATGGGTTTGATTTCTATAGAATGCATTAACTGATAAAATCATTGAATGCAATGCAATTTACTTTGAATTGAAGTTATTTTTATTTATATTTATTTATTTATTATTTTAAAAAAATCCAATGTCAATAATGTACAGTATGTCTTGTCACAATGTAATAGAGACATTGCACTGAGGCTGCTATTAAAGGATGGAGCATTTCACTTGCAAAGAGATTTTATCTGCAAGTCACAGCCTTGTAAAAATAAATAAATAAATAAATAAATAAATAAAAATTAAAACGTATGCTGTGACAAATTACACGAGATGTGCCATGTATTTTAAATTCTGTTGATTTTGTTTAATTTACTTTTGTAAAAGAAAAAAAAAAAAAAAAAAAAACTTGAATACATCTGAATAAATGTATGTCAAAGCAGAGAATACAACATTAGGATTCTTATAAATATCTGACTTGTTTGCCGTCACATTTGATTACATACTCAAAATTGTGTTTGGCCAGAGCAGTCTTGCATGCTGAAGTCAGATCATTACCTCTGCTGTTCCACTATGTTAGAATCCACAGCCTGTTACACTGGTTCATAGAGCCGATGAAAACAACTTCCTTCTTTTCCTTTCAAAGATGTCAGAGGAGATTAAGATTTGCCTCACGTGTGGCCGATATGAGTTTTCTGCAGGACGAGCAGCAGTCAGGGAGATAGAAAAGGCCATTAGTTGTGATTGCGAAGAGGCCTCCCTTTATGCACTGCCTCATACTTCTAAAACATCATGTGTCTTCAGATTGATTTTTTGCCCCCTTTTTTATATCAATAGATTTCAGCAGTGGTGTAAATAAATATTTTGAGCATGTTATTTTTCATTCAATGAATTTGCATGAAGCATATGATAACATATCCCATAAACATGCTAAAATACTTTTTTTTTTCTTTCTTTCTTTTTTATTCTAGTTGCTTGACTCACCTCTGCTATTGTATGTGTGGTGTGCTAGAAGACATGAACAGAAATTAGATTTCTGAGTATGTGTATTTCCTTGACCTCACGACCCAATCCTGCAGTGAGTGCAAAGTGCTCAAGGGTGGATTTACAGCTTAAATTCAGTTTAATACCCATTTAGAATTGTAATAAGTGTGGAATCTTTTGTTATACTTGGAATGGTGTTTTCGAAATATTTAATAAATGGTGCTCTTAAAACATGCTTATGGCAAAAAAAAAAAAAAGAAAAAAAAAAAAGAAAAAAAGAAAAGAAAGTGTAAAGAATTTTTGGGAGTATTCAAGCAGCCCTGAACATGCAGTATATGTTCCTCAGTTGTGGTAACTGAACACACTTCAGTAAACTGATGTGTTGTCTATACAAGAACAAGATTAAAAAAAAAAAAAATCTGCCATTAGTTTTTCACCCTCTCTCCCTTCTTTCTCTCAAAGTAAACCTTTCAATTCTGAGCACGACCACCATAGTCCTTCAAGGACAGTCTGCCTGCAAAGAGTAAATATAGGCTTTACAATTCCAAGGCTGTCTAAAGCAGCAGACATTGATAAAGCAGAGAATCCTCACAAATAGTGGCACTAATTTCTGAAGAAAACGTATCACGTGAAAAAAAGTGGAAAGCTAAATTAGATGCAATTTTCAAACCCCCTTGTTGCTGTATAAGATGTACCACAAGTGCAATCTTTTTAATTCAGAATTTGACACTTGAACAATTGATCAAATAAAGTCTGTTGTAAACATTACAGCTGCAACTTTTCTCTTTATTTTCCTCACCAGAGATTTGGGGATTTGAGTGCAGCACCTCTCTGATAAGCCTGTAATGGAATTGCTCAGTGGCTGTATAAGGACTGCGCCCAACTGCAGTGATTTTGTTTCATCCATGCAGGAATCACCACTTTGCCTCAGCTAGAGTTTGGACAAGCCTACCTGCACTGACTGAAGGTATACCTTCACATGAAAAACCACTCTACCAAAAGACGTTTCCTCTCTAAGCAACAAAATCAATTAGGTCCTCACTTCACACTTCCCAGCACTCTCTGAAACAGATATTTCACAAGCGCATCTACTGGAAATAAAATATTAAAACTACTGCGGATTTTATACACAAGTAAAAAACAAATGGGTTTTTGTAAGTTGCTACTGTATGTGTTTTGCTCCTTCTTTAGAATGCAGCTGTAATGTTTTTTTTGGTCACGACAAAATATGTGATGTGTTTTAAATTAACTTGGTTGGATGAATTGTCTTAGAAGCTCTTAGACAAAGGTATTAACTGCACCATCTCTGATGCCAATTATCTGGAGTTTTGGATTTTAATTAATCAGTTTTCGAGAGAAAGAGGCCCTCTGGTACCCATTAATGGGCCTAACAGCAGCACATTGTCATCGTTTTTATGTTTAATTAGTGACCACATCCATAATAGTGCCTCTAAGGCAGCCATGTTAGCTTGTCAAAATGCCCGCATTCAGTAATTACAGAAGAGTAATGACAGAATTCCTGGAGTTTTTCAGCATCTGAATATTAATGAATGCCTGTACAAGTAAGAAGAAAGTGTGGATGGATGGATGGATGGATGGATGAATGGAAGGTTATGGATGGATGGATAAAGAGGGATGGATGGATGGATAAAGAGGGATGGATGGATGAATATGAATGGAGAGATAAATGTATGGATGGATAAAGAGAAATAGATGGATGGATGGATGGATGGATAAAGAGGGATGGATGGATAGACATGGATGCTGGACACTGGTGGTGGTTGAGATGAGATGAGATGGATCGATGGATAAAGAGGGATGGATGGAAATGGATGGAGAGAGCAATGGGTGGATGGATGGATGGATACAGAGGGATGGATGGATAGACATTTAACTCTATAAAAAACACACACACACACACACAAGTAAAGAGGGATGGATGGATATGGATGGAGAGAGCAATGGGTGGGTGGATGGATGGATGGATGGATACAGAGGGATGGATGGATAGACATTTAACTCTACAAAAAAAACACACACAAGTATCATAAAAGTAGTACAGCTCATGCTATAATGCATATCTTGATGTCATACTTTGTATGACGAAGAGATTGAAATTGAAGTCATTATTCTCAAAAAAATGAATAAAAATAAATAAATAAAAATAAAAATCCTCTCTGTCATAGCTCTCAAATCTCTTTTGGTAATATGTATATTCAAAGCTGATTTGACATGAACAATGTCAAATGCCATTGATTCCTGTGCATCTCCAGGATTGCATGGTGCTTTTTTCTTTTCTTTTTCAGGTCAACTATTAATTTACGTATTTAAAAAATTAACAAAGCTAACAATAGACCATGTCTCTAAAAAATCTTACTCCAAAAGTCAAATATGATGTGTGACATAATATGTCATCATCAGATGCAAATAATGAGTCATTCCTTTTCACAACCCCGTGTTCTTTCGCTTCTCCAGTACTAAGTAAAGTTTATAAATGGTGATTGGTGTCTTACAGCATTGGTTTATTACCAATCACTGAATATGCTACTTCAAGTCTCTACTGCATCTTCCCCAGCATGTGATTTTAGTTGGGAAAATGTTATTGGGCTGAAAGCTCTCAAGCTTAAAGGATAAGTGAGTAACACACATAAATTACCTTGACTTTGGCACCTTGCATTAGCTTTTCTCGACTGCTGTCATTTTACCTTAAGGGCATAGGAAGCTAATGGACAACTTGTGTCGGAGGGATAGATCTGGTGCCGGGCGTCATGCTGGCAGATTAAATGCCAGTGTCATAGAACAGTGTCAGCAATTTGTGGCCCAGGCAGCTTGTCCATTGGCCGGAAGGTCCCATGATTCATTCTACCCCAGGTGATAAAGGAGGATGAACTAGCCACTTTAACCAGCGACGCTAATCTTCAGGGGTTCTTCTAATAACACGTAAGTGCACAAAGTTACATATTATATATATCAGTATGCTATAAATTAACATACTATATTGGTGTTCCACTAGTTTTACCAGCAAGGCTTTGAATGGTCAGCAAAAGTTGGAAGGTCATGCTTGTCCAAGCTATTTTTTTTTTTTTTTTTTTCATCAAACTTTAGTGTTGTGATTGATCAATGTCAACGCACCTGAATAAAACAGATGGTTTATTTATTTTATTTATTTATTTATTTTTTTCATTCCCACAGACTGCAGAACACTGTCTGGCTGCTTGTCAGGACTAGACGGCATTATGGACACCTGCTGTAAATGGATTGAACACAGACAATAGATGGTGGTCTGTAATATCCAACCAGGTTTAGTCTTTAAAAAACATAATTTAATGACATAGTAGAATGTTCAGAAACATCCAGCACTGTGTGACTGCTTCACAGGGAGTCCTAGTGACTTATCTGTCAAAGTGATGGACAGTTTTAAGCTATATAAGGAAGGCTGGCTAGCTGTCAGACAGAGAGGTTGTCACAAAGGCTGTATCTCAGGAACTATAAGGTTCAATAGTTCAATTACACAAATTCTAGGGCTAGTCTATGTTTAAACACCAACTTCAAAGCTGCTTTAAAGGAATAGTTCACCCAAAAAAAATCACCTAATAATTTACATTGATCCTCATGTTGTTCCAAATCTTTTTGATGTTTTCTTTCTTTCTTTCTTTCTTTCTTTTTCTTTCTTTCTTTCTTTCTTTCTTTCTTTCTTTCTTTCTTTCTTTCTTTCTTTCTTTCAATAACATCAAAAGTTGTGCTTGAACCATTTTCTGCAAAAACTGAAAATAACGAAAACTTACTTGAGGTTGATGGCAGTTCATATTAAGTTCTAATTGGCCAATCACCGTTAGGTCAGAAATGATCATACATAAATAATTTTAATATTTCATTCTACACAACATTATTAATCTAAGGCAGATAGTGGTTTTACAGAGGGGATGCTTTTTGTCTTGTCTTTTTTTTTTATTTATTTTTTTTTAACAAATACCCATCTCTCCACATCCACCCTCAATCCGAGCCCTGGGTGTAAGCAAGAACTTATATTTCAAGCATTTCTCCATAATTAAAGGCTGTTTTTCATACAGCTTCTGTCATAGAGTCTTTAGCATCTTAGCACAACAATAAATAACAGCATAAGCGGTAGGGATGCTAATAGTTACTAAGTGGTATAATGTAAAAATTGCACCCACCTAGAGAGAAAAACCCAACATTTATTATGAAGCATGACAGAGGAATAGTCAGAGCTATGCTATTTGTAGAAAAAATCATCTTTGCTGTTGTATCTACCATCACTGCACATTGTTTTAACAGGGAAGAAATGAGTAGCACTTTATTTTACAGTCATACTCGACATGAATTAACTGTGTGTGTACTATACCGTAAACCTAATCTTAACCCATATTAAGTCCAAGTAGTTATTTTAGATTACTTATACATTCTTGAGCATTTCTGAGTGAGTAAACTCTGTAAATAGAGACAGAATGGATAAAGAAAATCATACAGAAAGTGGTTTTCCATTTTTTGTTTTTTTCACTTGAAGATGCCAGAACAGTAGTTCCACATTGGTTTGATTTTCTTTCTTCCATGCAATCGACCTTGCCTGTTGAGATCACCAGCTGAGGGTGTCACCTTCACCGTCCCAAAGAAGAAGCACAAAGGTTGTTACAAAGTGAAAAGGAGAGTAGCGCTTGTCTGATAGTGATGACATTCAGAGGTGTGTTGTTGGGATTAGGGCTTTCTAACGTTCAATCCTCTGTGAACTCTTTGCATAACGTATGAGGAAGTACAACCTGAAGGATTCCAACTGTTTCATGTGGACCACGACTTGGTGCTCAGCAAGAAGTGAAGGTGTTCTCTCTAGCTCTTAATTTTTAACCATTCTCTGCAGACTGTTCAACTCTCCCTGCAACTTCCACTAATTTATTTATGTTGGAGTGTATATCCCCCCCAGGCAAACGTCAAGCAGAGCAGGCCACCCTGGCCACTCACATTCTGAACATGGATATTGATGTTCTCTGCTCAGATATCTTTCTAATGGGGGATTTCAACCAAGGCGGCATGGAGAATAATCTACCCAAGTAAATGAAAGAAAAAAAAAAGATAATCTGCCCAACGTGGAAAGGGAATATATTGGACCAGTTGCCACAGATCCATTAAAGGATTATTCCGTGCTTCTATCCATCATCCCTTTGCAACTCAGATCACACCATGACCATGATGATCCCAACACGCAGACAAAAGCTAAAGCAGTTCATGCCACTGGGTAGAAGTGCAGTAAGGATACCTGAGCAAGGATGTAAGATCTTACAACTTCTTACAACTTTTAACAACTTTAGTAACATAATGATGGTTCGGCCTACCCTGATGAGCTACCAACAAGTCTGACCAAATTAACACATCCTTGCTCCTCACACTCTTATCTCATTTCCAAGTCTCCTTTGATCCATCAGCTCACTTTTCATGTCTAGCAAAACCCATCTGACTTCTATTCCCTTCAATCTCATCATTAAAGTGGAGGACATTTTCATATTCAGGAAACAGAAAATCAGGGAATCATCTTACATTGACAAATTTGGCTGACACTTTTATCCAAAGCAACTAAAATCAGATTCAATGTACACATTTTTATCAGTTCAGACTTCGGAATCGAGCCCATGCCATTGGTGTTGCTAGCAATATGCTCTACTGTTTGAACTACATCACCTCCTTTTACAAGAATACCTGATACATTTCACTGAGCAACTCCCTCTTGTATTCCCTGCTATATTAAATTATTCTTTATCATCACATAAAGTGCCAGAATGCCTTGAATCCCCCATCATACTGCTATTCCCCAAAAAAGGACAAGATTATAGGACTGAAGGACTACAGATCTAATGCTCTGACACCACACATTGACTTAATCAAAATCTCTCCTTCAATCTGTTACTGGATCTTCGATTTCCAGGAAGCAATGGACAGAAAGCAAACCGATATCTCTAACCTTGGTGACATTCGTCTCCCTTTCTGTTGTCATTTTACATAAGTGTACTGGTTGTACAGTAATTTATCAAGTTTGCAGATGACATCACTATAGTAGGCCTTATCTCTAACAATGATCAGTCCATGTATCGAGAGAAGGTGGCCCTGGTGACAGCATGGTGTTCTGCCAACAATCTGTGGCTGAACACAAAAAAGACCACAGAGAGAATAAATCTCAGGAAGAGCTAGCAAAGGTACTCTCCCTGAAAATAAATGCCTCTTTGAAATCTCTTGGGACCACTATTTCTGACTCCCTGGGACGACATCATCACCACTATAATCAAAAAAGCCCAACAAAGGATGTTCTGTCTTTGGCAACTTGAGCCATACCTCTCTTCTCCCATCCTGGTTCAGTTCTGGAGGGCAGTCATTGAAAGTATCCTCACCTCCTCCATCACTGTTTGTTTTCTTCGCTCCAAGACCAGGATACCGTGGGTGAATTGCTCTTCTGAGATCACTGGCTGCCACCTATCATCAGTCGAGGTGCTTTACACCTTGAGAGCTTCAAATAAGGCTCAGAAGATCTCCTCAGATCTGTCACATCCTGGACATCAACTTTTTACCTTCCGACGGACGATGGAAGTCCATATGTACAAGAACTACCCGTCATAATATCTTCCTGTCAGCTGCTTCTTCCCTGAGGCTGTCTGTCTCCTCAGTGGGCTCTTGGACAAAAATAACTGCACTTGCTGGAACTGATCCAGCTTTGATGACCAAACTTCACACCGAACCTCACATTTTTTTTCTCATACATAATGTATGACATAAATAGCATACCCAGTCAAAGCACACATATTTAAACATATGATGAGTTGAACTAATAAATAATAATATTTTTGACAAAAGGCTCACATTTAAATTTGTATATATACTAAATCGGAATGGAAAATGTTCAGTGATCTTATATTGATCTTTTTAAAAATGTAATTTTTGAAATGACACAATCAAGCAAAAAAAAAAAAAAAATAATAATAATAATCTCAATGCACTAATTAATCACGTATTCTGCACCAATCATGTAAATTATATATTTCATATCCAAAAAGCAAATTTCAAAAGGCAGTTTGCAGCTAAATTTTTACAGCACGCATTATTACATTTTATTCAAAATACGTTGCGTTCAATAAAGACTGAGTGGGCACAACACTTCTGACTGAATTGGAAGATTATCATTAAGTATTGTGAGACTTAGTTCTTTAAAGAAAGCTATAGTATGTCTTCAGAATAGTTATATCACACAGTAGTACAAACGACTTTTATCATACGTCTACATTGTGGTGCATTCCTTTTAGAAGCTTGAAATCTCCAGTCAACATTCATTATGACTGCATGGAAAAAAATTACCAGTACATTCAAAATTCTATGCATTGCAATTCACTTTGAAAAAAAAAAAAAGAAAAGAAAGTTTTCGAATGTGAATGTTTTACCTTTACCTACAGAGCTAATTGGAAAGAATATTTTTCAAAATATCTTTTTTGTGTGTTCCACAGAAGAAAGTCAGTCATTGAGGTTTGGAATGGAAGAGGGGTGAGAAAATCCATTTAGGGTGAACTATCCCTTTAGGTCCCCCTGGCGTAACCTGAGGTTAAGTGCCTTTTTCATCGTTCTAAACTGTCCCATGCACTGCATTTCCCTGATAAATTAAATCCTTTGGTCAAATGGGGTGAGCCAGAATTAAATATATAAATATATATAACATATTTTTTTTATTATTTGTAGAGCTGCAGGTGGATTGGCCCACTGGGATTTCCTCCAGGGCTCCAGATGGTTGGTCGATAAGTGGTGCTGAGGACCAACAAGTTCACTCTGTCTAGCCAGATGTGTACGTGAGTAAGATTAAGAAACAAATGGAAGAAAAGTCTAAGATTAATACCATTTGTCTAGCAACTGTCAGTTTAAGTTAGTGAATCCAGCTTAGTCTCCATTGATTTGTATTGGTTTTGAGCCTCAAGGAAGGTGTTTCCAAGCATAACTACCAAAATATAATGAATCAATGTAACTAGCAGGGTTTCAAGGCCTTTGAGTAAACATGAAATAACATTGCAGTGCCAATTAGCAGACACTTTGAACGTGGTTGGTAGTGTTTGTTACTGTCCTTGAGAAAATATTATGCACATTTCATGAAAGCCGCACAAAAGCACACATCAGTTTAACTTCCCCATTCTGTGAGCTATTAGTAATCATATACATTTATGAATTGATCCTCTCATCACTTTAGCTGATGAATTGTATTTTAATGACGCTAATCAGTCCAGTTTCACCTCAGGAGTTCACTTCCACCTCGGCGACTTGCCCGGTAATGCAGAGCAACAGACTCATGAATATTTTCAGAGGCTGGCTGTTTTGATGGACAACCGCCTATTTCAGTGTGAACTTCCACCATCAGAAAGAAATGATGATATCTGACAATATATCCATATCGACCTCTTTCCAGAATGATATATATATATATATATATATATATATATATATATATATATATATATATATATATATATATATATATATATATATATATTAAAGAAGATATTGATATTAAGGGAAGATATTAAGGGAAGATGTTGATATTAAGGAAGCCTCTTTTACTTATATATATATATATATATATATATATATATATATATATATATATATAAAGTAAAAGAGGCTTCCTTAATATCAACAGTAACACACACACCAGCTCATTTTCATATAAAGTGGCCTCACAGGATACATTTCTTCGGATAAATGTGACTCTATGCCACAATTTTGCCCTCGCTGACAATGCAAAGCTTCAGGTTGTTGCAGTTCTTCAGGAGGGCATCTGTCCTTGACATCCTTCAGTAAGCAATGGTCTCAGGCGTTTTTCTTTGTTAAACCTCTAGTACTAGTGACCAGCCATATCTTACCATTAAAACCTGTACCAATGACTATATTTGCTTATAAGTGATATCCAATATCTGCTTAGCTTCTGTGCTATTTAAATCCCACTACACAAAGATTGCAAAGCATTTTACTTTTGTAAAAAAACTTTACACTTTCTACCTGAAGGTTTGTTGTTGTTGTTGTTGTTGTTGTTGTTTGTTTGCTTTTTCTTTTAGTTAGTTCAATCACATCACTTACTGGCTTTTTGCCTTTACAATAATGTTCCACAGCTCTGATGTTCCACCTGGATTTTTATTGTGAATAAATTCGCAAAGTTTTTATCAGAGGTAGTTTGTCTATGATAAACAGCCCTTGAGAAACCCAGTGCTCCATGAACTGTCAAAACCTGTGGTAAAAAATAAGCACAGGTGTCTTATTAATAAAGAGGTGAAGTTGCTTGGGAAAATTCACAGTATTGCTTGTTTTTAGTAAGAAGTGAATCATAATAATAGCCACATTAAAAATTCCTTCAGCTATTGATCTTGATTTTTTTTTAATCTATCTATCTATCTATCTATCTATCTATCTATCTATCTATCTATCTATCTATCTATCTATCTATCTATCTATCTATCTATCTATTCATTCATCCATTCAACCATCCATGAAACACAAAAAGAGATCCCGTAAATGAGGGATGATAAAATGATGATTTTAACTTTCACACTCAAAAAGTAAATAAACATATGCTAAAAAATGTAGTCCAATAGAACTGTGTGTTGCATACTGCAGTCTTTTGAAGCCATGCAATAGCTTTGCGTCAGGAACAAACCAAAGTTTTGTTCCTAAGCTGTTATTTAAAATCATGTTCTTCACCAGAAATGGCTCATTAATGATACATATGAGAATGCTTCATGTGTGTACTTCATTGTGGCTGATTTAAATATGAGGATGTGGATAAGGTTTTAGAACTAGGAATGAAGATGCGACATTCATTATTGTTCACTGTATCTTTGTTTTTGAGAACTGTGACAATGACGCACATATGTCTAGAGAGCATACAGTAAATTTCTTGGAAGCACGTCTCATTAAAAAAAAAAAAAAACGAAAGAAATACTAATCAGCTGTTCAGTACAGTCTCATCTTCGTAGACAGCAGTGATGAATGTCATTCGTTGCCATTTTTTCTCAAGCTAGATTCGTCATGTTCTCTCAAAGTGGGTCAGTTTGTAGACCAGAGTAAATCCATTTAACACCTTTATCAGTGTCTTATATGAACCACCACAAATCAGCAGACAGAATCATTAAATAGATTAGAGCCTTCCTCCGTCCAGGCTAATAACCAAATGACACAGTGTATTTGATCCAGTTTATGTGGGTATGGGAACTCTCACTGACATCTTTTGGGAAACCCCGGGCATTATGGATGGGAATGAGTCAGGTCGCTTTCACCAGCGCTGACAGCTTCGAGAGGTCAGCGCTAATAAACAAACTCGACATCTACGAAGGCAAGCTAGTCGAGAGCAACAACTTATCAAAAGTGAAGACATGCCGCTCAAAGTAGGTCAGGACAATTCATCAAGCAGCCTCTGGCCGCATGTCCTCCATGGCTCTTACGAGCCGGTCGGGTGCGGGACAGTCATCGGGAGACGACGTAGCTGGAGGGAGACATGTCACGCTCCTCTCAAATGTCTCAGCACTGAAGTGACAGCACAGGTTTTAAAGGAGTTCTTACGCTCACACTCTCTCAGAGGTAGTTGCTGAAGATTTCACCCCACTCTTTTCTTGCACGTAAGGCTCCAGCTACCGTGCTGAGGTGCCAAGGTCCTGAGGGCATCCGCCTACACTGCTCTAGCGGTGGGGATTCATCAGCAGGCCTTCAACCGTGGGTGGAAGAGACTTCTTAAAGAGTCTTTATTCTAAATGTTTTCTTTTTTTGAAAACACAATTTCTTCGCTGTCTGTCTGCGGCTTACAAATAAAAATGTAAGCACCATAGCACATTCTGGGAGAAGACTGGTGACTTTTATAAATTGGATCAACGGTGAGGGCTTGTAGAGAGAGCAATAGTCTCACTTTAGTAATTGGTGAGTTATATTAAAGGGTTTATATTGTGACAAATCACCTTGGTCTTTGAGATAAAAAGAATGTGTTGATACTAAAGGCTGGTTCACACTGTGCCAACATTTCTGATACTCTAAAGTTGCCTGTTGTTAATGTTGGGGAACAAGTTCACACTGACACAACAAACATCTCCAATGTTTTGTTATTAGTCTTTAAAGAAAGTGCCTGAAAAGGAACAGGATGTCGATGAAGTCGTGCTTGATGCATTGTGATTCATAATTGTAAATAAACTTTTAAATAATTTAAACTAATTACTGTTCATACCTAATTACTATTCATGCCAAAATCATACCTAAATTCATAATATTTCCAGCTTTCAAAAATTATTCCATTTATTTTGATGACAATGTTTATATCTTAATAGAAGACTGAAATGTGTTTTGTTTTCTTTCTTTATACAGGAAATTAATGCAATAAAGTGCACTACAAATAAATAAATATATTATAAATAAATTTCTCCTTTCTCAGTGAGGCAGTGCCATTTAGGCACATTTTTATTTTATTTTATTTTTTTCCCCCATTTTAAAAGTTCATACTTTTAAATAATTTTAACTGATTACTATTCATACCTTACTACTGTTCATACCAAAATCATACCTGAATTCATAATATGTTCATCATTTAAAACTTAATCAGTCACACTTTAGTTTGGGGGCCAATTCTCACTATTAACTAACTTTTAACTATGACTTTTGCCTCAGTAAACTCATAATTTGCTGCTTATTACAGTACTAGTTAGAAAGGTAGTTGTTAAATTTAGGTATTGGGTAGGAAAAAGGGATCAAAAATATGATCATGCAGAATAAGACATTAATATGTGCTTTACAAGTACTAATAAACAGCCAGTATGCTGGTAATATGCATGCTAATAATCAACTAAATAATAGTCAGCATTGGTCCCTTAACTAAAGTGTCACCAACTACTCAATTTATTTTGATAGAAATGTTTACATCTTAAAAGCAGATTGAAATGTGTGTTTTGTTTTCTTCCTTTATACAGGAAATTAATGCAATAATGTGCACCACAAATAAATAAATAAATTATGATTAATTGCAATTGACAGCTTTCCAATGAGGCAGTGCCAGCTGGGCACATTGGTTTCTATGTTGAGTTGGCAAGAATGCCATGTCATGGCAACAGTTCACCATGATGTCAAATTATGTTAGGGTCTGTTGGAGTCTTTTTGGAAAATCATACTATATTGCTCAAACATTCCAAAACCTGACAAGAGAAGATTGAACGTGTTCAGACAGTGAAAACAAACGACAACAGGGTTAACACACTGAGCCAACACAACCCAACAAACCTTGGATGTTGATGTTTGTTGATGTGTTTGGACAGTTTGAACTAGACTAGACTGCCAAATGATTCATTCTGTAGCCCCTAGTGGTATTTTGGTCATTAATGAATCAGTGTTTTTAAACAAATCTTTTAGGTGAAAATATTGCTTACTTTTAAATAATACCATAATATGATTCCATCAGCTAAAAGTCTATTATAAAGGGATCAGTCACTCCCATAAAAAAAAGAAGAGAAAAAAAAAGACAATTCTGTCATAATTTACTCACACATGGAAAATACTATGGAAGTAATTGGGGTCCATCAACTGTTTGGTTACCCATCAGATAGTGCACTATAGATCCCCTGAGGAACAATTCCACTCATTCTCTATTATAGGAGAGGAAGAATTGTATAAACTTGTTAAATCATCTAAACCAACAACATATATGTTAGACCCTATTCCATCTAAACTACTAAAAGAGATGCTTCCAGAAGTCATAGATCCTCTTTTGGATATTATTAATTCATCATTGTCATTAGGATATGTCCCCAAAACCTTCAAATTGTCTGTTATTAAGCCTCTCATTAAAAAAACACAACTTGACCCCAAAGATCTAGTTAATTACAGACCGATCTCAAATCTCCCTTTTCTGTCAAAGATACTAGAAAAGGTAGTATCCTCACAATTATATTCCTTCTTAGAGAAAAATGGTATCTGTGAGGAATTCCAGTCAGGATTTAGACCGTAACATAGTACATAGAACTCTCATTAGAGTTACAAATGACCTGCTTCTATCATCTGATCATGGTTGTAGTTCTACTGGATCTTAGCGCTGCGTTCGACACTATCGACCACAACATTCTTTTGAATAGACTAGAAAACTTTGTTGGCATTAGTGGAAGTGCCTTAGCATGGTTCAAATCGTACTTATCTGACCGCCATCAGTTCGTAGCAGTAAATGAAGAGGTATCATATCGATCACAAGTACAGTATGGAGTACCTCAAGGCTCAGTACTAGGGCCGTTACTTTTCACGCTTTACATGTTACCCTTGGGAGATATTATCAGGAGACATGGTGTTAGCTTTCACTGTTATGCTGATAATACTCAGCTCTATATTTCTTCATGGCCTGGTGAAACACACCAAATTGAGAAACTAACGGAATGTATAGTCGATATAAAAAACTGGATGACGAGTAACTTCTTACTGCTAAATTCTGAAAAAACAGAGGTGTTAATTATCGGACCTAAAAACCCCACATGTAATAACCTAGAACACTATCTAACACTTGACGGCTGCTCTGTCAATTCTTCTTCATTAGTTAGGAACCTAGGTGTGCTGTTTGATAGCAATCTTTCATTTGAAAGCCATGTTTCTAGTATCTGTAAAATTGCGTTTTTTCATCTCAAAAACATATCTAAATTGCGACCTATGCTCTCAACGTCAAATGCAGAAATGCTAATTCATGCGTTTATGACCTCAAGGTTAGACTATTGTAATGCTTTACTGGGTGGTTGTTCTGCACGCTTGATCAATAAACTACAGTTGGTCCAAAATGCAGCAGCTAGAGTCCTTACTAGAACCAGGAAGTATGACCATATTAGCCCGGTTCTGTCAACACTGCACTGGCTCCCTATCAAACATCGGATAGATTTTAAAATCTTGTTAATTACTTATAAATCCCTGAATGGCTTAGCTCCTCAGTACTTGAGCGAGCTCTTATCACATTATAGTCCTCCACGTCCGCTGCGTTCTCAAAACTCTGGCCATTTGATAATACCTAGAATATCAAAATCGACTGCGGGCGGCAGATCCTTTTCCTATTTAGCGCCTAAACTCTGGAACAATCTACCTAATACTGTTCGGGAGGCAGACACACTCTGTCAGTTTAAATCTAGATTAAAGACACATTTCTTTAACCTGGCTTACACACAACACACTAATACACTTCTATTATTCAAATCCGTTAAAGGATTGTTAGGCTGCATTAATTAGATCAACCGGAACCGGGAACACTCCTCATAACACACGATGTACTCGTTACATCGTAAGAAGAATGACATCTATGCTAATATTTGTCTGTTTTTTTTTCTTATTCTGTTTCTCAGTCCGTGGCCGGATTAGATGGTGGATCGGCGCCGGGAGATGATGTCTGGGACCCTGATCATCGGCGGAGGCCGGACACCTGGATGAGCCCCGGGGACATATCCCCAGTGAAGACCTCGACTTAAATACAATAAAACTAAAAATAAAACAAAATTACTAAAAATATAATAAAATACCTAACTACATAATACTATTATTGTTAGAAATTGCAACAATATAAAAATAGAAATATAATACATTTATACATTTAAAATTTAATTAAAACAATAAGTAAAAAAATAAATAAACAATAATATCCTGGCCAGAGGAGAACTGGCCCCCCGACTGAGCCTGGTTTCTCCCAAGGTTTTTTTTTCTCCATTCTGTCATAGAGGGAGTTTTGGTTCCTTGCCGCAGTCGCCTCTGGCTTGCTCAGTTGGGGACACTTAATTTCTAACGATTATCATCAATTTGATTTCATATATACTATTTAAACTAAACTGAGCTAGACAATGACAACTCTGAATTCAATAATGAAATGCCTTTAACTAAGTGCTTTGACACAATCTGTATTGTTAAAAGTGCTATATAAATAATGGTGACTTGACTTGACTTACCCATATTATTCAAAGTAACTTCTTTTAGGTTCAATGGAAGAAGGAAACTCTTGCAGGTTTTGAACAACTTGAGGGTGACTAAGTGATGGCAGAATTTTCATTTTTCGTCTCATTAACACATGGTGAATTCATGCTGATATGCAGTTGAATTTTAGGCATAAAGATGTGTGTTGTGCGCATACATGGAGTCGTAATAAAGTGATCTTTGCACAACAGAGAAACAAACAAACTCAGATTTTCAAAAAACCTGCTCCTCGCTCCAGGCAAAATCATGTAACTCCTCTCCCCCCTCTGAGCTGCAAACACACTCTTGTGACTAGGCTTCCCTGCTCTCTCCTCTCTCTCCTGTTTCTCTTTCTGTTCGTGATTTTGGCTGTGGTGTTTCCTGCCAACTACCTGATGGAGTGTTACAAGTGTGAGGTGGAGGGTTTTTGGGATGAAACATAGCACATTTAAAAGGGGAGTCACACACTAAACTATCCATTATCATCAAGTTTAGCAGCAGTTCTGATTTTAGCTCATGTGGAGAGGCCATTTATAGTAAAATTAATG
Organism: Spinibarbus caldwelli; assembly: GCA_039654775.1. Classification (NCBI taxonomy): domain Eukaryota; kingdom Metazoa; phylum Chordata; class Actinopteri; order Cypriniformes; family Cyprinidae; genus Spinibarbus; species Spinibarbus caldwelli. The sequence continues at coordinate 25,302,124 of CM077247.1, read as the reverse complement.
CAGGAAAAATATGTTACCATAATATATAAACATGGAATGTCCTTAAAGGAATAGTTCACCCTAAAATGAAAATTAGCTGAAAATGTGCTCGCCTTTATGCCAAACAAAATATAGATGAGTTTGTTTTTTAGACTTTATTACATCACTTGCTCACCAATGCATCCTCTGCAGTGAATGGGTGCCGTCAGAATGAGATTCCAAAAAGCTGATAAAAAAAAAAAAAAAAAAACATCACAATAATCCACAAGTAAAAGAAACAACTCCAGTCCATTAATGTATTGTAAAGCAAAAATATTTGTTTGTAATAAACAAATGTATTTGTTTAACTAAAATAAATAAAATTGGAAATTGAATTCTTGAAATATAGGCCTAATGCACACTGAGGTGGCAATGTGGCCATGAAACTAAGTATTATTTTTTAGTGATTTAACACTCTGGAGTCAATAGTTTTGTTGAAAATACATAATGAAACATTTTAATAATAGAAAATTAATTAGTCTGAAAGTCTGCATTTCATTCATTCATTCGTTTGTTCGTTTGTTCGTTAGTCCGTTCACTCGTTCATTCATTCATTCATTCATTCATTCAGCTGAACCAGATAACTCATAAGTGACTGTCCACTGCCATAAAGAGCTGCAAAGTGCATACTAGTCTGTATCTCTACACTTGTAAGCTATTTTTATATACTTTTTATATATCTGCCAGCCAATTAGAATGAAGTATTTTATAACACTGTGCTATTGTACTAATTTATAGAGATAATTTTTAGGGTCCATAACTTGTGTTTTGAAAATGATTGAAATTAAATAGATGATTTGAAATCAAATAGGCCATTCACAGCACCCTGACACTGAAGAAAACATTAATTAAAATTTTGTTTACCTCCATAATCTTGATTAAAGCTACTGAGGACCCAGTTAATCAAGCTAATATGTGTTTCCCAAAAACATTAATAAATTCATATTACTGTAAAGATCAATTGGTGGGTTTTATAATGTCTAATCACACACTGTTTTCCTCACTGAAATTAAGCTGTACATAGCCGTATATTAACACTGGAAGGGAAGAACAGTTTGGACTCCAGCTTTGACTAATTATAGATAATTTGGCAAGAGAAGAGCATTCATGCTCAGTGTTCCTGGAACAGAATCACAGAATGACAATTTTTAATTATTCCTATTAGTATTTTTGAAAAATCACAGTAAAGGTGGGGAAAACAGTGCATATCTGTGCCTGTATTAGCATATCATTCTGTTTGAATGAAACTTTTTTTTTTTTTTTTTTTTGATCTTGCAAGGTACCCACAAATAAATAAATAAATGAATAACATTTCTTGGTAACACTATAGTATAGGGACCAATTCTCACTATTAATAGTTGGTTATTAGCATGCCTATTATTAACATATTGGCTGTTTATTAGTACTTATAAAGCATATATTCTGCATGATCATATATTACATCCCTAATCCTACCCAATACCTAAACTTAACAACTACCTTACTAACTATTAATAAGCAGCAAATTAGGAGTTTACTGACGCAAAAGTCATAGTTAATGGTTTGTTTATAGCGAAAATTGGACCTTAAAATAAAGTGTGACACTTTTCTTTTTTTTTTTTCTTTTTTTTTTTCTCAAATCATTATCCAGAATAACTGTAGAATAACTTTTTTCAAAGCCCTATGGGAGTATTGAGAATAGTTCTTGTCTTCTTATTTATTTATTTATTTAGTTAGTTAGTTAGTTAGTTAGTTAGTTAGTTAGTTATGTAGTTATTTATTTATTTATTTATTCCTTTTAAATACCCAGTAACCTGGTGAACCATGGTTTGCTACTTGCTATTGCTAGTCAGTGGGTTGCAGAAGAACGGACATACTCTTTTGCAGAGAGCATTTGATTAAATACAATCTGAATTAAAATGAGTTTTCAATATCTCTCATCCAAGTGAAATACTGTACATTTCAAAATTTTAAATGTATCTTCTATAATGCACAAGCATATTGATTATGTCAAAGCAAATAGACATGGACTGAAAAAAGAGAGCTTGTTAAAATACAGTTTCTTGTTTGTTAATTAGTAGATGATAAATAGTGGTAATTTTATTAATAATCAAAATTTGATTAATATATAACTTTATATTATATTTAACTCCCTTTAATTGCCTTCACTGTTAAAAACAAACAAATGAATGAATGAATGAATGAATGAATGAATGAATGAATGGAGTGAAGCTGTTTTATTTATTTATTTCAAATTACTGAGTGAAAGTTGATTAAAATTAAATCACACCAAATTTCTTTCAGTATGCAGATTATACAGCTCTGATGCTCAATTTTGATGATGTCCAAACTCTACAGATATTTACTTTTGATTGTAAATTACCAGCTGTTTGCAGTTTGATAACTTCATCTGTTTTTCTTCCAGATATATAGGCTAGACTGAGAAGGACAACAGGTAAATCTCTGTACCCTTCAAGCAAGGAGCACTTGATCTTAAAATCTGGCAGTGTTTGCTTGTATAATTGCTTGCATACATCAGCAAAACCGCAGTTCTGTCAGTTTAAGTAGCTGACCTTCAAAATGTGAAACTCCACGGGACAAACAGGCTTGTTTTGAAATTATTTACCAACTATTGTCATAAGTTTTAGGGCAGCCAAGATGATTGCAGTCAAATCATTTGTTATGATTCTTGATCTCTCTCTTACACACACACACCTATTTTGGGCAGTCCTGCGCTGCCACAGTCGGACGGACCGTATATCCCTCTTCCTGACGACAGGTTCCGGCGTTTGCTATTTTTCAGCTGTCGTCCACTTTTAAAAACTCATACACAGCTGCTTGGCTGATCAAGTCACACTCAGCTAGACAAGAGTTTGCTTCTATCAGGCCTCTATCTTAATTACACTGTGCTTGTTAAATGCAGGAGCGTCTGGAAGAGGGCTTTTGTTCTTTTATAGATCTTTTGTGTGTGTGTGTGTGTGTGTGTGTGTGTGTGTATGTGTCCAGTCTGAAGGAGCCAAAAGCTGAAGATGCACAGAGAGGTTAAGCAGGCATCAGCACTGAGGGCCCATCTGCTGGGCCCCTGTGGACGGGTCAGTGGCTTGATGAGGGCCGTTCGTAATCTCTAGCGCAGCAGGTTCTGTCAGAGGTCTGTGGATGGGCTGCAGTGACATGTCTTCTCTCAGCAGGGTGCCGACAGGAACCAGGTCTAAGACAGCAATAACTGGCTGATCCGTGCCAGGACGTGTCACCCTGCTCTGCCACTGCCACTGCCACTGCCTAAAGTCATCAGTTCCGCCAAGTACAAAAGAGGAGAAAGGGGCAAGGACAAATCATGAGTGGAATATGAAAATAAAGTAGTCGAGGTCAGTAGTTTGGGTAATTTCTCAAATAAGTGCACTTTTGATTACCTGAAAAAAAGTTTTACAGCCTTAAGGTCACATTAGCTAAAATATCCACCTTCAGGCCGTGGTAAGCATGTCTTTATGCTGTAAAATGTAACTGATTTTTTTTTTCTAAAGTAAACATAAGAATAACATTAATATTGTTAGAAATATTTTAAGATGATTTTAAGATTATCAACATTTATTTGCATCTCCCAGTCAGCATTGCTTTACATTACATTACATTGTATGTTTTATTTTGTTTACAAAAATAAGCATTTAAAAAATATATATAGTCTTACATGTTATGTATTATAGCAATCTGCTATACTGTTATAAAGATCTGACTGATCTGCATTCCAACTTATTAGAATTTCATTTTACTTTTTGGCCATATAAATATCAGCAACTGCACCAAATTGAATAGTTTGCTAAGTTTGGACGTCTGAATAAAACTGAAGTGTTTCTTCCTCTCTGAGTATGATCTCCATATTTACATACATCATACTATATGAGCCATAAAAGCCTGATGTATCAAATATGACACTCAACAAAAACACATATGCAATATTGATTTTTTGATTGATTGTTTGATTGTTTGTTTGTTTGTTTCTAAAGATTCAATAGACAATTTCATTTATTATTTTTTTTTCTATTATTTCATATATCAGGCTTTAAAGTGTTAATATTATTACTTGTTATTCTTTGTTAACATGCAGTTTTGTTTTCATTCGTCTTATTTTGTGTGTTGCTTTTTTATAACGTTGACAGCAGGGACGTTTGTTTGTGCTTTTTTTTTTTTTTCTCTGAAGACTCAGTAAACAATTTAATTAAAAAAAGACGTTTCTCTTATCTCATATATCACTCTTTATAGAGTTAATATTACTTGTTATTTTTTGTTTGTATGCAGTTCGTTTATTTGTCTCATACTATGAGTGTTGCTTTTTAAGACATTGACAGCAGGGTTGCATGTTTATTTATTTTTTTATTTATTGAGAAATAGCCTTGGACATACAGTACTAACAAAATTCTGAATTAAATTTTAAATAGTTAACCCTTGACTGGTTACAAATTCTAAAAATATGATTCTTACATTTTTAAGTAAAAGTGGAAATGAGAATTTCCCCTGAAGTTTGTTTTAGACATTAAACGTTAAAAAGTTAAAACACCTAATCAATGTAAAACGTCAAATGTTACACTTCAGTACTTTTTAGGAGGAAATTCATCATAAAAATGAGGTGGGGAAAAACAGTTTAATATTATCATAAAGCATCCTTTAAAATTAGAATTCTGCACCAACCTTTTAGACAATGGTGGTAATAAAACCGCTGGTGCCTGAACATCATCTCAGACAAGAGAAGCAGAATGACCCTGTGCTCGAATAAGTCTTGGCAAGGAGTTAATTCCCAGACTGGCCAAAAATGAGCTGCCTTTCTGTACCACAGTGGGACACTACAAATGTCCCACATATGCTTTATCAGTACAAGTGAGCAGTTGATACTGTTTCCCGCTCACTCGGTGATAAGAGAGCCTGCTGCTCTGCGGTATGTTCCCATCGCCTCTCCCTTGTCCCCCCTCTATCATTTCTATCCAGGCTGCTCGCAACCTGTTTTCCCAAGTGCCAGCGGCCAGGCCTGTTCTGTGGATGGGTTTACTGTGTCTCAGGCCCTGGAGATGCTGTCCGTTTGCTGGCTGGAGGCCTAGTAACCGAGCTTGGGCATCCAGCCCTCCCCTCCATGTGCTCGTTGATGTACTGGGGCCCTCCTGCCTGTCTATCATGCGAGTGGAGTTATGTCTCCTTCCCGCTTGGACGATCTGTCGACTGGGCAGAAGCGTGTCATCCGCCACGTAAAGTCTCCCATTTATAGCTGTTTTGCTGTATGCAGACAGATCCAAGCTGTGGTAATATTCATGCTAGGCGGTGACAAGGCCCCATGTGCCAGCAAACAGGCCAGACAAACTGGGCCATATGGAGGCTTAGCGGACGGATTTCAGAATTAGTCGTCTGTATTGCTTGTTGGAAATGCAAACATGTTGCCATGATTCCATCATTTTTATTTGCATATGGGCTGTAGTATTATATATTATACTATTTGGTTTGCTTTCAAGGGTGAAAGAACATGCAGAAGAAGCAAAATGGCAAAAAAAAAAAAAAAAAGGCTTTAGTTAAGAGGATTTAGCTAATTGTTTCTAGACACCAATAATCAATTAAAAACAATTATCAAGAAGAAACAATTCTAGAATTATAGAAGCAATTATGTATAAAGTTAACCGACATCCATCATAACTGAATGACATTTTTTTTTCCTCTCTGTGTCTGCCACATTTATTTATTTATTTATTTATTTACACCATTCTTTTCTGCCTATGTCTAGACCAAAAAAAAAAAAGAGAGAAGTAAATAATATCAGTTTCCTTTTATTCTGAAACAGGTGTCATTCTGAACATTTACACACACATGCATTATAATGCCCTTTTAAATCTCACCTAATTACGTTGTTTTTGTCAAGTGAACTCCCACATTTCCATTAAGCACACTGATGTCAATATGGTGTTTTATTTGATCTGTTTTCTTGACTGCTTGCCTGACCATCTCATTTATTGGCAAAAATTAATACTGGCACTAAATCTACATTAAATATGGGCTGCCAAAAAGCTGTTTAACCTTTTGGGTTACAAGTCAAATTTGTTAAAATATTTGTAAACATGACTATCTGTAATATAATTTGTTTTAATTGTTGTGATTGATTATCAATATCATATTTGCTGCAGGGCTTAAAGTTCTCCGGCACCGTGCCGGATCTCCGGCGTGCAGCGTTTGTTCGCCTACCAATGGTATGAGAGGAGCACAGCTTTCACTCTCAACCAAATTAACATTACTAGCCAATCAGAATGTTCTGCTCTTATAAACACGAGACGCGCATAATAGGATCCAGTTGCAGAGTGGCAGCCCTGATGAATGGAGAAGCATGACACGTTAAAAAAGCTGCTAGGCGCAATGGTCAAAGATGTCCATCTAGCGCATATTTACATAGAAAAACTAATTAAAAAGCAGCGGAGCTTTGTAAACGGCTCAGAGTAATCATGTCTAGGGTTGTGACAGTGGCAGATTTTTACCACCGCGGTGGTAATGGACCAACTACCGCCGGTGGCGCGGTGTTGTGATATTAATATATATAAAATTTTGAAACGCAAAAAAAAAAGAAAAAGAGGCTCGATCATCTATTAACAAACGTGTTTATTTTAGTACTTCCATCAGTGAACATGTAGCCTGCAAATCACTAAAATAAATATCCAATAAATAATAGTTAAATAGGAAAGTACCCTTAAATAAGAAAGCTAAATATACCCTGTCTACCGGACGCGAGCGGTGCGGCGCGACAAGATGAAATTCAATAGAACTCATTATAATCAGTGATGCAGTCTACACTGGATGCGACATGACAAATCCCACATAATAAACTGCCTCGTCCTATTTATTACATACTGACAAAGTTCAAATGTCCTGTGTAGACAGACTCAACCTGTCTGGTTGCGACGCGGCGTGACACCTGTCGTGTCCGGTTTAGACACGGTTCACTGTTCCGCCACCAAACAAGCGGGCGTGTTAAATCCGTTCTGCACTCGCTCTCTGTGGAATGGGAATCGCGGAGTATGTTGCCACATTTCATGTTAGCATCTACCGCTGTCTCGTTTGTATTTGGCCAGTTTGGAGAAAGCCTCACCAATACCAACCTGACCAGTTTGCGATCACGTGAACTTGGAGACACTTGTACAAACGCGGATGGTTGACATGAATGGAGATGGCTCCAGATCGGCGATGTAGTATTTGGTTTCCCAACAAGGTCCATTGCTCAGCATGAAATAAATTTGCTGAATGCAGAATAAACTGTATTTTCCTGCGCTCAAATGTGCCAGTCTAAAGGAAACGCCGTGTATGGCGTTTGAGGTAATTTGTGAATTAGCATAGACTTTTTCAATTGTTACTGTTATTACACTTGTATACAAACTTTGTATTATGCTTGTTATAGAGTCTGTGACGTCATGTGCACTACTGCCGGTGGCAGTAGACAACGTGACGTGGTTGTCACGGCGACCGTCACAGCCCTAATCATGTCATCTCCATAAGAACCATATGATTGCCAGAACAAATTTACCGGGATTTTTGAAAAGGTCCTGTTCACACATGATCTTTTTAATGAGAAATTTCTGGTAATTTACCAGTAAAGACTGTATGTGTGAAAGGGGCTAAACTCTTCCTCTGCATATGCTGTGAATTTGAATTGCTTAATGTTCATTTGGGAAAACAGTGTGCATTCTCACTAGATTTGTAACGTAAATCATTTATAAACCTTTGCCAACACAGGAGAATACATCAACCTATTTCTAAATATGCTATTTATTGTACATCGTGATATTAAAATAAAAGTGTTTGAATTTGCATGTAGCCAAATATAAAAATTTAATGGATTTAAGCGTCGTTTAATCACACTGTAAAGTGAAACAGGCCGTTGGCGCCCTCTGCATGTATTTGTTATAATACATAATGTACTTCAGTTGGTTATGTTCATATTATGTATAGGCATATTACATGATGTATTTTAACAGTGTTGTTCAATAAAACCATGTAATTACTTGGTTTTGATATTTTATTTGAGGCAATTATTATTGCCTCATCGTTAGTTTATATATAAATGGTTGTACTAAAGCCTGGTTTTCACTTAGGTTTGTTTGTGTTACTAAAACATATCAGATTACTCGATTGTCAAAATAATCAGTAGATTAATTGATTACCAAAATAATCATTAGTTACAGCCCTAGATTAGTTAAAATATTTTAAAATACAACTGCATTGTTTTACTTTTTGTAATTAAAAGACAAATATTTTGTCATTGAAAATTTCTTTAAAATAATATTAAAATATTGTCTCTTTATAGTGAACCAAGTATCTATATTTTGTCTCATCTTGTGAGCTAAGTGTATTGTCACTCCCCTAGTGTCAATAAGCGGTGATATAGCTCATCATTTTCCAAGTGTATGATACAGCTTTCATTCTTCAGGTCAACCATACATTCATGACTTTGCCATAGTATCATTTTAAATGTTAAAGTTGCCACAGTCATGTGTTGCCATGCCCCCCCCCCAGAAAAAAATTCAGGCTCAGGTTTTTCTGAAAAAGCCTTGTTGAACACAATCTACTACATGCCCTCTGTCCTCTAATTGATGTTTTATACTTTTTTTAGGAGGTAAAATGCCTTTTAGTATACAGTTATTTTAAAAACATGTCCCTTCACATCATGGCTCACATCTTTTAGGATTAATTTTATTAGGTATTTTATTTGATTTTATTATTTTTTTATTTTATTTTATTTTAGAGTGTCAAATATGATACATTCATTTGTTCATCTCTTACTCATCATTGTATTGCGTTGTATGTTTTCCCCCACAATAAAAACTACAGAGCTTAAATATCATCTTAAGACAAATTATTGGGCAACACAGAGTGACAACTGATATTTATATGCATTTAATGTAAGTATCTACTATGCTTAAATCTCATATTGATTTACAATACAAGCTACCAGAATTTCATCTTTCTTTCTGGCCAAATAATTATCAGCAACTGCACCAGACTGCATATTTTTGCTCAGTATCTGCCTTTGAATAAAACTGAGGGTTATTTTTATTTTTATTTATTTATTTATTTATTTTATTTATTTTTTTTTTTTTTTCATATTCTCACTGTGTCATACTACAGGTGCATCTCAATAAATTAGATTGTCATGGAAAAGTTCATTTATTTCAGTAATTCAACTCAAATTGTGAAACTCGTGTATTAAATAAATTAAATGCACACAGACTGAAGTAGTTTAAGTCTTTGGTTCTTTTAATTGTGATAATTTTGGCTCACATTTAACAAAAACCCACCAATTCAATATCTCAACAAATTAGAATACTTCATAAGACCAATAAAAAAATAAATAAATAAAAAAAAAACTGCTGAGGTGGTATGGAAGCTTAGGTTTCTTTGACAGTGGCCTTCAGCTCATTTGCATTTTCTGGTCTCTTGTTTCTCGTTTTCCTCTTGACGTTCAGGTCTGGTGAGTTTGCTGGCCAGTCAAGCACACCAACACCATGGTCATTTAACCAACTTTTGGTGCTTTTGGCAGTGTGGGCAGGTGCCAAATCCTGCTGGAAAATGAAATCAGCATCTTTAAAAAGCTGGTCAGCAGAAGGAAGCATGAAGTGCTCCAAAATGTCTTGGTAAACGGGTGCAGTGACTTTGGTTTTCAAAAAACACAATGGACCAATACCAGCAGATGACATTGCACCCCAAATCATCACAGACTGTGGAAACTTAACACTGGACTTCAAGCAACTTTGGCTATGAGCTTCTCCACCCTTCCTCCAGACTCTAGGACCTTGGTTTCCAAATGAAATACAAAACTTGCTCTCATCTGAAAAGAGGATTTTGGACCACTGGGCAACAGTCCAGTTCTTCTTCTCCTTAGCCCAGGTAAGACACCTCTGACGTTGTCTGTGGTTCAGGAGTGGCTTAACAAGAGGAATACGACAACTGTAGCCAAATTCCTTGACATGTCTGTGTGTGGTGGCTCTTGATGCCTTGACCCCAGCCTCAGTCCATTCCTTGTGAAGTTCACCCAAATTCTTGAATGTATTTTGCTTGACAATCCTCATAAGGCTGCAGTTCTCTCGGTTGGTTGTGCATCTTTTTCTTCCACACTTTTTCCTTCCACTCAACTTTCTGTTAACATGCTTGGATACAGCACTCTGTGAACAGCTAGCTTCTTTGGCAATGAATGTTTGTGGCTTACCCTCCTTGTGAAGGGTGTCAATGATTGTCTTCTGGACAACTGTCAGATCAGCAGTCTTCCCCATGATTGTGTAGTCTAGTGAACCAAACTGAAAGACCATTTTGAAGGCTCAGGAAACCTTTGCAGGTGTTTTGAGTTGATTAGCTGATTGGCATGTCACCATATTCTAATTTGTTGAGATTTATTTAAAGGGGTTGATTAATTTATTTAAAGGGGTCATATGATGGTGCTAAAAAGAACATGTGTTGCATTACACCAAAAAAAAAAAAAAAAAAAACGCATTATTTTCCACATATTTTACATTATTTTATCTTTTTTTATCAATTTTTACAAAGCTCATCGGTGTGAAAACAGTGAAACAGTGAGGTGTGCTCTGATTGGCCAGCGATCTAGTGTGTTGTGATTGGCCGAATACCTCAAGCGTGTGATGGAAATGTCACGCCCCTTACCATAATATAATGCTGTGTCCCCACAACAACACAAAAACATTAAAAGCCATTTCAAATGAGACATTTGTTGCATCCAGTGGGGACATAATTACTGATTATAATAACTTATACTGTCTTTTTACGCGTCGCGTTGCATCGCACAACGTAAACATAACACCATGTCTGCATTTGTGATCGGAGAAACGCAAACAACAAGCACTACTTACACTCGCGTTTGAATAGTAAGTAGCAGTTTCTTTAAATAATAAAACGTAACGTTAGCGCCAGGCTGTCCTTGTAAGGTTGGAACTGCCCCACTTTTGAGTAAAAGTCTTTCTACATATAACAACCGTGGTGTCCAGCAAGCCAGTAAACCTCACTCCCCTGATCTAGTGACTCTTAGCACCCGTCTCCCACGCTTAGACCGCCGTTCAAATCTCGCTCGGAGCGGGGTGAATAGGACCGGTTACACACAACCTTGTACTCTCCCATGTTCAGAAAGCATTAGGACAGGACAGTGTTGAAAATAAAACTCAGCACAGATTTCTTGTTATGTCCTCTTTACTCGCATCCATACACACAGTACCTCTCCACGACATGGTGCCGGTGGAAGCAACAACATAGAGCGAGAAAGTTACGCCTTCTTTCTTTGCGTATACATTTGGGCGGTGTTATGCAAATCTTCCCACATCGTGACGTAGAGATGTGGGGGCGTGTTAGAACGAGCCGTTTTAGGTAGGTGTGGCTGACTCTTAACTTTAATAAAGAATATCTCTTTGGATTTGAGACTTTGGTCTTTGCAACTTTACAGATCTTCTTTATGCACCAAGAGCTTGTAACACTCCAAAGAGAAAGGAAAAATTGAAATCGCATCATATGACCCCTTTAATACACGAGTTTCACAATTTGAGTTGAATTACTGAAATAAATGAACTTTTGTTTCAAATACGAATCCTAACCAAAAAACCTCATAATTTATATACGCTGCTGTTGATCATATTCTACTCAGAGGATGCAGTTGTATCTGGTCCTAGGTGACCTGATGTTTTGCTTGTGTTGCGGGGCTGTCTGACATGATTGAGAGGATCCTGTACTGCAAAATCGTCCAGGCTTGTTTTCGAAGAGACCGAATCAAACACAGTGAGCTCTTCACACGGCTTCCTGATGCTATCGCTTCAGAAGACGTGAATCTATCTGGCAGAAACCATCTTTAATGTATAACTTAAATACATGTATGACTTGACCTGAAGTTCAAAGTGCACACAAGTGGTAGAAGAACCATTGACCGGCAATCAGCCCCACACAGGCCAAGAACTTTACACATTAAGTTAGAGTAGGTCATTTCCTCTGCTGATTCCTTGACCTTCACTATAAAGGAAAGTCTTGTTTTATAGCATGCAGTGTAAATCTACTAAACTGTGAGTACGGTCAGGAGATCGAATTCGTGTCAGAGCCGTGGCAGCGGTCACGCACATGCTCAAGACATCTATGGGCCATTGAGCTCCCGTGAGGATGCAGGTTCAAGTGTGGACTCTGTTGTTTCCTGATCCCATATATATCCCATCTCTCCTGGTTCATTTCCCATTAACCTTTTGCTGTCCTATCTGAAATAAGGAAGTGAAAAAGCCCCAAAATAAAACAAAAAAGGGCCTCTGACTGGTTCTTCTTGACTAGCATTGAGACTATCTTTGCATAGCACAAACTAATATAGCCTACTGTTTATATACAAGTGTGGTTAATCTCTGTCAGACGTGTCACATTAAATAAATAGCCCTTCAGCTATAACCTTTACACAGATGAGACCCCAGTTACATTGTTCAACGTTGTATTATATTAAGAAATGGAGTGCAATTACAAGATCTTGGCTGGGTTTGCTGATAATATTGCAAGTCATACTTTAAAGATCATCTTACCTTGTTGCATATTATTTTATGAGGAAAAAAAAAAGTATCCTAAACCAGCATGATGATCATTTGATGTAAAGAAGAACATTAATATATTTTTACATGAGATGTCAGGTCCAGAGGTGCTGAATTAAGGGAACGAAAAAACCAACGAAGAAACAACGAAACAAACAAGCAAGTAAATATATAAATAAATAAATACATGTTTGTAAAAATACTTTTATGCAGAAATGAAATTAAAAAATATATATATTTCCAATAAATGATGTTCTTTTGAACATTCTGTTAATAAAAAAAATAAATATTTTCCATGAAAATTAAACATTTTTAGCTGATTTCAAAATTGCTAAGAAAAATCATTCAAAAATCATTCTAATATGCTGATTTGCAAACCAGCATATTAGAATTCACCTTTGTCATCACAGGAATAAATTGCATTAAAAAAAAAAAAAAAAAAAAAAAAATTGGGAAACACAGCCCTTATTTTGTCATGGTACACACACACTAGGGAAGCAAGGAGACGAGGATGAACTCAAAATACAATCTTTAATAAATCCAAAACGGGCAGGGACGCACACGCACACGCACACGCACACGCACACGCACACGCACACGCACACGCACACGCACACGCACACGCACACGCACACGCACACGCACACGCACACGCACACGCACACGCACACGGGAACACCAAGGAGTAACGAGTAGACCAGACCCAAATGAACAGAACAGGAAGGAACTAAATACACATAATAATTAACATACACACCTGAAAGAAATCATAAACAATCAGACTTGACGAGGACAGGAACAGGAAGGACCAAATATGGGCATGGAGGGAAACACATGACACACACACACACACACACACACACACACACGACACAAGGCTGACAATTTTCACCTCTCTTGATTAGACTCTGGCTCTGTTAGGCTAGTTTAACACATGGTGTTGTATAAACTGTATAGCATTTTCTATGGCACTCTTCAGAATATTTGTTTATCATTTAGAAAAGAGGATTTGACCTCCTGAGGCTTAGCTCTGTATGTTGATCGGTTTAGAAGTATTGTTGTTTCACGTCATTGTACTCAAACAATTGTTTCAGCTTCTTCTCAGCTAATTTCTTAGGAAAATTTGATGAATTTTAGCTAATCAGATCGTCTTTGTTTTGTAAGCTGCTTAGCACTGGGGGAGAATATTTAGGAGAAAACATTTGCAAAACAAATCGTTTTGAAATATGCAGTGTGCATTAATATTTCATGAAACAATATGAATATTTGATATCAATCTGTATTTCGCTTATTGAGTTATATTTCTCTGTCTGAGACTCAAAGGTGTTTTTTTTTTTCTCTTTTATTTATAAGAAATTACTGTATAATGAATGGCAAAATTATGTTAAAAAACTGTCATATGCAAACAAGTGTAGAAATGAATGCCATGGTCTCTCTATATACTGCATTTTATTTGATGAGCCTTTAATAATCAAGGAATTTACATGAATATGAGTGACCAAGCAAAATTGAATTCAGAAGTGGAAAACTTGAAATCTTCACTGAAAAATAAATAAATAAATAATAAAAATACATAAAAATAATATATATATATATATATATATATATATATATATATATATATATATATATATATATATATATATCACATATCTCTTGTTTGAGGTGGCTTCAGTTTAGGCATGAATGCTGAATGCCTGTTTTGTCAAGTAAACTTATGAATACCCTGAAGCCTACAAAGATTAATACATTTGCATACTAGATGTGGAAGAAATGAGATTATACAACATCATCATAATCATCAACAACAACCATGGGCCCATGCCTGTAGGCGCCTGATGCCTTATTGACAATTCTCTTCCATAAATTCCTGTCTAGTGTAGAACAGCTTAAATCCTGAAGGATTGCTCCACACCAGTGTCTGATGGCATTAGTCCATTCTCTGTGGGGTCTTTCTCTTCTGTTTGGACCATCCATCATGCCGTAGTTCAAAACTAAAAAGACAGTGAATGAGCATCTGGGTTCCAAGTATAGACTCTTCTATGAGACCAACAATGCCTTAAACAGAAATACAGAGCACAGAATGCTACTTTTTTTGAGCATTAACTCATTTAATTAATCAAAAGCGTAATCAAAGAATAATGGAAAAAAAAAAAGTATCACAGTTTCCACAAAATTATGAAGCTTTGCAACTGTTTTCAACATTGACAGTGATAAGAAATGTTTCTTGAGCACTAAATCAGCATATTTGAATCATGTGACACTGAAGACTGGAGTCATAGCTGCTTTGCCACTACAGGAATAAATTGCAAAAATGCTGTCATGTTCATGTTGTCTTTATGGACTTTTATGTTGATATGTATTCCTGTTTGCTTTAGTCTCTGTGTTTCTCCTTGGTTTAGTTCCTGTTTCCTTTGTTGTCTTACGGTGCAACCGAAATCAAATACTGTCTGAATATTTGAATTTGAAATTACTTTGCTAACTTTAAAATAGTATGTACTGTGTAGTATGAATATGGGTAATATGAAATTCAAACGTACAACATCCGCCATGTTGTTACTGTCACATGACCTACCAGAATCAGTTGCATTGCGTCATTGCCATTCTTAAATCATCTCCCATGGCCTCATGGGATAGTAAATTGTCCATCAAATGCACACTTCAGAAACTCGGCAGAAGTAGTAGATCATAGAGATACTTTTCACTTACTGTTTTTCAAATAATATGAACTTGGACCTACTGCTGTTTTGGCATGCTGTTTTTTTGTATACTATATAGTAGCGAAGTATTTGATTTTGGACACAGCGTTAGATACAGTTTATGCCCTTGGTTACTGATATGTTTCACCTCTGTCTTCTTGTTTAGTTCCCTTGTCTTGGACTGCTTATTTATACCCCTTTTGTCATTCTTTTATTTGTTGGTTCTTGTTACTTTTCAGTTCTTGTTACACTTTTTTAGTTTACCTGCTGTATTTACAAGCATTTTGTTTAAAATACTGACTGCTGGAAATTTATGCTGACTGCTGTTTGATTTAGCCACATTGTGACATACATTACAATAGAAAAAAGTTATAAAAGTATTTGTTATTTTAAATTACAAACTAAAATGGCTATATTATATTTAGTCTGTCAAATAAATACACTGTCAAAATAAGCGTGTTAACGCAGGCGATTAATTTTTCCAGTTTAACGGCGATAAAAATATTTAACGTGTTTATAACGCCGTTAACACAGGGGTGGAGCTAGAGTTGGCCACTCCACTCAAACTACTGCTTCTGTCTCTTTTTTCTTGACAAGAATTGCTTTTATTTAGTCGCAGAACGTCTTTACCACCACATCAAATGTGAGACTTTTCAGATGCGCACTCCACTGCGCCTCAGTGACGGTTGCTAGTCAAACAAACGTGGAAACAGTACAACTGCGGTCAGATGAGATTTTGTCAGGCCATATGTTGGTAAAAAAAAAATAAATAAAAAATTCCTGTCCTGTCAGCCATTATACTGTGCACGTAGCACGTGCTCTTCAATTGCATGCACAAATACGGCGGCGTGCGCTGTAGCCTGTATCATTTCAGCATGAATGAAACTACAAGCATGCGTGTCAGATCCGTGTCATGTTCAGCAGCGGCAGCTCTTAAAGTAATAGCAGCCAAATAACTTTTGTAGCTTTAAGATTCATCTATATTTAATTTAGAATTTAGTGTTTGATAATTTTATTCAATTTCTGTATATTTCCTACATGCTGAAGGGCACAGGTAAATATGACATTTATTATGATGGAATTATGTGAAGATTGTTTTAAGTTCACTTAAATTAGAAGCTGTTATTTTTTAAAGTCTAATAAATGTTAATATTGATAGCTCTCAATTATACTGTAATGTTGAAAGGCCATATAAAATAATATGCCATTAAACAAATATTAAAAATATACTGTCTTTATGTTGTTTCTACATTAATTTGAAGATTGAATGTGAAACTATTGCAATATAAAAGTATATTTAAAAACTTTAATGTCAGGTGGGATTAATCACGATTAATCACAATTCATTTCAAAAGTGTGATTAATTACTTTTTTTATTGATTGACAGCACTAATTATATTATAAAATGGCCACCTTTATGTACCCATGAGAAATATTAATATTAATAAATATTAAGTGTTTTTGTATTCTATGGTATTTAAATGGTGTCCAGTTGAATTGGATTTTGTATGCACTTTGGTGTACTATGTAAGTGGGGCTTTGTGTACAATTCTAAATAACATAAATTATTCACATTGACTGAATTCCTGATATATCACATATTCCTAAGTGATATTTGTATAAAAACCTGCAATATAAAATTTTAATGAAGTGCTCAGAGCTGGTCAGTGTGCTGGCTTCTCCTGGGAGAGCAGCAACACAGGCAAGATTCAAGCAAGCAAACACCATCTGGGAGGGTTTGTATCCTATCTGCAAATCTAGCAGGGAGCAGTCTGAAGTTTGTCAACACACATATTGATTTGACATGACCTTTGATAATGTCAAAGCTTCCTAATGTGCCCCCTGCAGCCTACCACTGCAGCCAGCACAGCTTAGTATAGCTGAGGTTTTTCTGTCCCCTGTTGCAAGGACAAAACTGTGTGTGTGTGTGTGTGTGTGTGTGTGTGTGTGTGTGTGTGTGTGTGTGTGTGAGTGTGTTTGTGTGTTAAAGGAAGACGTGTCATTGATATGGTGACTTATTAGGAAAAAAAAGATCAAATAGAAAAGTCACTCTCAGAAATAAAAGTAAATAGTATTTCCCTAGACTACATACAAGGAGCTGCTGTTCTATACATGGATCTACTCATACAGAAATGTTATATGTTATATGTTATATTGCTCTATATCAAGAGAGTTATTGCTGTATGTTACTTTTCCGACCATATGCAATTTTCATATACGTACATTTCTCTGGCTAAACTACAACTACAAGACACCATCCCCCAGCACTGTGGAGAATCAATAGCTGGCAGACAATCTGAATGAGTTCTATTGCAGGTTTGAAAAAAAAAAAAAAAAAACACCCCTCACCCTCTCTGACACCTGTCCACACAACCATTAACACCTCCTGCAACCCCCCTCTCCTCCACTCCTGCACTTTAGATCAGTGAAGATGACATGCGCCAAGTCTTCCAGAAGCAGAAAAGGAAAAAAAGCACCAGGCCCAGATTATGTTACCAGCCTGTCTGAAATCCTGTACTGACCAGCTGGCCCCCATCTTCACACAGATCTTTAACAGATCACTGGAACTGTGCGAAGTCCCTACATGCTTCATATGCTCCACCATCATCCCCATCCCAAAGAAACCCAAAATTACAGGACTAAATGACTACAGGCCTGTGGCTCTAACGTCTGTGGTAATGAAGTCATTTGAAAAACTGGTGCTGGCCTACCTGAAGGACATTACTGGACCATTGCTGGATCCGTTTCAGTTTGCCTACAGAGCAAACAGGTCTGTGGATGATGCAGTCAATATGGGACTGCATTATGTTCTGCAACATCTAGACAGACCAGGGACTTATGTGAGGATCCTGTTCGTGGACTTCAGCTCAGCCTTTAATACGATCATTCCAAACCTCCTCCTGCCCAAATTAACTCAGCTCTCCATGCCCACCTCCGTCTGTCAGTGGATTACCAGCTTCCTGACAGACAGGCAGCAGCTTGTGAGGCTGGGAAAGTTCACATCCAACAGCCGCACCATCAGCACTGGAGCTCCTCAGGGCTGCATTCTCTCCCCACTGCTCTTCTCCCTCTACACGAATGACTGCACATCTAAAGACCCCTCTGTCAAGCTCCTGAAATTTGCAGACGACACCACACTCATCGGCCTCATCCAGGATGGCGACGAGTCTGCCTACAGACAGGAGGTTAAGGAGCTGGCCATCTGGTGCAGTCTTAACAACCTGGAGCTGAACACGCTCAAAACAGTGGAGATGATAGTGGACTTCAGGAGAAACCCACCTGCTCTCCCCCCACTCACCATCATGGACAGCACTTTAACGACAGTGGAGACATTCAAGTTCCTGGGAACCACCATCTCACAGGACCTGAAGTGAGACACTCACACTGACTCCATTGTCAAAAAGGCCCAGCAAAGGTTGTACTTCCTTCGTGCCAGAGTTCTGAAGCAACCGTTGGGGGGTGGAGCACAATGACTGAATGTAAGGTCATGTGGAATTTTTTTTGAAAAACTAAGGAATAGGGGAACACAGTGGGAATAAACCGTGGGAATACTGAGACATAAATACCAAGTCCAGAGGGGAAGATGGTAATCCACTACCGGACGCAGTAACAGACTATTCTGTCTAATCTGAAACTGCAGGCCACGGAGGACCCAGAGTTCACCGGTGGGGAACAACTGGGAATAAGTATCCAACAAGGAATGGCGCTGCAAGCCGAACACCGAGCCGACCTCCTGCAATTTACCTGATGTTACCCAACACACGGGAGGACATGGGCTCCACCTGAAGATTATATAATCTTGTGAAGGTGTTAGGTGTCGCCCAGCCCGCAGCTCTGCAGATATCTGCAAGAGAGGCATTGTGCGCCAACGCCCAGGAGGAAGCAACACTCCGAGTGGAGTGAGCCCTCACTCCCAGGGGGCACGGCTTACCTAGGTACTGGTAAACCAAGGTGATGGCATCTACCAGCCAATGAGCCAGCTTCTGTTTAGAGACAGCATTCCCCTTCTGCTGTCCTCCAAAGCAGACAAAGAGCTGCTCGGAGCATCTAAAGCTCCAGGTGCGTTCCACGTAGATGCGCAAGGCGCAGATGGGACACAGCAACGCAAAGGCTGGGTCTTGAGAGACAGATATTTCAGCTCAACTGAATCAAGCGGCTCAAAGGGATCCCTCCATAACCCCAAGAGGACCACGGAGAGATCCCAAGAGGGAATGAGGTGTGACCTAGGAAGATTTGGCCTTCTTGCACCTCTCAGGAACCTAACGATTAGGTGATGCTTCCCTAGGGACGATCCGTCCACTGCATTATGGTGGGCCACGATGGCAGCGACATACACCTTCAAAGTGGAGGGGTACAGCCTCCACTCCAGCTTTTCATGCAGAAAGGAAAGCACCACACCAACCGAGCATCTCTGAGGGTCCTCTCGGCGAGAGTAACACCACTCAACGAATAGACCCCACTTCAGAGCATAGACCTGCCTCGTAGAGGGGGCTCTAGTCTGAGTGACAGTATCTATCACGGCCTGAGAAAGGCCAGAGACGTCCACCATGTCCCGTCCAGAAGCCAGACGTGCAGGTTCCATAGATCGGGTCACGGGTGCCAGATCGTGCCCATCCCCTGAGAAAGAAGGTCCTTCCTCCAGGGTGGGGCTGTCACGAGAAGCATGAGGTCGGCAAACCAGGTTCGGGTGGGCCAATACGGCACAACCAACATAACCTGATCCTCGTCCTCCCTGATCTTGCACAGGGTCTGTGCAAGGAGGCTCACTGGGGGAAAGGCATACTTGCGTGAACCCCGGGGCTAGCTGTGTGCCAGTGCGTCCATGCCGAGGGGAGCCTCGGTCAGGGAATAGAACAGCCGACAGTGGGAGGACTCATGGGAAGCAAACAGGTCTACCTGGGCTTCCCCGAATTGACTCCAAATGATCTGGACACCTGGAGATGGAGTCTCCATTCTCCGGGGAGGGTGAGCTGTCGGCTGTATGATTGAGCTCTCCCGGAATGTGAACGGCACGCAGGGATTTGAGCCGTGTCTGACTCCAAAGGAGGAGATGGTGGGCGAGTTGCGACATGCGACAGGAGCGTACACCGCCCTGCTGGTTGATGTAAGCCCCATTCACTGTATTGTCCATCTGGACAAGTACGTGCTTGCCCTGCAGCAAAGGTCAAAACCGGCGAAGAGCAAGCAGCACTGCTAGCAACTCGAGGCAACTGATATGCCACTGCAGTCGAGGTCCTGTCCAGGAGCCAGAGGCTGCGTGCCAGTTGCATACGGCACCCCAGCCCTTCCTGGAGGCATCTGTGGTGATAACATGCAACATGACTCGACACCTTTTCTAAGGGCACTCCTGCCTGTAGAAACACAGGATCTGACCAAGGACTGAAAAGACAGTGACAACCCAGGGTAACGCTGACCCGGAGAGTGCCACGGCGCCATGCCCACCTCGGGATCCGGCCACGCAGCCATTGCTGAAGCGGTCTCATATGCAAGAGGCCGAGTGGCGTAACTGCGGCTGCCATATGCCCCAGGAGCCCCTAAAATAGTTTTAGAGGGACTGCTGTCTTACCCCTGAATGAATTCAGGCAGTTCAGCACTGACTGCGCACGTTCATTCATGAGACATGCTGTCATGTTGACCGAATCCAGCTCCATACCGAGAAAAGAGATGCTCTGCACAGGGGAGAGCTTGCTCTTTTCCCAGTTGACCCGAAGCCCCAGATGGCTGAGGTGCTGAAGCACCAAATCCCTGTGCTCCCACAACAGATCACGCGAGTGAATTAATATAAGCCAGTCGTCGAGATAGTTGAGAATCTGGATGCCCTTCTCCCAAAGTGGGGACAGGGTATGCGATCAGAATCCCGCCAAATGTATTGCAGTCAAAGATAAAAACATAACAAGTGTGAAAACAAAATTAAAAAACGCAAGTAAAAATATATTGCACAAAATTTAAAAATGAAAGCAAAAGTTTTCAGAATAGCAAACAATGGTCACAGATCGAAAAATAATAAGCATAAATCAAAACTTTAAACACATTTAAAATCATATTGCACAAAACTGAAATATTAATGCAAAATTATCCAACTTGCACACAAAATCATGTTTTCCTTGGTTATATGTTTCTGTTTTTTGTGCTGTCAGACATTTTATGCTCATATTTTTATTTGTTGTGTTATGCTGTTTTTCCCTTCGCTCTTGTTTCCACGTTCTGCTCTTGCTTTTCCAAATGTTGCGGTTAGAGTTTCATGTAAATCAGGGCGGGTTTAAGCGTCATCATTGGTCCACTAGTTCTTGATTGACAGCTCCTCCTCGGTCAATCAGTCGAAGAGGGGCGGTGACGTCACTCAAACGCGCCTCATTAGCTGCCGATGATCAGCGTTCACTTGTACAGGTGAAAATGGATTACTGTCAGCTGGAGTAACATTTTCCATTCAGTACACCGTTATATGTGTCTGTCTGTCACTGCTGTACGCCTGCCTGGCGATCCGTTAACGTTAAATGAGTAAATTGGTAAATTCACTATGAATTAATGTAGTGTTTTTGTATTGACCTGGCTAGATTTGACTATTGATCAGTGAAAATAATAGTGTTACAGAGGAGACTGCTAGAGGCCAGGTGGATTTGATATACACAATGTTTCATTTGGATATTGTGTTAATTTACATATATAATTGCATAACACGGTCATATTAATGTCTTAAATATATAAAGTTTGAATATAGCAACAATATGAATGTAAAATAGCCAGTAGGTGGTAGCAAGTTACTATCTAGAGTGAGTCATTAAATCTTTCATTCAAACGGCTGATTCGTTCAGTGGGGAATAAAGTGAATCATTTTATATCATTTTATTATATCATTTTATCAATACAAAAGGCTGCTGTGTGCTGCTTGTAGAGGACACTGTTCTACTATGGCTTTGTTTGGACTCTTCGTCAAAATAGAGCAAAATGAGAAAATAGGCTACATTATTTAACTTACTCAAATTTTACTTCTTATGTTGATTTTATACTACAGTTCAGTAAACATTTGAAATGGTGCTGAAAACAATACTCTTCCTCGTGTGATATTGCTTAACTGTATGCCATTTTATAATCTCAGAGTAACATAAAATGTGATAAATCTTACAAAACCAACAACAACCAATCAATGACATAGCCTACTGTACATGAAAGACAAAGCTGCAAATCTGAGAAAAAAAAAAAAAATACACATGACAAAAATAAGAAAAACATTGCAATCACGAGCAATATACAGTGAACTAAACAATTGTGACTGGCACATATTACTCCTACTCATAGTATCCTTTTTCTAACAGTAATAACCATAACTGTGAGTGACCATATTTCTCATGGTGGAATGGAGTGGGCAATATGACCACGATATGAGACATTTTATATCATTATATAGTTGTTTTATTAACAACAAAGAAGCAAATTACAAACCCTAAGACAAATACGATAGAGATATAAATTTAAATAAACTCATTTTTCAAATACAGTAGGTTTATTTAACATGTATACATTTAAGTAGCACCTGTTGTTTGATTAACATTAATGACACAGACATTTGTCCCTTTATAACCGAATGTATGGATGTAATATAGGCTACTGACACACATACCCGGTTTTCACCCACCTTTTTACATTCACTTAAGCCATAACAGACACTGTATTTACGTGAGATACTACACACAATGGACATTTTGACAGCTGTTTGTGTATTTGAAAATTCAGGCGCAAGGAGAACTGAGAGAACTGGGATTGCGCGGGCGCTTCTGGTGTGTGTCATTCAGCGTGATTCCGCCTATCCCGCCTTCACTACCTGCAAGTTAATCGATAACGAATTGTGATTGGATAGTAATTTTATTTTATGAGCTTGTTTACCTTTGATCAGACTGTTCTCGTATGACAGAACACTACTACTACTTGCTCTGATCACTCAGTTGTAATGAATTGTTTAAATACGGGACAAAACATGATTTTTTCAAAATAAGTCGGGACACTAAAAATAGAGCTGAAATATGTACGGGACTCTCCCGAGAAAAACGGGACGTCTGGTCACCCTACCATAACAAGACTTATCATCATTCAGGTATAGGCGAGCCAGGCACATAAAACTGACTTTGAGAGACCTGTGAATATAGTGGCTGCTCCGTTTTGCGATGTGACTGTAGTTGAATAAAGATAGGTGAATATAATAGCTACGGGTCGCTAGGACAGCTCATTTAACATAAACGGATCACCAGGCAGGTGTACAGCAGTGACAGACAGACACATATAATGGTGTCCTGTATGGAAAGATGTTACTCCAGCTGACAGTAATCCATTTTCACTCTTACAAGTGAACGCTGAGCATCGGCAGCTAGCTAATGAGGCGTGTTGGAGTGATGTCACTGCCCCTCTTCGACTGATTGGCCAAGGAGGAACTGTCAATCAAGAACTAGTGGACCAATGATGACGCTTAAACCCACCCTGATTTACATGAAACTCTAACCGCAACATTTGGAAAAGCAAGCGCAGAATGTGGAAACGAGCACAAGCATACAAAAAATAAAAATATGAGCAGAAAATGTCTGAGAGCACAAAAAAACACAGAAATATAACCAAGGAAAACATGATTTTGTGTGCAAGTCGAATAATTTTGAAATATTATTTCAGTTTTGTGCAATATAATTTTAAAAGTGTATAAAGTTTTGATTTATGCTTATTATTATTTTTTATCCGTGACCATTGTTTGCTATTCTGAAAACCTTGCTTTAATTTTTTGTAAAAACGCGGGAGACAGGGACAGCCTGAAGGGGAGGACTTTGTACTGATACGCTCGACCCTTGAAGGCAAACTGAATAAACGGTCTGTGTCGAGGTAGAATCAAGACATGAAAGTACATGTCCTTCAGGTCGATTGCTGCAAACCAATCCTGGCGATGAACGCAAGAAAGAATGCGCTTCTGGGTCAGCATCTTGAACGGAAGCCTGTGGAGGGACCGGTTCAAGACTCGCAGATCCAGGATTGGCCGTAACCCACCGCTCTTCTTGGGTATGATGAAATAGGCGGCTGTAGAAACCCAAATTCATCTCGGCTGGAGGGACAGGCTCTATTGCGTCCTTCCCTAAGAGGACCACGATCTCTGCACGCAGGACAGTGGCATCCCTGTCCATTGGAACAGATGTAAAGAGGATGCCCCTGAAACTGTGAGGGCGTCTGGCGAACTGAATAGCGTAGCCAAGCCGGACCATCGGGATAAGCCAGCAAGACGGGCTGGGAAGCGCTAACCACGCCCCCAGCCTCTATAAAAGTGGAATCAACTGTACTGTTACTGACGTACCTGTGGTGAGGGAGCTGTAGGAAGAAAGGTGACTCAACCCGGGAAGCATAGCGTCCGGAAGTAGAGACAACCTGCTGGGAGCAGCAGTTACCTGAACTTCCCAGTCCTGCGGCGAAGTCAATGGAGTGCGAGGAAGCAGCGCATCCTGTAACTCCAAGGTGTTTAGAGGAGAATTCATGCCCCGAATCTGAGTATGAGGAAGCAGAGCATCGCTCACAACCAGAACCCGGCACGATAGACCCAGAGATGAAGGAAATTGCTCTTTTTGTGAAAAGGTGGGCACGATAGTGGTGAAAATAACCCCCGGCCCTCCCCCGGGGGTAGGGGCGCAGATGTCGGTGTCCCCCGAAGAACAACTCCTGTCATCTCTGGGTCGCCCGTCTCAGGGTCTTCCGAGAAGGCTTAGTGGCGCCCTGAGAAGCGGGCTGCACCCCCTTCCTGCGGCCAGCTCGACGCCCCTGTTGAGGAGTTACCTCCTTCTGTGTTTCCGGGGGCAGATCAAGTGTTGAGGCCGCAGAGGGGCGCCCTTGGCGACGAGCAGACGAAGTCCTGGCTCCCGGCGGCTTGGTGTTCGGAGAATAGCATCAACCCCGAGTCAGGACTACCCTCGTGCAGCTTTTTCAGTGCCTTGGCCTGGTGTACCTGCAGGATGGCCAATGGCGTGCAAGGCGGAGGCGACCTGGCACTGCAACTGCATGCTCCTGGGGAACGTCAACGTACCCCTTGGCCACCCCACCATCGAGGGTAGTCAGGAGGGAAGAGCTCAAACGTGACCGGGCGTTGTAAAGGGTATTCCACGTTTTGGTGAGCTCTTCATGAACCCCCGGAAAGAAAGGCACTGGGGCGGAGCAGAGCATTAGCCCCTCCTCTGATTCAGTGATACACATCTTATCCTCCTCCGGAGCCCCAAAAGAGACACTGGGTCCACCGTGGGACGGACTGGCGCCATCTCCCAGGAGCTCAACGGGGCTACACTGAGAGGGGCCAGATTTCCTTGGGGGCTGGCCCAGTGGAACATTTCTGACCGTGATGCTCAGGTCACCCTTGTCCTTAACCAACGCAGCCGTGGAGTCTTTACGACCCGACGAACTGGGCTGGGTAAAGCCACGACCCTAGCTTAGCCATGCACATGCGCTCACAATGTGGGCACGAACCATCCGCGAATGCCGTCTCAGCATGCTTACGGCCCAAACACGTGAGACAGCGATCGTGTCCGTCGTCAGAGGTAAGGAAACTACCGCACCCAGAAGCACACTTTCGGAAAGACATCTCGGAAGACACTCTCAACAACAGTGCATGCTGTAGGAAATTGTTCTTTTAGGCTGGTTTGCCCAGGGACCAGGGCGATCTCTCCACTGAATGCAAGAGAAGCTGAAGATTCTCCACAGCTGAGAATTCCTGCAGCTTGACAGATGACTTTCTTCTTTTCTTCTTTCTTTTTTTAGAAGGCAGCACTCACGAAGCGATCGGCTCCGAAGCAAAAATCTGAATGAGTGGATGCACGCTGCCATCTTATATACCCGTATGTACGGGAGAGTGGCTTGGCATGCAAATTCCACTCGCCAATTCTCATTGGCCTCAGAGGTGATTGGGGCTCCCAAGTGAGACCCCATGACATCAGTCGACATAACGTCGAACATGACTGACGGAAAGGGAACTATATATTGTTAATAGATTAAGAGTTTAATTATTAAATTTTTTTATTAACTATACCATTATAACATTAACTCTCAAAATGTTATACACACACACACACACACACACACATATATATATATATATATATATATATATATATATATATATATATATATATATATATATAATTTGAAAGGAATTTGAATGATTTTGACATGGTTAATGAGAGAAACACGTTAAACATTTCAGTTGTTTTTGTTTCTTTAAAGATTCTTACAGTCAAAAGGGGAGGCATTTAACAGTTGTTTCTATTGATTTTTAAGTGGACTATAAATGTCCATGTCAATTTAACTCCAATGGCACTTTACATTTACCCCAGAGGAAATGAGGAAAACTGAAGGGTCAGTATTTTTATTTTGTGTTTGGCTGAGACTCGCAAAACTTTATGCCCCATTTGTGACTCAAGTACGAGGTTGAGAGGTACTTCATTATAAATATATCCATTAATGTTCCTCTTCTCTCTGTCTTAAACACAAATGCTGAATCAATATGGCTGCCGATTAATGCAGTTGTGCTGATGTACTTATAAAAAGCTTTCATAGCTCACTGGACAGTGAAATCACCCCAGGAGCTGAAGACCTTACAAAGCAGCAGCCTGGAGTAATGCCAGAAACGAACAACTACACCACGGAGAAGCACCAGTGGTGAAACCAGGCCGAGAAAGGGTCCAAACAAATGCTCCTCTCAGTGTTATGCTAAACGCTTTGTTGCTGTCGCAGATAAAGACCTCTGCTGTCAGCGCAGACAACAGTTTGCCCTATAAAAAGCCTTTAGAGATTTTCTTGACTTGAGCATGCGGTTGAATTAATGCTAGCGGACATTGATTTGTTTCCTGCAAACCAGAATCACTCCATACAAATTGAATTTCTACCCAAGTGATCTTAGACATGGGGTTTCATACATAAATTTGAGTGATATTTAGTATTCAATATTTAATGACCACTGTGGAGAATGTTTTCTAAAAGTAAATATCTAAAATCACAAAGTTTGCATAAAGTCCATTAGAAATTCATGAACAACCTGTAAGATGCATAAATAGTCTTATTTAAACAAGACTACATCTGTTCCCTGAGGTCAGGAAAATTTGTATTTCACAGAAGTACTTTAAGACTTTGTGATTTTAATCATGTCCTAATCAAACAAGTTTGTCCATGCATGACCTCTGTAAAAATTATACAGCAAATTATTATTTTTTTAATTTATTTTTATTTTTTTTGTTGTTGTTGTTTTTGGCTAAGTCATTGGTCCGAGTGTCCGATCTGGGTTGGTATTTTTGTGATTGTGGTTTATGTCTTTTTACATTGTGCCCTCTCATTGGAGCACATACTGTAACTAAACTAAATTCCTCATCTCTGTTGCTCCTTCATTATGAATTTAGACCTTTTTGCCAATAGTCTTGGCAAAATAACAGCTGTTAGTTCATACTACTGGCATTCTATCTGACATAACAAGGAAATTTATTACATAAGAAAATTTAGATCAGTGAAACTGCACAGAGCAGCCATTGTTAAAGCTCCATCAGGTGTGATTCTCATCTCAATGAATTAATATCCATAATTCTATACATTTTCTAACATTTCTATAATAATATTATTACAATAAAAAAAAAGTTTTTATATTTGAATGCAGAGCTGTCTTCAGTGTCATATGATATTTCAGAAATCAATATGCTGTAATTATTATTTCTAGCATGCATGCTTGATCTGTAAAAAAAAAAATCAAACAATCAATCAATCAATCAATCAATCAAATCTGTCTATCTATCTAGCATTTATTTATTTATTTATTCATTCCTTCATTAATTAATTTATTTTAATAAATAATAATTATTCCAATTTTTTGTGTATTAATGTATTTTGTGTATTTTGGTGTAATCAATCAATCAATTAATCAATCAATCAATCAATAAAAGTGTTCTCAACATTGATAATAATAGTCATGTTTTTTGAGCAGCAAATCAGCATATTACAATGATTTCTGAAGGGTCATGTGACACTGAAGCCTGGAGTAATGATGCTGAAAATTAAACCTTGCCATTAAAGAAATAAATTACATTCATTACATTAAGGAATTAATTACATAATTCCCACACATATACATTTTACGCAATGATCACATACTGATAAAAGACATCATTGATTGATTACAAATTTCACCTTCATTGGTTTTGTTGTTTCGTTAACCCTTTCATCTATTGTCCTGAGATAGTCCTGCCTCAGGTTATTTTTTGGAGCATCTTTTCACTGAAAGGATTTCATGTCCAGAGAATGTCTTTATCAATCACTGCTGTGCTCTTTCAACAGTGACTGTTCCAGGTCTGCCACGGCATGCTGTGCTTCCCAAAGCAGAGAGGAAGAGACACGGACAGCTTGATTGACCTTGTAGTGCATTTCCTCAGCCGCTCTCCTGGCAGCGGTACAGAAGCGCGTCCCCTCCGTCGCCACTCCTGGTCATGCATGCGGGAAGTTTGCGGCAGCCTGTAATGGATTAGAACAACCAGTGGTGAGTCATAACTGGATGTCATGGATCTTAGATTTTGACCGCAGCTCATTAGAACACATGTTGTGCCGGTTTCGAAAGGACAAGAGACCCATAATGCTTAGTGGTGACAAAAGAACAAGATGGAATCTCCTTTATTGTGTCGTTAATGGAAGATGACTGGAGAGAATTTGTGGTAATGTCCTCTTGGAGGAAAGCAGAGAGTCTAATAATCTACTATCAATGGACTTTTTGTCAATGACCTCTAGGAATCACACACACAAAAATAAAAAAATCAGTTGTAAGACTAGAAAAAGAAAGCTTGTCAAGACAAACTTTGAATGTTGGCTCAACAACATTTTGTCTGAAAATTTTGGCTAGTTTGAGAAAGCACTACATGCTTGATATACAGACAGATAGATCGATTGTTTTTTTTTTTTTTTTAGTATCTCACTATTTTTTTCTTGAAAATTGCTAGTTGGCATCTTTCAGTTCTGTCTTTTTTATTTGAACTCTGAGTTTATTTCTCTTTTAACGGTTGTCTAATTTTGTTGATGAAAGTATTTAATCACAAAATGCAATTTTTTTTTCATGAAATGTTTTGGTACATTCTAATACATTATATTCTTTCACAAAAAAAATATTTTGTTCACAAAATGCATTTTGTAATTCAGTCTGACCCTTTCGTCCACGAAATTAATGCCAGCTTGAATAAATTAAGCAATTATCTAATAAAGTCAGAATTGAACGTAAAGTCAGAATTGTGTAATAAAAAGTGAGATGTTTCACAAAAATTATGAGATATAAACTCAGAATTGCAAGAAATCAAAAATTCAAAATTCAAAAAAGTAAAAATTTTGAGATGTTAACTCAAAATTGTAAGATAATATATTGCAATTTTGCAATATATAATTGCAATATAAATCTGGCTCATAATTTGTAATTTGTTCAAATTGATTAGCAAACAGCATATCTGAAGTACATGGAACTTTATATATATATATATATATATATATATATATATATATATATATATATATATATATATATACACACACACACACATTATATATATATATATATATATATATATATATATATATATATACATATATGTATCATAAGTGCTCTAATTTGAAGAAACAAACAGCGCTGATGTATTACAGTAAATATTATTTTTAGAGATAAGCTGTGTTTATTGACAGTAATATTTTATTAGCTTTCTGTGAACTTCAAGTTTATTTAAATGTGTAGTGTTTGTACACCGTCAAATATTTTAATGTGATTTCAGATGATTAACAGCTAATCTCAAAGTATAAAGATACACACACACACACATACACACACACACACACACACACACACACACACACTGAAAGATCTAGATGTGGGTGGAGTCGTGGCTGAGAACTCATATTTTTTGTTCATATGAGGCACCGTTGCAGCAATAACAATTTAGTTCCTCCAGCTGTCCTACCGCACGTTGCTTTGCGCGAAGGATCGTACATTCAACTTTAGCATTATCTACCTAATGATGTTGTTGTTGATGGTGAAATAACGGCCTAATATATCTCCTGAGAGCTGCCACATCCAGCATTACAGGAGATGATTAGCTTTCGATTGTGCAAGATGTCAAACACACATTACTGAGAAGCTTAACAGACAACAGGGGAATAATAGCATGATATAGCCTGTGACGTTAAACCTGCATCATTCGGATGGATCACCTCAATAAAACACATCATTTAATGTTGTGGGACGGGCTTTTACGCCCACTCAGCTACTTCTGGAGTGCCTCGTGAGTTCTTTCAGTTGTGTGCTGGTGTCAAATTTCCACAATATTATTGAATTTTGGGCTCCGTCTCCATTTTCGTCCCAAACATATTTAGTTATAGACTTGTAATTAAATCACTTTCTTGCTGGAAATGCAATGATGTTCTCTCTGATCCTCTACTACATAAATCATGTTGTTTTTACTTAACTAAGATATTCCTGTTACGAAGCACCAGGGTCTTTAAGTGAATGCCTAAGTACTCCCTAGCTAATGGCTAATGATGATTAAAGCATTAGCCATTAGCAGTTTTCCGCTACTTGCAATGTATTTTTCAATATTTCAGGGGCCCAAGGTTCAGTGCCAATCATCTATTCAGTGAATTCAATTCCTGGATTTGAAATGAACAGTATATAGAATTATAATTGAAAAGTAAAATGGAATTGGAATTCAAAGTAATACTTGTAACTGCTCAAATATTTTTAATATGCCATTTTAGGCAAGAATTACCCATAAACTTGTCATTTTCAGAAACATTGCAGGATAATCTTGCCTGTCTATCATGTCGGCATATAATCAGTCTCAATTCTCTGGTGCACATATACAGATAGGCCAGTATATCTCTTTGTATAAACATCCCGTCAATGACAAAAGAGTCATCGTGGAGATTCTCGAGATGTTGAGAACTCACCTCTGTATCAGAGTTGTTTGAGATTGGGAAATGAGGGGAGAAAGATTCATTTGCCCACAGAAATGAAATACTCTTTCTATTTGGATGGCGACGCATGCACCGTGAATCTTTATAACCTTATGAAAACCCATGAGGTGTTACACAGTTCTCCCTCTGGGGCCGCAGATTAAAATACATTGGCAATATACGGAGAGCCGCTGAGAGAGAAACTGAATAGTCTGGAGTAATATCTCAGTTTAAATCTTAATACATGGGTCATGATGACACTATATAAATATATATAACAGACCACATCTCTGATTCATCACTGACAATGAGAGTTTCCTTCAGGCAACTGACCTTCATTGACAAAAATGCCTCAAAACAGTGGCTGCTTTCAGAATTGGTAACACTTCAAACTATAGTGTCTATGCTATATTGTGTTATGTTACTGTGCTTAATTGCTAAAGTATTATAATGTCTACAAACTATTAAAAACCTCATGATGACTTACAGAAACAAACACAGTTTTGTGAGTTCTCATATATATTAATATATTTATGATATATTAATGTGTGTTCCTTAATTTAACTGGGATGGTACATTTAACCTGTTCATTTAATGTAGTGCAAATTTGTTTAATTATTATGCTTGTTATTAGAAGTAAATAAATAAATAAAATAAAAAATGATACAAGTTTAATTCACTAATCGTGCCCCGTGACCTGTAAGTAAATTTTGTTAAATGAGAATTTCCTACCACTGAAGCAATTTAAGCATGAAGTACCATATTCATTAAAAAAAAAAAAAAAAAAAAAAAACTTGATAGCTAAATATAACGTCACTCTACGTGCCCAAAATTGTAAATAAATAAATAAATCACTAATGTATATTTAATAATTTGATCAAGTCTGAATCATCTTTTTTTGGGGACATTTGGCATAGTGATATATGCGGTTTGTTTTTTAATCAATCTATTTACAATACAATCAATACAGAAAGAAAGAAATGAAGAAAGAAAAAGGAAAAATTACAGTCCTACTTTTTATATTGTAACTAATTTGCACAGTTTAGAGGTGGAACTGCTTGTCGATGTTTTGTTGAAATGAAGGACAAACAATGATCTGCTTAAACGAGAGCAAAAAAGAGGGTGTGTTGCTTGAAATATGTCAATTCTTTGTGGTGCCTGTTGAAGCCCCCCTGAGAGCATGTATGACATAAACAGGCTCGCAGTGTTTTAAGGAGGATGTTTGTCTCTTTTGATTGACTGTCACACCTATTTCTCCTGTGGCTTCTCAGATATCCAGAGGCCTGTGATTGCTCAATTTGCAAAGTGCACTGTTTTACTCTGCTTTAATTAAACCAGTCATAGAGCGTATTTGCCAAAAGAACCATTTAGATATGAAGTCTCTTGGGTTTGCTTGCAATCTATGCCCCTTAAGCATTGTCTTTAAAAGCTTTAAAAAGACAGAACTTCTCATCACTCCTGTTAGGCAGCAGCTTTGAGAGTATTTTCACAGATTCAAAAGGTGTCTCAAAAGTATACTTTTATAAATGCATTTCTTGGGACAGTTTCTATGGTAACATAATCAACATGCAAGTGAATCTGAACAAAACCTTCCTGGTGTGCTTTGTCACATGCCTCCACACACAATAGGCATACAAAAGACTGCAGGATGTCGCGATGGTTAGCCCGGGTGCAGGCACTGCTTTAGAACGAAGGGCATTGAGACCTGGTCCACAGTGGCTGTTTCTGGAACACAACCAGCAGGTCAAACATCTGCCAACGGATGATGCATAGCCTTCCCATATGACATCACTCATGCTGTCACTCGCCCGTGTACTCAAAGGCCAGACGCCGCACTGTAGTCCAAATCAACTTCACTATAACTCCCCCTCCTTCTGCTCAACTGGAGACTAAATATAGACAGTTGGGTTACGGGGCCGGAGCAGGTGCTCTCCTGTCACCTCCCGCGGTCTAAAGCCGCTGCTGTCTGTTCATCAGACAGAGGTGTTGTGGTTTCCATTCTGATATGTCACTCATGACCTGGCCGGGGCCTGCTGGAGCCCAAAAAGTGAGAACCCTATGGTCAGGCTGGTTGTAGTGGCCACCAAAAAGTATTTAGACACTTAGGTCAATTAAAAATGCTTGAAAGTAAATGTTGTGAAACAAAATATTAAACCAAGTTTGTATCACTCCACTTGTCTGTGTTAATTCCAGACAGACTGTAAGTTTGTTTATTAGTGATGAGGATTTTTTCGGTAAGTCTTTCTGGAGGTTACATCATTATGCCAGTAGGTGGTGACAAGTGACTGTCTTTATTACAGATTTGTTCAAAAACACTGATTCATTCAGGAGAGAAACAGGTGACTTTACGAGTGAGTCATTGACATTTACATTTATGCATTTAGCAGACGCTTTTATCCAAAGCGACTTACATTGCATTCAAGTTACAGTTTCTACATTTTATCAGCGCTTGCTTTCCCTGGGAATCGAACCCATGACCTTGGCGTTGCTAGCGCCATGCTCTACTATTTGAGCTACAGGAAAGCTCATTGAATCATTCATTCAACCCAGTCGTTCAAAAATGCTGATACATTCAGGAAAGAATCAGGTGACTTTACTAGTGAGTCATTGAATCATTCATTCAACCCAATCATTCAAATATGCTGATACATTCAGGCAGGGGCATAGAGTTAGGGGGGTACGCCAGGGACATGTTCCTACCAATATCCAGCAACTACCAAACCTGTCCCTAGCAATAATTTTGATCAAAAAAATAAATATATGTATGTTTTGTAATGTAAATGTAATGTAATAATGTTTTTTTTTTGTTGTTGTTTTTTGTAATTTCTGACACATCCGAAACGTCATACCATTGATATTACCTAAGAAGTTAAAGTAAATACATTAGAAAACTGCGGGCTTTCAAGAAGGCATATTTAATACATTTGCGGAGTAAGAACGTAGTCATACACTTGAGGAGAAGCGCAGCCGCGTTTAGAATAACTCACAGGTACTGCACCCAGTTCAAGACAGCAGTCCACAACAATTAATATAAAAGCTCACTTCAGTAATAACAAAGTTGCATCGATGAGTTTGAAGTACGGTGTTTGACAAATAGAGCAAACGGAAAGAGAAAGCGCGATCTGTGGCTATTATTAGCTCTCTATATAAAGCATACGGACAGAAAGACAGAGGTTGTGCTGAAAGATGCACAATCTTCCAGCCTAGCATAATTTGGGACAAATATAATGTGATTTTATGGAAAACCATGAGTGGAATGTTGTTCAGCTGAATGTACAAAGCAAACTGTTAGCTGAAATATCCACAAAATAAAAAACAACGCTGAAATAAGTGTGTGCAGTTTATCTGTCAATTAGATGCATGTGGAAGTTGTGTTCGTTACTGCAGCAACAGCAGAGTATTCTTTCAGAATCATCCTGGGTCCAATTAGATTAATATAAAAATAAAGTGATGCGTGATTAAGACACCCAGCGCTCTGATGCTGCTGTAATGTTGTTTGTTCAAAAAAATAAATAAATAAATAAATAAAATTGTGTAATTGTCTGTTAAACATAACATAAAAAAAAACTCTGTTTTATGAATTATGAATATGGGGTGGGCTTTGGTTTATGTCCCCACCAATGTCAAAAGCAAACCTACGCCCTTGCATTCAAGAAAGAAACAGGTCACTGTGGCAGCATTCTGTGTCTGGGTTTTTATACCCTTCCCTCACAAACTTCTGTCCATCTCCTGACTTGAAGTGTATATCATTGCCTAAGCCAGTGGTTTTCAATCCTGGTCCTGGGGGGCACCACTCTGTACATTTTGTATGTCTCCCTTATTTAACATACCTGATTCAGATCACCAACTCATTAGTAGGGTTAGGAATTGAAAATTGATTGCAATTACAGAATCAGATAATTAAGGTCAGGAATCAGATACTAGATGTAAAATTAAAATTTTGATTCCGCCTGTCATTTCCTGTGTGTGGTTTTTTTTTTTTTTTTTTTTTTTTTTTCCATCTGTGAGGACCCAACCTGGTGATCTGCCAGGACCTTGCTCACTAATCTAAGTGCTGCAAAATTTGCCTACATTTGCAATCAGAAGCCGAAAAAGCTAAGTATAATATTTGTGATAAGTTGCAAGAGAAGTGTCACCACCACCATGACAAAACACTTTAATTAACAGATCGTTAAAGATCACGAACACGATTCAAACACCAATGTGATCTTAATCCTAAATTAGATAATTCAGTGAGTCCTTAATCTTAAATTAGATGATTCGAGTCATTTGTTTCATTCCTCATACTTTGACGTGTGCGATCACACTAGTGTGATTTGAACATTCAAATCTGCTTTCGCTCTGCAGCTGTGTATGAATGAAACAGCGTCACAGACATTTCAACCACACAGTATCATTGCTTCTGTTACAAACATTCATATAATCAAAAAGTACTGGAATAAAAGTTTATAGTTCAGATATAAACTCTGTGTACGGTAGCAATCAAAATAAAGTAAATCACCTTTTGAAAGTAATTTGACACTTCAAATAAAGATTTATCAATTACATTGTTATGCCAGTTGGTAGTGAAAAGGGGCTGTTAAAATGTATTTGTCTTTTAGTCATTCAAGAGATCCATTCAAAAATGCTGATTCATCCAGTAATGAAACAAGTAAATCTTGAGTGAGTCATTGAGTCATTCATAAATTACATGTGACTTTGTTTAGTTTTCCATTTTTTTGCTTCAGAATCTTGAGAGAACCACAAACTCCATAAAAAAAATAAATAAATAATAATAATAATAATAATAAATAAATAAATAAATAAATAAATAAATAAATAAATAAATAAATAAATAAAATTCCAGAATCATGTGACATTATTTTGCACATAAACACCTCTTAAATGAGTCCAGTTTTTATTTAGCCTGCTAATTTTTGTTCATGGTATTCAGCTGCAACTAGAGACACAGAATAAATATGTTTGACTTAATTTTTAATCACATTGGAATCAAAACTGGGAATTGAAAATTGGAATCAGAATTGACAAAATTCAAACGATACCAACCTTACTCATTAGACGAGGGCTCCATGAACTCAGCTGAGTGTGTAAGATAAGAGAGACATACAAAATGTGCAGAGTTGTGGGTCCCCAGGACCAGGATTTAAAAAAAAAACAAACACTGGCTCATGAGTATCCACTACTGACTGAACAAGACTAATGGGTTTAAATCAAGGGTGGGCAACTCTGGCCCTCAAGATCCACTATGTTGCAGAATTTAGCTCCAACCTTAATCAAACACACTTGACTGTGATTTTCCAAAAATCTTGAAGATTCTATGGTTAGACTTTGAAGCTGAACTCTACTGGAAAGTGGACCTTGAGGGCCAAAGTTGTCAACTAGTTTAAGTGGAACATAAGGCAAGGATGAGTAATTCCAGTCTTGAAGGTCCCCTTTCCTGCTGAGTTTTGCGCCAACCCTAATCAAACATACCTAAACCAACTAATCAAAGAAGCAGAGTTAGAAATTAAATTTGCAGGAATTTATGGAGCAAAGTTGCCAACCTTTGCCGTAAGCCAAGAATGGGCAATTCCAGTCCTGGTAGGTCACTGTCCTGCAGAGTTTAGTTCAATCACAAATGAAAAAACACACCTGATTGTAATTTTCAAGTAATCCTATAGACATTGGTTAATTTTTGATTTTTCAGATGTGTTTGATTAAGGTTGGAGCTAAGCCTTGCAGGACAATGGACCAGTACCGCCGCTCCCTATACGCAGAGTACGCAGTTTGCGTAGGGCACCATCTCCCAGGGGGGCACCATCCCAGTTGTTAAAAATAAAATAAAATAAAATAAATAAAAACATTCGTTCTATATAAAATTACATAAATAAAAATGAACATGAATTATGAATAAACATGAACATACATATATCATTATAAAAACTGCATTTTACGGTGAACGCAGTGACACGTGACGCGCCATTCCCGCATCCGCGCACGCGCCCGCTCGCACCTCATGTTTGAGGCTGAATGCAAATGATCATAATTGATGGACGACAACTATACCCGTGAGCAATCACAATCCGGCGCCGAGAAAGAAAAAGAAAAAAGATGCATCACTTTCAGGTACAGTCAGTTGTACACTATACATTCATGTGAAACTTTTTTTGGCTGTTGACGTAACGCGTTTTAATGTCGGTAATAATTTAACCACCAACAACATATCTAATATACTGTATGATTTACCTTGTTCCCTTACGAAAATTAGCCATGGTTTTACTATGAATAAAACCAAAAAGCATGGTTATTGTAGCCATGGTAACCACAAATTAACCACGGTTTTGTCACTTCAAAGTTAACAAATAAGTATTTAGGATAATATTTGTTTTGTGGTTAGAAAAACAGACCTAAGCCAACAACAGCCTTTAATAAAATTACTTAAAATGCATTATATTAAAACGAGGCAATAATGATTGGGTAATTAAAAATTATTTGGTTTCATTGAATAACACTGTTAAAATACATAATGTAATACAAAATAAACAATTTATGTACATTACATATTATTACAAAAGCCTGCAAAGGGCCCCAAAGGCCTGGTAATTGCTGCTGTTACATTTACAGGACAATCAAATCCTTTAATATTGTCCAAACATTTAGGCTAATTCAAATATCCACTTATTCTTTCATTTTTGGCCACCTTTTTGCAATAGGTAACACACAGCCTCTATAATTTCTTCAACAAAAACATGTGGACATCACAACCCTTACAAAAATTAACCATGGTTTTATCTTAGTAAAACTGCTTAATTTTCTTTTGCGTGATTTCTGAATGCTTGAGATTATAAAATTAATCAGACAACTGTAAATTGTAACCGGTCTAGAGCTACAATTGTAATTTGTAAATAATATAATTTAATTACTATTATTTATTTATTTATTTATTTATTTATTTATTTACTTTTATATTTCATTAAAGTTCTATTTTGATCCTATGTGTGTTTTTTTTTTTATTTTTTTTTTTTTTACTTCCATAATATTTGACAGAGGGGGCACAACAATACAATTCTGCTTAGGGCATCAATTTGGCCAACAGCGGCCCTGCAATGGACCTCCAGGACCAGAAATACCCATCCCTGCTTTAAGCCCTTGATCATTTCACAATGTAGCTGATTTATTTACCTTTTCTTTATGAATTTGGGTTATACACTATACTGTGAACACTGTACATTTTAAAGGTCTGTCTGTCACACCCATTTCTGGTCTTGGAAGGGCTCTTCAGCTTCAGTTTTGGCGGTCCAGTGTCTGGCTGAGTTTAGCTTTAACCTTAACCAA
This sequence comes from Spinibarbus caldwelli, assembly GCA_039654775.1. Classification (NCBI taxonomy): domain Eukaryota; kingdom Metazoa; phylum Chordata; class Actinopteri; order Cypriniformes; family Cyprinidae; genus Spinibarbus; species Spinibarbus caldwelli. The sequence goes on along the minus strand of CM077247.1, from coordinate 25,263,582 downwards.
ACGTGCCCAAACAAGCTAATGAGGGTGTTAAGAATTACTTGCAAATTACAGACAGTTGAGTCAAATTGGGATTTGCACTAAAGTCCAGGCCAATTGGTGAGACCTATAGTATGGTTAAATGGTTAATTCAAACATCATATACTACAGCCATATGGGGTGGAAGTGGGGTGCAGTTTGCTTTGCCACAATCAAAATGCATTTCACAAGCTAAATTTGAATAGACTCTCTCCCTCTGTCCAAATCTACAATCTGTAGGTGTCAAGACTCTTTCCACATAAATCTCTCTCACCCACTTGATGAAGCAGAATGCACTTCCACAATGGCTGCAAGGGAAAGTGCTAGCAAAGTTTGCAAATATATTTCTAAACTGTGGAATGCAGCCTGTCTTAATGAGTGAGTCATTGAATCCTTAACCAATTCATTCAAAATGCTGATTAATTCAGCAAAATAGCACTACTACTGTGTGGTGGTTGGACCTGACTTGACTTGTTAGTGGAACGCACAATGATTCCGCTGTTGCTTTGTTTGGAAATATTTGCATTGAAGGAGAAAAATCAGACAAAATAACTGGCAATATCATGCATAAAAATGTAAGTTACTCAATATTAAATTTTTGTTTTCTGAACTAAGTTAATTAATGTTGAGTAACTTAGTGCTGTTTCCCCAAATGCACAGCTATGACCTCACAGCCCTGCAGAAAATTTGGAAAAATGGCACCACTGTGTAATTTTACCACAAGCACATTTTTCAAACAAAACATTTAATTTTTAATGGCCATCAGTGGAGAAATACGCTTTTTGCAGTCAGACAAAGTAGTTATAGTATCTTCCATCAGGAGCTTGCAGAAACATACTAACCAGTCAAACCTTAACCATTTTATGTAAATGTGGTCACATCTGGACACAACCCAGTTTCAAAATATTTCCTGCAGTGGTGAATTTTATAATGAAGTTGAATAATTTTGGTTGCATCAGCCAAGTCCTCTTACATAAGTACCTTCACCTAATGACCATTCCTCAAATTTGTAATAAACATCATAGTTTTTGAATATTATCAAATCAAATGAAACTCTGTCTATGCCATTTAATTTTGGATATCCTCACGCACAGTAATAAAATACCAGTGTATTTTAAAAAGTAATACCTGTGGCATTGCACCTTTCCAGAATAAGCGAAGCTTAGTTTCATCTCATTAAATCTTTTGAAAGAGGATTCCTTTTGAAGAAGACAACATGAAAAAGCGAGAGGTGCGTAGACCCTTCAAAATACAAGATTGTAATCTCTTCACAGTCAATCAAAGCTTTTTCATTCTTTCTTATGCTGGCATATGCATTAATCATAGCCAATGAAGTTTTGGCTAATTAGTCATCTTAATGAAGTAGGCTTTCAAATACGGGTGATATGTATACCTAAGTAAATGTAAGAAAACTATTCATAGCCAGAGATAAATGCTTAGCATTTTCTAACAATCATTTAATGTAAAAATAATAATAATAATAATAATAATAATAATAATAATAATAATAATAATAAAATAAGAACAGTAAAAATAGCTTTAATACTGAATTAGTTCAGTCACCCCATTGAACTTTTTTTTTTTTTTTTTTAACTGGTCAAACCATTTGTCAACAACACTACTGTGTGAAAGGAGTCATACAGTACAGAGATTTATCTGAAGCTAAAAGACACAGAGGACAAATTACAGAATAAGTGCCACTGAAGATCAAGAACTGGAGAAAAATGCTGAGACCTCTTGTACTTGTCATATACAATCCTGCAAACTTGTTATATATGTTACTGGGTCTGTTCCAAAACCCAGTGCGTTGCCTCGAGGGCTAGTGACTACATGGAGCTTAATAGGGGACTGATTTTGAGCACTCTAGAGGGACAGAACCTCTCATACAAATTACACTGTACATGGGAGAATTCACTCATGATTAATTCTAATAGAGTGTGCTGTTAGCATGTTGCTAAGCTAACAATCAGACAAAAACATACCCATACATACAATTCACTGGAGTTCTCAGCTGAAATGAATGCTAGTTTCAGTATAACACCAACACATTTTATTCCTTTTCAAACAAATTATGATTATAGTGAATATTATTGATTAATAACTATATATTTTCACATAGTTCCTTGCAGAACACTGTTATTTATATAGTGCTCAATACACGTCTCAATACGCTTTTTCCGTAGTGCAGGATTTCTGAACAAATTCAACTCTTTTTGAATCAATACTATTTTTTTTTTTTTTTTTTAATCACAACTATTTTTCACATTTGCATCACATAATCAGCTCCATATGTACTAAGTAAACTTGCTCGGTAGCTCACCTGGTAACAGCAATGCACTGGATGAGTCCTGTGAGACATGAGTCTCGAAAAAAGAGCTCAAAGACTTGTAAAAGCAATAAGATATTGCATGGTTGCTTCAGCAAATGTGTTTTACTCTGATGGTTGTTTTCATTGACACTGTAGGTTAGGTTTAGTGCAGATGGTACATTATTTTTAAACACAATAGAGCATTAACCTTTTAGTGCCACTCATTGGACATTTCATTTCCGAATGCCACAATATGTACAAGGATACATACATACATACATACATATATATATCACCAGATTCACATCAATCTGTTTTGGATAAAACTGAATGTTCTTTTAGTGCCACTCACTGAACATTTCACTTTGAAGATGTCATGAAATATGCAAAAAGCAACATAATATTATTTTCCAGAAATGTCACAACAGGCACATATTTTTCTAATGAGCCTGGGTTTCTTAATACACATAAAAATACATGGCCCATACAGATATTGTGTTAAATTTAAGTAGACTGCACAATTTTTATGGAGTTTTCATATTGTATGAATTCTAACTTTTTGAGTCTCTCACTTCATCCTCCATCTTATTTTTATCTTTTCACTGAGCCTGACACAGTGCATTCTGGGAATGTCTTTTTGGCCAAAAGTATGTATCTTAAGCAGCATAATAAAGATGCCTACTTTTGGAACAGTCTTCGAGCCTGGAGTACAGATAGAATGCTTTTATCATGCTGCCTATGTTTTCGAACATAGTAAGAGACATTGCATGTGTTCCACTTTAATTTGTGAAGAGACAACATATTTCTTTTTATGATCCAATATAACAAATATGACCGTAAAGATTGTTTTATAGTTGCTGTAATAAAAGTCATAAAGTAAAGTGTATATAAAGGTCAAAGTTTGCTTTTCAAATAGCAAGAAACTTAGAGAGAGACTTAGCTTTAGTCTGCGGGTTGTCACAAATTGATTCAAAATACTCTTCAGCTTGTTTAATCGGAATAATCTTTCTTCATTGCTTCACTCTCTGACCACAGAGTTGATTTTCTTTCCAAGCCTCCTACCTTTGGCTGGACCCAGTGACACTATTTGTCCACGGAGAGTGACATGCGTGTGTATGCCATCAACCAGTCTGAATGGAGGAGCAGAAGGGTCAACATGGCAAATGTGTCCATTAATCTACAATGACAGCTAACCTCCATCCGTCCTTAGGGCACAACAGAGCGAACGCCATGAGCGCATACGCTACAGTGAAAATGAGCGCTGGCCCAGTTGAGTGGAATGCAGAGGAGATGGAAGCAGGGGGTTGATTTATGCAACAGCACAATGCCAGACCAAACTGTTCCTTCGCAAACTGTCATTTCTAACAACCCCAAAGCAACAGCCCCTCACAGTCACATTTCTCGGATACGATCTGTCCAGAAAAGTAGCTTCGAAACATCACGGTTACCAGTCTGTGCACTGTTATCCCAATCCTCAAACGGGTGGTAAAGGGTAAGTACTGCATTATGGGAAGGATGACAAGTCAGAGCATTAGCTTGCACTGACAGCGGCATATGCCCGGGAGGTGGGGGGCCTGTATTAGCCGTGGAATCTTGCTCCTTGGGGAGAACAATGCCAGAAAGGTGCAATGACAGTTTTGATACCGTTTGACAAAGCTACACCCCTTACATTGTCATTCTTGCTGTTAGGCCTGGTAGATCCCTCTCAAGAAAGTTGCAGCGATCGGAACGTCTGAGTTCTGTCTGAACGTGTAAGCATATTAACAGTTTCCTAAGTAGTTACTAACTGCATGTAACATCTGCTACAAGATTGGGGAAAATAATAGCTTATGCTAAAGATGTGTCACAGTCATGTTTGTCCTGTGTGTCTTGTGTTTCCCTCCTTGCCCATATTTGGTCCTTCCTTTTCCTGTCCTCGTCTAGTTTGATTGTATTTGATTTATTTCAGGTGCGTTAGTTAATTATGATGTGTATTTAGTTCTTGCCTGTTCTGTTCATTTTCATCTGGTCTACTTGTTATTCCCGGTGTTCCTGTCTGTTTCAGCCCTGCCTTTTCTTGCCTTGTCTGTTCTGAATTTATTAAAGACTGTATTTTGAGTTTACCCTCGTCTCCTCGTTCATCCCTCGTGCGTGCACCATGACAAGATGACTGACATGAAGTCTATTTTTTTTTCCTTCCTGCTGCAGAGTTTTGGCTTTATAGGCAGTGTTAGACATAAAATAATGCACATAATAACAGTAATTTAGAAAGCTCTTTTTTTTTCTTAATTTAAGGCAAATCTACAGTTGTTGTGTTCAACCTAGTCCCATGTCGAAAACATACCTCTGGGAACTTTTTCGCAAGACGTGGAATACGTACCGCCATGTACGTTTCATGACATATTTGATGTGAAATGTCCACTGAGTGGTGCTAAAAGAGTGTTTGGTCTTTTTCCCTGGAACAGATGAATGCACATATGGTAGGTTTTATGTGACGTTGGTTTTGGATGTGTCACCACAATTCTGACTTGAAATGTCCATTGAGTGGCACTATAAGTCTAATGCTCCATTACTTTTTAAAATAACGTAGCATCTGCACTACACCTAAACCTACCCGATAGTATGAACAAAAGTGAATGTGGCGTAAAAACGCAATCGCAACATGTTTTAGCTTGTTTTTTGATCTCTCATCTTTCAGCTCTTTCATTATGAGTAATGTTTTCGATGGGATTCGTACCCAAGGATTCTGTAATCTAAGTCCAATTCTGTGCTGGCTTAGCTACCGAGCAAATTTGTTATGTTCGGAAAGTGAAAGATATGGAGCTGTAATCATAACTGTGTACGAAAATGATTCCAATTGCTTGCTGTTTTATCGTCTCTAGTGTTAATTTCTGTTGGAAACTGCAGTGATATGTACTTATTGGTACGTATTTTGTATCTTGCGAATAAGTTCCCAGAGGTACGTTTTCCTCATGAGACCACATAGGCTGTATTTCTGGTTGTAAATAAAGTACAGTATAAAATTATTTAATTGGATACTGACCCTTAGTTCCCATTCTCTTACAGGTCTGCAAAATTCAATTGGAACTTGCTGCGGTAGATTTTCCTATAAAGCAACACAGAGGTTAGAAGTCTACACACTCTGAAAGTATTACTCTTTAATCAATAGTGAAAACAGACTTACAGACTGGTACAGTAGGACAATAGTTGACTGTTCCACGGAGAGAGAGAGAGATAGATAGATAGATAGATAGATAGATAGATTCATTATTATTGTTCTTCACTGGGGTTGCTGCCAGGAACATGGCAGAAGGCGCATGAGCAGACATTATTGTAGAGCTCGATGTCAGTGTGCAGGAAGAATCCCCAGCAGAGCTTCTTAGAGCACTTAGGTGGAATAAGCTGGTGGCTAAATGTGCTCCAAGATAGCATAGCGAAGAGAGGATATGCTGAATCGTTCATTATTGGCTCCAGTTTGCCTCCATCTCTGCCACTGCCTCCAGTGAGACCAAGCTGAGTTCAGCAGTGGGGCTGGACTCACCTGATTGGTTTGTTAAGGTACCTGGAATCACCTGAACTTGTTTGGCTTCTACTATACAGACTGGCAAAATATTTCGAACAGCTTGCTCCACACAATAAAAACCATGAGTTTCCTCAGAACGCAGAGTCTGCTGTGGCCTTTTTTGTACAGTTTGGCTATGTTTAGAGACAATCCGCTTACCGTGCCTTTGCCAAGTAGGACATGTTGCTGGGTTGAGGTTAGGGCTTAAACAACATTTTATCAACTAGGGCTGCACAATATGTCAAAGTTTTTGAAAAAAATATCACAAATTAACCATGATAAGCATATTGTCGGGGTTAAGATACATTGCAATATGATTTTAATACATTATCTTATGACCGTGCATGGTGCCAAAGGACGTTGTGATGCCCCTAGCATGTGCCGAAATGCACATATGGCTAATCCAGCCCTTTTCAGAAGGACTACTTTTCCAGACTGACATGTATCTACAAATAATAATAATAATAATAATAATAATAATAATAATAACAAAGTGTCTATTTACACTAAGTGCAAAAAGCCCACCTTGTTTGGCGGGGGGAGGTGGTTGAGGGGCTTTATTGTCCCAATAAGGTGGCATCCATTTAACATGGCCCATAAAGATTTAATAATTTTAATTAAGAGATAATAATTTACACTCAATGCATTATTATTGGGTACTGTTTTATAATGTACTACAATACTGAGGTGCAGATAATTGCCACTATTTGCAATAAGTAGTATAAATAGCAGAACATATTGCTATTTTAACATAGTGTAAATAGAATCTATACCTATTTGCACTTAGTGTAAATAGCATATTGTTAAAAAAAAATAAAAAAAAAAAATAAAAAAAATGCTATTTTCACTTGGTGTAAACAGAATCCATTGCTATTTGCACTTAGTGTTAATAGAATTCATTGCTATTTGCACTTAATGTAAATAGTATCTATCGCTAAGAATGTATGCTTCAGAATATTTACACTTAGTCTAATTGCTATTTACACTTAAATTAAATAACATTTATTGCTGTTTGCACTTAGTGTATCGTTATTTTATCTTACTCTTCACTAAACAGTAACATATTTGGTATTTACTTTTCAAAGTAAGATTAATCCTTTCTTTATCCTAGAGAAAGAAGAGACATGTTTTTGGATGAGTCAATATTTTTCTGCCTTTAGATTTATTTGAAAATAACTGAAATTGATTTGACACGTTAATCTTAGGTTTATCACATTATCCAACAACCAGTTTATTGAATATTACATATTGTGCAGCCATACTATCATCTTTGTTTCCCTCTGATGTAAATGATATAGGCTTAGGGTGATTTTTATTCTTCCAAGACCAACAATAGATGTTGTCCAGGAACTTGTATTCGGGAAATCATGTCTGAATTAGTTTTCTGTGGGACTCCCAACTCCCAAGTCTGTGGGAGTGAAAAGGTATTTCAAATATAAATAATTTAATTTGTGAATTACATCAGCTACAAGTGACTTTCTACAGAGCTCGAACTACTTCAGAATTTGGAACTATTCCAGAATGATATGCTCTCAAGATTAAGTTCACCACTACCACCCCAAAATCTTCCACACAAATCATAATCTAATTGTCTTCCCATGCCAGCTAATCAGTGTTGCCAGATGTTGCTGCATAATACTTTTGAATAGCAGACCATTCAAAAGTTTTTATTTTCTTTCCAAAAAAAAAAAAAAAAAAAAGTAACATGAACTCATGAATTGCATACATTTGGCTTGTACATTTGGCATTTTGTGTAATTATTAAAGAAGGCCAGCTCAACCTTCTAATGATTTATACATAAAAAATAAATAAAGTAAATTCATAACATCATAAAGAGATAATGTTTTGAAGCAATGTATAAATCATACAAAAAAAAATCTTTAATTTACTCACCCTCATGTTGTTTCAAACCTCCTTTGAAGAATCTCTTCCAAACAATGACAGCATATTGTTGTAAAGTATTGGTTTATAAATATCACCTTAGTCAGATAATGTAACTGAAGGATATGTCTTTTCATTACTTTTCTGCACAATGTGAAGAGATTTATTGGGTCTTTCTGTTTCTTTGCCTATAACATTTCTGGGGTTTTATAGTGTCATCTTTGAGTAGTATTCATCATAAAACCACCAGGATAACTTCAATATATGAAAACTTTTCACTAAGGTTAGTGAACACTTTTTATATATAGATCTTTATAGATCTTTCCCAGTCATACTTCATTCTTACTGTATATTGTCATATTGTCAACACCATAACATAAGACGAATGTGCTTGATGGCACTCTACACTCTTAAAAAAAAAAAAGGTGTCAGGAAGAACCAAAAAGGGGATTTCGTGGCGATGCGATAGAGGAACCATTTTTGGTTCCCTGAAGAACCATTTTGTGAAAGGTTCTTTAAAGAACCGGTGTTTTTCTTGGTGCTATAAAGCACCTTTTCTGGTACTACAAAGAACCCTTTTTAAAGGTTCTTCAAAGAACCACTGATGAATAGATTCTTTATGGCCCCATTTCTTCCAGATCAATAACCTTACATTTATCATACTATAAATTTTCTTTAATAGGATTGTTCATAAAATACTATTGAAAAAAAAAAAAAGAAAATCCAGAAGTAACAAGACTTGACAAGATGTATGATTAAAATGTTTATTGCATTTACAGTATGCATCAATGCTGTATACATCATAACTCAATATTGTGTACTGTATGTGTGTTTAATAAGGATGTGCTTGAGTACTATAGTACTCAGACTTGACAGCAATGATTGATCATTTTTTAAAGTCACTGCAATCATCGTTTTCATGATCAATCATCACTGTCAAGTCTGAGTACTCGATGAACACCTGACTTTATATATTTCTCTTTTTCTGATTGGTTATGGCAGCATTTTGGGTGGATATCTGAACTCTGACTAGTTAGTGTTGACAGCATGCCATCCAGACAAAATCAAAACCACCAGTACTTGAAATGAAAAATTGACAAAAATGCCCATTCCTAGTGTGCAATACAGTGAATACAGCAGGTTTTTTTGTCAGTACCCCCATCATCCACTAGTATGCCCTTTTTCATCCCATGGAAACTGCCACTGGTGGTTCAAAGTGTTCCTGCTTTCACAGTCCTTTCGATGAATGGTTGAGGTTGGGTACATACGATCCTGTTACATTAATAAAAAAAAAAAAAAAAAAAAAAAAAAAAGAAAAGAAAAAAACAAAGACACTTTCATTAGTTTCTTAATTTTCAAAGGTTTAGCACAGCAAAATGGCAAACAAAGATAATGAAAAGGTCTTTTTAAGCTGGACAGCAGTAAGAATAGAAACAAAATCAAAGCAAGTCAAAGAATCCATCCATCTATTCACTCTCCAAACCACTTATCCTCTCTAAGGTCATGGAGGCTGAAGCCTATCCACTCATCTTGGGCCACAAATGCTTCCAATTAATGGTACTTAAGCAATATAAGCACTAGGTAACAATGTTATACAGTACCTGTCAAAATTTTGGAAACATTACAATGTTTTTGAAAAAACAAAACAAAACAAACAAACAAACAAACAAACAAACAAACAAAAACAAATAAAAATCTCTTCTGCTCACTAAGTCTGCATTTATTTAATCAATAATACAGAGAAAATAGTAGTATTGTAAAATATCATTACAAATTAAAATAACTTTTGTCTATTTTAATATATTGTAAATTGCAATTTATTCATGTGATAAAAAGCTGAATTTTCAGCAACATTACTCCAGTCTTTAGTGTCACATGATCCTTCAGAAATCATTTTAATATGCTGATTTGCTGCTTTTTTAATTTTTTTTTTTTTTTTTTTTTTTTTTTTTTACATTTCTTATTATTAAAACAGTTGAAACCAGTTTTTGCTTTTTAATATTTTGTGTGGAAATGGTGATACCTTTTTCAGGATTCATTATGAACAGAATTTATTAAATTTATTAAACAATTTAGTAAATAGAAATCTTTTCCAACATTATAAATGTCTTCACTGTTATGTCTGATAAATGTAAAGCACCCTTGATTAATAAAAGTATTAATTTCTCACTCTTTTTTTTTTACCACAAATGTATTAATTTCTCTCTTTTCTTACCGTAAATGTTTGAATGGTATTGTTTCCATAAAAAAATTAAGCAGCAAAAACTGTTTTCAACATTGGTAATAATCAGAAATGTTTCTTGAGCTGCATATTAGAATGATTTCTGAAGGATCGTGTGACACTGAAGACTGAAGTAATGATGCTGAAAATTCAGATTTGATCACAACAATCAATTACATTTTAAAATATATTCACATAGAAAATAGGTATTTTAAATTGTAATAATATTTTACAATATTTGTTTTTACTGTATTTTTTTAATCAAATAAATGCAGTGAGCAGAAGACTTGCATAAAAAAAACCTTAAAAAAAAACATAAAATCATACCAAGCTCTAACTTTTGAACAGTAGTGTATGTTTGAGGATTTACTTACTAGTCATATGGTTCATAGCACCTTAGAGATGTTGTCCGACAAGAGGTCTGCTCCAACTCTGCTGCACAGCCATCAGCATAGAAGAATCTAGAAATATAACATGCAATTTATCACAGATCCAACAATATTTAGTAAACAGGCAGGTTTATTTACAGGAAGCAAGCTAGAGCAGAAGTGAATAAAATAAAATGGTTTATATAGACACACACACACACACACACACACACACACACACACACACCCAAACCAATTTCTTAAAATAACAGAATTAACGTTAATGTTTTTAGGTTTGTGTCACTCAAGTTTGGATGTCAAAACCTTCCTAAAATAACTGTAATATAATGGATGCATGGTGACATAAGAAAATGTTGTGAGAAAATGCACATGAATGTATTTAAAGTGCCCCTATTATGGATTTTTGAAAATTACCTTTCATGCAGTGTGTAACACAGCTCTAAGTGAATGAAAACATCCTGCAAAGTTTTAAATCTGAAAGTGCACCGTGTATAAAGTTATCGTTTCTCAAAAGAAAGAGTCGACTCCGAATCATTGAAACGAGTCGTTTTTAAAACAAATCCCAAGCCGTTTCATGTTGATGTCAAAATGAAACATTAGCATATTGCCCGCCCACTTGTTGCGCGTGTAGACCTTGGAAAACTTGGATTTTCGTATTGGTCTGAATGAAAATAGTCTTTGCCACTAGGTGCCGCTTTTTGAGTGTTAAAAGCTCACAAACACTGCTTTAAATGAAATCGACCAATCACCGCAGATTAGTGTCATGCAAAGGAGGCGTTTGGAAAAATGAATCGTCGAACGAATCGTTTGGGAGTCGTTGAACAAATAAGGTAAAAAAATAAATGCATATTATAAGAAAATGAAAGTGTTTTTTGACCTTGCATGCATGTCAACCTTTTGTTGGGGACTCCCAAAAGCAAAATATGAACCTTTCATAACCCATAATAGGGGCACTTTAAAGAGCTAGGTCACCCCAGATAGCAAAATTGCTGAGGCCCAGATCAGGTCCACACTTGACACTTTCATCTGGCCCACATACCGCATGGAATGATGGCACTTGGGCGGTCCGCTCCTGTTTGCCAGATTTGGGCCACAAGTAAGACAAAGGAAGGCCCAATATGAACCATGAATAAACAAAAAAAAAAGCAGAGCAGAACTGGCCCAAACCTGGGCCACATTTATTTTAATTCTGGCCCAGATCCAACACATTACTCTGGCCCACATACTGTGAAGAATGATGGTACTTTGGCAATCCGCTCCTGTTTGCAAAATTTGGGCCACAAGCAAGCCATAGGAAGGCCGCATGTCAGCCATGAATACACCAAAAATAGCAGAACTGGCCCAAATCTGGGCCATATTGATTTTAATTCTGGCCTAGATCCGGCCCAGATCCAACACCTTGCCCCGGCCCACATACTGTGAAGAATTATGGCACTTGGGTGGTCCGCTCCTGTTTGCAAAATTTGGGCCACAAGCAAGCAATAGGAAGGCCGCATGTCAGCCATGAAAATAAATAAATAAAATAAACCAGAACTGGCCCAAATCTGGGCCACATTGATTTTAATTCTGGCCCAGATCCAACACCTTGCTCCGGCACACATACCATGTGGAATAATAGCATTTGGGCAGTCAGGTCCTGTTTGCCAGATTTGGGCCTCAAGTAATCCTTAGCATTGCCGCATATAAGCCAACCAAATAAACCAAAACTGGCCCTAATGTGGGCCACAGTTGATTTTTATTCGAACTCTGGTCTTCCCCACATTCTTCATGTAGCTGAAGTAGCTTTACTTTGTTACTGTACTTAAGTACATTTTTCAAGTATTTGCACTTTACTCGAGTAGTTTTATTTTGAGTAACTTTTACTTTTACTTCACTACATTCCAAAGCATAAGATCGCACTTTTTACTTCACTACATTTCATAAAACACGTCGTTACTCCTTATAATATATAACTTGCTCCGAGATGCAGACGCGGTGTCTGATTCATGAACAAACTGATTCTTTTCAATGAACCTGTTAAATCGGTTCGCAAATCGCAACAAACGATTAATTCACAAATTGGAATGATCCGATCGCAGCTGTTCTCGAGTCGACAACTCACTGATTCAAATGATCCGTTTAGAGCGAGTCTCCAGTCAACTGAACTCACAAGTAAGAACCTGGAGATCTTGTGAGCGCGCGTGCGACTGATGCTGTGAAAAGTAAGTTACTAATGTCGAATTTTAGGATTAATTATTGTACCAATCATATTTAGGTAAAAACTGTCAGTTGTTTGTGAAATAAATCTGCTGTAAAGGGTCACCTATTTAATCCCACTGAAACGCTTGAATGCAGACAGATCAATGTCAGTGTCTCTATGTTTTAGGTAAAAAAACGAAACATTAAAATAACACAGATTAAATAAAATAACTCATACACGTTCATATTCCCCGCTGCTGTAACGTTAGCAGGTTTATTAAAATGCTACACATTTAGCCCTATGTGACGTCTGTTTTTGTATTGTTTATCAACAGTATACATTGTTATATTGATTAGATCAACTAGCCGAGTAGACAGATATGAATGTTTATTCATAATCTTAACCATACTGAAAATAAGTAAATATTGTTAGCTGATGCTAACTGTCTAGCTAACAAGCTTGCTGGTGCTAAGTTGAGGAAATTTTTAGATATAAAGTCCAAATATTTTTATTCAACAAACTAGATAGATTACATCTGAGGGAAAAAGCAAGGATGTGATGTTCAGAACATGGTAACTATAGTAATTATCAAAGTGGGAAGTGATGCCCTCTGGGGGCATTTGGCCAGGGGTGTTTTTACACCACAGACAAGGTTTGTGAAGAAAAAAAAATCATTATGAAAATATAATTATATTTTTCTAATCCCAGGTATTTTGAGCAGTAGGACTATAAAAATATGTGCTAATATAAAATTAAATCAAGTAGTCTATATAAAATTGCTAAATAAATCTATATATCAGTACTTTTTTACTTAAGTGCAAAAAAATAGAGTATGTTTGTACTTTCACTCGAGTAAAATTGAAAAAGCATTACTTTTACTGGAGTAATATTTTATAATACGTATCTTTACTTTTACTCAAGTACTTGATTTGTGTACTTCGTCCACCGCTGCCCACATGCTGCATGGAACGGTGGCATTTTGGAAGTGGTCCACAAGCAGGCCACATTTTAGCTAATAATGAACCAAATAAACTGTAAATAAACATTATTTTGGCCACATTAAGCCTTAAGTGAGTTATGCATTAACAATACTCAACAAATTTTAAAGAGAAATTTAAAAATTTCCTCCCTAAATGTTCAAATATTTCCAGAAATGTGTCCTACTTGTAAAAACATCCCGACCCAGGTTTTGCACAAGCAGTAATTTAAATGTCACAGATATATATTCAAAGACACATTCCAGTACTTTAAAATAAGTCCTTCACAAGTTTGAACCTAAATTCTTCTCACTCAGACTCTACCTACACAGTAAGTCTGTAAGTGTCACGGCTACGCTGTGTTAAAGAGCACATGACGAAGATGACCGGTTACGTATCATAAGTCTTTAATCTAACAAGGGTAAATCCAAACACAATGTAGCACAGCAACATTTAAGACATGTAGACGCAAGACCAAACAAACTCAAAGTGAACACACAGGAACTTAAGTACTCAGACCAAACAAGGATAATTAACTAGGCACACCTGAACAGAATAGTACAATCAACACAAAAAGGGAAATGATGCAAAAGGAAAACAAAGTCCAAATTAACAGAAACTTTGACAGTAAGAGCTATCATTATAGTGCACTTCTGTTTTTATGCTGCACAGTACACGTATAAAAAACTGCTATTAAAAGCATGTTCCAAAAAATAAATTGCTGTCCAGACAGAAGTGTTGGCCCAGATCCGTCCCACATCTGGCCCGTGTGAAATCCATGCAGGCCAGATGTAGGCCGAATCTGGGCCAACACTGGTTGCTGTCTGGGATGGGTATTTCATATCCAGATCATCCTGCATCAGTTAACTGTTGCATCCTACTAAAAGTAGCCAAATACTATTAGGCCATATTTACAATTTCAAACTTCCATTTCAATTAGCCAGTGACAAGTGCAACATCCAAACCAGAAGTGGCCCTCATCTGTTTTATAATATATGGGGCATATTTACCATGTCAAATGTGGGCCACTTTAGACTCACAGCCACATTAGCCAGTGCTCACTGTGCCATAGCTTTGCCAGAACTGGCCCAGATACAGTTTAGGATAATTGGGCCACATTTGTGCCATCATATGTGGGCCACTTTAGGCTCACAGCCACATTAGCCAGTGCTCACTGTGCCATGTCTTTGCCAAAACTGGTCCAGATACGTTTTAGGATAACTGGGCAACATTTGTGGCATCATATGCGGGCCACTTTAAGCTCACAGCCACATTAGCCAGTGCTCCCTGTGCCATATCTTTGTCAAAACTGGCCCAGATACGGTTTTGGATAACTGGGCCACATTTGTGGCATCATATGAGGGCCAGTTTAAGCTCACAGCCAAATTAGCCAGTGTGTACCATGCCATATCTTTGCCAAAACTGGCCAAGATACAGTTTAGGATAACTGGGCCACATTTGTGGCATCATATGCAGACCACTTTAAGCTCACAGCCACATTAGCCAGTGCTCCCTGTGCCATATCTTTGCCAAAACTGGCCCAGATACGGTTTTGGATAAGTGGACCACATTTGTGGCATCATATGCGGGCCACTTTTAGCTCACAGCCACATTAGCCAGTGCTTACCATGCCACATCTTTGCCAAAACTGGCCAAGATACAGTTTAGTATAACTGGGCCACATTTGTGTCATCATATGCAGGCCACTTTAAGCTCACAGCCACATTAGCCAGTGCGTACCATGCCATATCTTTGCCAAAACTGGCTCAGATACAGTTTTGGATAACTGGGCCACATTTGTAACATCATATGCAAGCCACTTTAAGCTCACAGCCACTTTAGCCAGTGTTCACTAGGGGTGGGAATCGCAGGGTGCCTCACGATACGATATAATCACGATACATGGCTCACGGTAACGATAATATCACGATACAGCGATTCTGCGATAATCGATATATTTCTAGAAAATTCTATAATGATATCGCGATATCTGTCTAAACAAAATGCCTGTGAAAAGGTTAAGTGCAAGTTTTCTTTCTTTATTCAAGTCCAAACTGTTAGAAAACAGTAAAAAAGTTCTGTAAATCAATTTTAACATGTTGAGTAAATTAATCATTTTATTCTTGGACTTAATAAAAGCTTAGAATTTTCTTTTTCTCTGTGTGTAAACAAACACATTTAACTGCTTACCAATTTATGTAGCCCCTTTGCCATATATATATATATATATATATATATGTATATATATATATATGTATATATATATATATGTATATATATATATATGTATATATATATATATGTATATATATATATATGTATATATATATATATATATATATATATATATATATATATATATATATATATATATATATATAAACCTGGTACGCTTCAAAATTTACCTGGAGTGTTTTCTCAATCTTTCTACTCCTCTCATCATAAAAATGAAGCCCCGCACGGAAAAAATAGCTGTTCACATCACGTCTTTTGCACGCTCAAGTTGGTTATTTCAAATGTAGACGCGCGGCAAGCACACACACTGCACACTTCTGCGCCGCATTACGGCTCTGACAAGGTTTTGTTTCGTCCTCCATGCCATAGGTGCAGATTTATGTTTCTGCTGGTCGGTGCCCACACACTGCATATAAACGCGCACTTGTAATATCTGAGAGAGAGGGAGAGCATCCAGTGTTGTTCACATAAAACTGGACGTGCCTGCGGCGCTCTCTCTCTTTCATAGTGAGGGAAATCCACCTGCGATCCGAGCGGAGAGGCTACTCATGACTGAATGTGTGCTCTGCAATAATAACGTGATCGCTGCCTATGGTCCACGCTGATAACTGTAACAGTTTTTAGTTTTCATCTCCATAAACATATATATATAGCAGTAGAGATTTTACTATTTACCACATGGGCCACTTTAGGGTCACATTCAGATTACACATTGCTGTGAACACCACATCTTTGCCTACAGAGGCTCACGTGTGATTTGATGCATTTGGGCCATTTTTACTATTTTACATGTGGGCCACTTCAGGCTTACATCCATTTTGTACAGGCCATAAGAACGCCAGCAGTGCCGTATCATTGCCTTAAGTGGCCCACATCCGCATGCTATCTGGGACCTGTGTTTCCTGCATTTCTGTCAGCAGCTCCCTTCAGAAGCTTTGAAATTTTGGAGCTTCTCTTCTGTTGTAGAGAGATTGTATTATCACTCCTGAAACCACAGAACAATTTTTATTAGTATTTGTTAACCATGAAAGATAAAAACACGTTTGAACTAACGTTAAGTTAATTTGCGCTCCTCATAAATGTTGTCACCGATTAACAGTACAGCGCATATTTTAGGCTAAATAAGTTAGACAACTTTCAATAAACCATTGACAAACTGACAGCAAACCCTTTACAAAGCTATCAAAACCTCTCATCTACACATGAAGATGTGATTAAAAGCCCAAACTCTCATAAACAAGAGCTCAAGCTATAGAGTTAGCTTACCTCGCCTGAAAACAGTTGAGATGCCAAGCTAACAGACTTTTTCGAAGACTGTAAACCTTTTCTGTGAAGTAAATATTCAACAGAAACGTGTCAGTTACATGTAAGAAAGTGTCTGGAACAGTTGTATGTGATATTTTTGTGATTTTAGGGACTAAACTCACCTGAAAGCAGTAAAAACAGCAGCGAGAGATGGAGATTTACAGCTTCTCAGCTGGTGTTGTCGCCCCGTTTCCATGGCAGCTCCCTCCGCTGCAGAGTTTGAATGAGACTCCAGTATTCAGCGCGCACGCCCATTCAAACACGTCAAAGTCACACAGCATTTGCATAAATAAACCTCTAGAATTAGAACACTACATAAACAACTTAAAATCACATTAAATCTTTATTAAATTGCGAATTTGAAACTCATCTTGTAGTTCTACGACCAATTCATAGGTGCAAAATGGATAGTTAGACAAAGTCGCACTTTTATATTTTAAGATTTTGTATCACTCATTTTAAAACATGATTGCAGTATTTTTTTTATTTATTTATTTTTTTAATTATTTATACTAAACTTAACTTTTTTTTTTCTTTTGAGTCATGCAAAACAGCATTAAAATAGATAATAGATATAAAATGATCTACTGGTCTTTTTAAATTAATAAACACCACAACACTATTTATGTAACTCAAAATTAATACTTTTTATTACACTATAATTGAATGCAGCTAATAGAAAATGAGTCTGGAATGAGTTCTGGACCAGTCAGGACAATTTAGCTCACTTGATCTCACTTTCCAGAAACAAAAAAATATTTACAACATGATGAGTGTGAAGAACTATTAAATAGTCAAAAGAACCTTTCTGTGTTACAAAGAACCTTTTGTGCAATGGAAAGGTTCTTTGGATATTAAAGGTCCTTCATGGAACCATACACCCTGCCAAAGAATCATTTAAAAACCTGTATAGCATCTCATCTCTTTGGAGGAGAGTTGTCTCTATAAATCCAGCTCAATTATTTATCGCTAATAAATGTTTGACATAAATTAATTGATCTCAAAAACTGATGTACTCCTAGAAAAACCCAGCCGTGTCAAGTATTTAGTAGGAAAGTATTAATGGTGACAGGCACAGACCTACTGCTGCACTGCAGATGACAGCCAGCAAAGGAATCCTGTTCCTTGTTAAAGGCACCAAATGATCCTTATAAAATCCGCCTTTGTTTTACAGCAGTGCATCAATTGCGGTGAAATGCAGACTTATGTTGGCAAAGCAACAAGCACGAAACAGAAAGGCCACTGAGACATCTGCTCAACATTATAAACAAGACTGCAGGGCCCGTTTGAGATGATTAAGGCATCTATTATTTAATGGGAAAATGAGGAGAACTGAAAAGCTGTTTGTGCAAAAGTCTAAAGAAAATTCTCAATATGCAAATTCACAGGACTAAAGCAGAATACAGCCTTTGTATAACAAAGAGCCCAAACCCAAATTAACAGATTATTTTATTTTCAGTAGTGACGATTGATTGATTGATTGATTGATTGTTTGTTTGAGTAATAAAATTTGTGAAAACTATTTATTGAACACTATTTATTTATTTGTTTGTTTGTTTGTTTGTTTGTTGATTGATTGATTGATTGATTGATTGATTGATTGATTGATTGATTGACGGGAGGGTGGAAATATGTCCATAATAATACAAAAAAAGTATAAAAGGTGAAAATGAAAATGGACAGTTAGACCCTTGGGTTGAGATGTCCCCTCAGAAATGCAACAGATGAGCTCTAGGACATGTAGTATTATTATTATTATTATTATTATTATTATTATTATTATTATTATTATTATTATTATTGTTATTACTACTACTTTACTCCTACATTTTATACTCTCACACTTTTTGTTCTTCTTCTTCTTCTTCTTCTTCTTCTTCTTCTTCTTCTTCTATTTATTCTTTAAAGGTTTCATGAAATACATTACGTTATTCCATTTAATAATATCATTATTCCACGAACTATCAAAGTAATGATCATTGAACACTGTGATCTATCAGGAATTACGGTAAAACCACAAAATAAATGCATAAACACATTTCCATTTATTCTGCTTGACAAAACTGAAATGTAATTTAAGTATACTTTTTTTTATTTTTGATTTGTTTTCTGAATGTCTAATACTAATAACTGTTTCCTGAAGCAACTTTTCACAGTGTATATTAAATCAACAGAATACATGTTTCAAGTGCTTCCAGCTAACCAGATTTCAGATGAATAGCCTGAGTGTGTGTATTACTTGACGGCGAATGTTTGCCAGCAATTTTACTGACCTATGACATGAAGCATTCGAAAGTGGCACCACATTAAATCATTTAAAAATGTCAGATATTTGCTACAACGAGAAATGTAAATGAGGTTATGTTAAACCATAGATATTCTCTTAGATATCTAAATGACAGAATTTCCAATAACCAAAATCCGACAGTATATCGACTATAGCATTTTTATATTATTGACTTTCATACAGTATACTTAAAAAAATAATCCTACCCTAACAAATATTATGACAAATTAACTTTGCAATGATGTATTCCCTTTTTCCATCAAATAAAATTACACGTAGAGGAAGTCTTGCTCAGCTTGTGCTTCCAACCCATATTGCAGTATTTCCAAAGAACAACCTGGTGCTCTGCTCTGATTCACAAATGAATACACCGTAGGGAAAGTAATCATTCCTGATTGCAATCATTATAAGCACCTCTTGACTATTGCTGGGAGGGTTTTTTTCATATTTTCACAAAGCCATCAAACAAATCCAATACGTTTCATTCCACTTATTGTCTTTCCAATTAGGTTGGGGCCCTGCATTCAGGCCTTTTGCATCAAACTAATGGTTTGAGGCCATGCGTTGCCTCTCAAGTCTACTACAGTATGCAGATGTTCTAATACATTATTAGACTAATTTGGTTTTAATTAGTTAAAAGGTCTCAAGTGAGGCCAGACTGTTCATTTATGACTACTTCATAAATGAACTACTTCATCCTGTTTAGGATGCCATATGATTGGCGTCTCTATGTTGTTATTTATTGCAGTTTTACTAAGGTAGTCACAAAGCTGGGACATTTCTCCATCTGCCTGGACAGTTTTATGGTGTTCTGTCTGACACATTTGCAGATGCCTAAATGATTGCACAGGGAGTGACTTTCCCACTAAGGAAAGAAAGCATATCTGCTATGAGGAAGTATTTTTGTAGATGAATGACAGCTGTGAAAGCATGCCTGGCTATGACAGGCTTAGCCGGGTCTGGTGTATCAAACAGACACTGTTCCCCACTATGTCCTGTAATTCACCGGTGTTGAAAAACCAATGTCAATCACATTTTCAAAGGGAGGATGCAGGAAGAATGTATGTTGAAGGTAATAACACCAAATGTAGCCTTGAATAGCTCCATGCTATGGTAATAGTTCAGCGCTGATTTGTTGACTGATCAAATCGAATAAACCATAAAGCTCTAGGGCCATGAATTCTTCACATAAAATCTTTAGACAGCCTTTCCTGGAGCCATGATGAATATTATGTGGAGTAAACTAGTTAGTTGACTAAGCTTTCTTTCCAGCCTGTGGTAAAGTCTGTTTGAGGAATGGTTAAATCTCTTATATCGACAGCTACGGTTCGCCGAGTCACCATTGTGCCGGTGGCCATCATCACAGAGGTTTGCGAAGGTGTCAACCAAAGGCTCGGGCCCTGAAGGGGTCTGCCCACATTGGTTTAATGGAAAATGTCTCAGAAAACTGTTCAATTCAAAAAGCCCATTGCCTTTCGCTTTCTCTTGAGAGACATTTAGACCTTGCTTGGTAAGAGGACCGCCAAGGCTCTGGAACTTTTCAACAACATTAAGAAAGTGTGGAGGGGAAAAAAATGAACCTGTAAAGAAAAACGGGGAAAAGCTTGAAGGTTTTTAAAAACATTACTGAACCTCTGCTGAACTTAAAATTGCAGTGCAGTCTCATAAGGGAAGCATCACTTCCCTGATTTGTATCTTGTACCTTCGAAATGTCGCTCTGATGACACTCTCACCTCACCTTAAAGTCTTGGTAAACATCAGATATTATCAGTTGTTTGAATGAGGCTAAGCACATACATGTATATGTCTTCTATAATGTTTCAGATTATATTATACTAATTTAGTTTATTGTATTGTTATATAGGCATTGAAAATTATAAAAAAGCATCCACATTTCTAGACCTCTGAAAACCGTTCTTGCAGATAATGTTCTGTAATATAAATTAACTAAAAGACCACTGAAGTATACTTACAGAGAGTACGCATTCATGACTAGGATTCTTAATACATTGTATTACATTTAAATAAAGCACTTTGTAATAATGTCAAATATTTACGTTAAATACATTTTAAATAATCAGGTTTTAATAATTGATTGTCACACACTTGATCAAATATATTTAAATACTTGACATATAAGTTTAAATAAAAATAACATTAAAGTATATTTTAGTTTACCATAAAAACTTGTCAGTAAATTTGGCAGTTTAATTTAAAGACAATTCTAGTAAATATGAAATTACATATAACAATGTATTTAAGTTTTATGGAAGTAGATCAAAAAGCACAATACTGATGTCAAATCAGAAGTAATTTGCATTTAATCTAAATTTAATCTATAATCCATTTTCATTTAACATGCAATTAACATGCAGTTAAGTGTGTGAAAACATTGCATTAAGTTCGCGCAAGCATATTCTTTCAAAGTATATAATTTCCATTCTAAGTAATCTTTTTAAAAGTATGCTAGTATACTTCTTTTTCACAGGAGTTTGTGTGTGCCTTGGATGGTCTTTCTTTCTTTCTTTCTTTGTCTTTCTTTCTTTCTGTCTTTCATTCTTTCTGTCTTTTCATTCGAGTGTTTTGACCGTGAGTAAAACCCTAAAAGTGTAGCTTTGGGAAAAATACTGGATTCCTGCGAGTTGAATATGACAACAGAGTGATTTGGTAGCGCAAGATAAAAGTGGCACATTGTGTGCTGATCAGTTCATTAGGATGTCAGATGTGAATACACCAGTGTTCTAGATAATAAAGAAGCAGGAGAGGAGAGAAATACAAGCATTACATATGGCTTGCAGGTCAGCCATTGTTTCATCTTGCAACAAAAGTAAACTGTCAATGGACTTCATTCAAACAATTACACACTGAGATGTCATCACCTCCAGGGACGGATCTTCACTGTGTTGACACTTCATCATGGGGCTATGTGACGAAGCTATACTGATGTCATTCCACACTTAATTCACCTCAGTGTGTCAATTATAGAGATCCTTTGCTGACTAACACATTTAACTAGTAGCCAGCTGTCACCAGGGTGAAGGTTTGTGAAAAAACAAAAAACAAAAAAACAAATGACTCAGAAAAGTGAAGTTAGATCTGAGGAAAGGTATCATTTGTTTGCCACATGGGTAGATATTGTGTCATCTAATGCCACGACATTCGTACATTTTTAGGTTGCATTTCCAAATTTCTACTTTAGATACTGATGAATCATACTGCTGTGGAGACTGTCTGTTTATCTTATTTGTGTTAATCTTGTTGAATAAATCTTAAAGATATTAAATCTTGCAGATGCTCTGACTAGGTTTTGTTTATTTAGTCAGGTATTGCTTCACTTGTTGGAGTACCTCACTGCACAACACTTCTTTACTATAAAAAAAGTTGCAAATCTCAAAATATATCACTCATGTCTTGAAACACTGTTCTGTGCAGCACAGTTGGTAGGTTGGCAGGGAAAAGTGCTATGCAGCTTATATTTCTGCAACAAAGGTCTTGAAAGGTCACTTTTTCTTCAAAAAATTATTTAAGACTTTTTCTGTACTTTAGAAAATGTGGCACTGCTCAGTTTGGCTGGTAGAAAATTGCATAGAATGTCAAAAACTCGTAAGTTACTCATGAAAAACCCACAACCGTATAAAATCACCAATCAGCCTGTCATGTGTCTTTTATTGTAGCATAGGCAAGATTGAAACATACCACACAGTAAATCAAACATCCTGAAACTGAAAAATACTAAACGTGTGATAATGAAAGGGGTCTAGTCGACTTGAAAAAGTAAAAGCCATGCAATTTCAGTCTATTCCATTTGTATGACAATCATTGAACTGGCAGCTCATAGTGTTAAACTATATGTAAAAAAAAGTAAAAAAAATAAATAAATAAAAAAATTATTAAAAAAAAAAAACAAACAAACAAAAAAAAAAAAACTTACGTTTCAGGTATAATAGGATATTTTGCAACTTATATAAGTTGCAATATATATATAAGTGTTCATTAAATGCCAATATGTCTGTCTGTCTTGAACTTTTGAACTTTCAAAAGCTGCTTTGTACCTTAAAATGTGCTGATAACCACCATAATGCAGGTGGTACAACAGTTCATTGTAAGACATGGTGTATAGATGGCACACAGGATCTTACTCACAGACATTAATGCAATAATAATAATAATAATAATACATAACTAAATCAATTAATTAATTAATTAATCAATAAAACTGTTCAAATAAAATATAATCATATGTCTTGTGTCAAACAGGTCCTTCTGGAAATGTCCTTTTACTATTTTCACTGTTAATTATATGGTAATTCATAGTTTTTACTTTTTTTACAATTTTTTTTTTTTTTTTTTTTTTACAATAAAATTAAATATAATGTGATGTTAAACCATTTACCATATATGAGTGCTGTGCCAGGATCTCAGATCTGTTAACTTACAGTATACAGTCAAAAAAATGACATGCATAATCAAATGCATCACAATAGTTGATGATTACAGCCTGTAGGAATCTGTCATGACTACTATATTTTTATAAAATAAAGTATATGTTTTTCTTAAATTCTGCTAAAAAATGATTCACAAAAAGTCCCTATAGTTTATTATATTTAATTTTGTCAATGTATCAACATATAAAAATTGAGTTTAGATGAAGCCACTGCGATTAAGACGTTAATGCTAACTCACAGCACTCTCCGGCTATTATAGTTTTCCTTCAGTAAATATTAGTTGTAACTTTTTTTGTTTGCTTTTCAAGGCCTGTTCACACCAAGAACAATAACTATAAAGTTAATGTTGACTATAAAGTTAATGATAACTATATTAGCGTCCACAGCAACAAGCGATAACGTTGTGTTTATTATATGCACACACTGCAGTTATATCATCCACTTTAAATGTTCAGTCTCTCAACTCTATCTGAACTCTTTTCGGATGGATTCTGCTTAGCTGTCAATGTTTTATCATTAATCAGCTAAAAAAAAATAAAAAATAGCATTCTGAAAGTGATTTCAGTGATATTGAAAGACATATATTTTGCAGGCTAAATATCTGAATCTGTCTGTGACTCAGATTCTTGCTGTGTGAAATGTGTCTGTGTGTTTGGAAATGTCATCAGTGACGGCAAACAGCCAATGAGAGAGCAACATACAGGGAAAGAATTTTCAAGCAGTACTCACTGCAAAGCCAAATGACATCCAGCTCCCCCTCTCTGAATGTAATAGGTGGAGTTTGACCACGTCTGTGGAACTAATGGGTGGAGTTTTGTTTAGTGATAGGGTAATGGGTAGGTTTAGGGTATGGTTGGGGTGTCTGGCTCCACTCATTACATTCCAGCGAGGAGAAACTGGATATCACGCTCTACCCATTGGCAGTAAGCAGCCTCTCTTTACAAGTTGTCAAGGGGTTCTTTCTACTGAAATATTATGTAATGCGTGTCCCCAGTCGTCAATCAATCATGTAATGTGCAAACCACAGCAACTTCATTATACCCAAAACAGTCATGTAATGTAAAAGGAACAGCGATCTGACAATTTTGAAAATCGTATGTATGGGTGGCACTATCTGAACCATCAAATTCAAATCCACAGTCTCTACTAACAAGCTGATGAGCTGAATCAGGTGTGTTTGATTAGGAAGAGTCTGAAAACATGGCTGCATCTGAAAGCTTAGGCTGCTGACTTATTGCCTCACTGCATTAAAAGGCAATGACAAATTACAACTAAACAGAGCAAGCTTAATGAAAACTTGATGAACAATGTTAATTACCGTAATAGCAATTTCTCACGAGAAATGACCTCAAATGTGGAAAAAGTTAGTCAAAACCCTACATTTACACACAAACTGACTACCAACGACAACTTTATTCATTCATTCATTCGTTCATTTTAGTTCAACTGTCATGGAATGGAACGCACAGGATTGTGGGATATCAAAGGCAGCATTTTTCAGCTTTTGGACACAGCCTGTGTATCATCAGTGTGCCTCCAGGAACAGGGTTGGGAAACATTGACTTAGGTCGAAATTAAACAGGAAGCTCATTTTGGCTTGTGAATCTTTGCACATCTCCATTTTTTAACCTCCACAGACAATTGGGCTCAAGGGTTTCTGGTAGAGCTTGGTGCTAACAGCACTAAGGCCATAGGTTACAGTTCTAGGGAAATTACATGCTAACAAAATTTAGCCTGTGCAGTGAATGCACTGTCAATTTGGATCAAATGCACAAAAGTACACGGGAGCACCTGGAAAAACTAAAGTTTCTACTTTTATACTGTTTCCAATATTTCAGCCACAATCTCAATAGGTTTCTCTTACCACTAAGCCACTAGCTGCTTTACGTCCCTCAGCTTCATCAGCTACACTTAGGCTGACCTCCTCACATGTTCCATGTATGAAATTACACACTTCATCAATTAAGGAAACATACTGCATGCTTTGTACGGCCTTTGCAGCGGTGACAGCTTAAATGTATTATAAACATTTTTTTGTTTGTTTTTTGTTTTTTAATGGGTGAAAGCAATTTTCTGTTTTTCTTCCAGAGAGCGTGATAGCAAAGCGTCTTTACTCAGTAAGTGAAACATGCTCTAATGCCCTGTCATTCTTTACAGTCTCCTTTGATTTATAAACCTGTCAGTGTGTAGTGGCTCCACATCTGAGCGGCTCACAACTTCGCCTCTTTAATGCGTATGTTTGATGAATGCGATTCATGTCTGACAGTCGCATATGCGCAGCTGCATTGATTGGCTAAGAGGAATGCACTGAATGTGTTTACATGGATTTACTTTGGAATCAGGTGACTAGGGTCTCAGTTGAGAATTTAAGTCTAACTGCAGCCGACATAAGGCATGAGGATGTGTTTATAAAGATGCCTATACACTTCTAGAGAAAGCTTATAAGACACCTTATGAGTATTTGTAGATTTCCATTTTTAATGAGACAGTTCACCCCAAAATCAAAAATCCTGCCATAATTTACTCACCCTCATCATGTGAAACAATCTTCTCTAATCTCTTTCCATTGAATGACAATTCATAGTGGACATGCTCCAAAAAAGAAAAAAAGATGACCATTTTGTGAACAAATAATTATTTTCAATCTTTTATCTTTTTATTTTATTTTTTTTTATTTTTTATTTTTTTAGGCAAACAGCAGGATTGACAGGTTTTTAGTATAGTCTACTGCAAAAGCAAATTTGCATTTACCTGCATTTACATAAAAAGGCTGTGCTTTTATTAGCTCAATCATAATTGCAACAATCTGAACTGGGACACATTACAATAAACACTAAAGATGAATATTTTCTGCAACTATATGGCTTAATTTTAATATTTTAGATGATGCAATATGCCATGATGGGATGACGGGAATCACATTAAGCTGTAAATGAACTGCAAAATATTTATTTGAAATGGTTCATTGTAACTAATTGTTTGAAGGAACTGATTCTTGGAAATGAGTCAGTTATCCCATGACTACAATAAAGGCACCAGTGTCATAAATGTAGGCAATATGAATACTTACTGACTATATCAATATGAGTGAAATGTTCTATATGAAGCCATATGAGAGCTTTGTGCATTCATTGACATCCGCCAAATCTCACATCTAGCCAATGTTTGCATCTAGATTTAAAATGGCACATTATTGTTATTGACACCAAAATAGCATTGTGTAATTGTATGACACACATTTTATTTATTTATTTATTTATTTATTATAATTTTATGAGGAGCATTATGTGTTAACAGCTTATGAGGTCATTTCAAAACTGTGATTCTAATAAATGCATGCTTTTCAGTAACACATTCACTCACACAAGTTATGCTTTGCTAAGCAAAGCTTACTTGTAATATTGTGATAGTGTAATGCAGGCATGAGGCAAGTCCAAATTATCTCAAGCTTCAAAGGTCAGCAGTTAATCAAAAGAGGGATTATCTTCTAATTAACAAACTATGGGTTAAAGGATAATTGCCTTTAAAAAAAATGAGGCTTTGATTGTTCTTTAAATAGGGAATCATGGAAAGTGAAAGCATTTAGCCCGATGCGCTTGTCTCAGAGGACTTTGTCATGCATTCAACAGATATTTAATATGCAAAATTTGCAGAAAAGTGTTGCATTAAGTAATCAAACTCCATTAAATTACTGAAATATCATAAAAAAATAAAATAAAATAAATAAATAAATAAAAAAAAAACAGTTTGCTAAATCTAGTATCATTATTATTAAACCTTATATTTGTGGGAACATGTCTGTGTTTAAATTGAAGGGCTTGTTGAGGTGTTCTATTACTTTTCAGATTACATAAAACAGGTGAAAATGACTCTTTTGACTTGGGCCAGTAAAATGTCCTAGCATCAAAGCGGTTGGTATTGCATGAGTAAACATCACTCATTTTGTTCGTAAAACATAGAAATTCACTTTGACTCACCATTGGAGGGCAGAACCAAGAAAAATCATCATAAAAGAGCCATTGTGTGTGTGATTATCTGACTACAGAAATAGAAGTATGTGTTCGAGTCATTACCACTAACAGGCACGTGCACACATAGACATAAAAGGGGGCTTGAGCACCTGCCCTTTTTCTTCCTCGAGAGAAAGTGCCCTTTTTTTCTGTGGAGTTTTTTTATTTATTTATTTTTTAAATAAATTAATATAAGTAGGCCTATGTATATACAGTGGGTACGGAAAGTATTCAGACCCCCTTAAATTTTTCACTCTTTGTTATAATGCAGCCATTTGCTAAAATCATTTAAGTTCATTTTTTTCCTCATTGATGTACACACAGCACCCCATATTGACAGAAAAACACAGAATTGTTGACATTTTTGCAGATTTATTAAAAAAGAAACACTGAAATATCACATGGTCCTAAGTATTCAGACCCTTTGCTGTGACACTCATATATTTAACTCAGGTGCTGTCCATTTCTTCTGATCATCCTTGAGATGGTTCTACACCTTCATTTGAGTCCAGTTGTGTTTGATTATACTGATTGGACTTTATTAGGAAAGCCACACACCTGTCTATATAAGACCTTACAGCTCACAGTGCATGTCAGAGCAAATGAGAATCATGAGGTCAAAGGAACTGCCTGAAGAGCTCAGAGACAGAATTGTGGCAAGGCACAGATCTGGCCAAGGTTACAAAAAAAAATTTCTGCTGCACTTAAGGTTCCTAAGAGCACAGCGGCCTCCATAATCCTTAAATGGAAGACGTTTGGGACGACCAGAACCCTTCCTAGAGCTGGCCGTCCGGCCAAACTGAGCTATCGGGGGAGAAGAGCCTTGGTGAGAGAGGTAAAGAACCCAAAGATCACTGTGGCTGAGCTCCAGAGATGCAGTCGGGAGATGGGAGAAAGTTGTAGAAAGTCAACCATCAGTGCAGCCCTCCACCAGTTGGGGCTTTATGGCAGAGTGGCCCGACGGAAGCCTCTCCTCAGTGCAAGACACATGAAAGCCCGCATGAAGTTTGCTAAAAAACACCTGAAGGACTCCAAGATGGTGAGAAATAAGATTCTCTGGTCTGATGAGACCAAGATAGAACTTTTTGGCCTTAATTCTAAGCGGTATGTGTGGAGAAACCAGGCACTGCTCATCACCTGTCCAATACAGTCCCAACAGTGAAGCATGGTGGTGGCAGCATCATGCTGTGGGGGTGTTTTTCAGCTGCAGGGACAGGACGACTGGTTGCAATCGAGGGAAAGATGAATGCGGCCAAGTACAGGGATATCCTGGACGAAAACCTTCTCCAGAGTGCTCAGGACCTCAGACTGGGCCGAAGGTTTACCTTCCAACA
Organism: Spinibarbus caldwelli; assembly: GCA_039654775.1. NCBI lineage: Eukaryota > Metazoa > Chordata > Actinopteri > Cypriniformes > Cyprinidae > Spinibarbus > Spinibarbus caldwelli. The sequence continues at coordinate 25,234,455 of CM077247.1, read as the reverse complement.
AGACAATGACCCTAAGCACACAGCTAAAACAACGAAGGAGTGGCTTCACAACAACTCCGTGACTGTTCTTGAATGGCCCAGCCAGAGCCCTGACTTAAACCCAATTGAGCATCTCTGGAGAGACCTAAAAATGGCTGTCCACCAACGTTTACCATCCAACCTGACAGAACTGGAGAGGATCTGCAAGGAGGAATGGCAGAGGATCCCCAAATCCAGGTGTGAAAAACTTGTTGCATCTTTCCCAAAAAGACTCATGGCTGTATTAGATCAAAAGGGTGCTTCTACTAAATACTGAGCAAAGGGTCTGAATACTTAGGACCATGTTATATTTCGGTTTTTCTTTTTTAATAAATCTGCAAAAATGTCAACAATTCTGTGTTTTTCTGTCAATATGGGGTGCTGTGTGTACATTAATGAGGAAAAAAAAATGAACTTAAATGATTTTAGCAAATGGCTGCAATATAACAAAGAGTGAAAAAATTTAAGGGGGTCTGCATACTTTCCGTACCCACTGTATGTGTGTGTTTCTGTTTGCGCACAGCATTCCATGTCAAACAAATGAAAAATCAAAATATCGGGTCGGGAAATGTTGAGACTCTGTCAAGTTCCGATGCCTTTCTCTCTCTGCGTCTCCGCGCAGCACAGTATTTTATCACGATCGGCACATGCGCATCAGACAGGCAGAGAGCTGCAGAAGTGAAGCCCTCAAGCCCTCCCTTCCTCTTCAGATGTGTTGGTGTGGAGGTGAGTGGTGATGAACAAAATACCTGTGCTTCGAATTTATAGCTTATTATCCAAAAGGCAAATATAGTTAATTTGTCTGGCTAACATCCATGACTCATGAGAGCTACCAAGTAAATTAGCTAAAGTTTAGCTAAGGCAATAGGGAGTCTAGTAGGTTAGACCAGTTCCGAAACCAAATCATGCGTTCTTTCACTGCATGATTCGGTTTGTTAAAATGCATCTGGAATGATCACAAAATTCAAGATATGGGGGCAGAAATTTATATATTTATATAATTTCATATAGTTAATCTACGACGGCGTTTTAGTGCCACGTTAAATAAATAAAAAAATCTAAGATTACGACATTAAAGTCGAAATATTACGAGAATAAAGTCGTAATACTACGAGAATAAAGTCGAAATATTTCGAGAATAAAGTCGAAATATTACGAGAATAAAGTTGAAATGTTTCGAGAATGAAGATTAAAGTTATAAAATTTTGAGAGTATTCTAACCTTTTGCGCATGCAAATTGCCTGGATTGAGAGCACCGGTCACCCGCAGAAATTGCCAGGCCACCGGAATTTAGGCCTATTTGATTACTTATTTATTTATTTGATTATTTACTAATTGTTGCATCCGAGCAGCCGCATCATCTTACTGGGATGAGGAAAAGTCCATTTTAAGGACTCGCGGAAACAGCTTAATATCAAGAATACGACATTTATTAACAGACTGAACAGGAACAACTTTTTGTCTTAACATCAGCTCACACACCCAATCGACATTCCTTTGGGGGGCGCTGTAGCTCTCTTATTTAACCCTTTTTTAATACACTACAAATATATATGTGGGATTATGAGCAGAAATCACACCATGTGTCATACTCGCGGGGACAGCAGGCTATGCTTGGAAGTAATATTTCATGTCTTCCATTGCATTCGTTATTTGTAGTGCGCCAGCCACCCAATAGCAATAAGATTTGTGCTTTTGGTCCTTTTAATATAAAACAAAGTACCAGCTTTCAAAATCAGTTAGCGAAACACAAATTATGTGTTTTACAATAATGTGTTTTTCAAGCTCTTTAATGACTAGATCGCTGTATTTATGTGAATCAATTCAAGTATAGGCAATTGTTTTCTTTGTGAAAATTCCAAAATTCCAAATTTGTGAAAATTCCACCACCTACTCCGCAGAAACGTCTGTGGCGTCCAAACTTTCATTCTTCACATGTAGCCTATTTAATTAATAAAACGTTCTAAAGGTTGAAGTGGACTCCAACTCCTTAACATAAGTTATATTGTTTTCTTTTCTGAGGTATAGGCTGTAGGCTAAGTGACTATTCACAAGCTGTTTTATTCATGTTATAATAAAATAAATGATTGGACATAATATTTAACGTCTTCCATTCATTATTTGTAGCACGCCAGCCACACAGTAATCGCAATAATTTTGTGCTTTGTTGCTTTTGATATAACACAGCTCAGCTTTCAAATTCTGTCAGTTTTATCACGAAATACTACAAATTATAAATGTGTTTTTCCTCTTCATTTCAAGTTTATAGCAAGATATAAAAGTGACGGAACATCAGAAGGCATGAAAAAAACAGTATAGCCTAATTTATAATGAAAATGTCTCATTATTGTAATCGGAAAGATGATTGACTCACATGCTGCTTAAACTGAAGCGAATACAGCGATCTGTCACGCCACATTAAAGAGCGTGAAAAAAAAACATTATTTTAATATAGATATTGTTTGTATTTCGCTATAAAACTGACCTATTTTGAAAGCTGAGACTTTGAAATATCTCCTGGTGCTCCTAATCCTGGCAATTTGCATGCGCAAAGGGCTAGAATATACTCTCAAAATATTATAACTTTAATCTTCATTCTCGAAACATTTCGACTTTATTCTCGAAATATTTCGACTTTATTCTCGAAACATTTCGACTTTATTCTCGTAGTACTTCGACTTTATTCTCGTAGTATTTCGACTTTATTCTCGAAACATTTCGACTTTATTCTCGTAGTACTTCGACTTTATTCTCGAAACATTTCGACTTTATTCTCGAAATATTACGACTTTAATCTCGTAATCTTAGATTTTTTTTTTTTTTTTTTAACGTGGCACTAAAACGCCGTCGTATTAATCAGTATCAGAAGACTGAGGTTTTTTTTTTCCACCAAAAGCAGCATGATTACAAATGCGATATTGATTGTACACAGCAGTTCAATAAACAAGAATTTAATATTAAGACACTTACGTTTTAGACACAATATTGACTGTTTTTGATCTATTTTGCCAACAAATATAATTCCAGTTGGAGTCTCTGAGCAACATTGACCCTGTTTTGTTTCTGAATGAATCAACCGTTTAAATGATTCGGTTCAGTCGCAATGACTCACTCACTTATTAACAGTGACTTGCTGCCACCTACTGTCAGTTTTAATTTAACACTTAAAGTATCTTTTTTCTTTTTTTATTTTTATTTTTATAATTTCAAATATCAGTATTCAACGTTTCATGTTTAAAATTTCAAAACCGTATTAATTCATTTGTTACTGCAGGTTAAATGCGTTCATGTTCTGCACTAAACAGTAGTGTGTAAATACATCTAAATGCCACTTCTAATGCAGCTTCTGTGTTTTCTCTGCATTGCAAAGATTAATTTTGTCAATATTGATTTCATTTGCTTGGTAACAGCCCAAATGACTTCTTATTCTAATTGACCGATTCACTGAAAAGATGATGCGCACTTTTAGAAAAAGGGGCTTTATAAAGGTAAAAAAAAAAATAAAATAAAATAAATAAATAAATAAATTTAAACTTATTGGAAAAGATTAATTTATATCACTGCTGTGAACTGATGACCACACAGAATATGCAGAATATCAAAAACTTTAGGAGTCAGCTGTCCACGGTAGTCCTTAAGATATCAGCACAGTAACACACTCAGCAAAATATCTAATTATCGTTATCAATAAAATCCCAGAAAATATCGAGACATATTTTTTTGTCAATATCGCACACCCCTAATATGTTTAAAGTTTTGTTTAGAAAAAAATAATAAATAAATATGAGAAGTGCCTTTTTTTTTTTTCCACTTGCGCCCCTGCCCCTCAAAATGTCTGTGCACGTCCCTGGCCACTAATGATAGACCGTCATACAGACAGAAAAAGACAGTTTATGCTCTGATGTGATTGGATAATGTTTCCTTTGAGTCAGACTGAGAATTAGTAAACCGCTGACAAACTCTGCATGTAAGAAGCAAGTCATTCTTCTACTAAAATTGACAAGTTGTCATTGGACTAACCTCCTGTCAACCAGAGTCAACTGATAAGTCAAAAAGAAGACGGCATTTAAAGTGACATGGATTGGGGAGTCCATGCCAGTGGGTGAAGATGTCAACGAGCTGACCTTTCTGAGGATCTAATGAGGACATGCTTTATTTATTTATTTATTTATTTATTTATTTATTTATTTATTTTTGGAAAATAGCCATTAGTGTGTCTTACAAGATCATTTATGGTATTTTTTTCCCCCTTTCCATATAATTAAAGTTCATCATTTCATTGTACACCACAGTATAACATTAGGCCTGGAATTAGTTCAGTGGACAAGAAGCATCTGAATATATCCAGACATTGAGGTTACAAAATTTCCTCTCAGATGAGGCAGTGTGTACACCTAGGACAAACACACTCCTTTCTCGCTTCATTTTCTCTTTTATCTACTGTTGTTGTGCTTTTATCGTTGCAGCCCCCAACATTATCGAAGTAGCACAGCTCAGCAGATTCAACAATGAACATCAGAAGCGAGACACATTTGTCACTTGACCTGCAGTGTTGCTGGAGGATAATAGAGCCATAGAGGCACAGCACCTGCAATATCACTGTTTCAGAGGGCCAAACAATGACACGGCAATTGAGAAATGACAAGAATAATGGCAGGACATGAAAGAAATTTCATGCATTTGCACTCAGGATAATGGTGATATTAGCATTTTGTTTTTATTTTTAGTAGGTGAAAACAGCACTGAGATTTCACTTGGCATCAAATTAACATGTATTTTCTTGCAATGTATTTTTTTTCTTCTGCATAATTAATGATCAGCTAAACATTTTAAATAGAAGATAGCGAGCAAACATATAATTTAAAATAAACTAGATTAAAAAAAAAAAAAGATTTTAATCGTAATAGTATTGTACTACTGGCTTGTCCCATTTCAAGAAAAGTCAGTTCACTCAGTGGCCGTATTTCAATGCTTTTGAGCAGCTATTTTGGGCATGCAAAACTAACTCCTATTTACTGGAATGGGAAAATACCAAAATCTGTCTGAAAAACTCATGTTGAAATAACATATTTCAAATCAGTAACAAAATCTTTATTCTGATAGTCCACTTTAAACACTGTACTAACAGTCTACTAATATTCTAATGACTGCTAGTTGACATGTAATGGCAAAGTTATGTATAGTTAGTAGAATGTCTGAATTGGACTATCAAAATAAAGTGTTGCCAAATTCTCTCATAATGCTATGTTTCTATAGTGTTAATACCAATGTGCATGTGCTGTCCATTTCAGGACACCAACTGCACTTAACGGTAGCTGCAGTGACTTTACCAAGTGGTGATTGGCTCTTTTATATGAAAGGCGGGGCTTATTTCACAATTTTACATGTTCAGTGTTGCCAAGTCTGTGGTTTTACCACAGAATTTGACTATATTTACTCTGTTGCCGTCAGTTGTTTTTTGCTCGCAGGTTAAAGCTATTTCTCGCCCACCCCCTAGAATGCAATTTCAATCTTGGTATATATGCAGTCCTTAATATATATTAGCAGTTGGCATATTTTGTTCTTCGATTTGATTAACTTTACTTGAACTGTAGCTTCTAGCAGGTGAAAACTTTTTTTCTTCTTCTGTGGGCAGATAGACAGATAGCAACAGAAGTGAGAGTGGGTGTAGCACAGGGAGCCATGGGAAAAAAACAAATAAATAAATAAAAATTACCAGCTATAAGTCACAATTCATTTTGATATGAGAGGGGGGCGGTCAGGCAGAATGGAGAGTGGGCACAATGCAGTGAAACTGTCGCAGATGAGCCATAGACAGTAAAGTGCGTGGCTGTGAGCGAACGCTGCCCCAGGGAGTGATGCCGTCCTTGCCTACTGTATATTGGCTCTTCCAGGATCCAGCACTGGTTCTGACTGAGCGCTTGTGCTGACTTTGCAAGAAATTTTGTGAATTTTGTAAAGTGTAGTTGTTAAGGCAAGAAACTACAGGATTTTAAGATTTTGGGCTATCTGGGTTTTCATAGCGTGTTGTTTCAGACTTTAGCCGTTTAGCTCAGGCTTAGCCATGCTCCTAATACACACTAAAATAAATCACTGGTGAAAGGAAAGTCTGCTAATATTAAAACAAACTATTACATCATAAAATTATGTCTTGATACCACAGACACATGCAGTTGTCATTTCAATGAAAACATTAACATCCACCTACAGTCATTACCTAAAATTCATTATGATTTTCAGATACATTTAAAAACGGCTGTGACAGCTTTGACATCCCTTTGCTTTGTTTCTACAGCTCACAACACCCAAAGAGATCCATTACAAATTCAGGCATTGATATATATCCAGTTTGAACCCTGTAAAACCATGTGAGTCCAGAAAAATAAATAAATAAATAAATAAATAAAAATAATAATAATAATAAAAATTAAAATCTTATAGAAATACTAAATTGAAATAAAACAAAGAAAAATGTAACTCTGATAGCTTGTAAATCAATGAGATCTTTATAACAGTATAGGAGACTAATTACATGAATATATATATATATATATATATATATATATATATATATATATATATATATATATATATATCAGCTGTCATTATATCTCTCAATAATATTTCTTAATATGACAAGTATTTTTTTATTTATTTTTAATTTATTTTTTTTATTGTGGGGGGCAAAACATAATGCAATACAATGATGATTGAGAGAAGCCTGATGTATCATATTTGATACTGACATTTTAACAGGACTTTTCTGAAAAAGAAAAAAAAAAGATTGAAATTATTATATAATTACTTAAGTATTAAGTTTATTAAGTAATACAATTTTGATTATAGATGGTATACGACAGTTTTTTTTTTTTTTTTTGATCATGTTGATCATTTACAGGCCTTAGAATTTTGTGTATCAAATATGATACAGTAGCATACTTTAGTAGTACACTTTATAGGGGAGATTTTGAAAATCCCATGGGAATGTCTGACATACTTCTTTCAATGCAGTTAGATCTCACTAATCTTAATTTATTGTGCTATAGAACGGATAGCATGCTAATTGGGATGCAGCCAAGCACTTCCACAAAACTCCAGAGTCAGCTCTCTGAACAAGTCTCTCTTGCTAATTTGGCATGATGAAACATATCTGTTGGTCATTTTACAATATATTGAACTTCTTCAAAGCAGATGGACAGGCTAATTGCAGAGTACTTCACAGCTTGGGATCTAGTGCTCCTTTAGCCTCTCTTTATCAGACAGAGCAGGGAATATTCTGTGCATTTCAAAGCAGCGGCAGATTAATTGTTAGCTTGACATGTATGTTGACCATGCTCTCTCTATACGCTCTGTGCCCTTTCTAATGTTGGCTGGAATTGTGGAAAGTTGAAAGGTTGCCTGGCAATTAGTGGCTAATTCAAGCCGCTTTTGTGTGTGTTGCCATCTGGTGACTGCTAATTAAAGATGTGATGGATTCGGTTCAAATAAGATCACTGAAAATTGATTAAAAATTCCTTGAAATCATGACTCCACCAATATGTAATGCAAAAATAATTGTTTGGGTTCAGGAGGTAATTGAAGACCATTTTATTATGCTTTCAACATCATACGAGTGTTGAGTGAAACCTCAGGATTGCATTTAAAATGTCCCAGGTTAAGTATTTAACCATGGTTCCCTGAGGGAACGAGACGCTGCATCGGAAAATGCTAGGGGAACGCCTTCAGTGATACCATGCTCTGAATCATATGTGTAATCAGTCCAATCGATGGGCGAGATGTCACGGGCGGATGACGTAACGACCAGGAAGCTTAAAAGCATGTGCTCGCACTGGACACATACAATTAAGCTTCTGCTGGTCGGGCTCCCTGAAGGGAGGAAGACAGAAAGCCTGGAGTACGACAGGCCGTGGTGTAGAGGAGGGGACCTTAGGGACTTACCCCGCACGAGGGTACAGAAATGCTTTGGCCAGACTGGGCGCAAAGTCAAGATAGGAAGGGGCCACTGAGAGTGCCTGCAGATCCCCAACTCTCTTAAGAGAATGTAAGAATTCTTTAATGTAAGAAGACGATCAGATATCTTCTCGATAGGCTCAAAGGGAGGCCTACAGAGAGCTTCCAGCACCACAGCGAGGTCCCAAGGAGGGACACGAGATCATACCTGAGGCCTCAGCCTCATCACACCGCTGAGGAAACGTGTAACTAGAGGGTTCTTGCCTACTGAAAAGCCACCAAGAGGGGCGTGGTAGGCCGCTATAGCTGCCACATAGACCTTCAGGGTGGAGTGGGTTAACCCTGCGGAGAAACGGGCCTGCAAGAACTCCAGCACTGTACCATCCAGGCAGTTAACTGGGTCAAGCTTGTGGTCTCCGCACCATGAAGTGAAGAGTCTCCACTTCAGGGTGTACAGTTTCCTCGTTGAGGGAGCTCTAGATGGAGGATGGTCTCAACAACCTCGGTTGAGAGACCAGAGGCTATGAGTTGTGCCCCCTCATGGGTCACACCCACAGCTTCCACACCTCCGGGTGGGGGTGAAAGATCGTGCCCTCCGCCTGTGAGAGGAGATCCCTCCTGACGGGAATCTCCCATGGAGAGCCGTCAAGGAGAGAAATCAGGACCGAGAACCATACTCGGCCTGGCCAGAACGGGGCTACTAGCAACAAACAGACCCCGTCCCGGCACACTCTCTAGAGCTCCCGGGAGCAAAGCGATTGGGGGGAAAGGCGTACAGACGAAGGCTTAGCTAAGTCTGTACCATAGCATCCAGCCCCAGTGGAGCTGGATGAGTCAGAGAGAACCAGAGGGGACAGTGTAATGTCTGACGAGTTGCAAACAGATCCACCTGAGCCTGGCCAAAAACTCTCCATATCTGCTTCACCACCTCGGGGTGAAGCATCCATTCCCCAGGCCTCGGCCCCAGCCTCGACAGGATGTCTGCTCCCATATTGAGATGCCCAGGAATATGAACTGCTCTCAGCAAGAGAAGCTTGTCCTGGGACCACACATGGATCTGGTGCGCCAGATTGTACAAGGGGCACGAACGCAGACCTCCCTGGTGGTTGGTATAAAAGATCACCGCTGTGTTGTCGGAGCGCACCAACACATGGCGATCTCTTAGGTCTGGAAGAAAGTGTTTGAGTGCCCGAAACACGGCCACCATCTCCAGGCAGTTGATGTGCCACATGAGATGGCAACCACTCCACAGACCGTGGGCAGGGTGGCCACTCATTACCGCTCCCCAACCGGTGAGAAACGCATCCGATGCTAGCGTTACGCGGCGACAAGGAGCTCCCAGCACTGGGCCCTGAGACAAGAACCAAGGTTTCCTCCACATGTCTAAGGCACGTAGGCAGAACCCCTTGGTCTTGAGCCACCACTGTAGGGGTCTCATGTACAGCAGGCCAAAAGGTATCACGTTGGATGCAGCTGCCATCAGACCCAACAGTTTCTGAAACTGTTTGACAGTAAGTGACCAGCCTTCTCTGACTCTCGCGACTGCAGTGAGGATCGACTCGATCTGAGCAGGAGACAGACGTGCCTGCATCACGGTCGAATCCCACACCACGCCCAGATAAGTGATCCTCTGTAATGGAGAAATCGCACTTTTCTTGCCGTTTAGTCTTAACCCCAACTCTTTCATATGAGCGAGAATGACATCTCGATGCCGAACCGCCATCTGCTCTGATTGAGCTAAAATCAACCAATCGTCGATGTAATTGAGTGTGGATGCCCTGGAGTCACAGAGGAGCCAGAGTAGCATCCACACACTTTGTGAAAGTACGGGGTTAGAGTGCTAGGCCGAAGGGAAGAACCCGATATTGGTAAACTTCGCCCCTGAAAGCAAACCTCAGGAACTTTCTGTGAGTAGGAAGGATGGAGACATGGAAGTAAGCGTCTTTTAGATCTATCGTGACAAACCAGTCCTCGGACCTGATCTGAGACACGACCTGTTTGACAGTGAGCATTTTTAACTTCAGATGCAAGACTGAGCAGTTCCATAGCCGCAGATCTAAAATTGGACACAACCCCCCATCCTTCTTTGGAACAATGAAGTACCGGCTGCAGAACCCGGACTCTCTGTCAAGAGGAGGGAACACCTCAATGGCCTCCTTCCTCAAGAGAGTGTTCACTTCTTGTTCTAATACCTGAGCCTGCTCGGGGCCCACTAATGTGAGAAAAACCCCTTTGAATAGCGTCGGCGGAGTGCCGAACTGAATGCGATAGCCTCTTTCTATAGTTTGCAGGACCCAACGAGATACATTTGGCAGTAGTTTCCACGCTGCTAAATAATCTACTAAGGGAACCAGTCTCTCAAGACTGGCCTTTGGTATGCTTAGAGCTGCTAGCTCGGTGCCCTGAAGCGGAGGACCGGCAGGAGACGGCCGAACTAGCTGCTCGAGAGACCCCCGCTCGAGATGTAACGAGGGCAGGGAGGAACACACAGCTTGTAACACGATCTGCTATCCCCCTTGGAGTGCTTTAACTTTGATGAAGCTTTAGACATAGTCCCTACTTGAGCTTTTTCTACAGACAAAACACAGAGGATGACAGTACACACACAGAGCGCTTGCTGAAGGACAGAAAGCTAACGCCGGCTGCACCTCATGTGCTTTTAAGCTTCCTGGTCGTTACATCATCCGCCCGTGAAGTTTCGCCCATCGATTAGACTGATTACACATATGATTCAGAGCATGGTATCGCTGAAGGCGTTCCCCTAGCGTTTTCCGACGCAGCTCGAGTTCCTGAAGGGGAAGCCATTTTACTTTAATGATTTCTCAGTGAAATTTGATATTCAATCAGGAATAGTTTAATCAAGATGTCTGGGTTCACAAACTTGTAAAGACATTTTTATGAGTCTTAAATCTTAAAATGCAATGTCCAAAACTTCTGTAGACCTTTTAGATGGAACGGATGAAAGTGTCCTTCTAAATCTGCATCAGACCTTTGAAATTCCGCTAACAAATAATGTGTCCCTGCTTTCTGGTCTACTAGGTCTTGTTTCTCTCTCTCATCCTTGCCATCTGCTTTACCATGATAAAGAACAAAGCATTTATGTTATACCTCAAAGTGAACACTTCTGAGGAGACATTCTCAAAGGATGCAATTTTGCCTTTCATCTCTGTATTTTTTATTTATTTATTTTTTTAAATGTGTTGGTCCATGTATCCAAGTCAGACAAAAGTCTTCAACTGTTGCACAGAATCACATAGTTTTTTTTCAGCATCTCACTCCTTGAGCTTTTAAAGAGTGGAGAAATGACAGAGTACAAATCAACAGAGTACGCTATATGCTTTATGTTTCATGAAAGGAAGCCTCTAGCAAGGATTAATGTGTCACAAGGGTTCGTAATTCAAATTTTTCGAACAGCAGGTAGGTCAAAGTTTTGATGTGGTCATGTCTGGTCCATTTAAAGAAAATTATCTTGTCAGAGAGAACAGTACGTGGCCTAAGGCTTCCACAGTCCATATGAGATACAAATTAATACATGCTCACCCTTATCAAATAATTCTCCATTGGCCATGTACGGTATTTGACTAAAGCTTCTGGGCTTAGTGTACTGTATTAAATTAGGGTGTCGCAAGGGAGCTAGTGTAATTTTATTTTAATACCTGATGAATGCAGTAGTCCACATCCACAGTTGTTTATTTCATTGTAAGTAGTGGAAAACATTATATTTTCTTTTTTTTCTATTTAATGAATGTATCAACTGCTCTTGATCAACTTCAGGGGTCATTTGCTGGAGGCCTGTAGCACTTCAAAGCAAATTATTTTGTGAATGTTCATCATAAATATATAATGAGCTTTGAAGACCTAATGAAACACCTTAACGAGCACAGTTTTCCTTTCCATGTTGATGTATTTTCCCAGCAGAGAGTTGAGGCAGAACAAAACAAAATGGGTAGTAACATTTAGTTTGCGTCATAGCTATGAACCCTGTGCTATAGTCAGAGGCTGTTTATATCATAGGAGAGGGGATATTATCATTCTAGAGAGCATTTTATTGGACAAAAATGTGGACATCCCTTGAATGCAAGATGATGCATCAATATTTTTTTGGCCCATACTGCATTTAGAATGTGTTTATCTTCTAAAAGTCAACATCTTTTATGATAAATCTAGTTTATAGATGGCCTTGAAGCTAACAGACATGGACTAAAAGCTATAACTTCAATTTTGAGTTTCAAAGGGTTGGCAGTGTCTGTGAAATTCAAAACCTGGAAAGTGGTTACTAGTTGAAAATCATTTTTGATGTTCTTTCCACATAGGTGACTTGGCACCATCGTGCACATCTCACCTCATTTGTCATCATCTCCATATGTGGAAAAAAATATTTTCAAAAGATTTATTTTGGCAATCAATGTGCCGCATCCAATTAAGCTCGTCTCTTGACTGTCCAGATAGGCCTCATGCAAAGGACAATGAAAGTGCAATGAAAACCTGACAATGAAAGAAATGCCAATAGAATATAATTAACTGAAATGTTCTACAATTCAAGCACTTGATTAAATCAATGGGTTGATAGAAATTAATTTTACCGTCAGTAACTCATGAGTAATAAAAAAATCAAGTTTCTCATTATGGGCTGTGAAATCAGTGGTGTAAAATGGAAATATGGGGATTATCCAGGGATGAATTAGTGGAAGTGTTCTGTGTACGTATGTTAATCTGCATTTCACCATATTATGAGAAACGATTGTTTGCACTTTATTAGTGTGTCCAACCTTTTATTCAAAAGCTTGTCGAAGTTCACAGCATGCCATTTGAAAAAAAAAAAAAAAAAAAAAAACAAGAGTTGTGGAATAATTTTTCTACTCAACATGCCTTGATATAAATTCTAATTACTATTGGGGAAAAGAATGAAAGAATAATTAAAATGTGAATTGTCCATCAAAAATTTCAGAGTGTTGAAGGTCCTTTGTACAGTACATCAACATGATTTGGCACATTTGATATTTTAATTTATTCAAAATGAAAGTGTCATTATTTATTAAAAAAAAATAATAATAATAATGTTATTCAAAATCCAGGTGTTGTTATTTTCAATGGAACACAAAAGCAGAGGTTTTTGAGAAAATAAACAAGTAAATAAAACAGTGAACGCATAATTAAGTGACCTTTTTTTTTTTTTTTACTTGGACTTTGACTTTGTCATATGGATTGCAAATGTTTTTAGTGTGTTTTATCATTTTTTCCAACGTGTTTTTCCAACAATCTCTCCAGGCAATCGTAATAATATTATGCTTTGTTGAATTGGTGGCACATTTGTATGAATGTATATGATTTAGTATGAATTTGTTGTATGAATCTGTAAAAATTTAGCAAAACAAAATGTTTCCTTTCAGTCGGTCATTACGAGTCATGTTGGACCGATGAATTGGGATCTTGCTTAGAGAGACCAATCCACTTCGAGTGTAAACTAAATGAGCCAATGCACATTGGCATGCAATGATTGCATCCAGCTGCCGCTGATGACAGCGCGAGCATAAATAGGCAGCAGGTGCAAAGCATACTCAGCTTTTCGTTTCGGAGCAGAGCAATCACATCGTTTTCCTCTTGACTACACTTCTGAGAGAAGAAGACTGAATGAGTTCAGCGCGCTCTTTGAGAGCTCTCCGTGTTAGCGGTACGGCGCTTCAGCGGTGGTGGTTTTCCCGTGTTGAGTGGGTTGCACAAGTCAGGCTGCACTACCCCCTGTTTGTGCTGCAGGTGGGTATTTCCCCTGTGCGCTTCAGCACGCTAAAAGAGCTTTTTCACTAAAAGAGCATTCACGGGTGCGTTTTTTTAAAGACGACATTGCATCTGGCAAACTCAACGTTATGTCTTTGTAAAAACTCATCTCTTTCGACACTACTTGACTTCATCCTAAATTAAAAAAAAAAGTATGACTGGCTCATACTAGCTCAGTCTCAGGATCAGTTGTGCGAACACAGGGACTTGGTGCTCTCACACCTCAGCCAGTTGGGCCTTCGGGTCAACTGGGAAAAGTGCAAACTCTCCTCGGAGAGGATCTCTCTTCTCGGTATGGAGTTGGATTCGGTCGAACAGACAGCACGCCTCACGCAGGAACGTGCTCAGTTGGTGTTGAACTGCCTGAATATGTTCAAGAGCAGGACGGCGGTCCCACTGAAACAGTTTCAGAGGCTCCTGGGGCATATGGCAGCTACAGCGGCAGTCACGCCACTGGAGCTGCTTCATATGAGACCGCTTCAACACTGGCTTCTTGGCTGAGTCCCGAGGTGGGCGTGGCAATGCGGCACTCACCGGGTCCTAGTCACACCGGCCTGCTGCCAAACCTTCACCCCGTGGTCAGACCTTGTGTTTCTCTGAGCAGGAGTGCCCCTGGATCAGGTCTCCAGGCATGCTGTGGTTTACACGGATGTCTCTACCACCGGCTGGGGGGCCACGCACGACAGGTATGCAGTGTCGGGGGTTTGGACGGGTCCCCAACTGCACTGGCACATCAAATGCCTTGAGTTGATAGCAGTACACTTTGCCTTGAACCGTCTCAAAGGGCGCTTACGAGGCAAGCACGTGCTGGTCCGCATAGGCAACACTGTGACCACTTCGTACGTCAACTGACAAGGTGGTCTACACTCCCATCGCATGTCGCAACTCGCCCGCCACCTCCTCCTCTGGAGTCAGATGCATCTAAGGTCGCTGTGTGCCATTCACATTTCTGGTCTGCACAACCGGGCAGCCGATGAGCTGTCCTGAGCTGCACTCCCGGGAGAATGGAGACTCCATCCCCAGATGGTCCAGCTGATTAGAAGATGTTTTGGACCCACTCAGGTAGGTCTGTTTGCTTCTCCAGAAAGAGAACACTCGGCACGGACGCACTGGCACACAGCTGGCTGCAGGGCCTGCGCAAGTATGTGTTTCCCCCAGTGAGCCTTCTCACACAGACACTGTGCAAGATCAGGGAGGATGAGGAGCAGGTCCTGCTCATGGAGCCGTACTGGCCCACTCGGACCTGGTTCCCATAACTGATGCTTCATGTGACAGCCCCTCCTTGACAGATTCCTCTGAGGAAGGATCTACTGACTCAGAGACGGGGCAACCTATGGAACCCAGGTCCAGACCTAGAAACTTCATGTCTGGTCCCTGGATGGGACGCGGAGGTTCTAGGTGTCCTACCCCAGGAGGTAGTTGACACCATCACTTCGGCGAGAGCACCATCTATGAGACACGCTTACGCCTTGAAGTGGAATCTGTTCGTCAAGTGGTGTTCTTTTCATCGAGAAGACCCCCAAAAATACGCCCAATCAGAGCCGTGCTGTCCTTTTTACAGGTTGGAACGAAGGCTGTCTCCCTCCACCCTTAAAGTCTATGTTGCTGTGATTGCTGCTATCACAACCCCGTGGAAGGGAAGTCGGTAGGGAAGCATGACCTATTCATCAGGTTCCTTAGGGGGGCGAGAAGGTTAAATTCTCCCCGGCTCCCCTCTATACTCTCTTGGGACCTGTTTCTAGTGCTCAAAGCACTACAGCAGTGCCCATTTGAGTCTTTGCAGTCAGTTGAGCTGAAGTTTCTATCAATGAACACTCTGCTCCTGCTTGCACTGGCCTCCATCAAGAGGGTAGGGTACCTGTACACATTTTCGTTTGACGATTCGTGCCTAGAGTTTGGGCCAGCTGACTCCCAGGTAATCCTGAGACCCCGGTCCGGCTATGTGCCAAAGTTCCCACTACTCCCTTCAGGGATCAGGTGGTGAGCCTGCAAGCGCTGCCACCGAAGGAGGCAGACCCAGCCCTTTCTCTCCTCAGCTTTGTTCTCTCCCGTCCGAGCCTTGAGATGGTACGTAGACTGGACACAAAACTTCAAGACCTCAGACCAGCTCTTTGTCTGTTACGGAGGCCGGCAGAAGGGGAATGCTTTCTCCAAGTAGAGGATGGCCCACTGGATAGTGGATGCCATCAGCCTGGCTTATCGGGCACAGGGTGTGCCCTGCCCGTTCAGGTTGTGAGCTCACTCTGCTAGAAGTGTTGCATCCTCCAGGGCGCTGCCTTGTGGCGCCTCACTAACAGATATTTGTAGAGCTGCGGGCTGGGCAACCCCCAACACGTTCGCTAGATTCTATAGCTTTCGTGTGTAGCCGGTATCCTCCTGTGTTCTCACCTCAAACGGGTAGAAGCTCTGAGAGGCCCCGGTTTAGTGTCAGCTTGCTAAAACCGCTCCAGAGAGTCCGTACTGTAGACCCTGTCGAGCTCCTCCATTCCCTCGGCAGCCAGACGTGGCGGAACGTCTGGCACCAGGCCCTCACTTGATGAATCCGTGAGAACCGGTAGAGGGCTGGGTTCCATATGTAGAGACCTAAGTCGATCCCATATGTGTAAATTCCACGTTATAGCCTCAGAGCCCGTGTTTCCCCTGCAGACTCTCTGCCATTTTCCAAGAGGGTTACAATCACCTCTAATCTTCCATATGGACCTAAACGGTTGTCCATATGTGTAAGTGCTTCCGAAACCTCCTTCAGGAAGGATGGGGCTTCCGCAACATTCCTGTTCCAAGTGGAACGGGTACGTTTTCCCAGTGTTATCCAGTATCATTGAGTGGTTAGTGCTACGACAACAGTGATTGGCCTTCTTGTCGCAAGCCCTGCAACAAGGGGGTAGAACAACAAGGGGGTAGGACACCAAAAGGGGGCGCAGGAGGATCACACTAGACACTGGAAGGGGCAGCATCCATGGCGTTTTGTTAGGGATCCCAATTCGTCAGTCCGACGTGACTCGTAGTGACTGACTGAAAGGGAACGTCTCGGTTACGTATGTAACCCTCGTTATCTGAAAGAGGGAATGGAGACATCATGTCCTGTCGCCACGGCTGCTGTACCACCGCTGAGTGGCTGGGTCACCGGCTCGGCTCCTCAGCGAAAAGCTGAGTATTCTTTGCACCTGCTGTCTATTTATGCTCACGCTGTCATCAGCGGCAGCTGGATGCAATCATCGCATGCCAATGTCAAGTCAAGTCAAGTCACCTTTATTTATATAGCGCTTTTAACAATACAGATTGTGTCAAAGCACTTAACAGTATCAAATTGGAGGATAGAGTGTCAGTAATGTATAATAATAAGATTAAACACTCAATTTTCAGTTAAAGGCATTTCATTATTGAATTCAGAGATGTCATTGTCTAGCTCAGATTAGTTTAAATAGTATCTATGAAATCAAATTGACGATAATCGTTAGAAATTAAGTGTCCCCAACTGAGCAAGCCAGAGGCGACAGCGGCAAAGAACCAAAACTCCCTCTGTGACAGAATGGAGAAAAAAAAACCTTGGGAGAAACCAGGCTTAGTCAGTTTAAATGTGCATTGGCTTGTTTAGTTTACACTCAAAGTGGATTGGTCTCTCTAAGCAAGATCCCAATTCGTCGGTCTGACGTGACGTCTCCGTTCCCTCCTTCAGTGAACGAGGGTTACATATGTAACCGAGACGTTTTCTCATGAGATCAGACTAATTTTATTTATTTTTTTCATGAACTACAGATGTTAGTCAGTGTAGTGCCATATTTAATTTTTGACAAGACTGAATACAGGGCTGTGAAGAATAGACAGTGGTGTATAAAGTAGGCTACCTGAAAGCCATACTCAAGTAAAAGTACAAATATCTTACCAACAAATGACTTTGGTAGAAGTTGAAGTTACCGTTTAGAATATTACTTGAGTAAAAATCTTAAAGTATGTGATATTTATTGTACTTAAGTACGAAAAGTATTTATTAAAGCTCGAACGTACTTAAATTTTGAAAGTAAAAGTAGAAGTTAATGCAAAATGGAAAAGAAGCAAATAAATATATCTAAAAAATATTCATACAGCTTGAGTACATGAATTAAAGTTATCCGTCCCTACGACGGATTTCCGTTAATTGCAGCGAGTCTACGACGGATTTTCGTCAATTGGAAAACAAATGAGGGGAAAAGAAACATGTAGCGCATTGTTGTTGTTCTGCCGGCACACCAAAAAACATCTTCGCCACAGCTGCAGCTTCTCACTGACAACATAACGCCGCTTGCATTATTCACAGTCGGGCTATTAGCAGAGAACACAGAGCAGAACTTCAAATTCGGCGCGGGATTGCGGCTATTAGTAATAATTCTACTCATTTCTGCAGGTTCTGACGGAATGTATCACATTTGCACGTACTTTTGAGTCTTGAGAATTCACTTGCGTGCTTTTATTTTCTGTGCACCCACAGATGGCGATAAGGAGAGTGATAGCTTTTAATAATTATTAAGGGAGTTTGCAAATGTGATATTGATTTAATACAACAGATCAATAAACAAGTACTGCATGATTTTGCTCTATATCATCAACGAAAATATTTCCAAATTAAGTAATAGCTGAGCCACTGCTCATCTCTAAAAGCAAACACAGCTGTGTTTCATTCATGAGTGAAAGTCCGGTTTTGAACACTCTAGTGAGTCAGTGATTCATGATTACCCATTCATAAAGACAGCACTTGCTTCATTCCTGAATGAATCAGCCTTTCGAACGAATCAACTGAATGAATGATTCAGTGATAACATTAGTGACTTGCCGCCACCTGCTGGCGGTTTCAGTTAAATTTTTATTGTATATTTTCAGTTATTTAAATCATTTAATATTTCTGTATTCAAAATTGTATCTTTAAAACATTCATCTCCACATGAATCTATGAATTTAATTGCACTCATGCCACCTCTGAGCCTCATTAAACGTCTGGAAATGTACCTACAAGCCACTTTTGTGTTCTACTGTGCTACCTCTGTAGTACAAATTATTTTTTTATTAATACTAATTTTAAATGATTGGTAACTTATTTGTCTTATTCTACTTCGTATTATATTGTTTTAAACATAAATTTTAAAAAGCTTATAAACAGAAATTTTTGAAATTAAAATTGATGCCATTGCAAAGGTAAGAAGAAAATACACCTGTAAGTCACTTCAAGGAGTCAAATGTCACTTTCTATTAGGAAGGCTAATTTTTGATCAGAATTTTTGATTATTGATCAGAAGTTGCTCCTATTTTTTTTTTATTAAATTAGGAGGACAAGCGCTCCTAAAAAGAAAAGAAAGCATAGTACCATCATGTGTAACATATTAGATAAGTGCATGAGGTCTTAAAGAGACAGCAGCCTAAATAAACATGCTGCTGTCTTTCATTATACAGTGAAGACTATTCAGTGTTATTTTACAGTTGAATAGATTATAGTTAGACCTAACTGAAAATAAATTAAGTACTGATAATTTAATTTGTATCTTGTTATTGTTTTTGTTTGTGCTATTGATTGTCATTAATTTATTTCTTTACTTGTCTTTTTTAGTTAAAATCAATTTAATTCTTAGTGCACGTGATTCTTGGGTGGGGAGGGGGCATGGTCCATCGGAAATAGTCCTGCACCACAGCTGGAAAAAATCCTAGAGGAAACACTGCATACATTTAATAAAATTAGAAAAAAATTAATTTACAAAGGTAAAAAGAAAATGCCCCTGTAAATCGCTTTGATTCAAATGTCACCTCGTATTAAGAAGGCTAATTTTTAATGAGAATTTTTTTATTCTTATTGATTAGAAGGTGCTCCTAAATTTTTATTTATTTATTTATTTTTTTTTAAATTAGGAGGAAAAATGCTCCTAATTACAAGAAGAAAAACACAGCTCTTAAACTGGGAGTGTGACAGGTATGGCTGTGAAATGGGGTTTGGCTGAGGAAAAATTTTCAGTTAAAATGTTTTTTTTTGTTTTTTTTTGCTTTAATACATGTGAGTAGTAAAACTGTGTTCGTTGTTAACTCTTTCTTCCATTTTGTATTTTTTGGATAAGAATAAGAAGCACTTCATCCGGTACTTAGTGTCTTTCATTCCAACATAAGAACATATTTATGGAATCTGCATCTGAAATAGCATTTAGATATATTTACACAGTTTATGTATCTCAGAGGGATCATGGATGCATTTAAACTGCAGTTACATATGCATAAATAGGCCTAATGTTTTGTTTTTAACATAAAACGTTGAATACTGATATTTTAAATAATTTAAACATGAAAAAAATAGTCGAAATGTGAAATTAAAACCTCCAGTAGATGACAGCAAGTGACTGTTAATGAGTGAGTCATTGAGATTCATCCGATTCATTCAAACGGCTGATTCATACAGAAACAAAGCATTTGACTGTGTTAATGAGTGAATCACTGAATCATTTATTCAACTGATTCGTTCAAAAAGCTGATTCATTCAAGTAAACACTGTCCAAACTCAGAAACGAAAAACAGTGGTGTGATCTTTGTTTGGAACTATTTTCGTTGGCAAAAATTGAGCAAAAACAAGCATTATGTCTAAAATGTAAGTCACATTGCTTTACTGAACTTGTATAAAATGATTATTAAATGTGTTCATGCTGATATCTGCAGAAAAACGGTACTCTTTGTGTGATATAGATATAGAAGTTAACTATATTAAATTATATAAATATAAAAAGCATACAGAAGCATTTTTGCCGTCTACAATTTAGAATGCATTGCATTTTGAGTTTTAATAGACTTATAAATCAACTTGCGTGCACTCTGTATGTGATTTGGTGATATAGCCTACTTGAAAATGTCACACGATGCTGTATCGCACACCCCAGACTCGACTTGAGTGGAAATTGAAATAACCCGCGGTTGTGCACGCACTTGTTTTCATGAGCAAAGGTGTTTTTTTAGGAGTCTAATTTGCAAACGCCAGACCACTGATTCGTTAAACCTGCTTTCTTGCGGTCTGTGTTCTTCTGACTATTTTGTAGTAAGTAGCGAATATGCTTCGGGGGAAATGTATCAGAGTAAAAGTATACATTTTAATTAGGAAATTTAGTGGAGTAAAAGTAAAAGTTTTCTGAAATATAAAAACTCAAGTAAAGTACAGATACTCCCAAAAAATACTTAAGTACTGTTATTATTAATTCGTTACAATACACCACTGAGAATAGAAGTGCAGTGCGTTCAACAGATTGTACTGCTGTTTAACAACATATCGACTGTTCAGCTGATAAAAACATTTCCGTTAAAAAAAAAAAAAAAAGTAGATAAAACTTGATTAAACTGTTCTGAAAGAAAAGTACACAATCTAAGACCTTTATACAGCACATGCCATTATAAAGACCATACGTCTATCCCTCATCCTCGTTTTCATTCGTATTAAATTCAATACGACGTCTAACCTGACTACTGTCTATACATGATTAAACACCTGAGCTGTAGTTCTAGTAACACATCCAATATCTATCGAACGACTATTTGTACGAAAAGCTAAATTAAATAATATATGCTGCTTTGTTCTTTTCTTTTAACTGAATCAATGTTTCCAACCTCGAAATAGAGCTCTGATAGTGCTGTCACCGCTGAATCGCTTAAATATCCTTTATCTTCGCCATCATAGTGCTACGTTTTTCCCATTACATGACTAATCCTGCTTTATAAGTCAAATTATTCCTGCATCCACGGATGCACGGAGGATGGTCTTTATTTAGTGCTACTTTTGACAGCAACAGATGGGACTCCACTCCAGGGTAGCACGCAGGGTAGCTTGACAAAGCAAGCCATATTTCACATTTAAATACCAGCAGTCGCTGCCAAATCTCTGCTCACAGAAACCAGATGTACTTGAGAAGTCTAACATCACAGACGCTATCAGCGTATCAGGTGTGACCAGAAAAGTAGAGCGATATCTGAGTTAATCAAAACCAACACGGCACACAACACCGCTGTACGAGTGCTTATAAATGTACACTCTCAAGCAGACACAAACATTTTTCCACTGCTACGAATACACTCGCTATTAGCACACAACACTTCTGAAGTCACGCCGTGCTCTCTTGTGAACATTACTATGATTTACTATACAGACCATCTCGGTTTTCCTTTTTATCAGTGGAAACAAAGGCAACAGAATAGACTATAAAGACAAGCCAGTCGCAAACAGATACATAAATTAGGAAAAGAAAATGAAATTCAATTTCCAGGGGCTAGCTGCCGCACTGTGCTCGCTCTCCTCCTTAATTAAAAAGCAGTCAGCTGAAGAGGGCCTATGAAGGCAGACAGAGGGGAGCATGAGCCCCCCTTTCATCATCCCTGTAGTGAGTTGTGGCAAACTCCACTGAGACAACAGGCCGGAATAACAAGGCTGAAGAAATTCCCTCCTCTGTGCTCCAGTTCCTTCTCTCTTTCCCTCTCTCTGTTTCTCCAACCATAGAGGTTAAGCTCTAGTAGTTCAGCTCTAAAGGAACCACACGCAGGACCGTGCAGACATGAGCCTTTTTGAATCTGTGGTTTACCTGTGTGTTAGGATGATGCGTAATAAAACATAAGGAACAGATCAAATTTAAGGCGTGAATTCACTAAACAGGTGTGGCACTTTTGTGCATAATAGCGTATTTAAGTTAGAAACATGCATCTTATTTACTAACCACTTTGCAATCCAGTTTAACCTGGTGCTAAATGCACTGGAATAGTGCTTATTATTTTATATATACTGTATATATTATTATAGACTGTACTTATTGCACCACCCTGCAACATCTTACTAATTTCGGGGTTCAGATTCCAAAAATAGTGCCTGTTTTGCTTGAACACGTAACACTTTCTCACAAAACATGATGTGCATTTCATAGCATTTTTGCTTTCAGCAACCATTTGCAAGGTATAGAGGTCTTGTATTATCCCTTAAAGGGTTACTCCACCCCAAAATGAAAATTTTGTCATTAATCACTTACCCCTATGTCGTTCCAAACCCATAAAAGCTTCATTCGTCTTCGGAACACAATTTAAGATATTTTAGATGAAAACCGGGAGGCTTGTGACTGTCCCATTGACTGCCAAGTAATTATCACTATCGAGGCCCAGAAAAGTATGAAAAGCATCGTCATGATAGTCCATCTGCCATCAGTGGTTCAATCTGAATTTTATGAAGCGACGAGAATACTTTTTGTATGCAAAGAAAATAAAAATAACGACTTTATTCAACAATTCGTCTCCTCTCTGTCTCTCCGCGTCACCGTAGCGCCACTTTTGATATTATCCACTGAACGCAAGCAGCGTACACTCTTCTATATCAGCGCAACACAAGGATGCGTTTTCTACATGGTTTTACACTTTGATTTGAATGAAAATAGCGCATCCTTGTGTTGCAGCTGATTCAGAAGAGCATAGGTTGCTTGCCTTCAGTGGATAATATTCAAAATGGCGCTACAGTGACACGGAGAGACAGAGAGGAGACGGATTGTTGAAAAAAAGTCATTATTTTTACTTTTCACTTCATAAAATTCAGATTGAACCACTGATGGCAGATGGACTATCCTGACGATGCTTTTCATACTTTTCTGGGCCTCGACAGTCACAGTGGGGGTAAGTGATTAATGACAAAATTTTCATTTTAGGGTGGAGTAACCCTTTAATCAGCAGAAAAGCTGCCACAAAGACATGATTCCGGTCTTCCTCTGAGCCAGTTTACAATTTTTTTATTATTTATTCTCAGCTGAATTTTACATGTATGAATGATTCTGTAGACTATATTTAATACTTAATTCTGATTTCAATGTGGCATATATGTTTTCTGTCTTACTACGTCCAACCTTCTTTGACATCAAATGGAGTTTTATCAAATAAAAAGTAACACTTTATAATAACTTTCATTAATAAACAATTAACAAACATTATATAATGCTTAACAGATCAGTATCATTATAGTTATATATATTCACATAGCTATAACTATGAGATAATGTGGATGTTAATGTTGAGTAATTAATTTATTAAACATAACCTATTGATTAACAGATCATTATTTCATGTAACTGGAAATGCTTACAAATGTCATTAAACTTTCAATTCATACGATTATGCACTTATTGAAAATCTTCAGATAATTTGCACATTGTTTACAATGATTAAAAGATTCATTAATAAATCATTAACAAACATTATATAATGCTTAACAGATCATTAGTTAATACTTACGAATGTCATTCATACATAGGTACAATCATCACTTAAAATCTACAAATGAGCTTAACAGAAATTATACAATGATTAAAAGCTTATTTGTTAATGTATTTTTGAATGCTAACACACATCATTAAACTTAAGTTCATATAGTATCTGATGATTTTTTATTTTTTTTTTTGTAAAAGAAAAAAAAAATTACTTCACAAAATATTCAGGGGTGCATTTCCCAAAAGCAACAACGGTCGCAAGTTCCGTCATTACCAATAGAGTTCAATGGAACTTACAACCATAGTTAGCTAACGATGCTTTTGGGAAACGCACCCCAGATTAACATATTATTCATGAACTCATAATCACAGTCTGTAAAGGTCACATAATTTGATCTTTGTTTGTTGTGTAAACTTCTACTATTCACACATCTTAAAAAAATCATTTATTAATCATTTGTTCATGTTTTTGCAGTACCCAATCTAAAGAAGAAACGTCCCAGGTTAAGCATGTAACCATGGTTCCCCGAGGGGAACAAGACGCTGCGTCGAAACACTTTGAATGAATGAATGATGCATTTATATAGCACTTTTATGTGTATTGCTGTACACCCAATGCACTTTACAATCATGTGGGGGGTCTCTCCTCAACCACCACCAGTGTGCAGCATCCACCTGGATGATGCGACAGCAGCCACAGTACAATGGCGCCAGTGCGCTCACCACACACCAGCTACAGATGGAGAGGAGAGAGAGATAGAGCCAATCAAGTGGATGGGGATTATTAGGAGGCCATGATTGACAAGGGCCAGTGGCGTGAATTTGGCCGGGACACCGGGGTAACATCCCTACTCTTTACAAGAAGTGCCACAAAATTTTTAATGACCACAGAGAGTCAGGACCTCAGTTTAACATCTCATCCGAAAGACGGTGCTTGTTGACAGTATAGTGTCCCCGTCCCCGCGTGTTGAAGCATGTGTGGAATCAGTCCAATTGAGAAGCGAGACGTCACGAGCGGGGTGACGTGAGCAAGCGGGAAACATAAAGGTGCACCCGGCAAACGCACGTGTTAGCTTCTGATGAAGCAAGTGCTTGCAGGGATGCAGGGAGTATGGCAAGAGACGCAGCGTCTCGTTCCCCTCGGGGAACTATGGTTACATACGTAACCTGGGACGTTCCCCTTCAGGAACTCGAGCTGCATCGAAACGCTTTGAGAATGAGAATACTCACTGCGCCATACGATCAAGTCCCTGTACGGTGTATATCTGCGAGCACATCCGACAAGAGGTATTAGGACCCTGGGGTAGCCGCCAGGTCCAAGCAATAAAACTGGATGAAGGTGTGCGGAGAGGACCAGCCTGCCGCAGCACAAACATCCTGGACAGCCACGCCCACTGATAAGGCCTTGGAGGCCGCCATACCCCTGGTTGAGTGCGCTCTGACCTCTATAAGTGACTGGAGGCCAGAGGACTCATAGGCCAGTGTGATGGCCTCAACCACCCACCGAGTCATTGTTTGCTTGGTCGCTGGAACTTCTTTCTTGGGTGGACCGAAGCAAACGAATAACTGATCTGCTTTACGCCACTGGGCAGTTCTGTGGACGTAAGTGTCCAGTGCTCGCTTGCTTTCAGGACGAGCGTCCCGTTTCTCGGCTGGCCAATCGATGTTCAGCTTGGCTACAGCGCAAGTCACAACCTCCACTAGCTTCTCATACATGAGAGACTGTGGTGACGAGTCCGGAGTCTCCTCTGTGTCAACACACGTCAGCCTCCTCGGAGGAAGACAGACGAAGTGCCTGACCCTCTCTCTGGGGGGAAGAAACCGCGGAGCGGGCTTCCGATCCCTGAGAGGCGGCCGTTGATCGAGCAGGAGAGGACCGAGATAAGGACGAGCCCGTTTCGGATCCCTCCACTAAATCCACTTGCGATCCCCATGATAACAGCTGCCGCTGTGCCTCAGCAACAGCGGGACCGGACCCAGCAGTATCGTGAGGCTGGCCGCTTTCATCGAAGACGGCCAGCCGGGAGCGGAACACACGGAGCGGGAGAAACTCACAGTTATGGCAGGCAGCCCCCTCGAGAGCTGCCCGTGCATGCTCCTCTCCCAAACAGACAACGCACAAGTCGTGTGTATCCCCACCCGAAATATAACGTGGGCAGGGAGGACTTGAAACGTCGTCTGCTCGCCACATCTTTCTTAGTATTACACTTTGGCATTTTTTACTCGCTTTCTATGGAAAGTTTTGACTGACTGACTGTGCTTATGCAGACACACACGCACACACACCATAGATGCGCTCGCTGAAGAGCAGAAGCTAACACGTGGGTTTGCCGGGTGCACCTTTATGCTTCCTGGTTGCTCACGTCACCCCGCTCGTGACGTCTCACTTCTCAATTGGACTGATTCCACACATGCTTCAACACGCGGTTTCGCTGAGGGCGTTCCCAAAGCGTTTTGACACAGCTCGAGTTCCTGAAGGGGAACTATTTATAGATGTTTGTAAATGTCATTTGCAAATGTTTATAAATGTTTACTAATCTTTCATACATTTATGAGCAGTCATCGGTCCCAAATGACCTGAATTCACCCTATTTACACATTGTTACAAATCATTTTCATTATTATTATTATTATTATTATTATTATTTTTTTTTTTTTTTTTTTTTTTTTCATTTTTATTTTAAATTTTTTTCATGTTTTTGCAGAACCTAATATAAATTTGAAACTATTCATCATTTGAATATGTTTATAAATGTTTGGTAATCATTTAGTATCTTTATGGGCATTAGATTTTACTGTAACAACTGTTTGTGTAAAGGGTGGTTAGATAAGTTTAGCTAAATTCTTGTTAAAGACATAACATTTATTGTAATTTGGGTGCAAAACGTTTTTTTTTTTTTTTTTTTATTGCCGCAACACTTTTATTAGTATACTACTGTATGTCATTAAACAGGATATTTCTTGAATCATACAATCAACAGGAGAAAACAAATCAATTATTCAAGAAAATACTTGTTCATTTATTAAATCAGTGTAATATGTGTCAGGTGTTCTCTTATAGTAATCAAATTGACCCATGTACACTTCTAACCCCTTAACTGCTCCGGGTGTGTGTTCACGGTGTGTGTGTGTTCACTGCTGTGTGTTTGCACTTTGGATGGGTTAATTGCAGAGCACAAATTCCGAGTATGGGTCACCATACTTGGCCACATGTCACTTTCACTTTTCACTTTTTTTTTTTCACTTCACTTTTAAACAGCCCATCAAACCCACCCATACCACCAAACTTGTCCCAAATCTTACCCGTATCACACTTCAATAGCAGCAAAAGTTGTGCATTAACAAAAGCTTTTAGTCATTGTATAACATCTGTTAAAACTGCTTTTTCAAGAAGTGAATGATCATATGAATTGAAAGTTGAATGGCATTTGTAAGTATTTTAATTTACATGAAATAATGATGTTAATCGTTAAATAATGTTTATTAAGTTTATTAGTAAACATTAACCAGTATATTATCTTACATGTCTATCTATGTCAAAATATATTAACTAATGATTTTTTAAGCATTATATAATGTTTGTTAATGATTTATTAATGAAAGCTATTATCAAGTTATTGTTAAGTGTTACCCATTTGGTTTATTTGAAAGTTTATTTGAATCTGAAAAATCTTCGCTCTGTTCATTCATTCATTCTTTCATTCATTCATTCGTTCGTTCGTTCGTTCGTCCGTTCGTTCGTTCGTTCGTTCATTCATTCATTCATTCATTCATTCATTCATTCATTCATTCATTCGTTCGTTCATTCATTCATTCATTCATTTTTTTTTTTTTTTCATTGATTCATTTATTCATTCAATCGATTTCTGTAGTACATAACAATTTAATAATGGTACTGCATTTTTATTTATTTATTTTTAGATGATTATTATCCCAAGATGACTCAACAATCTGCTTGGAAAACAAATGGATTGATTTCATGGACATAAACAAAAAAGTACAAGGCAAAAAAAAAGAGGTTCAGTCCATTTGTCTCTAAATATTAGTTTTCTGTAGGCCTTCAGAGTTTTACAAATGCATATATAATAGTTATGCGTGCCACGACACATTAAGGTGCCATTCTCTGTGTGGGTGGTCAGAATGACCAAGACGTTCAATAATATCCTTCTTTTGTGAGAAATATCTGCACTAACAAGTAAGTGTAACTAGACCTTAGCTGACCTGCAAAACAAGGATGCTGCACTCTGCAATATAAGACCACTGCTCCCTTGACACCTGGCTGGGCAGCTTTTCTTCAAACCTGCACACACATTCACAAGACAATGAGCCAAAGTGTCCACCTAGATGCCAAGAAGACCGTGGGCGGCCATAGATGGCCATGGAGCCGGAGTGCCCCGGCCTGTGGGAGAGAGCTGTCAGAGCTGTTTATATGCTGGCCAGGGTTCAACTCCAGACTGTCTGCTGAAATAGAGGAAGGCCAAGGGGCAGGGTGGAGGTGCAGCTCCAGGTAATGAGAGGAATTCAAGCTCATCCCAGCAGGTTAGGAGGAGGTCAGTAGGGAATGCTGTAATTACTTGGAGTAGTAAGAAAACTGCATCTGCAGGGCAGAAAAAAAAGTCATGACTTTGTGACTGCTGCATGTATCTCATCGTATTATATTTCAAATGTATGAATGGTAATATTGTGGCCTTAAAAAGTATTTGGTCACTAAAAGGGACAGATCACCCAAAAATGAGCATTGTGTCATCAATTACTCACCCTCATTGTTCCAAATATACTTTCTTTCTTCAGTGTGATGCAAAATAAGATATTTTGAGAAATTTCAGTGTCAGGTATGTATGTATGTATGCATTTAAATACAGTGGAAGTCAATATTATTCAGAAGAAAGTAAATCATACAGGTTTGGAAAGACATGACAGTGAGTAAATCATTATGAATTTTCATTTTTGGGTGAACTATAAAAATACAACTGTGGCTTGTGGAAAGAAGTACATATTAAAAATATACTCATTACAGAAATAATATACTTTAAATGACGTAAAAAAAATTTTTCAGACACTTAACCGCATGTTAATTACATTTACATCAAAACATGTTAGTTTAAATTTCTATTAAATGCAGTTAGCATAACTTTAGAGTGCTTTTGACCTGCTTAAATAGGACTTATTTACATATTTTATGTAATTTCATAATTCTGTTGTTATTAAAATATGGTTAAAGTGTACTGATATAGCATTTATGGTAAAATAATATACTTATATAAAATAATATATAATTTATATTGAAACTTGTGTGTCATGTATCAGTTTTAAATGTAACACTGAATAACACACAGATACAGTTAAAGATTACTTTTAGTGTTAGTCAACAAGTTAGTCACTAGCATGACTAAAAAGATTATTAAAACAATGATTTAAAATGTTCTTCAAAGTAACGTTTTAACATTTTTTTATATAATGTATGATTTGAATTATTACACTACAAGTGCACATTCAATACAATTAAATAAATGGCAAAACAAAAAAAACAAAAAAAAAGAAAGAAAATGATTTTAGATTTTGTTGAAAAATGTTGAAATATACATTTCTGCACCACTGTGTAACCCTTAAGTAAGATGAAAGCTGCTGCAAATGGTGGAGGGCTCAAGCATGAGACTTGACTGGAGATTTAAATTCCCTACTCAATTACAGAATATATAAAATAAATGAATAAAAATAGAGGTGGTGGAGGGATTTTGTCTTTTTCTATTAGACAGTAGCAGAGAGTAAAAAGAAGAGTAGGTAAAATTATTGTCATAATCTGGATTGATAAATCAGAGAGAGAGAGAGAGAGAGAGAGAACAAAAAATAAAACATTAAATATAAAATTAAAAGACAGTCCCACTGTGCTTAATTAAATGTATACTAAATGGCATATATGTTGATGCATCAATGCCATGTAGGACATATGTATGTGCCAGATGTTTAGTTCAGTCAAGGTCTCTTACTGTGATTTTATGAAGGATGTTATTTGCTGTACTTGTTGAAATAAATGTATGTCCATAAAAGCATACAACTTCCATCTGAACCTGAATTTAGATGAAGGTAATTGGTTCAGTCTTAAGATGATACTAATATTAATATGGTTTATTTTTTATTTATTTTAGAACACTTAAAATGTGCAGCACTTTCTTATGCATTGCTGTCTTGCTAGACTTTGTATTGCACTCTGAAGAAAATTATACAGTTGCCTATAAGTAAACAGAACAGCATTGATCTCAGGTAAAGCACTATATGGAGTGGTGTTCAATGACTCCATCCATCCATCCATTCTCCAAGCCACTTGTCCTGTGTATTGTTGTGGGGATGCTGGAGCCTTTCCCAGCATCTCGGGCCGCAGGCAAGGAAACACCAGGGACGGATGGCCAGTTCATCACAGGAAGACACACGCTCACACATTCAGTTCAAGGACTGGTTCTTAGATATTCCTGGGCCAAACACACTTCATTTCAGTGCACCTCAGACTCATCTTTAGTATTCAATCAAATGCAAAGCCGAACAGTTTTCTCTTCTGAGATGCACAAAGCACAGTCAATCTAATTTGATAAATTGGTTGATGAGATGGATAAGTTTTCAATTTCTTGAACTGCATAATGAGTAAACATTCAATGATTGGTAGTTTTCAGGGCTCTAATCAAAGCTGCATTTGTATTTGATTTAAAGGGAGAGTTCACACAAAAATGTAAATTCTGCCTTTCCAAATCCATGAGAGCGCATTCATATTCAAAACACAAATAAAGTTATTTTTTAATGAAACCCAAGAGATTTCTGTCCCTCAAATGAAAGTTAATTTGCTCAAAACTTCAATGTTTCAAAAAGTTCATAAAGACATCATAAAAGTAATCCATATGAATTGAGTGGAATTACCCACATCTTCTTAAGAGACATGATTGCTTTTAATAAACAGATTAAATTCAGTCTATTATTTGCACACATGGCGTATACACTGATTACAGAATTGTTATTTTTGGGTGAACAAACCCTTTATCAATTAAAAAAAATACATAAATAATAAAAAAATGTATGGAGAGTATACATACAATTTAGATTAGTTTAAAGGAACTGTTGCAATGTTCACTTAATAGAAGAAGGAATGCAGGTAAGCAGAAGGTAAGCATCTGTACTCATATGCAAATATTTTATTTTTTCAATTTTTATTAATTTATTTTTAGAGAATATATTGAATCAGTTCTTTTTTTTAATTGTAACCTCTCTCGCTCTCTCTCTCGCTCTCTCTCTCGCTCTCTCTCTCTCTCTCTCTCTCTCTCGCTCTCTCTCTCTGTGTGCTTTAAAAAAGGTGAAAAAGATCCACTTCAATGTTTACATTCAATTCGTTTTAATCAGAAAACAAGACAAAAACACCAATTAAGATTTGTATTATGATATTTTTTGTTTGCAGTGTGCTGAAAAGCAAACAAAAGACACTTTTCCGACAAAGCATTCACATTTAAAAGCATCCAACGTTTTCAAGACATTTGCATCAATGCAATTGAATGATTTCATTGTGCATCCATTACCATCATGCATGTAAAACAGCCAAGGGGTCTGTTAATAAACCCAGTTACGCTGTTTTGTTTATTTGATGTAGGCCCCACAGCTCTGTGGCTTGATTGAAAAATATTTGAAATTATTGTGTAAAGGTGTCTTCGCTTTGGCATCTTACCTGACTCTAAACTTCCCAAGAGAACAGTCCTTGAAAATAAGTCATTATGCTTGCAGGCGCCGCATTCCCACCACTGCCCTCTGTGTACAGAATTATGAGAGAGAGTTGCTCATGAAAACACTTTCATTAGTGTGTTTATAGCCTTCGACAACAAAGCCCTAACCGACAACCCAAAATACACACATATTCGCATAGATATTTCAGGCAAGGACTACCCTATTAACATAACAAAGACGATGACGGTGGCATGGCATGCAGTAGGGACGGCTTGTAGGAGCACAGCCAATCTGTTTGCATTCTTTGGGGAAATTAGCTGCTCTCAGACCTGTTTTTAGAGGGAACGGAAAGACAGTTTGTGCTCTGAAAGAGAGTGCCGTCACTCAGGGTCAAATCTATTATCCGGTCCTGACTGCCTTTGGGTACGTTAAGCTCTAATCCTGGAAATGAATCAAAACGCTGCTTGTTTGAATGTGAAGCATTGTTTCAGAACTCAAAGTCTTTATTTTATGAATGTCACAAATGTGCACTACCTATTCCATTTACAAAATGACTCTTGTGTGTTTGTTTATTAAATATTTCGCTTGATTTGATTCTTTTGATTTGATCTGGCTGGCTTATTTTCAAGATCAGCGCAGAAAATGAATAGGGTACAACCAGGCTAGAGGCACACTGGGGTAAAAGGTGCACTTGATTTTATTCCGGATGGCCCAAAACCTCACCACTGCAAAGTTACATTCACTTAATATTTCATGTTTTTAAAATGTTATATGTTTACAAAGCAAAAGAGAAATGATAAATGAACATATTTTGAGACAAAGAGCTTGTTAACTACTGTAAAGCATTTTTTTTTAATGTAATCTCCTTCAAGCACGGTAAGAAACTTGAATGTATTTATTTACTTATTTTCCTGTACTTTATTTATCAAAATGAACAGAAAACAGTATAAAAATATTTATAGTATTGTATAATATTTAAATATTGTCTTGATATTATGCAAATCATATTACTAAAAAGTAAAGTATTTGTCTCAATACTGTGATTATTACAATTGGATGATTTTTGAACAGACCAAACCACATTTCTTAAAGGAATAGTTCCCCAAAAATTTAAATTTACTGTAAATTTACTTACAAGAAAACAAGATTATGGATATAATAGCCAGTATTTATTTATTTATTTACTCATTAATTCATTCATTCATTCAGACACACAGGTTTCCACTTCATTAGACTTAATTACTTGTGGATTATTGTGATGTTTTTATCAGCTGTTTTTTGGACTCTCATTCTGACGGCACCCATTCACTGCAAAGGATCCATTGGTGAGCAACTGACATAATGCAAAATTTCTCCAAATCTGTTATGATGAAGAAACAAACTCATCTACATCTTGGATGGCCTGAGGATGAGTACATTTTCAGCAATTTTTCATTTTTCACTGAACTCTTCCTTTAAGTTGTGCCTTTAGCCCAACTGTACCCTACAGTTTCCATTTGCGCCTGCCTGTGGGCCAAGAAAAAAGTAAGACATATCTTTTAATGTATGAATAAGCAGCAACTAATGACTGGTGCTTAGCAAACCTTAATAAAACTTTAGCTCTGAATTAAACATGAGAGCAAAAACTGTTTATTACCCTGCAATATTTTAAATCCAAACTGCAGATACCTGAAAATGTAGTACCTGCTTCATGTGGAAAAACTCCAGCACACATTAAAAAAAAAATTACTTCATATGGCCTGAAAATTGTGTTTCTGTGCATTGGAATAACTCTAGTATAATTGTACTATGACTAATATCAGTGAAGTGTCCAGGCATAATACCGAGACTTCAGCACAGAGCTGCCCTTCAGGGTTAGAACAGGGTGCGACGGACAATAGCCTCCAAACATCTGAACAGCCAAATTGGTTTTTGAGATGTGGCCTCTTTACTGAAGGAGAACCAGTGCTAGAACCTGTCCATCATTTTGCTGTCCTCCAGCCCTGAAGAATTAGAAAGGAGCAACCGGAGAGAAGACGAAGAGAGAGGAAATGAGCGCAAAGCTTCCTCTTGAGGGACCGAGTGACAAGTGAATCTGCGGAGTGACTTAAAATAAATGCAAAAACACCCAATATGATAAATGGTGTGGCCTTAGCTCAGAGGTTGCTGGGTGAACAGCGCCTCAAGGGACGTCTCTCAAATCGACACCTGTAGTGAGCGGTCTAATTTAGCCCAGAAGCCGAGCTGCTACGGTTTTTTATTTATTTATTTATTTTTTGCTGTGCAGGAGACAGGAGTCCTCTGTGAACGCTAACAGACGGCCACTGCATAGCTTGGACTTGACATGCTTGATTGCTGCATTATATAGTTTTCCTCCTTTTCCTTCAGCCTCAGGAATACATTATTGGCATAGCCTGTTACCATGACAACACCTTCTCTTTACTTGACATTGTGGCAGCGTCTGAGAGCTGATTGGTTGATGCTATTAATTAAAACTCCTTCTTAGCTGAACGAGAGCACTTTGAACAGTGAGATCCATCTGCAGGCATTTATCATATGTGGCTGGCAAGATATGTGCGGTATCAGTGACCGATGTATAATATGCACCAATATTCGAAAATATCTTAAAATAGACTAAAATATCCACTGAAGCATTACGGCACTCTGATTTTTTTTTTTTTTTTTCCCCCTCTTTGGAGTTAAAAACATGGTAGATTTGATAGTACTAAAATAAAATTTTTGCTTAATGCTTGTTTTTCATAGATCAGGAGAACACTTGAGGTTAAGCATAACTGAAGTATAAACTTTGTCTCAGATGTTTGTTTTTATATATATATATATATATATATATATATATATATATATATATATATATATATATATACAACAACAGCAACAACAATAATAATAATAATAATAATAATAATAATAATAATAATAATAATAAATACAGTCAAAATCAAAAATTATTCAGACACCAGATATAATTTTTGATATTTTTTACTAGTGGGTGCAGGACACTAAAGTTAATTTATGTAAGTGAGGATGGTAAAATAAAGTAAACTGTGACATATTAAACTCCTTTTCTTCATACAGTGGATTACCAGTAAAACTGATAAAAATTTGGGACTAAAAATTTGATTAGACACTTTGACCTGACAATGTTTTGTTACATACCTTTCTATCAAAGTTATCTGAAGATGAATTTGTTCTGACACAGTTTAACTCTTGAGTTCTTGTCATATTTTATCACCATTTTCTAAACTATAGCAAATAAACTGTGATAATGTGAGAAATTTTGAAGGTATCTGAATAAATTTTGGTTTGACTGTAATTAATTTGTGATTATCAAGATGAATTTGTTCTGGCACAGTTTAACTCTGAGTTCTTGTCATATTTTATTACCGTTTTCTAAACTATAGCAAATAAACTGTGATAATGTATGTATGTATGTATGTATGTATGCATTAATAGGAATAGTCAATTTTTGCTAATTTTCAAAGATTAAAATAAAATAATTCTTTTGCTTTCCTTTCCTTTCCTTTCCTTTCCTTTCCTTTCCTTTCCTTTGCTTTCCTTTGCTTTGCTTTGCTTTACTTTACCTCATGTATTCTCCAGAACAATGAAGAACAAGCTTCAAGCAAAAACGTTATCTAAGTACTATCACATCTAGCAAAATCTAGCAAAAAAAAACAAAAAACAAAACAAACAAACAAACAAACAAACAAACAAACAAACAAACAAAAAAAACAGAGTGCCATCATGATTCAGTGGATATTTTAGTCCATATTTTAAGATATAATTCCTTAGTGGAAACACGGTCATCACAATTCTCACAATTCTGACTTCCTTTTTTTTTTTTTTTTTTGTTTTGTTTTTTTTTTTTTTGTAATGACGGGTTTTGTAATGTCACAAACTTGGAATTGCAAGGAAAAAAAAAAAAAAAAAAATATATATATATATATATATATATATATATATATATATATAAAACGTAGTTCTGACGTTTTTTTTTTTTGTTTTGTTTTGTTTGTGTTTGTGTTTGTGTTTGTGTTTTGTTTTGTTTTGTTTTTGTTTTTTTTCTCAAATTTGCGAGTAAACATCTCACAATTCGTCTGTTCCCATCTCTGAATTCTCAGTTTATATCTTGCAATTCTGACTTGTTTTAGATTTG
The DNA here is from genome assembly GCA_039654775.1 of Spinibarbus caldwelli. Taxonomy (NCBI): domain Eukaryota; kingdom Metazoa; phylum Chordata; class Actinopteri; order Cypriniformes; family Cyprinidae; genus Spinibarbus; species Spinibarbus caldwelli. The sequence continues at coordinate 25,198,641 of CM077247.1, read as the reverse complement.
TGAGGAAAATAGTCATAATTCTGAGATATAAACTAGATAAAAAGTCATAAAAATCATACAAATCAATTTGCATAGCATAGCCCTGATAATTTGGTATGGTCATTATTAAATGCAAAAAAAGTTCATAGCTTAGATAGCATAGAGTTCAATTTGAGCATAATTTGAGACGTTGTCTTTTGAAATCCCAGAAGAGACACTTTACTTACTGAGATCTTTTCTCAGAATAAAAACTGGAGAGTTAAGCAAACGCTAAATTTGAAATGCAGATATTAAAAAAAAGATCTCATTTGTGAATTTTCTTACAGGCACCATTGTTTGTTTGTAAACTTGAAAGCTCTAAAGCCTATATAATATGCAGCAGCCAAAAGTCGGGCAAGTAGTTTTGGTTTAAAGAGCTCTGGCAGTTCTGCAGCGAGAGCAGGAAAGTATTTATAAAGCAGGTGTCATTTGGTGAAAAGACAAGGACAGGAACTAGAGTAAAAATGATTGCCTTATTCTTTACTGAAGCTCACAAGAGGATTTGGACTGGCTCAGTCTCTAGAGCCGTCGCGGTAAGGCCAATCTGATAGTGACGGAGTACAGTTTGATAACAAAGATGACTATATCCTTCCTCTACACTCCACTCAGGTATGTCCAAAACTCAAGCAGCCCACTGATAACATTACACTTACAATGCACAGGTTACATGTTTGTTTGTTTGCTGCCTTTCATCCTTTCTTCCTGAGACTGAGTCAGCATGACAGCTGATAGATTCCATTTTCATAATGCTTTGAAGTGAGACAGAAAAATCCAGTGAAAACCTTTTTTTTTTTTTTTTTCGTAAAATAAGGACATGTGAGTGTCATACATATGATACAGTTTAACTTGATGTACTACAATACACTAAACTACAAATATATAAAAATGTATTAAAAAAGACAGACACAAAACTAAATTACTAAACTTTAACTAAAATTAAAATGAAAGCAGAAAATATACAAATAAAATATATTCAAAATATTAATAAAAACTATAATAGTAATGTCAGTGATATCAATGATGCTGACATCACTGAGATAATTGAGATTACTATTCTCAATGATACTGAAATAACGCTAAAATAATTACATTTAATAGAATTATTAGTGATATGTTAAAATGTTAGAATTTGATTTGTTTTATTATAATTAGTTTTTAATTAATTGATAATTAAACTGAATTTACAAAAATATAACTTAACTGACCTGGATATGGATAATCTTTATAATAATAATATGCATAATAATAGGGATTAATATGGTGAAGTCATTAATGCTAAAAAAGATGAAAGATCTCACTTTAAAGATTTTGTTTCACTCATTTATTATGCTAACATTTTTCTTTTTCTTTTTCTTTTTCAAGAAGTATGCAGACCCAACTGTAGTTTGTGTCACCGTATTTGTTAATTATTTGCTTAGACTGCACACAATTTCCATATTTGCAATGTTGCAGTATGCTTGTTTAATGAGTATCTTCCTCAGGAAGTTACAGTTACATTTATTTTGATCAAACAGTGAGATGCAAGACAGTCTCTTGCTGTGGGTTTCAGCAGTTCGCTAAACAGCTCTATTTCATAATATGTCAAAACTGCGTCTGTTTACTAGATCCTTTCTTTGTTTTGTTTTTTTATTTGTTTTTTTTTAATCAAAATTATGTCACACACTAGTCTCTGTGGCCCTGGAAAAGAGTTTTCACAATGAACCCAAGGTGAAATGAACTTTTCTGTATCTCCTCGTCAGATAAAGTAAAAGCAGTGGTGGCCATGGAAACAACTCAAGTGGAAGAGATTTAGAAGAAATTCATCATTCCCTCGTCTCGTAAAGCTATGCGGGCTTTTTTGTTGTTGTTGTTGTTTTAATTGAATATTAATAGTCCTATATAACTCGAATTTCAAGCTCTGATTATAGAACATGAACCTTGAAGGTTTGTTTTCAAAGCTTTCTTCAAATGAGCTACAATTGAAGCGCACTGGCTTTAGGGTAAAAACAAAAAATGTGGGGGAAAAGAAGAATGAAAATAAAACAAACATCAGATGCTGTATAAAAGAGATGGGAGTCATTTAACCTGCTTAACTGCAGCCTGCAGCTCTATTCGAACAAAATAATTACCACAGACACAAATATCCAGCATCAGTAGCTGCCAACTGAGCAAGCAGCTTTAAAATTATGAGTAAGCTATAATGGGACGGTGCCTTGAGCAGTAAATACAAGCTCTGCTCCCCGCCTCAAACAACTTTGGCTTTCAGTTCCACATTATTCCGTTCTGTGAAAAGGATAACTGCAAGTTGATCTGAATGCATGATAGGAATGCAGGGTGCTATGCAGCTAAACGGCCAAATGATTTGTGAACGTCTGGGAGGTGAAGCAGTGATTCTGAAGCGTGTTGCTGCAGTGGGCACGAGTTTGGTTTGTAAAGCAACACTTCCCCCTTGTGTTGAATGAGTGCTTTTCAGTGCCTGCAGATCTGTTGCGGTTGGTTTTTTTCGCAGGTCTCCACAGCAACTGTTGACTATGCGTTTTACTGCTGTCTTTGGGTGTGTATGTTGCAGTACAGTGATGCAATGCAAAAACATACTGGATATATGGTAATCGATCATTTGCCAGTAGTACTACTTGTTACCAGCAGCTTTTCTCAAAATGTTCAATTGCATGTTGCAAAACTACTAAAACTCAGTATTTTTAAATAATTAATAAGGAATAAATAACTTGGGCTCAGCTAAAGAAGCATTTTACATTCAAAAACAAAGACTTTTTTTTTTTAATTTGCTAACATTTTAATTTATAGCTTACTGGATTTGACAGCATTTGGCACTAATTTGCATAATAGTATGTAATGAGAAACATATTTTGCATTTAATTTCATTTATGCAGTGTTCAGGTGTGTGGTTGCTGAAATCCACTAGATGGTGATAAAGGAGTTCACATGTTCCTGCATCACGCAGTGAGTGGAACGAGTGTGTGTGTGCGTGTGTGTGTGTGTGTGTGTGTGTGTGTGTGTGTGTGTGCTGTGTTCCAGAATGACTTCAGTCGCAGATCTGCACCTGTTTCGGGGGAGTATATTTAGTCTGCAAACCCCTCAACTGTGTGTAATGAGACATCATTCTCAACCCTACATGAGTCACAGGCCGCACTGTACGTCATCAGTGGGACACCGCTAGAGAAAATCAAATAAGTCTGCTTTTCATCTGAAATTATTGACCAATGCTCTACTAATGTCAAGTAATATCCATGATCCCACGGGATATTATATTGAAAGGGACCAAGAGTTAAGCCCTCATGAATATTTACCATAGGTCTGACAGAAATACCATGACTATTACTACTAATCATAACTATTGTTACTATATAAATTCAAAAGTTCTAAAGTTATTTCAGTTGTTTTGTTGTTGTAGGGTATTTGACTTGAAATTGAAAGCAGTGTCCTATTTGTACCAACAGAAAAGAATAGAATAGAATAGAATAGAATAGAATAGAACAGAATAGAAATCATTCCTGTATTATATTATATTATATTATATTATATTATATTATATTATATTATATTTGAAAGAAGTCTCTGTGCTCACCAAGGGTGCATTTATTTGATCAAAAAATACAGTAAAAACAGTAATATTGTGAAATATTATTACAATTTAAAATAGCAGTTTTCTATTTTAATATATATTGAAATATAATTTATTCTTGATGGTAAAAATGTCCTCAGTGTCACGTGATCCTTCAGAAACATTTCTTATTATTATTATCCATGTTGGGAACACTTGTGCTGCTTAATATATTTGTGGAAATCATGATTATTTATTTATTTATTTATTTACACTTTTGGTTAATTTAATAAGTTTTTACTGAATAAAAATATGAATTTGTTTAATTTCTTAAAAAAAAAAAATCAAAAAAAAAAAAAAAAACTTTTGGTTAGGATTAGGGTTTGTTTTAGGGTTACTTGCATGCTATTATGCATAACTAATTGTTATTATAATAATAAGTACATGTAACGTGTAACAAGAACACCTTAAAATAAAGTGTTACCCTATTTCCTCAACATAATCTCTACAGCACTACAGCAGTAATTTATCTACTGTAATTTTAAGGTAGATATGTAGACATACACTAACGTAAATAAAGATTTCAGCATTCTATCTTTTCAGTCTTACTCTCCGAGTAGATGACTGAAAAGTATTAGCTGGTGATTGGGAGTCAGTGCTGATGGATCTGCCTTTGAATGCTGAGGAGGGGCAAGGCTGGCAGGGCCATAAAGGCCTTCGTTATGGGGCTGTTAGGGCAGGAGTGGGTCGGGGGAGTACCTGTGGTGGTGCCAGACACTGTGGGGATTGTGAGCGCTGCTGGGGCCAGCTGGGGACGGACAGAAGGCTCTCAGTGGTGAGCAGGAAATGGCAGCGAGGGCTCTAACACAATGCCACACTCACAACAGCACCAAGCCAAATACTGCAAGGTCATCAGAGCTGCCAAGACTCAAATGCAAGTCTCAATCATTTTTCATAGTTTTTAAGCACTTGGAGGAAAAACTCTAGTTGGATCATGAAAATTGATCATTCTTTGAAATAAAAGAGTCTGATGTACGATGCAACCACACTTTCACTTCCAGGAGGCAAACATTTTCCCAAAATGCATAAACACATCACCAACCATTTTTTACACTTCAACAACACCTATTTAGAGTTTAGAAGCCAGTCATGGTGAAATAATATAAAGGATGGATACTATTATTATTTACATGAAGAAAGGTGTTTACGTAGAAGCCTTTTTTTTCTCTCTCTCTTCCAACAATACTGTTTAATTAACTGGAGTCAGAAAAGGGTTGTGAAATGGACACTACACTATGTTTTGATGCAAGGAATTGTGTCTAACGTTATATGTATTTTCACAAGGAAATGTATTGTATGATTCAAATAACCCTGTGAATCATTGGTTCTCATCTGGTTTGTGCATCCCAACACAGTACAAAAATTTCCTAGCACAGAAAATGTAAACAAATAAATAAATAGCAATAACAACAACAACAACAACAACAACACTAATAATAATAATAATAATAATAATAATAATAATAATAATAATGAAACAATTAAAGAAATACCAATTCCTGCTGCCAATAATGCACTCCTTAAAACAGAACTTCATTGCATGTTAACCTGTATTTAATGTAGGTATTTTGTTTTGTTTTTTCTTCATGGCTTTTGCGTTTAAAATACTATTCCTTGCAACCTTCCCACGTTGACATCAACATAACTTTATTTCCAACACAGAATACAAGGTGATTGTGACTTTTATCTCATAATAAAACTGCAAGATATAAAGAGTTTGCATCTCACAATTTGTATTTTTTTTTTCCCTCTCAATTGCGAGTTTATAACTTGCAATTGTGAGTCTGAGAAAAAAAGTCAAAAATGTGAGATGTAAACTCTTTTTATATCTTGCAATTGAGAAAAAAAGTCTAAATTGTGAGATAAAGTCACAATTACCTTGTAATTCTTGTATTCAGAACTGCAAGTTTACATTTCACAATTGCAAGTTATTAATTGCAAGATGTAAATTTCGGATTCTGAAGGAAAAATCAAAAATTGTGAGTTTTTAACTCAATTGCAAGTTTATAACTTGGAATTGTGAGATATAAATCACAATTGCAAGAAAAAAGTCACAATTACCTTGTATTTCTTGTATTCAGAATTGCAAGTTTAAATCTCACAATTGCGAGTTATTAATTGCAAGATGTAAATTTAGGATTCTGAGGGAAAAAGTCAGAATTGCTAGTTGTAAACTTACAATTGTGAGTTTATAACTTGGGATTGTGAGATATGTCACACTTGCAAGAAAAGTCACTATTACCTTTATTTATATATATATATATATATATATATATATATATATATATATATATATATATATATATAAATATATATGAATTGTTTGCATTGATTGATTGATTGATTGATTGATTGATTCATTCATTGATTCATTCATTCATTCATTCATTCATTCACCCTTCTGCTGTTTTTGACCATGTCATATGATACTGGCAACCCATCAACTGAGAACCACTATTGTAGTGTTTAATGTTATATTTGATTGTTAATCCATAATACAGACTTCTGAATTCAGTCTATCTGAAGTGATTCTCTGGAACAATCATTTGACTTTCAGTGGTGGAAGACTGTAGAATCCTCAGTGCTTGGAGCTCTACTGTTTTTAGACAGCGCTGTCAGTGAGTGAAGCAGGACTCGTGACAGCAGCACAAGCTGTCTCACAGTGGTGCGACTACACACAGCAGCGCCACTGATGAGGATTTCACACTGTGATGACTCATAAAATCATTACTAACGCGCTGACCTTCAACCCCCAGCTCAGAGCTCAGACCTACACTAATGAGCTAGCCATCATTTAGTCGTTTCCTCAGTCTTGACAAAGAGTTGATGCAAAGAAATGTAATTAGAAGTCAGTGAATCTGATTGTGCAACTGTATGTGTCGTATTATGCTGAGAAGATACTTTCACATTCAGCAAATGATTGCAGGTGATTAATTATTTGTAAATATTGAGTTACCTCAAGGATTATATGTATGTTCTTGAATGCGTTAGCAAAAAGGGAAGAAAGTTTTCTGAAATGTGCTAATTTTTCAATTTTTAAACACACATATACTCTCTTTCTCTAGTGAATTTTTAATGTCTCACCAGAAAAGAAGATGACCTGATCTAACAAGAGTTCTCTCAAAATCTGCACACATCACCATTGATTTTTAAAACTGCAACCAGTGTGTGAATTATTCAATGTCATTCTAGGGGGTTGAATTTTTAAAGGAATTTCTCTTAGTAATTTTCTGGTTGCAGTGTCTTGAGATTCATCACTCTCAAAAATGTGAAACTACACTGCTGTTCGAAGATTTGAGGTTGGTAAGAATTTTTTATTATTATTATATATATATATTTTTAATTGTATTCTCTCCCAGACTATATTTATTTGATGACAAAATATAGTATATAGCATAAAAAAGTAGTATTGTTAAATATTATTATAATTTAAAACAGCCTAACCCCCCCCCCCCCCCCCCCATTTTAATATATTTCAAAATGTAATTTGTTTCTGTGATGCAAAACAACAGTTTATTTGAAATAGATTTTTTTGTAACATTATAAATGTCTTTACTGTCATTCTTGATTAATTTAATGTGCCCTTGTACATGTATATATCACAGTTTCCACAAAAATATTAAGCAGCACAACTGTTTTCAACATTGATAATAATAAGAAATGCTTCTTAACAAATCAGCATATCTGAATGATTTCTGAAGTATGTGACTGCAGATTGGAGCAATGATGCTGAAAATTACGTTTTTAAAATATATTCAGATATAAAACAGCTATTTTAAATTGCAATAATATTTCATTTTATTTATTTATTTATATATTTACATCAAATAAACACACCCTTGGTGAGCATAATACATTTTTTCAAAAACAACAACAACAACAATATTATTGTTATTATTATTATTATTATTATTATTATTATTATTACATTTTTATTATTACATTTTATATTATTACAGATATTAATAATAATATATTTTACCAGCCCAGTTTTTTGAACAGTAGTGTAAAAACATATGTTATTTAATTCCCCTTGACTGTCAGGTTCAGCATTATCACTGTCAAAACGGATATTACAGTATTCAAAAAAATGATCATCCACCGGTTCCTATCCCTCACAGACTCGTATTCTTACAGAATGAGGAATAATGCTGTGAAAATCATGTCAGATTGCTTGCACCCGGGACACTGTGTGTTTCTGCATTTATCCTCTCAGCGGACACCAGGACTGCGAGTGCTAAAAAGCAGGACCGAACGCCACTGACTCAGTTTCTTCCTCTAGGTCATATCTATCATTAACAGGAACAGCACTGACATCTCCATCTAATATTTCATACACTCTGAACATCATCTCCTCAGATGTAGTACCATCTTCTATATACCTGGAACAACAGCATCCATCAGAACTAGCACATTGCTCACTTTATCTTTAATTTATTATTTAATTATTACATATATTGCCTGTTCTGTGCATATTTGGATATACTTCACCTGCTCTAAGACTAATTCTTTGTATATCTTAATCTAAGTGAACAAAAAGTCTAAATGTTCATTTTTGAGTGAACTGTTCCTTTAAAAGACAGAGCAAAGATGCCCTTGAATAGAGGGTGCAACAGGGAATGGATTAACACAGTACAGTTATAGGTGACCAGTGTAGCAGAGAAACCCACTTTCAGTGAAATCCTGCAGGGACCACGAGTCCTCTCCCAAGTGTCTCTCATATTTGTTGTATTTACAGTGCACTAAAGAGCCAGCGAGTCCCCAAAAGGGATTAGCTAGCAAAACTCAACTTTGCCTTGAGTCAAGCCAAAATCTGTTTTTCTTTCCTGTGATACTGGGTTAAATTGATGCTTTTTGTGTCCTTGATACGTAATAAATAATTCAGCTCGTTGTGGCACAATTCAAGAGTGCAAATGGACAAGAAGAGGGTCTTAGCAATGTCTGTAGTTGTATTTTTGTCTTTGTATCCAGTAAAATATGCAGGCTAAATATCATTAAAGAAAGATACATTTATTTGATGCACCTAAAAATTTAGAGGTTAGTATTTATTTATTTTTTTTTTTTTTGAAAATTATCAGATAGATAGATAGATAGGTAGGTAGGTAGGTAGGTAGGTGGATAGATAGATAGATAGATAGATAGATAGATAGATAGATAGATAGATAGATAGATAGATAGATAGGTAGGTAGATAGGTAGATAGATAGATAGACAGACAGACAGACAGACAGATAGATAGATAGATAGATAGATAGATAGATAGATAGATAGATAGATAGATAGATAGATAGATAAATAAATAAATTTGAACTTTCTATTAAATCAAATAATCCTGAATGAACGAATGAATGAATGAATGAATGAATAAATAAATAAAATATTAATTATTAAAAAAAATAAATAATAATTATTCCACAAAAATATTAAGCAGCACAACATTGATAATAATAAGAACTATTTATTGAGCAGAAAATCAGTTTATTAGAATGATTTCTGAAGGATTATGTGACACTGAAGACTGCAGTTATGGCAGCTGAAAATTAGCTTTGCATCACAGAAATAAATTACATTTTAAAAATATAAAGTTATACATATACATTAAATTGTAATAATATACAAATGTTTTAATACATTTAAAAAGTAATATTTTATAGTGCATTATATTTATTAATATATTACGTCTTCTTTAATATATATATAAATCTAATGAACTTCTAAATCTAATGAATTAAGTATTATGCTTAAAAATATTAATTTAATGTATAATTAATAAACAATGTTATTAAAGATATAGGGCCCTATCATACACCCGGCGCAATTCGACGCAAGTGTTTTTGCTAGTTTCAGCCCGACGCTGTTCTCATTTTCCCGTCCTGCGCGGCGTTGTTTAAATAGCAAATGCATTTGCGCCCATTTGTGCGCCCATGGGCGTGCTGGTCTAAAAAAGAGGTGTGTTCAGGTGCATTGTTGGCGTGTTGCTATTTTGAGGAACTGAAAATAGACTGCGCCATAGACCAGCTCAAACCTGGTCTAAAGTCTAAAGTCAATGGCGCAATATTTTTTATTTTTTATTTTTTTGTTATTTAAAGAGCACGTTAGTAGAAAATGCACCTCTGGGCGGGTCCACAACCCGCGTTCACTTTGTTTATTACACACAGGGACTCGCAGCAGCACACAAACATGCCAAATATTAAAAATGAAAGGATTACAGTGTAAAGGAATATTTTTGTGTTGGCTACATAAATATAAAAATGCCATATATCTCATAATGGATAGTCATTGCGTGCATCAGAATTAGCCTACCTATTTGCTCGCTCACGAGCAGATCTGTTTGCTCTCTGGAGACGCGTTCAATCTGTGCGCCTTAAAATTCTGCCGTTTAAATAGCGAATCCACCATGGCGCGAGCGCGACTCGCTCTTAAAGGGGTCATATGATTTCAATTTTTCCTTTCTCTTTGGAGTGTTTCAAGCTCTTGGTGCATAAAGAAGATCTGTAAAGTTGCAAAGACCAAAGTCTCAAATCCAAAGAGATATTCTTTATTAAAGTTAAGAGTCAGCCACACCTACCTAAAACGGCTCGTTCTAACACGTCCCCACATCTCTACGTCACGATGTGGGAAGATTTACATAACACCGCCTAAATGTATACGCAAAGAAAGAAGGCGTAACTTTCTCGCTCTATGTTGTTGTTGTTGTATGTATGTCGTGGAGAGGTACTGTGTGTTTGGATGCAAGTAAAGAGGACATAACAAGAAATCTGTGGCTGAGTTTTATTTACAACACTGTCCCAGAGCAGTATAACACAAATATTGGAGTTTGTGCTGCGCACTTCACGTAGGATTGTTTTCTGAACATGGGAGAGTACAAGGCCGGTTGTGTGTAACCGGTCCTATTCACCCCGCTCCGAGCGAGATTCGAACTGCGTTCTAAGCGCGGGAGACGGGCGCTAAGAATCACTAGATCAGGGGAGTGAGGTTTACTGGCTTGCTGGACACCACGGCTGTTACATGTAGAAAGACTTTTACTGAAAAGTGGGGCAGTTCCAACCTTACAAGGATAGTCTGGCGCTTCTGATTCACAGTCTGTAAGTAACGTTACGTTTTATTATTTAAAAAATCTGCTACTTACTATTCAAACGCGAGTGTAAGTAGTGCTTGTTGTTTGTGTTTCTCCGATCACAAATGCAGACATGGTGTTATGTTTACGCGGCGTGATGCAATGCGCTGCGTAAAAAGACAGTTTAAGTCATTATAATCAGTAATTATGTCCCCACTGGATGCAACAAATGCCTCGTTTGAAATGGCTTTTAATGTTTTTGTGTCGTCGCGGGGACGCAGCATCATATTATGATAAGGGGCGTAACATTTCCATCACACGCTTGAGGTATTCGGCCAATCGCAACGCACTGGATCGCTGGCCAATCAGAGCACACCTCACTGTTTCACACTGATGAGCTTTGTAAAAATCGAACGGTTTCAGAAAGGCGGGGCTTAGAGGAGATAAAATAATGTAAAATATGTGGGAAATAATGCGTTTTTTTTTTTTTTTTTTTTACTTTAAACCACGTAAACACATTGCATTACACCAAATACACATAACAATGTTCTTCTTAGCACCATCATATGACCCCTTTAATGGGAATGGGAGATGAGACTGATTGGTTTATTGCACGTTATGCCCAAAAACACACCCATGACTCATTAAGGGAATAGGGACAACCCTTTTAGACCACGAACCGGGAGCGCCGACCCTTTTTCCTGTCGTTATACTAGCAAAAGTGGATTCGGAAACGCCCTAAGTGCACCTGCTCCATGCGCTTTAGACCATGCACTTAGATCGTTAAAATAGGGCCCATAGTCTGTAAAATAGTAATAATAATAATAATAATAATAATAATAATAATAATAATAATAATTCTTCTTCTTCTTCTTCTTCTTCTTCTTCTTATTATTATTATTATTATTATTATACTCCAGATACAGATTACTTTCTTTTTTTATGAAAAAAAGTTTATATTTTCAGAAAATCTGAAAACTACATTTGTCTTTGTATGAAAGTTAAAGCTGAATCAACAAATAATGGCACTAACTTTTAGAGAGCTTTTATCTGCCCATAAACAGAGCTATTCTCTGAAAAAAGGAGTTATGTATTCTTGTCACACGTCTCGTCCTGATTATCATGACAGATTGCTGACTGCTGTCACTGCAGAGTTCAGGAGGTGGCCACTCTCTTCACAAATTTCACAGCATCATCAAAGGAATCTGAATCCATCAGCATCCAAATTCAACAAATTTCATTCAGTTAAAAACAGTAAAAACTTCCAGACGTGCGCTTCAGAGCCCAGAGCCTTAACTGGGGGTATGAGGAAAGCTGCATCTGTCTATGAGACGGTTCATGCATTTGTATGAAGGGGAGACGGGTTCGTATCGCTCTGACACTCTCTCCCTTCTTCCTATAAAACACTGCTATTAGTTTTCAATCCCTGCCTTCTTCTCCAGCACCCTTGACTCCTCTCATCCGCAGAGAGAGGATCTGGGGAGAGAGAGCTGCCATTTTGAGTGACAACCCCAGATAATGAAAGTGACAACTGCTATCTGTGTATATCTATTCGCTTTAATGTAGTGGAAATGAAGTCTGTCTTGACTTAACGGTATGAGATTTGTGACTCATTCAAGGATGATGTGGCCTCTTCATCTAAACATGCATGTGGCACTAATGCTAAGTGAGCACGACTCATGTGACACTTTCTATGTGAAAATGCACTTTAATAACAAAAGATGCAGCACACCTCTTTATAACAGAACACTTCAGTATTTACCACTTTCCACATATAGGATGTTGCATTAGCATGTTTACAGCATTATAGGCATAAATCTGTTTGTTTATTTATTTATTTAAATGGTAATACATCATTAATATCATAATTTTTAAATGCAGATTTTTAATACATTATAAAAATATGTACTGACTAATTTAAATGACAGAAAACATTATTATATTCAGTAGATTATAAAAATATTTACTGAATAAAACATTTCTTTCTTTCTTTCTTTCTTTCTTTCTTTCTTTCTTTCTTTCTTTCTTTCTTTCATTTCATTTCATTTTATTTCATTTCATTTCATTTCATTTCATTTCATTTCAACAACTATAAACCAACATTTGATCCCAGTAATATTTTGTAACAATATAAGTATTTAATATAATTTTTATCAATTTAACATATCTAGAAAAATAAAATAAAATAAAATAAAATAAAAAAATAAAATAAAATAAAATAAAATAAAACAAAACAAAACAAAACAAAACAAAACAAAACAAAACAAAACAAAACAAAACAAAATAAAATAATAAAAAGTACTGACTCCCAAATGTTGAATGGTTTTCAAAAGATTTGAATAAATGCTGTTCTTTTTAACTTTTTACTCATCAAAGAAAAAATTACACAGTAACAAATGACATTTTAAAATGTATTAAAATAGACAAAAGTTATTTTAAATGGATAATTTATCTTTCTTTCTTTCTTTCTTTCTTTCTTTCTTTCTTTCTTTCTTTCTTTCTTTCTTTCTTTCTTTCTTTCCTACATTTTGGTAATAGGGTTGAAGCAACAGCAAATTTCACATGAAATAAATGGTAAATAATACAACTAATATAACATTTAGTTTGACCTTCTGAGGTTGACTATCAATATTTTATAAAGGTTAAGCACCTTGTTTCACTGTCACAAAAAGAAAAAAAAAGATACACAACCCACAAATTTCATTGATGATAAATGTGTGATAGATATTACTATTTAGTCACCCAGGGAGCCAAATTGCTTACATTATGGCCAATTACATTCTGCAGCATTGTGTATAACTCAGATTATGACTAAGATTTTCATTTGTTACTATAAAGGTTTAAGGTTTGAGTCTCCAAACAAACAGTTTTAACACATAAATAACTCTTCACCGACTTTTCTGACAACTGTTTCTCGCCATCGCACCACTGTAACTGTTTATATGAATAAAATACAACAAATAAAAATGCAAATAGTCTACAAAGTATTATTATTTAAACTAGGATGTAAATTAGGATGCATATTTGCAGTAGTAAGCACAATGGTGCAGTAAATGTTAGTGTGGATACAAAGACATCCATTATAAAGTGGGCCCAATAAACCTGTGACCATGTGACCTGTACTGAAGTGAACTCTAATTGTTTTGAGCCTCAGCCACCACAAAACAGATTGGAAATGAAATTCCAGTCTTTTGTGAAATGCTTTTGCAGGTGCATCAGGTCACATCTCTCTGGGAGTGCTTATCTCTGTGTGGGTTCAGATAAGCCTGAAGGAAAATGTTCTGTAATTTTGCTTACACATGTCTATAGTGTGTGGGTTCACATCCCTAGAGACTGATATACAGCAATGCTGCGAACAAAGCTTATTGTGGAGTCACGATGATAGGACAGAAGAGCAACCAATCATTCTTTCCACTGCTTTATAATGGGTACTTATAAACATCTACTCACAAATGCTTTCACATGAAATCAACAAATAATTTGTATTCTTTCTACTGTGTGTGTATACGAAAACTTCCAAAACCTCTCAGTTTTTTGTTTTATTTTGTTTTGTTTTGTTGCTACCTTGTCTCATGGCGAAAACGTACCTCTGGGAACTTTTTCGCAAGATGCAAAATACATATCAGTAAGTACATATCACTGCAGTTTCCAACAGTAATGAACACTAGAGGCAGTAAAACAGTGAGCACTTGTAATCGTTTTCATACACAGTTATGGTAACAGCTCCAGATGTTGCGCTTTCCAGATGTAACAAGCTTGATTGGTAGCTCAGCCGGCACGGACTTAGGATGCAGAATCCTGGGGTACGAATCCCGTCAAAAACGGCTCACAATGAAAGAGCTGAAAGATGAGAGATCGAAAAACAAGCTAAAACTGCATTCTTGTGATTGTGTTTTTACGTCACATTTGCTTTTGTTCATACTATCGGGTAGGTTTAGATGTAGTGCAGATGGTACGTTATTTTAAAACGTCACAGAGCATAAGACTTGTAGCGCCACTCAACGAACATTTCAAGTCAGAGCTGTGGTGACACGTACAAAACCAACGTCACATAAAACGTACCATATGTACGTTCATCTGTTCCGGGGAAAAAAACAAAACAAACAAACACTGTTTTAGCGCCACCCAGTGGACATTTCACATCGAATATGTCAGGAAATGTACATGGCGGTACATATTCAGCATCTTGCGAAAAAGTTCCCAGAGGTACGTTTTCATCATGAGACCAGGTTGTGTACTTGATGCTTCCAATGACTACTCAAATGCTTAGCGCATTAAAAGAAATTAAATAACTTAATGTAATATATATATAACAGATGTTTATTTATGTTTATTATTATTATTATTATTATTAAAATTTTTCAAATTGATGATGATGATGATGATGATGATTATTATTGTCTCAGAGACCCCAGATATAAAACATAAATAAATTAAATGAATTTTCCCATTATAAGATTTTCTGATTGATGCGCACACTCTAGAGATTCACTGTAGCAAAGGTATGGTGGATTAATTTTATTTTATTTGATTTTTTTCTTCAATGTGTTTTCCTGGGGCCTACTTTGTGACAACACTTCAATAATACTCCAATAAAACTTTGCTAATATCATTCAAACAGGAATTGATTGGTTCAAACGAACAAATTGTAATGATTGTAATGTTTTCAAATACTTAATTGCATGCAATCTATCAAGTACAATACATGTGCTTTAGTATGTTAGGTGACACATCAAAATAAAGGTACCTTCTGAAAATATGACAAAATATTGTTAAAATATGCTTATTTAAAATGTACGTCAAATTAGTGTTTAACTTGAAATTATTATGAAGTGCACTTTATTTATTTTAAGTGCACTTTCATAGTCATGAAAGTGTACTTTCTTTAAGTACACTTAATAGGCCTTTTACTTCATTAATATTATTATTGGCAAGTACAGCTTTTAAAAATATACTTTTAAGATTCACATTCAATACAATAAAGCTCACTTCTTGACAGTGCAGATTCATACAAAGAATGAGCCTCATGATAAGAAGAACAAGAAGCAGCAGCAGAAGAATAAGAAGAAACGTAAATCCTCTACAGTAATGAGAGTTAAATGTGCTTTGATTTGCACTGTGGTCTGTATGTGTGTGGTAAATAGTAGAGGTCTGCCTGGAGAAACTTCATCAAAGTCACAGCGATGGACCCTGTGAACCTGCCGTTTGCTGACTCACCCTCAACATTTCAAACTCCCTTCCTGTTTGTAGAGGTAACCACCTGCAGACCATTAGAGAGAAGGTAAAGTATGCTTTTACTTGAAATAAATTTATTCTGTTTTCTAACCTTTACCACATTCATAAGTCAGCGCTCTCCTCTGCTGACTCTAGATCAAAGTGCATTTTGAGAACAGACGTTTCAGCGTCAAGTTATTTGATATTTTAGGCGGTAGAAGAACAAAGTGTTTGATGGCAGGAAAGATAATAGGATTTCAGCTGCATACACGTAGCTTTGTGGTACTTGTCATAGTTTTAAAACACAAAGGTTAGTGCGGGTAGCAAGAGCGATGTTCAAACAGCAATGCAGTAAAATAAATGGGCTACTGGCAAAGAGTCCATGCCAATTAATTATCATTGATTCTGAAGATGCATGAACAATGGTCATTAAAATAACTGTTAGTGTCATTTCAATCATAAAATCACAATGGCATTTGTCCAGGGTTACACTTCATGATTTTCTTAATCAAGATATATTCTCTGAAAGCAAATATCTTATGCAATTTTCATTCTCAAGTAAATTGAGATTGTTTCAATGCTGCTTTTAGTGGAAACATGGTAGAAATACTGAGTGAGAAAATTATTTTTGCAAAGAAATGAGTGACTAGGTCATAAAAAGTAAATATTCAACAGCTGTTTTAGTAACTAACATTTATGTTAGTTATATCTTTGCAATGGTTATATGTTTGCAATGGACCAAAAAGTCTGTAGGGTCATAAATAAATGTAAAAATAATGAGTAAATATCAATGTAAACTTGGCTATATTATGAAGTTTTACAGTAAATGCATGACCGTTTCATCCACAAGGGGGCGGTCAGATATTAATACATCTGAAAGAGACCCTTGCAAAAAATGAAGGCCAAACAAAAACAAATCACCAAGAACCAAAAATGGCATAATCACATTAAAGAGAGTGTTTACTGCACCAGCATGGAGAGACAGCCCACAATTCATTTAGTGAGATTAGGCTGAGGAGCGAATAAAGGCTAAAGCTAAAGCTCAGGCAGACTCATGCTTCTCTCAGCTCAAGACCGGTTAACCATCCTCTTTAATCCCTCATGATTTCCTAAAGTCCAGAGCTGAAATAAAGACAGAGCCTGTCGTCTATTTAAGCTATGAATTTGACTGATACTCCGTTAAAGGGGTAAAATCACCCCAAAATGGCAATGTTGTCATCATTGACTAACTATTATGTCTTTCTTCCATGAAAGACAAAAGAAAATGGTAAAAATGCCCAAGAAAGGAAATTTAATGTTTATTTATAATGCCAAATTATATGGAATGTGCACCACTACTCTGTGACAACACAGAGTTGAAACTCAATAATATCAGTTAAATGGGATTTGATTAGTTCAAAGGTACACATTTAAGGAATCTGAAGGGAGAATATAATAATAGAATAGAATAGAATAGAATAGAATAGAATAGAATAGAATGATGATTAAAATAATTAATGGAAAATTCAATAATTTAATTGAGTAGACTTATATACTGCTATGCAACATTGCATTTTTTATACTAGGAGTGAGCCTCATGGTCAGAGGAAGACAAAGAAGAAGAATAAAAGACCAATAAAAGAAGAATAAAAGATCTTTTTTTTTTATTTATTTTTATTTATTTATTTATTTATTTTTTTTTTTTTTTTTTTTGTGATAGTTGCATAAAAGCCAATTTGTCAATTTGGCCTTTTTTGGATGTAGCTTAGTGAGTTTCACACCCAACAGATCGCAGAAAAACTAATTTCTGTAGTGTCCTCGCTTGTTCCACATTTGTTTGTAAAACGTACTACTTCAGATATGAATAATACGATTTCAGAGATGTGTTAGGCTAAAATAGTTAACTGGTAAAAATTGGTTTTGTTTGTTTTTATTGTGCAGAAACATTAGGTGTCCTGACAAAAAAAAAAAAAAAAAAAAAAAAAAAAAATTTCCCCACATTTGTGCTGTGGGGAAATTCTGAATAAATTTCAGATGTGTTATCTCAGTCTTCTCCAACAGAAATTTGAGGATTTTGGCGTATATTTGATTTTGGACTTATTTGAACTTTCAACAGCACAGCAGACACTGTAGTCAGCATCAGGTGAGAGCTAATTAGTTTTGTCTTTGCACGTAATTACTCACACAGTCCCTCATGAATATAGTCAACAATTTACAACACTTAAGGTTCTACCAGCTATTAGCAAAATCAGACTGTTAACCCAAAATGAAAAAGACTGTGTGAGTTGTTCTTTTGCATGGGGTTACAATGAATGGGGCCTGAAGCTTTCAAGTGGACATAAAAGCACATACAAGTATAATAAAAATGATCCATGTGACTGGAATATAGTTCACAAATCATAAGAATCACTTTTTGAAACTCATTGTGCTTTTGGGGGTTTATTGAACCTTGGAAGTTTTCAATGTAAGAATATGGAAAACAGCGACTATTTTCAGCATTTATCCTCTTGTGTTTCACAGAAGAAATAAAGTCATGTATGTCTGAAAAGACTTGGAGGGTGAGTAAATGATGACCAAATTTTCATTTCTGGGTGAACTAATCTTCTACAGGCAATAAATGGAACCTCATGGAGTCATAGATGGATTTAGCGGAATTGGTTATGGAGGTTTGCTCCTGAAAGTCAAGGATCATCATCCTTGTCCTGGATTTTCCAAGCAGCTTAGCTTTCTAAATATTCATCTGAACTCCTGTAAGAAGTGGCAGGTAGGATTCGTCATCCTTCTGGGATGTTCCTTCCAGGCTATTGAACCACTGAGCCTCAAACCACCACAACCAAAGAAAGCTCCTCGTCTTTGTGGTGAATGTTGTGTCTGTGGAGAGAAATACATAAGTAAAGTGATTTAACTCATATCCACTCATTATTCATTATGCTAATTGTTTATGTAATAAGGTTTTAACATGATTGAGACAAGGTGTAGACTTTCAAATGTGCCTCAGTATGTGTTTATCACAGGAACAACAGATTTATTAACACCCAAGTAAACAGGGCCTGGGAGGAAGCTGATAAGGCTAACACTTATTCAACTGCAGTTTGTGCACTCTGTTGCAATGTAGCTACATTTTGTGAAGCCAAAACCTGCTCAATTGAATACTATTACTTAGAGATAATAATATACATATATAGATATTTACAAGAAAATATGAAGGGTGCTTGCTTTTTGCAAAACTTACCACCTTGAAGCTAAGATGCTGTTGGAAGGTTTTCTGTTTTTGTCACTATTCAGTTACAAGTGTGTTCTGGGTAACAGGGTTTTGCAAATCTACAAAAACATGTGAATGCATACAATTTATTGCAGTTTCCAGCTGAAATGAACACTAGAGGCAGTAAAACGCCAACAACTTTTATATATTTTTCACAAATTATGATTAAAGGGGGAGATTATCTGTCAATACCAAGATATTTTCCTTTGCACAATACAATGTTATGACCTCAAAACACTTTTTACCATAGTGCATGATTTGTAAACTAATATGCATGTATTGTCTTACTTAGTAAACTTGCTCAGTAGCTCACCTGGTACAGCACCTGCGATGCAGAGTACGAGACCTACAAATTGCAAATCACAATAAAAGAGCTCAAAAACTTGTATAGGCAAGCTAAAATGGCAGGGTTGATTCAGAAAATGTGTTTTATGTCGTACATTTATTTTACGCTTTTGTTAACACTATCAGTTAGGTTTAGTGTAGGTGGTACATTATTTTTAAATGTGACAGAGCATTAACCTTTTAGCGCCACTCACTGGACATTTCATTTCTAAATTGCTGTGATATGTACAACAACCAGCATAAAACACTGCCAGATTGGCTTTCATCTGTTTTGGAAAAAAACCGAACACACTTTTAGCACCACTCACTGGACATTTCAATTTGAAAGTGTTGCAAAATGTGTAAGAAGCAACATAGCTTCTTCTTCACAGAAGTTATGCCACATTTGATGTCATCTATGGGAGTGTTGTTAAAACCTGCATGAAAACATTAGTGCAGATACACAGGTACACATAAATTCAAGGCAATGGCATCAGTTTTATGGATCCATATTGTGAGCTGTAGCTGCTTTACAATTCAATGCTAATATGAAACTATGAATGCAAGATTAAATCATCATTCAAATGGACAATCTATATCCGTGTCTTTTTCTCATATTGGCAAATATTTCCTCTTCTTCCGTGACAACATTTAAGCCATGTCGTGTTTCGCTGATTCATCATTCCTAGATAATCTACTATTCCATTCTTGTCTCTGGGGAGGAATTTTATACACCTTAGGCAGTCAGTTGCACTGCTTTTCCTGGCAGTTTTCATGCCAATTTTCAGTTTATAACCCGAGAGCTGCGTCCTTGACCACCGCTGAGTGTTCCTCTGTGGCACGCACCCCAAGTTCATTAAATTCTTCATTAGCCATCGCTCCTGGACAGTGGAGAAGACTGCTGTTGATGGACTACACAAGAGAGGCACCTGGGTAATACCTCGAGAGACACAGCGGGCCACTGCAATTAATAAAGTCTGCTTTCTCTTTCAAAGCACATCTCTCATGCCGGGGTTGGGCCTTAATAATATGCCCGCACGGTGCAGAGATAACCTCTTTTCTCACCCACACTTAATTTTAAATCAAAGTTCCGTCAGAAGCCATTTCCAGTCACACTTAACTGCATTAATTTATTTCATGTGAATTAAAGGAGGTAATGGGAACATTTATCAGATTCAAGAGGCCTGCAGAAGTGCAGCTTTCCTCCAATGTGTTGTAACGTAACAGTTACAGGAGTCCAAACGGCGTGTGGTAATTGGCTGTTAAAATTCCTTGCTATTAGCACAATAATTGTGCTCCAGTACAAGATCAGAGGTGGTTTGTACATAAATATTTAATGGAAAGCCTTTTTGAAAAATTCAAGGGGTTCAAGATTCAGAGAAATTGGCGGAGGGTGAATTCTGATACATCACACAAAAGGTCTCAGAGTGATTTAGACAGCAAAATTATGCTTTTGTTAGTCTAAATAATTTAAATTGTGATATTCTAGAAGTAAAATTAAGATAAAAATAAAAAATAATTAATGCCTTAAAATTAAATCTGAATAATGTATTAGACAGCCAGACAGACAGTCTAACATTATTGCTCTTGGCCAAAAATAAGATATCAATTAGTCTACCTGTCAGGCTTGTGTTCGTTTTGTGTTCGATATTCTGTCTATGTGCTCCCTGGACTTTGGTTTCCCTCTTGTATGCCCTTATTTGGTTTTTCCTGTTTCCTGTTCTTGATTAGTTTATTAGTTTTCAGCTGTGTTTGATTAATTATCTAGTTTTATCCTGTGTACTTAAGTTCCTGTCTGTTCAGTTAGTTTTTGTCTGGTCTACTTGTTACACTCCATGTGTGTCTCCATCCTGCCTTTTTTTCCCCCCTGTTGTTTGGGATTAAAGACTGTTATTTTGAAGTTTACCTCTTGTCCCTCGCTTCCCTTGTGTGCACCGTGACGCTACCTAGTTTTGGACAAAATGTTGCTTTAGAATTATTTATGAATTTATATTTTATTTCATATTTTTGTTGAATAAACACTCTTACAAGAACTTCAGTAACAGGGTTGAATAAGAGTGCTATATATAAACATTTTGAATTTGTAGAAAATTGTGTACATATTTGAAGAAAATCACGTGGTAAAAGGGTTGCAAACAGGGTTTTTTTTTTTCTTTTTCTTTTGTTTCCCCCTTTACTATAAGTAATTGAATGTCACTGTGTAAATTGTATTACATCACTTATTTTTATTATGGCATTATTGTACCATTTATTAGTTGGATACAGTTGAGAAGGTTAGAATCCTGTAGAGTACTGGCCAAAATCACTGAATTTGGGTAGCATGTAACAATTTATCTGTCATATCTAAATGTTCTTACAACAGATGACATGGAAAACAGGAGTATAGTTTTTTTTTTTTTTTTTGCAGGCTGCAAATCTACTGCAAGAGCCAGTGTACATATTGTCAGAAGACTGCACTTTTTGTTGTTGTTGTTGTTGTTGTTGTTTAAAAATATCTTGTTGAATTTTTTTTTTTTTTTTTTTGTTGTTGTTTTGTTTTGCAATATTATTATAATCATGCCAAGCATCTGTAATGGAGACATTTCTGTGTCCAACAGAGCCCTCTTGAAGTTTCCACTTTTTGTAGATAGCCTCAAGAATTGCTGCATTTAAGGTTAGAGTGCCGGCATTATAGTCAATCCTCAGTAAACAGAAACTTTTCTTTTTTTTTTACAGAAAGAAAAAGAGGCACAGTTGAGCTATGGCTTCCCACCGAATTAATGAGGCCTTCAGTGAAAGAGGAAGCAGGGATGTGGGCAAAAGGAAACACCAATAGCCCTGGGATTCCTATTCAATAACTGTTATTGCAGACATACAGTCTTCTCGCCAACGCCGTCATTATTCTTGAGGAATGGTTGGATCCTGTGGGTATATTCAGGCTTTTGTGTGCTGGTGCCCACTGTCTACCCTCTCACTGTTTCTCCCTTGTCCTTCTGTGACACACCGATGTATTTGTAAATGTGTGATGGAAGCTTGGACATGGTGGTTTCAAATAAAAAGCTTTTCAGACTAAAAGCATTTCTCGGTTGTCCCTCGTCTGAAAGGGGGAATCAGTGTCAGGTACCTGTCTGGCCTGAGAGAATGTTTGTGTGTGAGTAAGCTGTTGAAATTTTCTTTAACCAAGCTGTTAAAGCCTGTATAAAAGCAACAAATATACTTAATTTAAGATAAACAACCTTGGCACACATCAGTACCATTAAAACATGCATGTAATTTTTATGTCATCATCTTCGTCCTCTCCAGTTTTTCATTTCCTCAGTCTCTTCTGCACTCAACAGGAATTCGCTCACAGCTGCGAGCGCACAGTGGAAACGGCCAATCAGAAAGTGATGGTGTGGATTGCCTAATTAAAAAAACAGCATGCCAGAAAGAGGATATCTCATGCACATGACCTATGAGGGACTTCCTGCACTGGAAAAACACATCTCCAGCAGAGTTATCAGGACGTATTAGGAACACGTGCATTCATGCTTAAACTTAATTAGTTCTTTGTGAATACCAATAAATATGACGGCTTTCTTGACAAATAGGCATTTGTTGTTGATGAAGAAAAAAATAGAACTGGCAGGAGTGTGTATATTATATTATATTATATTATATTATATTATATTATATTATATTATATTATAAAGGGCCAAAAGTGCAAAATATTCTGAATTTAATGTGTGTGCATGAGCAGAGGAGTTTTATCTACTACATATACTCAAGTATGTGTGATGCTCAATAATTTAAAATAATATTAAATTATTAAACAATTATTAAATTAGTAATAATGAAATAAATTTTTACATAATTACATGTGTGTGTGTGTGTATTTTGCATGCATATATTTAGTTAGCTAAACTTTTAATTAACTTGTTTCATTTTACATTTAATTATTCTTGCTTTTTAATTTCTGAAATTTAAGATTTGAGTACTGCAGAGTGGGAAGATTTTAATGACTTACAGAATAATGACATTTCAGTATGTTGTTTTAGAACTAACATATTTATGTTTTTGTGTTGTTTTCTTTTCTGAGAGCTCTTGACCCAAGACAAAAAATAGCAACTGAGTGAAAGAGCACAAAATGTGGAATGACTATACTGATGCAATACATACAATGTTGTAGGCCTCTTTCACACAATGGAATCATTGTTCTACAGGCCCTTAACTCTGAAAATGAAGATACACTGCAGATGGGAAAGACGTTGTATCTCAATATACCCAGTCACCAGGGAATGCTCAGCTCCAGATGAGCTCCGTTTGAGAAGGAAGCTTATAAGACGTTTATTTGTACATAAGCAACTTTTGACTTGTTAAATAGGCTACTGGAGCATGATCTGTCAAAACGACAAGCGTCATGCAATGTGAGTGAAAGGAAAAGCTAAGAACCAAATGTAGGGCAAATGTGAGTCACATTTTAAGACTTTAAGTATATCATATTTGATACCCAAATTTTTATAGCATCTAAATGATCAACATCCAATAAAAACTTTGCTGAAAACCTGTTGTATACAATCTTCTACAAGTTTCATCATAAAACTAAGCATTTAAATGCCATCTTACCAAGACATAATATTAGGAAATATAGAGGGACAGCTGATATTTATATGCATTTTATGCAAATAATCTGTTATACCATTATACAGATCTTGTTTACATTATAATCTATAAGGATTTTAAAGCCTTCATTTTAAAAGCTGATTTGTTTTCCTACCTCACAATGCACAATTGTGTAATTGGATTTTATTATTTGTATTTAGCATTGTTTTATGACCTGCGACATGTTTAAGAGCCATCGGTGAGACTGTCTCTCCAAGCATAATACGATTTTATAGCGTAAATATAGTGGATCATCAATACAACACACAAAGCTGCTGTGAAGAGCAGGTGCTGCACAAATATTACAGCCCTGTTGCACAAACCTCGGAGTGTAACATGACAAGGTTCCACGTCTTTTCTACACTGAGTTCAGTCATACACCAAATTATTGCCTTCACCGAAGCATTTGACACCGATACGTCATGGTGATAAAAAAAAATAAATAAATAAAATAAAAAAAACCTTGCATATCCAGCACACTAGCAGCATGCCTCTCCCCAGGTTCCCGTCAAGACAGCCGCACTTTGCCATTTTTTCTTTTCATTTCGAAGACTCCTGTCAGAAAAAGGGAAAGATCACATGTCGAGGCTGCTCTGGAGGCGGCTTTGAGCATTTGTTGTTCTTCCATTACGTAACTACCTGCATCCTAATTGCTAGACACTCGCAGAGGATGAAAGCCTCATTATAAACAGTGCAGTTGACACTGCAGCCCCTATGAAAAGTTTGATGTAGAGGTTTTTGTGGGGTTGAATGGGGTAGATCCGAAATCTGCAGAGCCGAGGTTTGCAGCAGAGTTTTTTTTTATTTTTTTATTCACAGACAAGTAATTACAGGAAACAGATCTGATTCTCTGCGGGGCTTCTTCGGCTGAGCGGGGCAAGGATCGGTCGGATTATATGAGGAACATCGAGATCAGAAAGGTATGTAACAACAAGGTGTGTTGTGAAGCACCTCAAATCGCTGCTGAAGCAGGAGATTACAGAATATGTCAGGGAATACTTGCTGTGTGAGGAAAGCTAGTGCACTGAAGGGCCTTTTTGATTTCCCATTTTCCTGCTTTCTTTCTCAGCAATGCGTTTATGATGTAGTCGTCAAGAATTGGAAGCTCTTCCCAATGGAGAAGAGGTCTAGGACCATTGAGCTTGGGGTAAACAGCTCTTGCACTGGGGACTCAGTGCATGCCTTTGAGGAAAATCTGGAGACAATGTGCACATTGAAACACAGAGGGATCTTTTAGCTAATCCTGTGGAGCGGCCTGCCGAGGGGCCAATCAATGGAGCTTTTATTAGGCAGGCCTGATACATGCCAGCACTTTGCTACTCTAGTAACTAGCACTTACGAATCTGCGAGCAGGGAATTCAGACGAGCCGTGTGAAGATGACCTTGACCGTGCAGAATTCCCCACCAAATAAACTCCCCATTTGGGTGCGGAACTCATGGTCCATAGATATTACAATACTCTAGCAGGTCTGAATGGCCACACTCTGTGGAGGGGAACACATTTAAACGCTAGGGATGAAGTGCCACACGCACTTACTTTGCATGACCTGAATAACAATATCAAGTTTGTGCAAATAACTACACAATGATAGATCTTACCTGGATCAAACAGATTTCAGGATTGTGTTTACTTGCCATGAGTTATGTAATCAGATTACTTTTTTTTTTTCCTTCTATAGAAAGTAACTACTTAACGCAATTAGTTATTTTTTTTAAGAAGTAACATACTATTGTAATGCATTGGTAATCCTCAGAAAACCAAAAGATGAACCCATGTCATTCCTTGATTCCAGCAATCATTTCCATATACACTGTTGATGCAACAAAACTTTAAAATGGATAATTCACCCAAACATGAAAATTCTGTCATCATTTACTCACCTTCACATTGTTCCAAACCTATATGACTTTTTTCTTCTGTAAAGCATGAAAGAAAACATTTAGAGTAATATGTATTTTTATCCACACAATGGATTGCAATGGTAGCCACAATGGCTTGGTTACAAGTTTCCATTGTGTTGTGCTAATTTCATTGTGTTGCTGCTTGTTTCTGTTGTGTTGTGCTAATTTCATTGTGTTGCGACTTGTTTCCGTTGTGTTGCGACTTGTTTTCTGTTGGGTTGCGCTAATTTCATTGTGTTGTGGCTTTTTCCTATTGTGTTGTGCTAATTTTGTTGTGTTGTGGCTTGATTTCATTGTGTTGTGACTTATTTCTGTTGTGTTGCGGCTTGTTTCTGTTGTGTTGTGTTAATTTTGTTGTGTTTTTGTCAGTCTTGTGTTTGTCTTGTGCCTTGTTTCCACATGCTCCCAGTGTTTCTATGCCCTTATTTGGTTAGTTCTTGTTCCTGTCATTATTAGCTAATTATGTTCCAGTTGTGTGTGTTTAATTATCTCGTTACATTGTGTATTTATAGTGTGTCTTGCCCTGTGTTTCGTGTCCAGTATTATACGTATTATATGACTTTTTTTTCTGTTGTGTTGTGCTAATTTTGTTGTGTTGTGGCTTGTTTCCATTGTGTTATGCTAATTTTATTGTGTTGCATCTTGTTTTCATTGTGTTGTGCTAATTTCATTGTTTTGCTGCATGTTTCCATTGTGTTGCAACTTGTTTCCGTTGTGTTGCGGCTTGTTTTCACTGTGTTACGGCTTTTTTTCTGTTGTGTTATGGTAATTTTATTGTGTTGCAGCTTGTTTCCATTGTGTTGTGCTAATTTAATTGTGTTGCGGCATGTTTCCATTGTGTTGCAACTTGTTTCTGTTGTGTTGCGGCTTGTTTCCATTGTGTTGTGCTAATTTCATTGTGCTGCGACTTGTTTCCATTGTGCTGTGACTTGTTTCCGTTGTGTTGTGGCTTGTTTCTGTTGTGTTGTACTATTTTCATTGCGTTGCGGCTCTTTTTTTCATTGTGTTGTGCTAATTTCATTGTGTTGTGGCTTGTTTCCGCTTTGGTGCGACTTGTTTCCGTTGTGTTGAAACTTGCTTCCATTGTGTTGTGGCTTGATTCCGTTGTGTTGTATTAATTTTATTGTGTTGCAGGTTGTTTCCATTTTGTTGTGCTAATGTCATTGTGTTGTGGCTTGTTTCTATTGTGTTGTGCTAATTTCATTGTGTTGTGGCTTGTTTCTATTTTGTTGTGGATATTTTGTTGTGTTGTTCACTACTGGGCCACCGTAACTCACAAGTATAAAGAATATCTGGACTTTATTTATTTATTTATTTATTTATTTATTTTAATTTGTGTCATTCTTTATAATGTATGTGCACCTCTTTTTTTATACTTTTTTTTTTTTTTTTTTTTTTTTTCATATAGTGCATTCCGAATTGTGTTTATCAACATGTCAGTGACTTAGCATTTGGCAAATAGTTGCATTCATTTTCTAAAACACAAGAAGTGGCACGTTTCTTTATGGTGTCAGAAAAGCACTTTTATAGCATGCCATCCTGGGGACATGATTTCCTTAAAAGCACTGCCCGTAACTTCACGGCTATTAAGGAAAAAAGGGTCCATAGCCCATTGACGGTGAAAAAGAATTAGCAATCAGTTATATGAGCTCACTGAAGTGAAAACAGCAGCAGAGCCACTGACTGACATGTTAAAAGATGAAAAGACTGAACTTGAAATGAAAACGTCTTTGGAACTGTTATATCCTGTTTTGGTGCACTGGAACACTGAGAGACTTCTCAAAGTTGACAGAAAATAATGAAAGTAATGATCACAGATGGTAATTTAATGTCAAAATCATGCAAATTGTCAGACGATCTGAAGAAATAATGACATCTGCAGCATTTATTTCAACTCTGTTTTTTGTCTTTCTCCATAGCTTCAAGATAAACAGCCATTTGATTTATTACGGCCTGTAGAAATTTTGCTTGAAGAAATGAAAGCAAATCAAACTTCCGTCTGAGGCTTTCTGAACAGCCCTGCTCATTAATAATTCTTCACACCTGTGCAGATTTTGTACTGAGCAGGTTCTGAACATACAGAGGCAAATTCCCACACAACAAGCAACACCGAATAAATCATTTCAATTGTGATTTATCAGACACAGTGAAATAAGTTGTTCAAGTAAATTTCTTCCCACAAATAGTAAAATGCACCTTCAATTTCTAAGTGCTTAGTATTGGCTTCTCTGTCTTTACTTATGGTCCTGATGAGATTTAAAGGCCAAAATAACCCTATAAGCTTGCCCATTGAATAGGGCTTGATCTAATGAAGCATTAAGTAAGCAGTGAATAAGACCTCAAATTAGGATCTTTGTGTAATGAACACAGAATTGTTTAAAAATAGTGACTTTATGTACAATTATATTATAGATTTAGGATGGTGTTCATATTGTTTTCTATCACATATGACCAAATTTAAGCATTCCAAAGGGAGCAATAAAAAAAAGAAAGAAAGAAAGAAAGAAAAAAAAGTAGCTAAAAAGTAGCTTGTTACTGAAACTGCTGAGTTACTGAACAATACATTTAGTGTATATATATATATATATATATATATATATATATATATATATATATATAGAATGGTAGTCTCCAACACTGCTGACTACCTGTTCATTCACGATTTAAGACAATTTAAGTTTTTTTGTTGTTGTTTTTTTTTTTTTTTTTTTTTTTTTTTTTTAAATCTATAATAATGCTAAGTAAAAAAAACTATAATAATGCTAAGCAAATATGACACTAGTAGCATGTAGCTTGCTAGCTAACACAGTTATTGGCAGGAAGACAATTAATTCCCATTAGCTAGCTGCACTCTGTCACGCCCCTGGACTGTTTTGTTGTGGTTTTTGCTCCCCATGTGTTCCCTGTGACCCAGTTTCTCCCCAGTCTGATTGTTAATTTGATTTCAGGTGTCTCATTTAGTCCCTCGTTATCCTGTGTTTTTAAAAGCCCCAGTCTTTTCAGTTCATGTTTGTCAGTCCTTGAATGTCTTCATGTGCTCAATGTTCCCTATTTGGATTATTAAAGACTCTCAGTTCATGAATTTTCTGTGTCACCTCGTTCCTGGCTCCAGCGTTTGTGACAAACTCAAGCTATATTCATCTTTCTTTCTTTTTTTCACTATTAGGCTCTAAACATCTAAATATTGAATTTGTGCTAGAGAAATAGAACCTGAGTGGTAGTTCTGTCAATTGATTATTATTTACTAAAACAAAGTATTAAACATATTTGTTAATTGAAATAAAGCTGAAATAGAATAAAACATACATATTAGATATTGTCAGGGCTTTGGACTGTCTGGTGTCTATTTTTGCTCCCCATGTGCTCTGTGACCCAGTTTCTGTCTCCTGTTCATTGTCATTTGGTTCAGGTGTGTCTAGTCGTTAGTCCCATAATTGTCTGTGTTTTTGAGGTCGTGTCCATTCAGTTAGTGTTTGTCGGTTCTTAAACATCATTCCATGTTGTTCTGTGTCTCCTACGCTCCCTGTGTTCCCTCTTGGATGATTAAAGACTCTCTTTGTGTGAAATCTCCTTGCTCCGTGCTCCCAGAGAACCGTGACAGAAGAACCGACCAAAACAGCTACCTCCGTTTTTACCCTCCATTTTGTTTCTCGTTTTACACAGTTTTTTGTTTCCTTTGTGTGTTTTCTCATGGATCCCCTCGTCCGGCCCGAATTCCTCCTCCTCCTGCTGGAGCAGGGGGACCGATCTCTCGAGGACCATACCAGACTGTTCCTGTTGTTAGTTAACACCACCAGCTACCCGAACGACGCACTCTACTCATTCTATGATGCAAGCCTGAACACCGCGAGCAGAGCACTGTCGTCCGAAGATGGTCCTCGAGAGGATTTCGCCGCCTTCGTGGAGTGGACTCTGGCGAGAAATGGGTCGCCACTCACCATCTGCCATCAGATACACTCCTGACCCAGAGCCCAACCCGTCAGACCAGGTGCGAGAGCTGGCGACAGTGCCCACCATGAGGGAGCAAGCCGTGGATCGTGTGAGCGCGGAGTGGAGCTCTGCCCACTGCACTGCAGCTGAGGGTAAGCTGATTATACATTTGGGGCTGCTGGATTTGGAAAGGGACCTGATAGATTGGGAAACTGATCTAGAGATCGATCTGCCCCCTCTCCTCTCTCCGTCGTCCCCGCTGGTCCCATCCAGCCCTCCTTCGTCTCTGGTCCCCATGTCCAGCCCAGAGGGGGCTCCCGAACCTCCAGTGCCCGCTCCTCGAAAGCGCCCTCTAGAGCCCGATATTCCAGAGCGTCATCCTGTTCCCTTGTTCATCCCAGAGGAGGCTCACAAATGCCCGCCCTCCCACCCACTCCTGCCTCCTCCACCGTTGTCGTCTAGCATCCCTTCCGCTCGCCCTCAGCCCCCTATCTGTATGGTGCAAGCACCGCGGGACTGCCATCCTCCAGAGTCGCCAGGGCGAGAGTATCCCTCACCTCCTCGGCTCGGACTCCGCCTTGACCCGTTGATCCAGCTGCTCCACCTCGGCTCCTAGCTCCCTCGCTTCCACCGTCACCCGTCGATCCACCGCGCTCCCTCGTCCCTCCGGCTCCGCCTTGGTCAGGTGTCGACCCGCCATCGCCTCTGGACTCCTCTCCTCTCCTTAGTCTGATGACTAAAGACTTTCTTTGTGTGAAATCTCCATGTCTCCTCGCTCCGTGCTCCCAGAGAACCATGACCGATATAAATAATCTTAAACTTATTTCAGTTACTTGCCAAAGCAACAACTTTTGTTTAGTTTAAGTTAAACTGGAATTATTAACTGGAATACTACTGTTACTACTACTACTAATCGCACAGCACATAAATAAACAATGAATAAATAATGAACAAAAAACATGTTGTTGTTGTTGTTGTTGTTGTTGTTATTATTATTATTAATAATACTATTATTATTATTACTAAAATAAGAAGAAGATTGACTGAGGTTATACTCCTATAGTCCAGGCAGGATGTCCTACGGCAGAATCCGACAAGGACACTAAATAAAAAACTAAATTTATATTCAATTTGAGTCTTTCTAGTAGAAGTAATACAAACTCTCTACCTCTCTCTTTCACTCCACTGTGCTTCTCTGTTTATCTCTCTCTAGCTGTGCATCTTTGATGTTGCGGTGACAGCTGTAGATTAATTACTACCTGCCAGCAGTTACTTAAAAATTAATCTTCAGATCCTTCTAGAAAGATGACAACTTGTTAAATTATGCAGAACAACATTAGATGACTTGGTGTTTATGAATGTTGCTTACTGAAAAACAAGGAGGGTTAGAAAAGCATGTGGAGTTAAACAAAATAAAACTAAATAAGGTTAAATAACTTTAACTAAATAACTTTAAATCATCACTTCTGGCCAAAATATTAAAAAAGTCCATCCCCTGTTGTGCTCCCATTTCAAAATTAACTTACATACAGTATTTGTTTAGAACTGCTTTAGACTCTTTTGGCTTGTAAATCTTGCTTGATCTATGCATATTTCTCTCCTGATTCAGACAAGATGACTTTTTTGCTGGAAAAATCAGAAATGAGTGTAGTACAAACAACATCTAAGAACAAAAGAGGAGCATGATTATGTAAATTACCAAAATTAGTGATTAGTTATTTAGAATTCCACTTTCTGTTAATTAAACCTTTTCAAAGTTACTCTCAAGGCCAAGTAAATATTCAGCTACAACAATAAAAAAAAACATAAATTAAAAAAAAAAAAAAGTTGCATACGCCCTCAGACAACACAACAACTCAAGCGAACCCCTGCTTTCAGCCCCTGCAATGTTTTGAATAATTCAGCCTTCTGAGTGGTACTTTTTTTTTGTTCTAAAGTTGTAAAATGCTTGTTTGATTGATTCCTGATAAAACGCACAGTGAGTGAAACAGATTGGCTAGACTGCTGCTTAACTTGCGTCCAAAATGATTCATTTTTAGAAAGCCAGAAATGTGTTAAAACACTTGGAGTCATCATAGATGACCTGCTCTCCTATGTGGACAACATTAAGACAATCTCTGGGTCCTGCTGCTTCATGTTCCACAACAAAAGGAAAATAAGTCCTTTCCTCAAGAGCTACTCAGATCCTAATCCAGGCCTGAGTCATTTCACGTCTACTGCAACTCCCTTGCTGGCCAACTAGCATCTGTCATCCCCTCAAGCGCATCCGAAATGCTGCTGCTTAACTCCAGAAATTCTCACATTATATCTTTGCTCAGGTCTCTTTCCTGGCATGTACTAGGATTTAATTCAAGACATCGTGCTTGGCTTACGTTGCCGCCAAAGGCTCAACCCTCCCACTATATCAAATCCTTCACCAAGCTGTACATCCCAAACCAGCTGCCACCATTGCACGCCTAGACTGAACTTGCTTTGGTTTTCGGTTTCTCAACTTGTTTATTAGTTTAGCATGTATAATCAAATGCATGCTGAATTTGAAACCAAGCTTCTTCTTGGCATCTGAGGCCTAGCTTAGCAAGTAACTGGATGGGTCAAGTGTCTCATCATCCAGTAAGCATATTAAGATGTGTAAAAGCAGGCATTCATGTGTTGGTGTTTTTTTTTTTTTTTTTGTCAGAAATACAGAAATTTGGAATGAGCAGTTTTTGCAGATTATTTTCAAAAATATGGTCTTCCTTGACTATGGAAGGTTTCAGATCTGGAAGTTACATGCTTACAAAGTACATCAAACACTTTTATCTCGTAAGATCAAAGAACATTTGTTTTCATGATATAACCCATTTGAAATGTTTATTGCACATTATTGAGTTCCTGTATTAAGAAAACATCTATAAAATGTAAATGTTTGTGCAAAGCAGCAGTGCTCCCAGCAAGTAAAATGTTTTCCATGTTAGTTATACTATCTAATAAATTAGAACAATGCAAGAAATCTGGCAAATAAGCTGAAGTAAAGGCTGAACAAACATCCTTTTCTGCCCAGAGGAGAATTGGTCCTATTCAGCCTGGTTTCTTCCAAGGTTTTTTTTGTAATTTATTTTATTTTATTTTTTTTCTACCTGATGGAGTTTGGTTTTCCTTCCACCATCCCTTCTGGCTTGCTTATTTGGAGTTTAAAAGACACTAAATACTATTATTGATTTGACTGTACTGGATTAGCGTAAATCTTGAACTGAATTGAGCTTAATAACGACACTATTGTCTTCTGTAGAGTTGCTTAGCACACAATTGAACTTGTTTCATAACTGATGAACTTTACACAGTCACTGAACTGAACTGAAGCTGATTAATGGCACTATTGTCTTGTTAGGGATGCTTTACCACAGAATTTGAATGTGTATCATATTTGATGAAGTTTGCATCATTGATTCTGCTATTTTCTTGTTTATTACTGTGAAGCTGCTTTGAAACAATCTGTAATATAAAGCACTATATGACTTGACTTGACTTAAACTATATCTTTTCAATATTCAGCAGTAAAACATTTCTTCCTTAATGGTTAAATTAGAGTTTTATTTTCCCATTAACCTTGTTGGTCACCCTAAAAATAATTATGTTTAGCCCATGTGCACTAGGTCAAAGTTTCACTATAATGACAGCGATGAAAACAGAAGAGCCATATAAAGAGAGTGGTGAGCAGAATATGAGTAACTAGCCACTGTGGCATCAACATATGACTCACAGCTCAAGATCAAATGTAAGTCGTGTTATCCACGTCACTGAAATGTATTTATATGTTCAGCTCAATTGTGTTTGATATTTTCCAGCTGAAACACAGGCGAATCAGTTCCAAGTGGAAATATCCAATCATTATAGATTCAGCAATGCTATTTACAGGATGACTTGTTCAGACTGTTTTAATACTCCTGTGGTAATGAAGTCAATAAATGCTAACACCCGTAAGCAATCTTTGTTTATTTCTCAAAATATCTCTAGAATTAGCATATTGGTTAAAACCTGATATATTTTTGGAAGAAAGAAGGTTGTGTTGTTTTGATCCAGGGTCAACAGATATGGGTTATGTTTAGAATGGAATTCTAGCTTACTCTTTAGCAATTCTGTGAAAAAAAAAAAATAAATAAATAAAAAATAAAAAAAAAAAAAAGAAAAGAAAACAAAAAAAAAGGAAAGAGAGAGAGATTGAAAAAGAGATTCTGGTTCATCTGTCACACTGGAAACAGAGGGTCAAATGGAGCAAATTGCACTGAGAGTGTATTTTTATTGCATTGTATTCTCTATTTCATACTGAAAATGCTTTTTTAAAATGAACAGTGGCAGTAAAACACCAACAACTTCTAATCCTTTTCACACAAATTATAATTGCAGGGGCAAATTATTGACTGAATTAATGACATAACCAGCTCCATATGTATGCCGTTTCTAATGGAGTAAAATTGCTCAGTGACCCACCTGGTACAGTACTGCACTGGCAATGTGGAGCATTCAGTTACGAGTCCTGTGAAACATGATTCACAAGACTCGATAAAAGAAATCAAGCACTAATAGAACCAAACTAAAATGGCATAGTTGCTTCCACAAATGCATGTTTAGCTGATGTTTGCTTTGTTAACACTTTCAGTTACACTTTTCGATTTAAGGTTGGATTTAGGTAGTTCAATATTTTCAAAGGCAAAAAAAAAAAGAAAAAAAAAAAAAGAAAAGACGGTTTTATTGTCACTCACCGAACATTTCATATGTACAACAACCAATAAAACACTGCCAGATTCACATCCATCTGTTTTGGATAAAACTGAATGCGGGCCACCCACTGGACATTTCACTTTGAAAGTGCTTTGAAATGTGTAAGAAGCAACGTGATATAATTTTGCAGAAATGTCACCACAGGAATGCTTTTATAATGATCCTTGGTTAATATATGCATACTGCATAAAAATACTATATACTGAAGACAGTAGTATGATAATATGCTCTTCCAAATATATTCATGCCATGGTCTCTTCCTGTTTTCCTTTTTTCACAAACATTATACACTCACAGTTTGTCTATAAACCTGAGCAGGAAAGATCAATGTGGCTGTATAGTTAGCAGTCCTGGCTGTACAGTTGCAGTAGTATTGACTGTACAGTTGATCAATGATCACAATTTGATGAAGCCGTTCTTCAAAGTGCCCTCTGAAGCAAGCTCCTCTATTGTGTAATAGCTCATTTGCATATTCATAAATGCGCTTCAAAAGTGCATCATTATGATGCAATATTAATGAGCTTGATAGTAACACTGGTTTTGTCCCCAGTCAAGACACACTATCCCTGGCTGTCATATTGTATGCTGCTACATGATGGATACTTGGCCCATCCAAAGCAGAAGAGCTACTAGAGAGCAAACGCAAGATCAAAAGCACCGACAGTGCAAGAAAATCCAATTAGGGCCAAATGTACAGTTTGCAATTTGATAATTTACGATTCCCATTGAGACGGTGATAAAACAGACTTCTAAGCTCCTTCTTGTTTATGTATGAAAAGAGGACTGGAATATTGCAAGACAACTTTTTACAGAAAAAGAGGGGTCCCTGGTGTGGACCGACTAAAGAAACAACCCTCAACCCCTGCAGAAACGTGAAAATCCTCCAGTTAATGAAACTAGGGATGGAAATAAGGCTGCATAGAAGAATCTAGAGAGGGACTGAATTAAATAAAATCACTTACATTGTATGCAATGGGATTTGTTCGATTTTTATTTATTTATTTTCGGAATTATGCAGTGTAGTCATTAGAGAGCTTTACATTCTCTGAAAAACGTTCTTTTGATGTCCACATTAATCTTAAAATTATCAAAAGCAACCCTCATACAAGTAACTACATCTTTTTGCTTACTTTTATAAATAAAGGTTAGTTTCTTATATATGCCCCATACGTTATTGTCATTGAAACAATAACTCTAGTGATCTGTCTTCCTGAACAGCATGTTCAACAAAGCAGGCAGCATAGTTATGCTGCTTTCTAAGGCACCTGTTCTCCAAATTCTAGGGCAGCATCACATCCTTCACCCATGATGCACTACAACATGATCAGTGAGGGGAAGAAAAAAAAAATAGTTTACATGTGCTTTAGTATGTTGGTCAACACATCAAAATAAGTGTACTTCTTTAAAGTATAACAAAAGATGGTTAAAACATAATTTCAAATGTGCTTTAAAATAAAACTAAGTTTGACATGAAGTTCTATAACATAATATAATATAAATATAGATAGATAGATAGATAGATAGATAGATAGATAGACACCCTTCTTTTACACAAGGGTTAACCCAATATTTTGTGTACTATAAGCTTTATGTTAATAATAGTATCACTTAAATAGCTTCATATCATGCTAATAACACATCTTGTTGAAAATAAAATAAATCTCTTAGCAACAAAATTGTTTGTGGATAAACAATGTTATGCAGTGCTAACATTTGTTTTGCAGGTGTAAAATTATGAATAGAAAAGCTAAATCACTGTGTTTATCACCCTAGTCTCTCTTAAACAGTTTTTATTATCATGTAATGTAAGAACATTGACTAATTTATGCATTTAATTTTCTTGAAAGTAAATATTTTCCATTAACTGTACACATCCTGGTGCCGTCATGTTTGCTACCTGCAAAATCAGAGTTATGAATGTCTACACAAGTTTTCAAGTGGTATTTGCATATTGTATTTTTACAAGTAGGAAGCTGGAAAATCTCAGTTTTGTGATCTGGATGAAACCGGCAGTCAGTCAATCAGATTAGTCAATCAGATTAGAGCTCGCCAGTTGATAAGTGCTTTCCAGTTTTGAGTGCGATATCCATCCGATGGTCTTCCTAGGCTGAGACTATTTTGGATGCCGCCTATGCATGCTCACTTGGTTTTGGACCAAAACAAATAATTAGATGAAGGCTTGATAGACTTAACCTTTATCAGGGATAACACAGTGTATTGTTCTATAACTTACTTCATCCAAAACACCTTCAAAATGGGAACATATATTTTAATCATATTGCAGATAACCTCTCGGTTGAAAGCGCAATCTAAACGACACACTGAACTACAGGGTCAATTCTTCACACTAACAGAGCATCATTAATATCCCCTCTTTGGCAATGCCTGTCACAGAGAGTGTGATAAAGCATTGTGGATGCTATCATTTTAAAGCCAACTCTTGAGACACAGCAGGGATTGTTGTGTTGGCACATTGCAATTGCACTGTTCTTTAAACCGCTGTGTGCACACCATGTCCCCTTTCACTGCATCCATCAGCAGCATGACAGAGTCTCTCCAGTGGGCGTTTCATTACAGATAACAGCGGTTTGCACGTTAAAAGTGCCACTGTTAACTGTTTACTGCATCATGCTTTCTGCATCTGAATGTTCTGCACTGATAGAAAAGAGTACTGCGGATATCTAGAGTTTCATCAAACTGTATTGTAGAATAGATAGATGGGTTTAGGTAAATATTTATGAAGGAGTTAAAGGGGACATGATACCAGGAAGTGTTCTGAGGTTATTAGGTTAAGCTCCTGAATAACCTGTCATTACATCCTGTATATACACTCTTAAAAATAAAGGTGCTTGAAAAGGTTCTTCAAGCGATGCCATAGAAGAACCATTTTTGGTTCAACAAAGAACCACTCAGTCAAAGGTTCTTTAAAGAACCATCTCTTTCTTACCTTTTTACAATCTGAAGAACCTTCTTTCGCCACAAAGAACCTTTTGTGAAACAGAAAGGTTCTTCAGATGTTAAAGGTTCTTTATGGAACCATTTAGACAAAAAGGTTCTTCTATGACATCGTGAAGCACCTTTATTTTTAAGAGTGTACCGGGACCCAGATTTTAAATTGGACAATCCTCATTGATTTTTAATTTAGAATGAAATATGAGTATAAGGTTTCCATTCAAAAAGTTTTTTTTTTTTTTTTTTTTCAAACAGGGGTGTGAAGTGTTTGAGTGTAGTATTTTGCTACTATACCTATGTATTGATTGGGCAATCTGTACTTCATTTGAGTTCTACTTTTTCTTTGATTCAAACATAAACAAACAAATAATTTAAATATTTTTTTACTCTATTAAATTTCATGTGGATTTAAAAGTACAAAGAAGTCATGTCATCATGACTTCATCAGGAATCTTTCCTCAATGGTTTTACAAAAAAAAAAAAAAAAAATAGCATTTTTCTTTGTCCTAATGTCACTATACCACATCAAGTAATCATGTCCATATAAGTTTAACTTCACTACATTCAAATGCCAAACTACTGCAACATCATCAAAGTTTTGTAATAGAACAAACCAGAGTGACATTCAACATCTGTTTAGACTACTGTATTTTACTTCACCTGTTTAATCTGTGCTTCTTCCAGTCAGTTTTAGAGCTTTGCCTTTTATCAATGCTACTCAGCTGTTCTTATAGCTTTCTATGAATGTGCCTGAAACAGTGTCTAGCTAATGTATGTCTCTTTATTTTTAACCAGCTATGTTTTCAAAAAAAAAAGAAAAAAAATACAAAAAAAAAAAAAAAAATTGACGATAAAGACTTGCCATGAGGGTAAAAGTTACAACTCATCGTTTCAGAAAGGTAATGATTTTGTATTCCTACTTTTATGTTTTTACATTAAAGAGAAAAACATAAAAAAAGCACTAGCAGTGATTCCAGAAAGTGTTATATAAGCAACAATTACATATTGCGCATCAAAACAATATTGTATGACACAATATAAATGTAAAAGTTAATATAAAAGTTAAGGACTTCCTTTGTAGAATGGACCTTTTTTCACAGATGGTGTATTTCTACTTTAATTTAACAGGGTGAAACTTTTTCTTTTTTTTTTTTTTTTTTGTTGTTGTTTTTTTTACAATAATAGACATGCTTTTGTCATTAATTACTCACCCTCATGTTGTTCCAAACCCGTAAGACCTTCGTTCATCTTCAGAACACAAATTAATATATTCTTTATAAAATCCGAGAGCTTTCTGACCCTGCATAGACAGCAACGAAACTACGTTCAAATCCCAGAAACATAGTAAGGATGTTTGGGAACGCAGTCTTGTAAAACAGTTCAGGGAGGCAATTATACAGAAATACTTTGACAACAGACTTTGCTTGAGCATTTCAGAATGACCATAACAACATTTCAGATGCTGTGCAAAGAGATCGGTCCACTGGTTAGTCAGATTATGTCGTTCCATAGCTCAGTCACATGGCTTTTTTGATGCGTATAGAGGAATTTATTCGGCAAATGCGTTTGCATCTCCCATTGTTTACATTAACCCTTTTTCACACGTCAAAAACCACCTTAAAGTTGGTGAAAATCAAGTTTTTTATGTTGTTTATTTGTCTATGTGGTGTGTTTAATATGCTTTTAGACAAACCATGTGCCAATCCATTAATCAACACCATTGCTGAGTTTTTTCTTCTTAAAACTGTAGTTTCCCAATGGCAGTCACAGAAACGCAGTTTGAAACAGCCCTTTTTTGCTACGTCACAAATTTCAATAACCAATCACGTCAAGGGATCCTATCATTTGCATATCATTAACTGTGTTGCAAAGCAGAGGGACTATTGCAGGGCTATTCAATCGGCGACCCGCAGGCCCAATCCGGCTCGCCAATCATCTTCATCCAGCCTGGGGGAAGAGTACATGCAGGTCACACACACGCCTCAAATTGTTTTTGCACTAATTAGTTTGTCCACAAGGTGGCGACACTGACGCGGGCCGTTGTTTCACAGCCGAAAAAGAAAAGGAAGACACTCAACAACCACAATCTACCGAGACCGCAACATCAATAGACGGTAGCATTGACAAGCGCTCATGTGAGGTGTTAAGAGATATCCGCAACTCTAGTTTAAACGAGTATAATGGCAGTGTTATCGGGTGTATCTTCTGGCGAGAAATAGCGCAGAGACTGGACGAAGATGATTATCAAAAGAGTATAGTTTGAAAAGGTGCATTCGATTGTCCGCATTCGCTGCTGAGCCGCTTCAGCGGACAAAAACGCACACAATTATGTCAAAATGCGTGGTTATGGCAAGTTACCTCATAAACACTTAAATAAGTTATAAAGTCCTAAATGACTGTAAAGAGTTGGGAGAAAACCGAATGTGTGTCAGATCTGCGTCATGTGCATCAGCTTTTAAAGTGAAGTCTGTCATTGATGGAAATCAAAGAACAAAAGAAAAAGGAGAAATCACTCCACTGCTCTAGTCACTGATTGAATAAAGATTAATTTATATTAATTTTATAGTTTATACATATACAATTTATACTTTATGTGAAGATTGTTTTAAGTTCACTTAAATTAAAGTTATCATATTTTTCGTAGCCTATTAAGAACTAAAAATAATTGCGTTCAATTATACTGTAATGTTGAATGGCTATAATTAATGGCTAAAATTGAAGGAAAATGCATTTAATAGAGTTTTCAGTAACATTATTAGTATCACTAGGTGTGTTTACATGGAGCATTGTAATCGGTTTAAAAGTCCAATCTGAATAAAAATGCTCCATATAAACACCTCAATCGGAATAAAAATGCCCAAACCGAATGAAATTGCAATCGGTTTGAGAGGGGTGGGATAAACCTTTCTATAAACCGAACAAAATTAAAATTATGCCATGTAAACGCGTTAAACCGATTACTTTACGTCAACGTCATCACGTCAAGAGGTCGGGTCGTCAGATCGTGAACGTGATGTAGGCCACGCAGTATTCTGTGATTTGGGGACACCGACACTACGGTAGAGACTGGGTAATAGTAGAGGTATAAAGTTAAAATTTCAATTATACAGTTGAAAACACATTAGAATGGAGAACGCTTGCTGTGTTATGAACTGCCATATCTTCTCTCATGACCGGAGTGAAAAACCGATCTGAAATGAAGCGCGCTTTTCTGCTTTTCAGCTTAGAAACAACACAATGATGATAGTGAAAGTATAGCTCAATGAAAATAAACAACTTGTCAATTGTATTTATGTTTATTACTGATTCATAATTTCCGATCTGCTTGAATTTATAAGTGCTCACGCCCAGGGGCGTAAATTTCATCTAACAGTAGGAGGGGACAAGAAACATAAAATTTCTCAAGAGCAATTTTTGAAGGGGACACAAATAATACAGCCAAAATTGTACTTGTAAGGACAGATATGTGTACACAGCATGTGTAAACAGCATGGAGACCGTGTTTAAATATGAGTTCGGTTCATATGGTTCACCACGCGGTCATAGTATAATGATTATTTTGCGTCCTCCATAGTATTTTAGGTTTCGTCTGGGACCGAGTACGTCTCTTTAGATATTCAACCGCATTAAGCCTGCCACTTAACATCATACTGAGCAAAACCCAACACATCGGTAGGTCTACAATATTAGCCTAATATCAGTTCACACACAGGTTTATCGCTGTGTTAGTTGTAGTGGGTGACAAGCGCCGGTATTAAGCTTGGTAACCTTATAAATTGCTCATAGAAAATACATCGGATATCATTATTTTTTTGTCATGACTAATTTATTATTGATCCAGCATCATCTGTATTAAAGAGAAAGAATAATTTCACCCGATGTTTAAAGAGAATAAAACAGCCTTGACAGCCTAATTACACATAACTACTAAGGAACTTTGCGCTCTCCCACCCAGGGTTGCCAGGTTTTCATAGCAAAACCCGCCCAATTGCTACTCAAAACTAGCCCGGAATCGCTTTTCAGGGGGGATTTCCGGTAAAAATCCCGTTCCGGTGGGGTAAAATACACGTTTTTTGGTGGGGTTCCCCTGATAAATGTAGCTTTCCAGGGACTAAATATCACGTTATCCTGTCCCCCCCCCCCCACTCTCTGTGTTCATAACACTCCTTTTATTTATTGTTTAGCAACTCTTGGTAAGAAATCATATATTTGTTCCATTTAATTAGACTACAGTAAAACTTTTTAGTATCAGAATACAATTCATTTCAGAGCGGCATTACAGAGGGTCGTACTTATTTTATCCTTTAATGCTTTAACATTAAGAAATTAGGGCGTTATGATGATATGTGTTGATCAACTGGGTGAGATCAAGCTATATTGGTTCTGTGTGTGGTACAGAAGACGGCCATATGATTTATATGATCGTGTTCTCGCCATATGACTGAGCGCTCGAATTAACGCAAGGGATTCAAATATTAGTCCGTTATTCTAAGTGCAAGCAGCTATTAAAAATATGAACGCAAATACGGGCGTTTTTTCCTCAGGTGATTTGTATTTGTTGTTAGGCTACTTATAGTTTGTCCCAAAGCTGAAAGCACAGGCACATGTCACCATATCGGATTAGATTACGTCTCATGTAAACAGTCCACCAAATCTTTAAATCGGAATGGTTTTAATCGGAATGACAAAAAAAGTGTACATGTAAACGTGGCTAATGATACTGGCCTTCATTAATAGTAAACTATTTACTAAAAAGATGCCATTAAACTGTATTTAAAATATACCATCTTTATGCTGTTTCTACATTAATTTGGAGGTTCAGTGTGAAATTATGATAACATAAATATATTAATATGCAATTAATCACAATCAATTACAGAAAAATGTGTGATTAATTAGTTGTTCGATTGATAGCACTAATGTTAACCTTTTATAGATGTTATTGTTGGTAATATTTGTTTATTTTACACCTGCATATGCTTTTCAATTTAATTTCTAATTTTATAGGCCCCCCCAAAAGAGGTTGGGACCCAGCGCAAACAGATAATGTTACCTCACGAAGTTAGCCATCAGTCTACTTGCTTACGTTGAGCATAGTAGCTTGTTTCTGGTTCAAACATATACTGTATGACTTAAGCCTTAATTAAACCAATATTTGCACTTGCCATTGTATCGCATTTATTATAGTTAGCGGATCAGGAGGCCATGGCTGGCTGGTGTGTGACTGAGTGGAGGCGTGGCTGTTTTGCGTATTCATAGATCTGCGTATAGTAAATGAGGCAAGGGTGCAGAGTTACATTCAAGCTATTTTAAGGCATGAGAAAATTATTTTCACAAGAAAAAAAAAACATTTAAATGTCATTTTGATGATCAAATATTAGTTTTAAAGGATAGCATTTTTGACTTTAAGCGAGCATTTTTATTTTTATTTTTTATTTTT
Source organism: Spinibarbus caldwelli (assembly GCA_039654775.1). Taxonomy (NCBI): domain Eukaryota; kingdom Metazoa; phylum Chordata; class Actinopteri; order Cypriniformes; family Cyprinidae; genus Spinibarbus; species Spinibarbus caldwelli. Next base: position 25,155,585 of record CM077247.1, on the reverse strand, counting down.
ATTTATTTATTTATTGTGAATTAAGGGATTTATTTATTTTTTATTTATTTATGTATTTATTTATGTATTTATTTTTTTCCCGAAATTTGCTGTTTCCAAATTTCAGATGCAGTCCTTGAAAATGTGCATAAAAACTGGGTGATAGAAAAATAGCTAGTGAGCACTGGGATTTTTCCCAATGGCCAATTGCTGATAAAAACTAATTTATATACTTAGTAAATATAACAAGGTTTAAAGGGGGACAAAAATCAGACATTGTCAGACTGGCCCTATGGGTGACTTTCTAAGACACAAAGCTCTTGGATGTACACTCCACTTCACTGTCATAAAAAGTCATAAGGGCTTAAAACTTAAGGTCAACTGATAAAGATCAGCAGTTTTACCAATATACAGTATATTATCTGGTGGGTCTATAAAGAATGGATCATGCTTGACATTATAGAAATTAATCATTTGATCTGTTATTAAGCATTTACATTTCTCAAATAATGCCATATTGTAACTGAGGTCAGATTCTGTGTACATTGTGAGTGTGTTGGGAAAAGAATCAGAGGAATCTGAGGTGAACAAATCTCCTACAATGCGTGAGGAATGTGCTGTCGGCAGCTCTGTTGCAACCTGTCTGGTACTCAGTGGTAAACTTTCTGTGTGATGGTTGCACAGCCACTGTTCCTGTGATTAAAGTGTCTTTCACTGCCGGCTCTGCATTAAACACAGCAGACTGAACAGGACTGGAATACAATGGCTGGAGAAAGCAGAGGGAAATGTATATATCAAGATTGTATAGTTAATAGGTACACATGACCAGACTCATATAACATGTAAGGAATAATCTTGGGATGAAGATTTGGATTAAATCTAGGTACAGTGATAACGGTTTAGGTAAGCTAATGTTTCAGGCCTTGATTTTGTGTAACTGTACCATATCACAGCTTCTTGAAACTTTGTCAACATAAAGTGACTTGACCTCACTATGCAAATAAATGCAAGAATGAAGACCAGTCGCAATTCAGTATGCAAAAATGTCATGTAAGTATAAGGTTTACACACACACAAAACATATAAGCCTGCAATTATCTAAATTAAAAATAAAAAATGCATGATATGATTCCTATTAGTGTTTGAAGTAAATTCTAGGAAAAAAGAAGAAAAAATATATAAAATGTTTGAAGAATATCAATATAGAGCTATCTAGCACTACTATAACAGAGTAAAATGATGTTATTGCATATTTTATATAGCCACAAACAAATGAATAAATAAATAGCATACACCACTTTGCATGTTTAAACTTGAGCATGACAAAATCCTGTGTTTTTCAGTCACAGTATTGGCAAAATTAGCAGAAACTGTGTTCTAAATTGTAAAACTTTCACATATGGACAGATCTAGTCAATATATCCAAATGACCCCTATAAAATGCTGTCCCCTCACAAATCAAGCACTTCTCAATAGGGATCCTGAGTGCCAACATGCTGTGCCATCTTAATGGCTTTCAATAGATTTTAATGACCTTTCTACAGTCGATATAATCAGATTAAAAGCCGCCATGAATGAACAAATTACAAATAAGTATGATACACGGCCATGTGACTCTATCAGTGCTATCATAAAGCTTTATGATAAAGTTTTGCAGCAGCTGGATGACCAACACAATAAGGTCATGTCAGACATACAGTAATATTCATTTTAACACAAGTATATCATCCTCTCTGCAACCGATGAGTAAATGAGCACACAGGTTAGTAATCCATTCTCACAGGTTAGTAAAATCTGAACATGTTTTAGTAATCCATGGACAAGGATTAAACCAAACCCACAAATTAAAAGGTTTAAAGCTCCTCTGCTCTCCTCATCAGTCATGCATAAATTAGAGTTAACAGAATTCTACTTATGCTAGCTTAATAAAGTCAACATACCCCTGTTGAAAAAAAAAAAAAAAACCCGCATATGCTGATTAGGTATGTTTTGAAGCGTGGCTGCTGGTTTGAGCTGGTTTAAGCTGGTCTTTAGCTGGTCATGAGCTGGTTTAAGATGGTCATGTGCTGGTCCTAAGCAGGAGCTAGTCGCTTAGGACCAGCACATGACCAGCTAAGGACCAGTTTAAACCAGCTCATGACCAGCTTAAGCTAGTTTATGACCAGCTAAGGACCATCTTAAACCATTTCAAACCAGCAGCCATGCTTCAAAACATACCTAACCAGCATATGCAGTTTTTTTTTTTTTTTCAACAAGGACTATTGATCATACTTAAGGGGAGGCTCTTATTTTTATTTATTTGTTTGTTAGTTAGTTAGTTAGTTTATTTTATATAAATCCTTTACTGGACAACAGCATCACAGATTTAAAGGGCACCTATTTACCCTTCCTTTAGTGTGTAGTATAGGAGTTTGTGCATGTAAACAATCTGCAAAGTTACAAAGTCAATGCCAAAGGGAGTTCATCTTTCCAACAGAACACTTCTGAAACATCATATTTGTTATCCTGACATTTTTTTTCCATGACTTAACTACTTATTTCACCATATTATACATTTGCATACTGCCTGCTTTGGTCCGCCCTCAAACAACAGTTGAGAAATTGATTACACTATGTTGAAGAGACACTTATTTTCACAGCCGGGAAAAAAAAAAAAAAAAAAAAAAAAAAAAAAAAAACCTTGTATGGACTTCAAACATACCATAGATATAATACAGTTTATAGCTACTCATGAAGCCTCAGGAGCTGAGTTACATTTACAAATCATGCTCTAAGTGGTTAATCAACCACAACAGACTGGGCCAGCTGACCAATCAGAACACTCAACTTTTTGAAAAGGCAGACTTTAAAGAACTAAGGAGATAGGCAAAGGATAAAAAGATGTGCACAGTGTGTTTTGAACTGTAAATTATTTAAAGACATGTTTGCATCACAATAATTATACTAAAAATGGAAAAGTTTTTTCCTTTGTGTTTTTGAAAAGTTTTGGTTACAGACGACAACTTTATCAAAACTCTCCGTTCACGGCCAAAATGCTCTATTATGCATGCCAGGCCAGTAGTTGGCGATGTCACTTTGTAAAGAAACACTACATGACTATGGATATACCTATAGACTGAACACATAATATGCATGTGCATGACATCATCATTTTTGCAAATGTTTTTTTTTTTTTTTGTACACAGAGACGATAACGATATCGCAAAAGCTTGAACTATGAATCCTGTTTTCAAAAGCTTGAGTTTTCAAGCCCCCAAAATGCTGTTGTCATAAGAAACTTATAAAACTTTTTCCATTTTCTTTTGAAAATGGTGTCATGTAAACACCCTCTAAATACATTCTAGCAATCTCCAAAAATAAAATTATGAACCTGTAAATAAACATAATATGGACACATTGCCAACACCCTAGCAGCAACTCAGAACTTCTCAGTAGACACTAGAACAATGTAATAACTGCCAAGCAATCATTCACAACACCATAACAACTTGCTAGGTATTACCAAGCATCAACTGAGTACACTGTAGCAACTGCCTAAGAATGTCTCCATCACCTAGAATAGTAACTCCCAAGCAATACGCATGTAACCATACAGAACATCATAGAAATGATTTAAGGCATGTATAACCTTCACACTTCAAATCTCTCTTCAAACTGTTCAAGTATTCAAACTACATAAGGTCTAAATAACCTTCAAACTTTTTAAGCTGTCATAAAGACCTTTATCAAGCAAACATTCAAGGTTTCTCTTGGCAAACTTTCTTTTTCTGATTTAACTTGGTCTTCAAATACAAAGCCATATCTACACTCAAAAAAAAAAAAAAAAAAAAAAAAAAATTAACTGTTCAGTTTATTTAAAAAAAAATCATTTTCATTTAACACCATTATGTTAGGTTTCCCATTTAAACAATTGCATTGTGTTAAACTGACTTGTTACAAAAACAGCATTCTTCCATCTTAGAAACATTGCCAAGCTATGAAACATGTTACCTGTTTCTGATGCAGAAAAGCTAGTTCATGCATTCATGACCTCTAGACTGGACTATTGTAATGCACTGCTAGCTGTCCTGCATCTTCAGTAAACAAGCTACAGGTGGTCCAAAATGCAGCGGCTAGAGTCCTTACCAGGTCAAGAAAATATGATCATATTACCCCAATTTTACAGTCTCTGCACTGCCTACCTATTAAGTTCTGAATCAGTTACAAAATATAATTACTTACCTGTAAGGCCCTTAATGGTTTAGCTCCTGCGTACCTAACTAGTCTTCTACCACGCTACAATCCATCACGCTTCCTAAGGTCTCAAAACTCTGGACTTTTGGTAGTACCTAGGATAACAAAGTCAACTAAAGTAGGTAGAGCCTTTTCACATTTGGCTCCCAAACTCTGGAATAGCCTTCCTGATAACGTTCAGGGTTCAGACACACTCTCTCTGTTTAAATCTAGATTAAAGACACATCTCTTTAGCCAAGCATTCACATAATGCATCTCATAATCTTGTAGTTATATCTGATCAAACACACATTATTGTTCTTTAGCTTGGATTGAACAAATCATTTTTGCTTGGTTGGAACAGCAACTACGCTAATTATGTCTCTATTTTTTACACAAGCTTCAGTCTGGATCCAGAACACCTGAGAAGAGATGATGCCAACCCCTCAGAGGACCTCAGATGATGCCAACCCTCAGACAACATACAGAACTACCAAATTTCGCCATAAGTTAAATATATTAAGTTTCTACAACATATAAACATATTGTAGAAACTTAATTTCCTGTAAAGCTGCTTTGCAACAATTTGTATTTATGAAAAGCGCTATACAAATAAACTTGAATTGAATTACATTTACATTTACATTTAGTCATTTAGCAGACACTTTTATCCAAAGCGACTTACAATTGGGGAATACATAAAGCGATTCGTCTAGAAGAGGCAATCAGACAGAGGAAGTGCTTGTAACAACAAGTCTCAGGCATTGTTCAAATAAGTACAAGCTAGAAAGGAAAGGAATAAATAAAGAGAAAGAATTTTTTTTTTTTTTTTAGGATGAAGTCAAGTAGTGCTGAAAGAGATGAGTTTTCAGTTGTTGCTTAAAGATTGGTAGGGATCCAGCATTCCGGATAGGGGTGGGAAGATCATTCCACCAGCCAGGAATGGTGAATGAGAATGTTCTGGAGAGTGATTTTGAGCCTCTCTGTGATGGTACCACGAGGCGTCGCTCACTAGCAGATCTCACACTTCTGGAGGGGGTGTAGATTCATAATATTGAGTGGAAGTAGGCGGGTGCTGAGCCTGTGGTTGTTCTATATGCAAGCATCAGTGTCTTGAACTTGATCCGAGCTGCAACTGGTAGCCAGTGCAAGGAGATAAAGAGAGGTGTAACATGGGCTCTTTTGGGCTCATTGAAGACCAGACGTGCCGCTGCATTCTGAATCATTTGTAGAGGTTTGATTGTGTTTGATGGAAGTCCAGCCAGAAGAGCATTGCAGTAGTCCAGCCTAGAAATGACAAGGGCCTGGACAAGAAGTTGTGCACCATGTTCTGTCAGAAAGGGCCTGATCTTTCTGATGTTGTGTAGTGCAAACCTGCAAGATCGAGCGGTCTTTGCAATGTGCTCTTTGAAGGTCAATTGGTCATCAAAGATTACACCGAGATTTCTGACCGAAGTTGATGGGGCAATTGTTGATGAACCTAACTGAATCGTGAAGTCATGCTGTAGGGTTGGAGTAGCAGGGAAGACAAGAAGCTCAGTCTTTGCCAGGTTGAGCTGTAGGTGAATGTTCTTTCATCCATGCCGAGATGTCCGCCAGGCAGCCTGAGATCCGTGCAGCTACTGTTGGATCATCTGGTTGAAAAGAGAGATAGAGCTGTGTGTCATCAGCGTAGCAATGGTAGGAGAAGCCATGTGCCTGTATGATGGGACCCAGTGATGTCGTGTATGTGGAGAAGAGGAGGGGTCCAAGAACCGATCCCTGAGGAACCCCAGTGACCAGTTGATGTGCTTTGGATACCTCACCTCCCCAGGCCACCCTGAAAGACCTGCCAGTTAGATAGGATTCAAACCAGCAAAGTGGAATCCCAGTGATGCCCAGAGATGAGAGGGTAGACAGGAGGATCTGATGATTAACAGTGTCAAACGCAGCAGATAGATCCAGCAGAATGAGGACTGATGATTTGGAGTCTGCTTTTGCAATTCGCAGGGCTTCAGTGACTGAGAGTAGTGCCGTCTCAGTTGAATGGCCACTCCTGAAACCTGACTGTTTAGCATCCAGTTTGTTGTTCTGTGAAAGAAACAATGAGACCTGGTTGAAGACAACTCGTTCGAGTGTTTTCGCTATGAATGGAAGGAGAGAGACAGGTCTGTAGTTTTCAGTAAGAGAAGTGTTTAATGTAGGTTTCTTGAGCAGTGGGGTTACCCGAGCCTGCTTGAACGCAGTGGGGAAAATGCCTGTGAGGAGAGATGTGTTGATGATGTGTGTGAGTGCTGGTAAGAGTGTGGGAGAGATTGCTTGGAGAAGGTGTGATGGGATTGGGTCTAAAGGACATGTTGTAGGATGGCTGGAGAGGAGAAGTTTGGATACCTCTGCCTCAGTGAGTGGACAGAAGGAGAAGATGGGAGTTTTAGCAGTGGATGTGGTTGGTTGGAGGTCGTGTGTGTGTGGAGGAGAGAACTGACTACTGATTGTTCTAGTTTTGCCTGTAAAAAAAGTGGCAAAGTCATCAGCTGTTATAGAAGTGGTGGGAGGTGGTGGAGGGGGACAGAGGAGAGAATTAAATGTTCTGAAGAGGTTACGCATGTCTGGAGCGCTGTTGATCTTGTCGTGGAAATGTGAGGATTTGGCAGTGTGGACTTCAGCAGAGAAAGATGATAGCAAGGACTGATACCTACTCAGGTCCGACGGATCGTTTGATTTGCGCCATTTTCTCTCTGCCGCTCTGAGTTTGGTCCGATGTTCACGAAGAACCTCGGATAACCAGGGGTTAGAAGGGGCAACCCGTGCTGGGCTGGAGGAGAGAGGACAAATGTCGTCAAGACAAGAGGTTAAGGTCTGGCATAGAGTGTCAGTAGCTGCATTCACATCCAGAGATGAGAAATGGGTAGGTGAGGGAAGAGAGGAGGATACTACAGAGGACAGATGTGAGGGAGAAAGGGAGCGTAGGTTTCGTCTAAAAGTAACCGGTAAGGGGGTTGATGGCACATGGGTATCAAAAAGTAATGTAAAAGAAATGAAGAAATGGTCAGAGATATGTAGTGGTTGCACCAGAATGTTATCTGCAGTGCAATTGTGTGTGTAAATTAAATCAAGTTGGTTGCCTGATTTGTGCGTGCTAGAAGTGGTAAGGCGTTTGAGATCAAATGAAGCTAGGAGTGAATGGAAGTCTGTAGCATAAGGCTTGTCTAGATGAATGTTGAAATCGCCAAAGACTAAGAGTGGAGTGCCAACCTCCATGAAAGAGGACAGCAGCCCGTCCAGCTCCTCTAGGAAGGTGGCTAGAATTTGGCCAGGGGGACAGTAAATTACCACAATCTGGAGTTTTATAGGAGCTGTTACAGTAATCGCATGACATTCAAATGAGTTGTAATTGCATAGGGGAGAGTGGGTTGAGTATGTCCAATTCTTTGAAATGAGCAGTCCAGTACCCCCACCCCGGCCAACTTGACGTGGGGTGTGAGAGAAAGAGAAATTGTTAGAGAGAGCAGCTGGGGTTGCTGAGTCTTCTGGACGAATCCAGGTCTCAGTCAAGCCCAAGATGCTGAGCGTGGATTGTAAAGAAAAAGCAGAAATGAAGTCAGCTTTGTTGACCGCTGACTGACAGTTCCAGAGACCCACAGAGAAAGAAAGAGGTGCGGTAGAAGATGTAGAGATAGGGCGCAGGTTAGCAGGATTACGTTGCCGTTTGCATGTGATGTTAGAGCGTGGTTGAGAGATAACCGGAATGGTTTGGAAACACATGATAGAGGTGGAAAGGAAGAGGACAGAAAAGGAGAGTGTGTGAGGGAAGATAGAAATGATACTTAAGTTCGTTGCTCGGTTAAAGTCGCGCAGGAAAAAGTCGTTCGTCTTTACACTCGTCGGTCTTCACACGAGGAGGCTGAACACGACGCTTCCGCAGACGCTTCCGCGTCAGCGCACAGATATCAAATAAATACACAGTTTAACAGACTAGAGTGAAAACAGCTGTGGCCGGCTTCTGATTAGCCCAGCCAATAGCCCAACGGAGTGCTAATAGCTCAAGACGAAACTAACACTTAGCGCAAGGAGCAAATGCAAATGACACAGGCTCCTTCTTAGCCGAGGCGCAAATTATTATAATTACCAGTAAGTGCAATCAACAATATCAACCTCAACGAAAAAGCAGAATAGAAATAGGTAGGAAACGAAGTATTCCTTCCTAGCAGCAAGTAAATAATTAAAACAACAGATCTACCAACAAGTATTACAACAACACTTACGCGCTGCCGTCCGTCTCTTCTGGTGACTAATCGGCTTCTCCCAAGATTTACTCTACTTATCCAGCCCTGTGCAAAGCATGATGGATTGAATTGAATTGAATTGAAACAGTTGCGTTTTGGTTCAACTCAATATTTTTATTTTGAAAGAACATAAATGATTTTACTTGTGTAACCAGGAAGTGGATGTCCCCTTCCCATCATGCTTTGCACAGGGCTGGATAAGTAGAGTAAATCTTGAAATAAAATGTTATTTTAGGCATTTTTTATTAAGATGATGAAATTGAGAGACTTGTTAATGTTTAATGCTCTTTTACGTTTGTATTTAAAATACTTTCTGGTTTGTTAGTGTTTTTGGGGGTTACCATTGTGGTAAAGTGTAGAGCATGTGCTTGGATTGAGGACCTGCTAACATGAATCAAAGTTGTTTTAATTAAAAAAAAAAAAAAAAAAAAAAAAAAAAACTACTTTGGGCATGTCATGCATGTATCAAAACCATCTTATGGTATGTCTAACAAGTTGGCTAATGCCTAAAGTTAACTAAATCCAATGTATAATTTGTGGACTCAACTCAATTACGTTTCATCGCATGAATTTGTTTTTTATGAATTGGGGCTACACATATTTATTGGATGGAAATCCTGCCCTCAATTAAATTGAGTTCTTCCAATGAATTATTTTATTTATTTATTTATTTATTTTTTATTTTATTTTATTTTATTTTATTTTATTTTATTTTATTTTATTTTATTTTATTTTATTTTATTTTATTTTATTTTATTTTATTTTTATTTATTTATTTATTTATTTATTTATTTATTTATTTATTTATTTATTTTTTGAGTGTATTTTAAATGTAAATTACAAGATTCTAAGTTTTTCCTGAAGAATAAAAGATTGGACATCTTGGCGCATATAGTTAATCTGAAATGAGCGGTCAGGATCAGAAGAAGCTCTGCATGGGTATCTGTGGATGCGCAACACTGTGTAAAAAAGAGACTGGGTGAATGAAAAGAAGACATTACATGACCTGACTAGCAAAGAGATAAGAAGCAGAAAACTGAACAGAACAGACCAGACTATTAGAAATAAGCAGCTCATAAGAGTTATACAGTAAACAAAGCAAAATGATCCTTCAGTGCAAACTGAACATTGTTTACAACTTTATTACCTGTAATCGAGCCCCAGCCAAGAGAAGAATACGATTCTTTACAAACTGGTTCTTTCAGACAGTTTGTTTCAATGCACTGGTTCAGTTCACGAGTTTGTTTACATAAACATGCAATGACGTAACGTATATGCAATTATATCATTAAAGCACCCAATAATGATGTGAAATGTGGATGTTTTACATGTCTAAAGCATATAAAGTGAATAAACTACAATCTTCATCAGCTCACATTTTTACATAAACAATGAGAAACCATAAAACACTTTCATTCAAGTGCATGACTCCGGTCCGAGTCGGAACTGTTTTCTCAGTTCAGTGACTGTTGGAGTAACTGGAAAGCTGAATGATTTGGCAAAAACTGGCATCAGGATCATATACACCAGTATATTGGCTCATTTTGAATTAATAATGTTCAGTTTCTTGCACAAACCAATCTTTTTTTTTTTCTTCATAAGACCTCAATCTATCTTCAGGAACCAATGATATTAAGTTTGTGTTCCTTAACAATTTTATTTTTATTTATTTATTTTATTTTTTTGCATTGCATTGCATTGCATTGCATGAATTACCAAGGACCACAGTTTCAGCTTTAAGGTTCTACTGAAGAAAAAAAAAAAGTCACCTACATCTTGGATGGCCTGAGGGTGAGTAAATCAACAGCAAATTAATTATTTTTCAGTTAACTATCCCTTGAACGGAATCAAACCTCATGCTAATCATTAAAACTGCTTCCTGTCTCCTAACACAACTGTTTCTACTTCCTGTAGACAGATTTAATTGGGAGTTATAAACAGCTGCATGTGTGACACACAGCACTACCTGAGACTGAAGATGCACGTAGGAAGAGTCTAGTTTTATTTATGACCATAGTGCGACAGTCAACAACAGACTGACAGCTATGTACACAGTGGAAATATGTGGAATTTTTTTATTGACCTTCACCAGATTAAACATGTTTTCTTATAAAAATGGACATGATTCAGATGATTTCTTATAGAAATGCATAAAAATTACATTATACAACAGTGTCAGCTGAACTGAGGTTTATTTATGCAAATAAAGGAATAGTTAATCCATCCATCCATTTTCCAAGCTGCTTATCAATTCTGTCATTATTCACCCTTATGTAGTTTCAAACAGGTGTGACTTTCTTTATTTCAAAATACAATATGCAAAATTAGTAAATGTACTACTTACTGTATAAAATGTCTACTTCTCCTTTTGTTTCAAAAGAACACCATTGAGAACAACATGAAAAAAGGCTGACAGAAATATCATTTTTGGCTATTCCTTAAAAAAAAAAAAAAAAAAACTTACTTTAAAAAGCTAGCATGCCTACTACGTTTTAGCCATTAAGAGTAATTAATCATCACTGGCTATGTGCCACACGAGGCCTCCATTAAACATTCCCCTTAAAAACACTGACAGCATTTACTCCTTAGTTATATCACACAGGAGAGTACTTGTTTTTCCTGTCTGAGCAACACATACAGTAGCAAGCTGAGATGACTGCACACACTGTCTTGACACTGTTCATGATGTGTCACCTCATGCACTTACATGATGGCTGTAAACAATATTTATGTTCTTGTGGATCGTTATTGGCCTCTGCCTGGTTCTCTGAGGAGAACTGCTAATGCTTCTGAACACAGAGAGGTAAATAGCACATGAATGAACTAACAAGGTCTAGAAGACCATAATACTGTAGTCGGTAAGAAACAGTGTCATAACACATGAGTAAGTTCATACTTACAGTGATGACTTACAAAACAAGCACAGTAGAATCGGTTATTATTAAAACTTATTTGATTAAATGAGTCATTTGAGTTATTGAATTTATCTTTCTACATTTTTCCATCATCCTACATTACTGCTGGTTACACATTCAAGTATAAAACTGCAGGATCTATATCCTTGACAGGAAAATTGTGTGAAAGAAAACAAACAAACAAATAAATACATAAATATAAATAACTAAATAACTAATAACTAAATATAAATTATATATATATATATATATATATATATATATATATATATATATATATTTTTTTTTTTTTATTTATATATTTTTTTTTCCTTAAATAATGAAAATTTTAACTTGTTACAAACAATTAAATAAATAAATGCACTTTGTCTTACTGAACTGTCAATATTAGGCTTGGATGGTTTCTAAAGCAATGGAATGTAAACGTGCATATAGGTATTTTTCCACTCTTTTTCTTGTCATATCTTGTTATATATCTCAGATTTTTTTTGAAACACAATGGCTTCTCTTCTGTGCACTCCAATTTTGTTTTGCCGTTAGATTCTGTTGCTTTAGAAACCACACAAGCCTGGACCACCTATCGCTTACAGAACTGCCGAATAGCTATACGCTCAACATGCGTCAGTACATATCTTGACAATTTGATGGCATTACGCTATGAACCACAGAGAGAAAAGAAAGGTCATTCTCAGATCAAAAAATGCTTGACTGAGTATCATGACACATATCTCACTCGGTGAGAGCATTTTCTCCATTGTATCAGAAGCAGCACATTGAGTTGAATATTTGGCTTAGGTATGCCAGCCATCAGATTTTCTTCATAACTCACAGATGCTAAATACATCTCACCATATTAAAATGCCACATATTCCACATATAATTCCATGTATTATGTATTAGTATATTAGTAAAAACTACCATTCAAAAGTTTTTTTTTTTTCTTTTCTTTTTTATTAATTGTTTTATTATTTACTTTTATTGAGCATGGACACATTAAATTGACCAAAGGTCACAGTAAAGACATTTATAATACTAAAAATATAGATTTATTCATAATAATATTTTGATTTTAATATTTAAATTTTCCATTTAAAATATGTTCTTTTGAATATCAAAGAATCCTGATATATTGAAAAAGAAAATGTATTTTAATTGTAATAATATTTCACAATAATACTGTTTTAGACTGAAAGGAATCTGTCTGATAGCTACACTATATAGCTTAACTAATAAACAGATCAGAACTGACAAGATCATTTTGGCAGTGATAGTGTTATGAAAACTTCAGGAAACAGTTAAAATAAATACATAAATAAATAAACAAACAAACAAACAAACAAACAGAAATAATGTCAAAAATAATGAAAAACAGAGCTTTTACCTGAATGACTTCTATATATAACACCACATTTACCTTCACAAATTATGGCTACTGAGGCAATGGTACCAGAAATACCAGAAAATTCAGACAATTCACATTTTCTGGTCTTGAAATTAAGTATCAAAAAAATGGGCATATCTAGCAAAACGAATGAGATGTCAGGCCCTCTACGTTTCAGAACTCCAACCTGAATTCATATTGAATTGTGAGAAGTGAAATTGTGTGGTTAGCATGTACCGAAGAAAACATTTTGTACATAAGAGGTCACATATTACTAATACAAATATGTGATGCTACATCCAAATTACCCCCATTTAAGATAATATTTACAAAGCTGAGAGTGAAAGGGTTTTCGTAGAGACTAGTGCAGTAGGCACGCCATCAAAATTTCACGAAAATAAGTTATAAAATCATTAGAAATTATGGGAATATGGGCTTCATCTTCTAAAAATGATCTTGGAACTAGCTTAAGTTTGACTTGAGGCTCCTAATGTGTATAAATACTTTTAGGCCACTGTATAATAGTGTATCTCACACTCTCAATCCATGAAGGCCACATATGCCTAGAAACAGATGGAAATTCTAATGAGGATTGTATTCATTGCTTTATACATCACTCATTGGCCAAACTGTAAAGCATTTGCCCAGAGTTATTGAAGTCTCAAACAGCCTCATATCCAACTGCAAACTTACAAATGACACCAGGATTGAGGCTACCATTGTGCTTGTTATGCTCTGGGTCAAGAGGTCAAAATATATTGGACAGTAATATCATTCCGCAATTTGCCCGTGAGGCTGTGACCATGAGACCCTTGGAGGAGATTATGTGAGAAAGCATTCCATCAGAAGCCACTGTTTTGGCCAACGGTATGGGCACAGAACCAAAGCTAGAGGTACTGTATAAGACAGATAAAGAAAGTATCTTTATGATGAGTTAGTTACGTAGCGGTGAGGAGCGAGGTGGGGAGAGGAGAGGAGCGATTGTGCCTAGAGCAAAATGTGTTTTTAAAGTGAAAGCGAGTTTTCTCTTCCTCCAAAATTGTTCTGATACCACTCACAAGCATAGAGGAAAGCAGGGAGTAACACCATTTTAACCAATTATACATGAGTTACAAGATGAAATCCCAATAATACCTGACCACCATCCTCCTAATGCTCGAATATACACTGTACGATTTTGGGCTGTCCCAGACAAAAGATGACCAACGTGAAAACTAGGAAACATACCCAAGATACAGGCTACTCAATACTGGTCAGTTGTAACTGACACGAAGGATCAGCGAATGAAACTGACCATATATCATTAACTTAACATGACACAAATGTTAGAAAAGAAATGGATAGTGAGATCATTGCGTGATGACTTAAGGAAACTTCTTTTTTTTTTTTTTTGAACTGGTTCATTGATCTGAATGGCACGAAAGAATCAGTTTGCCAAAATAAATCGGACTTTGCATCACTATCGCAGAGTGAGGTTTGTAATGATCTTATAAAACTGCTGAAATCGCACAGCCTGTAGAAGTTGACAGACACTTTGTACAAATATAAAATATTGATATGACCCCAAAAAATAAGATATTTAAGTAAGATTAGCAAGATTTCAACAGCTGATATATAGCGATAACATTCACAGTTAAGTACATCAGGTATTCATGTAACTAATGAAGAAACCTCTCAAAATCATATTTTCCCATTCACAGGCATAAACAGGAGATCAACAAGGTAATTCCTAAACACAGGGTAGGTTAACATCTACAGGTAAGAATCCTAAAACTAATGTAGTAATCAAACTTGACTTTCCAAAGAATGAGGAAAATTGTCGTTCATAGGAAACGCCAATCAGATAAATGCAGGTAATAATACACTACTAATAATCAACGCTGAATACAGGACTTTCACAGTCCTCAGAATCCAAGATCAGCATGTAGCAGACAGGTGAGTAAATCCTCTCGCAGACAAACAGAAGATGAGTCCTCATTTTCAAGAGTCTCTAAGAAAGCCAGACCGTGTGAAAGTGCTGTTTAAGTGCAAGTTCAAATGAGGTGCTAAAGAGTGCAGTGATCAGGATCAGGTGTGGGTGATTGATAGCTGTGGTAACAGCTTGGCTGCATCTGAAAGCTGAAAAATGCTGTCTTCGAAGGATGCATTGCAAGGTAGGAAGGCATCAAGGCATGTCCAAATTCAATGTTAGTTTTACTTCCTTTCTCCTGAGATGCCTTTGATATCCCACAATCTTGTGAGTTTAGTTCCGTGACATTGGTTTATTCACCAAGTGTATAGTCTAAATGCAGAGATCGGTCACTTTTAAATAATATGTAGCCTGTTATCAAAAAAAAATGGATGTAGTCAAGAAATCGGAATTGGGCATCAAAACCTGCAGTATAAATGTGGCCTAAAGCTGCATTAAAAATGATAAAAAAAAAAAAAAAAAAAAAAAAACAATTAAAAAAGAGGAAGAAGAAAAAAAAACTTCTGTTGTATGGAATTTGTAAATGGCAGGGAAAAGCACATGAATGAACAGATGCCAGTTAACAATAGAATGAATAGAAAGACATTAATTAGAAACTTTACCCCACAGTGCTGTTTAACAGATGGATTTACTCACTGTAGAGTATTGCTGCTCTACTATGTCAAATAAAAGAATTTGGGAGATATTGTTAATATTTGTATTAATAAGTGTTAATATTTAAACATACAATCTTTGACCAAGATCCTGCAACTGAATTAAAAATGAATAATAGTAACTGAACAAACTGTGCTATATACTGTATTATTTTGCTTACGGGCATCAGCTTGTACAGTACACAATTCAAAATGAAAGGTCATCGTTTTCTTGACAGGAATGAAATGGAATGAAACACAATTTTCACAGTATTGCTTTCTGTTTGCTTCTCTTTAGCAATAATGGACAGAAGGGCAATTATATGTGTTTGCTGTATGCAAAAAGAATTTCAACTACCTCTGGTTGAAAGATTTTTTTTTTTTTAAGCATCCTTGTGATAGCTGAAAAATACTTTATACACACATATTTTGGTTACTCTTTATAATAAGGTTCATTAGTTAACATTAGTTAACAACATTAGTAAACATGAACTAAGAATGAACAATATGTCTACAGCACTTATTAATCTTAGGTAATGTTAATTTCAGCATTTACTAATGCATTATTAAAATCACAAGTTGTGTTTGTTAACATTAGTTAATGCACTGTAAACTAACATGAATAAACAATGAACAACTGGGTAACATTTTACAATAAGGGTACATGCATAATCATGTACTAATGCCTAAATTAATGCTTAATTCATCAAATACAAATGATTGTTAAAGTTGTTAACTAATCATGAATTAATGAAGAGCTATCCTTAATTACAACTGGAGTCATATGGATTCACGCATGAATAACGGCCACCTTAACTACATGTTAGTACATGTTTGACAGTTAATGCATTAATTAACATTTATGGGTAAACTAAATCAAACAGCCTTTTTAAGAAATAATAAGAAATACTCCGACTTTGAAATAAATTAAAATAATTTAATACTATATATATATTTTTTTAACTGTTGTTAAAAAAAAAAAAAAAAAAAAAAAAAAATAGCTTTTTACTTCTTCAGCTTTGCCATAAAACATTACTGGGTGGAAAAAGATTAGTTGATCCTCCTCATCAAGTGTAGAAAATATGAAATACACTAATAACTGATCTTGTTTTGTGTTGTTCTATTTCCCTTTAAACTCACCCTGCTGTGATGCATAAACAGCTAAATAAAAATAAAACCTCAAAATCCACAAAGAACATTTGTAGAACAATCCTAAAGAAATTCCCAAACCAGAAACAGTTCACTGTCCATCCAAACGCAGGCCGTGATGATACTGTACCTCCGCTGTATCTCCACACACCATCTCTTAACCGGGCTGAATACTCACTGTGTTAGTACATGCGTGTTTGATAGTAAGTATAAAATAAATCATGAGCTGAGTTTAGTAGGTAGTTAACAATGAATTAATTATGATTGGGCCCCCTCAAGTAAAGTCATGGCAAAATAATGCATTAACAAGCCATGAGTTAATGTTAGTGCATGGGTAGTTAATAATTAGTTAACTATTGAGGGCCCTCTCAAGTAAAGTCATGTAAAAATAATTCATTAACAAGCCATGAGTTAATGTTAGTGCATGGGTAGTTAATAATTAGTTAACTATTGAGGGCCTCCTCAAGTAAAGTCATGTCAGAATAATTCATTAACAAGCCATGAGTTAATGTTAGTGCATGGGTAGTTAATAATTAGTTAACTATTGAGGGCCCTCTCAAGTAAAGTCATGTCAAAATAATGCATTAACAAGCCATGAGTTAATGTTAGTGCATGGGTAGTTAATAATTAGTTAACTATTGAGGGCCCTCTCAAGTAAAGTCATGTAAAAATAATTCATTAACAAGCCATGAGTTAATGTTAGTGCATGGGTAGTTAATAATTAGTTAACTATTGAGGGCCCTCTCAAGTAAAGTCATGCCAAAATAATGCATTAACAAGCCATGAGTTAATGTTAGTGCATGGGTAGTTAATAATTAGTTAACTATTGAGGGCCCTCTCAAGTAAAGTCATGCCAAAATAATGCATTAACAAGCCATGAGTTAATGTTAGTGCATGGGTAGTTAATAATTAGTTAACTATTGAGGGCCCTCTCAAGTAAAGTCATGCCAAAATAATGCATTAACAAGCCATGAGTTAATGTTAGTGCATGGGTAGTTAATAATTAGTTAACTATTGAGGGCCCTCTCAAGTAAAGTCATGTCAAAATAATGCATTAACAAGCCATGAGTTGATGTTAGTTTATGGGTAATTAATGAGTTAGTTATGATGGGCCCCTCAAAATCAACTCATGACACGATGCATTAACAAATCATCAAATAAAAACCATTAAACATGCTGTAAGAGTCGTCTTTATTCCTTTATACCACCAGTACAACAAACAACGATAAAGGTTATTTATAGTCCTTTTATTATTTATTCACATTATATATGGAGTCAAAAGAAAGTCCAGACTTGTAAAGACACACATAAGGTCAAATATAAAGGTAAAATATGTGCAGTCCAAAAGCTAATGTTAATCGAAGCATACAATCAAACGATAAAACAATGCTGATACTTACTGTACACAACTTACTAAAGATTAATTAACTAAATGATTAATTCGGTATAAAAAAGCAGACAACTTTTATTAGATTAAAATGCCAACATTACCGTAATAAGAAACGCACTGAACAGCGCATAGAGTGCGCCACTAATGAGCATCCAACCAGAAACAAACCCTACATACTGTAGTCCCGTTTATT
The DNA here is from genome assembly GCA_039654775.1 of Spinibarbus caldwelli. Taxonomy (NCBI): domain Eukaryota; kingdom Metazoa; phylum Chordata; class Actinopteri; order Cypriniformes; family Cyprinidae; genus Spinibarbus; species Spinibarbus caldwelli. The sequence continues at coordinate 25,137,500 of CM077247.1, read as the reverse complement.
CGTAAATATTAAAGTATTAGTGAAAATATTAAAGTATTAGTGCCATTAATTAAACAGATCTGTTAGCTCAAACATGGAAAACAGACTAATAACTATCACTAATATTTTGTATTTGTTTATGTTTAGTCATAACGTCAGTATTTAGGGTTTGTTTCTGGTGGCACACTTATTAGTCTCGGACTCTAGGCGCTCAGGGTTTGCTGGCATTTTAATCTAATAAATGTTGGCTGCTTTCGTAAGCAGAATTAATAATTAAATTCATGTTTGCATCTGTGTTTTATTGGAAGTTATGTACAGTAACTAATGGTATTATTTTGTTGTTTAATATTGTATGCTTCGGCAAAGACTACAGAATACCCAAGACGTGATACTCGTATAGTTTTGAATGAGGAAAAATGCAACGCTCAATATGGCCGCTCTATCAAACGAAGCCCCGCCTTCTGAATAAAAGAGCCAATCGCTAATCGGTAAAGTCAACAGTCAGCGCTCTGAGACGTTCGCTTAGAACTGCGGATGCGCACTGGCTGATCTAGCCTGAAAAATACGCTTTTTATAATGCTATTTGAGCAAAAAAAAAAAAACAACATTTATGATACAGTTGTTGTCAGATTTCTTTGGTGATTTCAAATATGAAATTTAATCGTAAGCTTAGTGAACAGTTTTGGAGAATTTGATGTTTCCCCATTCAAAGAGATAGGAGCTGCACTTGCATGCCCGAGAGGCGTTTCAAAGATGGCCGCCGAGTGACATGACTTGTCTTAAAGAGACTTTGGCTTCGGTTAGCATTAGCTTCTGAAGGTGCCACATTTTACCTTATGTGTGTCTTTACAGGTAAGTTTGGACTTTCTTTTGAGTCCATATGTGATGTAAATAAATAATAAAAGGACTATAAATAACCTTTATCTTTGTTTGTTCTACTGGTGGTGTAAATAAATAAAGATGACTCTTACAACATATTTAATGGTTTTTATTTGATGATTTGTTAATTAATTATCCATAAACTAACATTAACTCATGGCTTGTTAATGCATTATTTTGACATGACTTTACTTGAGAAGGCCCACAGTAGTTAACTCATTATTAACTACCCATGGGCATGTCTTGAGGATTGTTCTACAAATGTTCTTTGTGGATTTTGAGGTTTTATTTTTATTTAGCTGTTTATGCATCACAGCAGGGTGAGTTTAAAGGGAAAGAGAACAACACAAAACAGACAAGACCAATCATAAAGCAGAAGATGTCAAAATATGTCAAATTCTTTTAATTTATTTCAAAGTTGGAGTATTTCCTATCATTTCTTAAAAAGGCTGTTTGATTTAGTTTACCCAAAAGTTAATTACTGCATTAACTATCAAACATGTACTAACATGTAATTAAGGCGGCCGTTATTCATGCGTGAATCCATATGACTCCAGTTGTAGTTAAGGATAGCTCTTCATTAATTCATGATTAGTTAACAACTTTAATAATCATTAGTATTTGATGAATAAAGTATTCATTTATGTATTAGTACATGATTAGTCATGTACCCTTATTGTAAAGTGTTACCGGCACTCAGTGATAAATTAGTGTTAAAAAGGCACAATCATTTTTGAAGCCAACTTTTTTTTTTTTTGGAATATGCATTTCCACGAGTTTTCAGATGCAAAATTTATGGGAGGAAATTATTTAAACGTATTTTATGTATGCTTTTTTAGTAGATCACCCACACCTGATTTTCCTTGACTTTCCTTATTTGCATCCTTATATTAATTTGCATTATTCTTGGTAGATTGTGTTGGTCATTATGGAAATGATCTGGCTGCTTTTGTGTTCTTGAATTCACACAGTGTCATTAATCACCTGCAGAACTTTCCACTCCATTTGGTGCATTTATGGGATTGTGCTCTCTCATGCTAATTTGTCCTGTTTAGTAAATCTGGCCCTAAATGTACAATAGATTTAGTTGAATAATAATAATATAATAATATAATAATAATATAAAGAACTATTTTTAAGACCTAACGCATGAATAGTCAATGACATATGAATTTTCTTCTGAATGTTTAAATGTATATTCACCAAAATGGGCAATATACTTGCATGCTTTCGGTGGTTTCAGTTTATCAGTGCTTTTTCCATAATACAGAGAGAACTTGTGCACATGGTTGCCAGGTTGGGAATATTAAGTAAACCACTGGGTATAATCAACTTAAAATAAAAAATCTGATTGAGGGATTTAAAATCTTAGCATCTGGCAACCACAGTCATGAAAGCTTGTGGAGGCTTGTTATCAATGCAAAATACACAAGTGATAATTAAAATGAAAAGTTTTCAGGTTAAATAACCAGCAAGCGAATATCACATAAGATTATGTTTAATAAATCGAGAGAAGCAGAAACTGTGATCACGTAAAATACGATTTATCATGCTGTCTTATGCCTTTGTCTAACATACACTGCATGCAGCTTACACGCACACACGCACACACACACACACACACACACACACACACACACACACACACACACACACACTTTTCCGGTAACAACATCCTTGTGGGGACATTCATAGGCGTAATGGTTTTTCTACTGTACAGACCGTATATTCTATTGCCCAACACCTAAACTTAGCCGTCACAGGAGACTTTTTGCATTTTTAGATTTTCAAAAAACTTAATTCTGTGTGATTTATAAGCTTCTTTACCCGTGGGGACCTCAATTTAGGTCCCCACCGTGACACGAGTCCCCATAAGTCTGTGTGTATTCAGGTTTAAGTCCCCACCTGAATAGAAAAACAGGTACACACACACACACACACACACACACACACACATATTAAACTGAAGTGCTTTGATAGTGGGTTAATTAACTCCACCAAATGCTTAAAATGGGGTTAATGAGATATATACAACATAAACATAATATTATAATTTACATCTGCAAAAAAGGACACAACTAAGTTACATACTGTACTACTCTGAATGTTCCAATAAGTCCCATTCTGGATGTATTTTTCCGGTAACAACATGCTGTCCCAACATCAACCAATTAGACTCCAAGTTAGCACACAAAATGCTGCCATAACCAATCAGAAAAAAATAAAATAAAATAATAATAAAATAATAAAATGAGTGGGCATCATTTGTATTTTTAAAAAGTTATGTGTGTAAAACTTTTTTTAATGAGGAATAAATTACTGTTTGCACCTTTAAACCCTTTCACTTTTTATTTATTGCATTGTAGGCAGCAGTATCTCCCTTCCCCCAACACTTCTCAGTTGAGATTGATGACAAGAGAACGTTAGTGCACTCACTTTAAAACTAATCACGAGCTGCCAATCTTACACAGGAGCCTGAAGCCCCCAGTGGCCCTCGGCAGTAAATAACACATTCTGTCTGACTCCCACTTCTTGTCCCATGGCCAATTTAATTCTTCCTCTGTCTCTTCTGTTTGATTTGCATTCACTAGTGTAACATTCTCTCTCTCTCTCTCTCTCTCTCTCTCTCTCTCTCTCTCTCTCTCTCTCTCTCTCTCTCTTTTTCTCTTCCTCTCTCTCTCTCTCTCTCTCTCTCTCTCGCTCTCTTTTTCTCTTCCTCTCTCTCTCTCTCTCTCTTTCTCTCTCTCTCTCTCTCTTCCTCTCTCTCTCTCTCTCTCTCTCGTTTCTCTGTGTCTCTTACTGATTATAGAGTAGCCAGGGGATGACTTGGGTGAATCAGATGCATCATGGAAACAACATTAGCTGTTGCTTGTGGGTTTCGGAAATGGAGATGCAAAGATTACTGGATCCAGTCCAAGGACCGATGTACATGTATCTGATGTTAAAATGCATGTCCTGGTACAAACTGACACTGACCTCCTAAAATTGCTCTGTTGGAATTTCAGTTGTCAGAAACTGAAGGTATAGCATCATGTGCTCACAATATGCAAAGAGCGATAAGAAGATAGGTGTGGAGAAAAAAAAAATAAAATAAAATAAATAAATAAATAAATAAATAAAAAAAAACCTTGACAAAAATACAGCAGGAAACCTTGGATACATTTGAAAGGCCAGAAAGATGGTTGTGGGCAGCTATTAAATACAGTACATATATCTGGCTTTTTTTTAAAACAAAGTCAATTATATCAATTATGAACCATAACTTTTGTTTGATTACATCATTCATAAAACATGTTGTTGTTGTTGTTTTAAGAATGAACTATATTACACTGCCATTTATTCATCATTGGAACTATTAAATTAGCAAAATTGAATTATTAAAGCAGTTTTTTTTTTTTCTTTTTTTTTTTTTGGTAAAATAATTAATTTTATCTCACATTATGTGGAGGCACTCTTATTTCCATTCATAATCATTTGGCTGTCTCATTGAAAAAAATAAAAGGTACACTTATCAACCTAGGATCTTTTTATACATTTACATTCATCCTTACATCCACCATCCCTCAAGCTGCTGGCAACAAAAGCAGAGTTTCTTTTATTTATTTATAAAAGTTTTGCACATTGTTGATTTGTATACATTAAGTATCACTATATAAATGGCAAAGGCCATGGGAGATCACTGTATAATTTTTCTGCGTTTGAAATGTAAATCATTACCCCATAGAGCGGGGACATTTATTCAAAGTGCATTTTTAACGTTGTTGTTGCTATAGTGGCTCTGTACAGCTTGCTGTGCTGAAAATTATTTCCCAGTACCACAATTTCTCAATTTAGTGATTTCTTTCACTCCAGGATCACTTAATGGGGCTTCTCCTACTATCATAGGGCATCTGAAAATTTACTTGATATTACTTGTTTATAAGACTTTTGCAGTCATGATTGTGAATGTGAAATTGTTTAAATATATCACGATTATTTTATGTGTACATTCACTTAATTTCCTACAGGCAAAGCTCTGCTCATAAGTTTACATACATCTTGCAGAATATGCAAAATGTTAATATTTTTTTTATCAAAATAAGAGGGATCATAAAAAAAAAAAAAAAAAAAAACATGCTGATTTTTTTTTTTTTAAGGACTGTCCTCAAGAAGCTATTTCACGTAACAAATGATAAAATATATTCTCCGCAACACAAAACAATAACTGAATTAATAAAAATGACCCAGTTCAAAAGTTTACATACCCTTGAATCACTATGTGCCATTATCTGGATGATCCTCAACTGTTTTTCATCTGCTTTTATGTTTCGCAGGAGACAAAATAAGTACTATCCCAATCATCCAATTCAAAACGTTAAAATTATTAACATTTTGCATATTCTGCAAGGGGTATGTAAACTTATAAGCAAAACTGTACATAATGAAGCAGCAGGTCTCAGTGTTTCCAGTTTCCTCTGCAGTATCACACTCTTTCACAGACAACGCTGGGTGTCTCTCTTGCAGTGCCGCAGTTTCCATCATGATCTAATTATGATATTGAGATGCCTCACAATGTATTGAATCGTACGTATAGCATATTATGAGGCAGTCCCAGCACTAAGAATTACATTCACTACAATAGACTGAAGCCGATCTGTTCCAGCAGTGGATCAAAAATATATCCCTCATGAGAAAGAACCTTTCAGAGGTGAACCAGTCTATCTTCTTTAGAAGATAACACCTGAGACCAAAATAAGCAAAAGAGATACAGCACGAGCTGAGTTCTGGGGACAGAATGTCAGGACTTGACAAATTAGTGCCTATAGCGGTATTTGGAGGGTATTAGTTTTCCAAACAAAACTTGAGTTACAATTATTAACAGAGGATGACTGTGATTTATTGTGTCCAATCAGATGGGATTGTGATTTCTGTATTTATTACAAAGATTGGAGTGCTTCTTGTCTGGATGTGGGTGTAATGGAAGGTCACATGCTCAAGGCTCTGCATTCCTTTTAACAGCATTAATTGAGTTTGATATAGTTCTAAGGAAATAAAATAGTCAATGCAAATCATAACTATTAAATCAAATTAAGAACATTTTAAAGACATGTTTAAGACTTCAAAAAGACTAAAGTTTTAAGTGTGTAGAACTAATGGATGTCTGACTCATCAGTCAATGAAAATATAGCACTCTTTCTTCCATTCATAATCATTTGACTGTCTCTTTGGAAAAAAAAATAATGGTGCCAATTAAGAGATGTTGAAACCATTTTTTTTTTTTTTTTTTTTTTTTTTTAACACTCATCAGACCAATCTTTTCATTCATTTAAATTTATTTAAATGACATACTTGGCCACTCCATCACCTTCACCTTCAGCTTCATCAGCAAGGCAATTGTCATCTTGGCCGTGGGTTTGGGGTCATTATCATGTTAGAAAACCCAGTTTCTGAAGGGAAGGCATCATCTTCTGCTTCAGAATGTCACAGTACATGTTGGCATCCATGTTTCCCTCAATGAACCGCAGCTCCCCAGTACCAGCAGCACTTATGCAGCCCCAGACCATGATGCTACCACCACCATGCTTGACTGTACACAATTTTCTTGGTACTCCTCACCAGGCCGTCACCACACATGCTGGACACCATCTGAGCCAAACAAGTTTATCTAAGTCTCATCAGACCACAGACCACAGGACATGGTTCCAGTAATTCATACTCTTGGACAGGTTGTCTTCAGCAAACTGTTTGCAGGCTTTCTTGTGAGCCAGCTTCAGAAGAGGCTTCCTTCTGGGACGACGGCCATGCAAACCGACTTGTTGCAGTGTGTGGCATATGGTCTGAGCACTGACAAGCTGACCTTTCACTTCTGCAACCTCTAAAGCAATGCTGGCAGCACTCATACGTATGTTTTTTGAAGCCAGCTTCTGCACCTGACACACAGCACAACGACTCAACTTCTTTGATCGACCCTTGCAAGGCCTGCTCCGAGTGGAACCCGTCTTGGAAAACCTCTGTGTGACACTGGCCACTGTACTGTAACTCAGTTTCAGGGTCTTACTGATCTTCTTATAGCCTCGGCCATCTTTGTGGAGAGCAACAATTCTAATTCTCAAATCCTCAGAGAGTTCTTTGCCATGAGGTGCCATGTTGAACATCCTGTGGTCAGTATGAGAGAATTGAACTCTAAGCACCAAATTTTAACTGCTCTAATACAAGATACACAAATTTGTATAGTCCTGTTAAGCAGACAAAAACATGTACATGATGAATAGGACATGTGGCTTTGCATGGTTAAACAACGTATATCTGTTATCACTTAGGGTGTACTCACTTTTGTTGCCAGCTATTTTGACAATAATGGCTGTGTGTTGAGTTATTTTCAGAGGACAGTAAATCTACACTGCTATACATGTTGCACATTGACTACTCTAAAATAAATCCAGGTTTAATTTTTATAGTATTGTCCCTTGAGAAGTTATAATAAAAAAGTTGCTGAAATGTGAGGGGTGTACTCACTTTTGTGAGATACTGTATATGTGAAATACTTTTAACATTACATGTACTATAGTGTATACACGTACCGTACATTTGGAGTAATTTTTTATACTGGATGAGATATCAGCAGTAATTTCAGTCACCAGTTGTTATTTTACCTATAAAGTTGGTTAAAAAGCTCCAAATCCGTAATAAAAGTACAAGGAATTTAGCTTTAGTTACAGTATTTAATACAGGTCAAAATAAATGAGAAGCATTATGAAAAAAAAAAAAAAAAAATTAAAAACAAATAAATAAATAATAATAATAAAAAAAAATTATATATATATATATATATATATATATATATATATATATATATATATATATAATGCAATCACACACATTCATGAATGAGATTCAATTTTTTTTAGACAACGTCCTCAGTGAAAATTATTCCTGATTGAATAGGACTCATGATGAGGATTTCCTCAAAAAGCATGTCTCCTCCTCAACAAACGACGAAATAAAACCTTTTTTTGAAGTAATCAGATCGGTTGCTTTTTAGGGAGAAGCTGAGTATGAGCATCACACCCAGGAATAGGCACAGTCTAGCCAAGCTGAGTTTGGCTTGTAAGGCTGTTTGGCTGATCCATAGACAGAATGATTGCCAAGCACAACCAGGAGGTCTGGACAACTTCCAAGACTTGGTTGCGTTTGATCTACTGACCTTCAAGAAGCCCCAGGCAGGTGTCTTTGCCAGCTGAGTACCCAAATGGCAGCACTTTATGGGGCAAATAGGGGAATGGCAGCTCTGATAAGGCCTGCCTGGCGTAACGACTTAGAGATATTTGCCACCGAGGCAGCGGAGGACAATCTGTGAGTGAGAGTTTGTCAGATTGCTCCTGTCACATTACACTAACAGAGTTCCCACTAGACTTGTGTATGTGAATAATTTAGAGGAAAACCACCATCTATTTTGAAGCACCTATCTCAGCTTGGCATTTTATGCAACTAGACATGGTCAAGACGACCATTTTGGGACAGCAGGGAGCCATTACGAACGATATTAGCACTAATTAGGAATGCATATATTGCTGAACAAAATACCAGGGTGCACTGAGGGAGAAGTTTGTTCATTTTTTTCTATGGCGTTGAAGGATGCAGACCACTCTGGGGAAGTGCTCTGGCTCTGACCTGCTTCATCTGCTTTGCATAGAATCATCATCAGATAGTTGAGTTATTAATCATCACACACCAGTGGTGATGCTTGCATTTTCCATATTAGACCACATTAGCAAAATTTTGCAAGCAAAAAAGGCCCATTGTCAATAATGTAGGGATGTATGAAGTGCATCTCACAAAAAAGTCACTTTCAAATCATGCAGATTTCTGTTGGTTAACGTGGCAAATTTGTGTGACCAACTTGAGCCTATTGCAAAATTGGTGTGTGAAAACTTTCACCCTAACGCAAAATGCATGATTGTTTGGTTTCCTAATGAAATGGCTGATTTTGCCAGAGAAAATTTGCAGAACAACAGTACGTTATCGTATAGACTCCAGAAAATGAAATTTGTGACAATGATTTAATATCTAGTTGCCGTAGTCAACAGTCATGAAAACACTGTGTGTGTCCATAGGCAATTTTGACAGATATCATGTGCACTATAGATATCAAGTGTTTCCTGCACATAAGTGTGAGCCATTGCATCTGATAAGGGGATGAATTACTCTAGTGAACTGGTTCTTTTTAAAGAGTCAATCAGAAAGATTCACAAAATTGCCAGACCACAAGACTACACCTGCCAGTTGTAGTATCATATTCACAGTGAGACAAGCTCTCATGGAGACTCGCGAGATCAAACATGACTTGCAAAGAAAAAACAAAAGGAGGATGATCAATGTTGTCAGCTGGTTCTCTTGACGTGAGTTTGTTTTACGAGAAGAAAAATAAAGGAGAAAAAAGAATACAGGTGATATTCTTTCTCACTACTTCCACTTTCGTATCATTTGTGGCTGCTAAGTTCCAGCTCAACATCTGGTTGGCTTGCTCGCTATCTTCGGCTATCGCGGGTATCACGTCAGAGGCAGCCTGATCAAGTGTTATAAATATCAAACACATAATGACACCACACCATTGAGGATTTTTTGGACAATAAGTCATTGGTGTCAAGCCTCGAATCTGGCCATGACCAATTAATTTTGAACCATTTTTGAAACAGGATAAAACCTACATCAAATAGCCACAAAAGGAAGCCGACTTGAAAGAGTTCATGGCATTTTTATCTGTTTAGCTAAAGCTACTGTCTTCAAACAATTTCATCATTCCTGTCACTAAATAGCGTGACCATGGGCCCTATTATACACCCGGTGCAATGCAATGCCAGGCGCAACGCAAGTGTTTTTTGCTAGTTTCAGCCTGACGCAGTTATCATTTCCATGTCCAGTGCCACGTTGTTTGAACAGCAAATGCACTTGCTCCCATCTGTTCACCCATGGGCATGCTGGTCTGAAAACGAGGTGTGTTCAGGTGCATTGTTGGTGCGCTGCTATTTTGAGGCAACTGAAAACGATTGCGCCATTGACCAATTAAAAAGTGGTCTGAAGTCAATGGTGTAGTATTTGTTTTATTTATTTAAAAGGTGCGTTAGTAATATGGGCCTATAGGCGGGTGTACAACGCATGTACACTCTGCTTATTACACACACAGGAATGTGCAGCAGCACACAAACATGTCAAATATTAAAAACGAAAGGATTACACTATAAATGATTATCACGCTCACATTCGAGCACAAGCAAATCCGTTTCCTCTCTGGAGAAGCGTTCAGTCTTTGCTCTTACGAATTCCATCATCTAAATAGTGAATGTGCCATGGTGCAAGCGCAACTGGCTTTTAACTCTTGTGTGGTGTTCATATTTTTGTTACTCAGCCAGTGTTTGTGGGTCTGGTGGACCCGCTGCAGTTTTGCGTTTTTAATTCAACACAATCAAAAATTATATGTTAAAATACTCAACAGATGTTTACTTCATCCAAATTACAAGCAATATAAACAGCATATATGGTCAAAATGCGCCCTTTACCTTTGTTAAATCACATTTATGAATTACAGTGCTATAGCCTTGTGCGGGATTGGCATGGGCAGAAACACAAAACTCACACATACACTCACACTCTTACTGACTCTCTCACACACACATATACGCACGCACGCACACACACACACACACACACACACACACACACACACACACACATACACATACTAATAGCAGTCCCAGACTATAGTAGGACAGAGTGAAGGTACACAGGGCCTAAAATTTCCACTCTTTTATCACTCTTTTATGACCCAAATACCCTGTATGTAATATATCTGTGTATGGAGGGTGTACAATATGTGGGCATTGAAAATTTGTTCTGATAAATGTTATTCACAAATGAGCCAAGGCCAATGAGTATGAGTTTGAAAAAATAATTAATAGCATAATTTTTTCTTTTGATAAAAAGTGATAACGGGTCCCATAGGCCCGAACACCATACAAGGTTAAAGGCAATGGGAGATGAGACTGATGATTGGTTTATTGCATGTTATGCCCAAAGCACACCCATTAAGAGAATAGGTACAACCCTTTTGGACCATGCACCTGGCACGCCGACCATTTTTTCCATCGTTAAACTAGCAAAAGTGGATTCAGACACGCCCTAAGTACACCTGCGCCATTAGCTTCAGACAATGCACTTAGAACGTTAAAATGGGGTCCCGTATGTCCTCCTTTTTCCAGACATATCCTGGCTGAGATTTCTTAATTACCTAAACTGTCTGGGTTTTAAGAAGTAGTTTGACCAATAGCATGCAGGCATTGTACATAATCAACCAATCATTATGTGTGAGAAGGCGGGAACAGAGAAACGTAAAATAATTCCAAAACATATTTTATGAGAACTGTAGAGAGTATGTCAATGGGAAAAGGCATAACCCAGATATTTTAGGCAATTTAGAAATCCTGACCTCTTTTCTGGGAAAAAAAGGATGCATGGCCACCCTATAAGTATTCACATGTCTTGTCTATTTAATTGGCCATGACCATCAACGTTGGACACTCTGCCTTATTGTAAGAAACAATTCTTTGTCACAAATATACCAACATGTATGTGTCAGACCCAGTGTTGGGCACATTACTTTAAAAAAGTAATTAATTACAGTTACTAGTTACTTCTCACAAATAGTAACTGAGTTAGTAACTGAGTTACATCATTATAAAAGTAACTAATTTCCAGGGAAAGTAACTATTGCGTTACTTTAAAAAAAAAAAAAAAAAAAAAAAAAAAAAAGTTCAGATGTCAAATAACTTGGATGCCCCCAATATTAAATATGTTAAATTAATGAAATGGACTCTAAATAGAATAAATTATTATTATAAAACATTGTACATTAATCTACACTATTTATCCACTGACACTTAGCATCAGTCAGTCAAGCATTATAATATGATATTATGATAATTTAGCATTATATGATGATAGAACTTTAGTAATTAGAAAAACCAAGTATGAATGCATATTTGTCATGTTGACTGAACTTAGAACTGGTGGTGGTGCTTAAGATGTTGTTTGTCATTTAGTGTTTCTATAAAAAAAGGGGGAAAAATTGATAAGATAGAACTACTACGAATTCTACTACTAATAACAATATAAAAGGCGCTAAGGATTTATGAGCTGCTTGGTTCATTAATATTAATCACGTAGTTAATCATGTAGCATTCGTTCGAATTGATTTGCTGAAATCAAAACAGGGAAGATAATAGGTGAGTGCCAGCCAATGAGATTGTCATTTGCGCATTAGTTCCTCCCACTACCGGAGAACCCGGCAGTTCTTAAAAGCTGAAGAATTCCAAAGGAACTCATTATTTTGACAGGAAAATACAACAAAGAATATCGTTTACATGTAGCGCGTCAATTCTGCATGTTATGAAAGACTCTCTTGCTCTGTATCTTTCTTTGAGGGTGTGTGAGACAAAGCGACGGCGAGACGTGCGCCTTCCCACTAGAGTTTACGGTACGTCAAATACAGCTACACTGTGCATCCATTCAGATGAACTGAAAAATACAATTATAGTAATATTATAATAAATTATAGTAATGCCGCATTTTATTGTCAGTAACGGTAACGGCGTTATAACGGGGAAACTTATAAATTTATTTGATTACTCGTTACTGAAAAAAATAACGCTGTTAGTAATGTCGTTTATTTATAACGCCATTAGTTCCATCACTGGTCAGACCTGTGTCCTGTCTTGTGTTGTAGTTTTCTGTCCCCTAGACTTAGTTTTCCCTCTTGTATGCCCATATTTGGTTATATTCCTGTTCCTGTCTTTATTGTTTCATCATTAGTTTATTAGTCCCCAGCTGTGTTTGATTAATTATCTAGTTTTATCCTGTGTACTTAAGTTCCTGTCTGTTCAGTTCTGTTTCGTCTGGTCTACTCGTCACACCTCCTGTGTTCCTGTCTGTCTCAGCCCTGCCATGTATTGCCCTGTCTGGATTAAAGACTGTTTATTTTAAAGTTTAATTCCTCGTCTCCTTGTTCCTCGTTCCTCCCGGCTGTGTGCACTATGACAGAAGACCAGACCAATACAGATAGTGAGCGGCACCTTTTATCACCCCGTTTGTTTTTCCGGTTTTTGAAAGTCTTTTGTTTTTCTGTTTTTTGTTTCCCCCCCGCGGCATGGATGTCGCCGCTCGCTCTTCCGCCCAAGCCTGCTAAAGCTAAGCGTGGAGTTCGGTGGGATCAATGCGAGCGCTGCAAGTCCGCTGGCCACTCGTCAGTCAAGTAAGCCAGCCGTTCATCTGTCAAGCCCACCGGCTGCGGCTAACCCAAGCCCGCCGGCCGCTCATCAGTCAAGTTCGCCAGCCGATCCAAAGTCAAGTTCGCGTGCCACTGCTCGCTCAAGCACGCCGGATGCGGCTCCTTCAAGCCCGCTGGCCGTTCTGAAGTCAAGCCGCCGGCTGCGGCTCCCTCTAGCCCGTCGGCGACTTTGAAGTCAAGCCCGCCGGCCGCTCCAACGTCAAGCCCGCCGGCTGCGGCTCACTTCAGTTCCAAAGTTCGCTCCAGTGGATCCAGTTTCCCAGTTTAGGCCAGGAGTGCCATTCCCAATTCCAGAGAGTCCAGTGCAGGCTCCAGCCACTGACCAAGAGTCCAGTGCAGGCTCCAGCCCCTGACCAGAGTCTTGTCATGTCCCCTGAAGTATTGTCCACAGGAACAGTTTTACTCAACCTTGTCTTGTCTGGTCTTGTCTGTTGGGGTTCTCTTGTTGCCTCAATGGAAGCGGTTCCTGAGATCACTCCTGAGAGGGCCCCTGACTCCACGTCCAGCCCAAGGAGGGCTGTTGTGCTCTCATCATGCCCAGAAAGGGCCTCAGATTCCGAGCCTAGCCCTAAGTGGTCTCCTGTTCCTGTGGATAGCCCAGAGGAGGGCTCCTGTTCCTGAGTCTAACCCAAGGTGGGCTCCTGTTCCTGAGTTTGGCCCAGGGAGGGCTCCTGTTCCTGAGTTTAGCCCACGGAGGGCTCCTGTTCCTGAGTTTAGCCCACGGAGGGCTCCTATTCCTGAGTTTAGCCCAAGGAGGGCTCTTATTCCTGAGTTTAGCCCAAGGAGGGCTCTTGTTCCTGAGTTTAGCCCATGGAGGGCTCCTGTTCCTGAGTTTAACCCACGGAGGGCTCGTGTTCCTGAGTTTAGCCCACGGAGGGCTCGTCTTCCTGAGTTTAGCCCACGGAGGGCTCCTGGGGGGGGGGGTGGGGGCTAATAGGATCTTGTCGTGGAGGCCGGGGTGAAGGATGAGGCCACGGCCACGAAGACCACCTGCCATGGCCTCCTGAGCTCCCTGCTCCGCCATGGCTTCGGAGTCCCCTGATCCATGGAGGCCTCCCCCGTGTCTGTGCTCAGGGGCCTCCAGAGTGCCCACCCGCCCTCCCCATTGTTTGTTAGGAGGTGCGTAGACGCGCCTTCCGGGAGGGAAGAGTACTGTCAGACCTGTGTCCTGTCTTATGTTGTAGTTTTCCGTCTCGTGCTCCCCTAGACTTAGTTTTCCCTCTTGTATGCCCATATTTGGTTATGTTCCTGTTCTTGTCTTTATTGTTTCATTATTAGTTTATTAGTCCCCAGCTGTGTTTGATTAATTATCTAGTTTTATCCTGTGTACTTAAGTTCCTGTCTGTTCAGTTCTGTTTCGTCTGGTCTACTTGTTACACCTCCTGTGTTCCTGTTTGTCTCAGCCCTGCCGTGTATTGCCCTGTCTGGATTAAAGACTGTTTATTTTGAAGTTTAATTCCTCGTCTCCTCGTTCCTCCCGCTGTGTGCACTGTGACAGTATGACAACAAACCTATAAATTGCACTGTTTGGTGGTGGCAGAGCATATGTTTGGGAAAATGGCTGAAAATTGCGTTATTCAAACTGAAAGTCCCTAAAGTGTTTGAGTTGAAATTGCTACCCAGGGGACCTCTGTGCTCATGTAGCAGGCAGCTAACAATAAATTATGAGTAGGAGGTTAGAAAAGAGAATGATTTGCATATCAAAGGTCTTTTTTTTTTTTATTTGGCTCAGATTTTTTTTAGGAGCAGTAACTGGGAGCAGACAGACACAGGGATGTGCTGTGATCTGGATGGCAGAGGACGACAATTGTAGCAAGCAGAAAACAGAAAGCTGTTTTTCTTCTGAATCACAGAATCCAATGCAAATCTTTCGCAGTCTTTGTTCTGCATAGTTTTGCCTGTTAGTCGCAGAATAAACGTTAGTCAGAGTACGTTAACTCAGATGATTTTGTTTTGGAAAGTACAAAACTAATGGCTTGTGGTTCAAAAAAGTCTGGTGATTCAGTGAAGGAGTGAGTGAGTTGTTTGATTCAAACCAATTATTCACGAGTTCAAAACTGATCTGTAAGTCTTTAAGGCTGATTCATTTAAAAGAACCAGCTTATAAGACTCATTTGTTTGCACATCAGAGTCCAGTGGTCATGCTGGATTAGTGTTGCTACATGCTATCAGTATGAAACATATTAGAATTATTTCTGAACGATCATATGACACTCTATCCTCCAATTTGATACTGTTAAGTGCTTTGACACAATCTGTATTGTTAAAATCGCTATATAAATAAAGGTGACTTGACTTGACTTGACTGAAGACTGGAGTAATGATGTTGAAAATTTAAATATAAACAAAAATATATTAAAATAGAAAACAGCAATTTTAAATTTTAAGAATGTTTGACAATATTATTGATTTAAATATATTTTTGATCAAATACTTAACTTAAAACTTAACTTGAATAGTATTGTACTTTTGGGTTATCCTGCATCAGCCAAGCAACTGCCATTTATATAAAGGGGGATGCTAACCTTGTTGGTTTTGTCCTTGGGGAACTAACACATGTATAACCACACATATTTCTCAAGCAGGCAAATTATGTTCTGTTGGGAAATGACACTGTTTCTTGAAGTGCCTTTCCAAATAAAATAGACACAACATGAATATATGGAAGTCGGCACAAGGTCAACTTCTTCATCAAATTGATGATCATTGATATTGCTTGATGTGGAGGTTGTCTCTGGGTTAACATGATTCTAGAGATTTATTTAGAGCTATAAAGTCTACTGTAAACCAACAAACCATTAGCCTGCTGACACTGAGCCACTGGAGTAATCGCCTCTTGATTAACTGGATGAGATGCGTCATGAAAAAATATGAGTTCTGAGTGAGCTGATTATGCTGCACCCAAGTGCACCATATCACCAATATAAGTAAATGAGGTCACTTAGAAATGGACGGTAGTTACAGAAAGGGAGTGTTTGAATTAAAGAAGGGCTGGGAGCCCTTAGAAATGTTAAGGGACAATGATTATGAACAAAAAAAGTAAACTTGGGGGAGATATTTGGAGATTAATTTAAATTATAAATTATTCACATTAATTTATAATTTGACAGTCATAGTTTAATTTCATGAGTTTACTGAAAAGGAGTAGTTCACCCCCCAAAAAATGGAAATTTATTTATCATTTACTCACCCTCGTGCTTAATGCACAAAATCACAAACCTCTTTGCTTCTCCGGCTCCAAGCATGAGGGTAAGTTACTAATGAGAATTTTCACTTTCGTGAAGTTATCATTTATTTATTTGTTTTTAATTTTTTTATCAATAATATACTAAAATTTGTATCAGTGTACGTAATAGCCTACAGCCAAAAGATTGTATGGGAAATTTTGAACCCTGCAAAAGCTTCATTTGTCAATAAAGTATTTATTACCGTATATGTTACTCAACATCTGAAAAAAAAAAACGACTTGAAACATGGTAAAACGCCAAGACTGAAGAAAAGAGCATCTAAAAACCCACTGGACATTTTCAACATGGCACTCAGATTTCCATTATCCACAAACAGCAGAGTGGAGTGGATTATGACAGGTCATAAAACTGTCAGGACCTGTCATCTCTTTCTCTTACAGCCTTCTTGCATTTGCACTACATTGGAGTCATTGAAGCCCAGACTCTCTGACTTCTGAGTGCTTCACACCAGACATATCCTGCAGGTAACTTCAAATGATCATCTGAGAATCAATAGCTCTCAGTGGACACCCTATCCCAGAATTCTTTATTCTTCACAGTCATCCTCCCTCACCCATAGATCACACACTGCACATAAAAGCACAGCAGATTAGACAGCTGAAATGTAGCATTATAGCATTCTCCAAGCAATGATGAGATCTGAGAGTACATTTTAACAAATTTAAGGCTAATGAGCAAAGTTGATGACTCTGTTGAATGTGCCCTTTGGGAACACAGGTCATGATAATTAAGCAGCTGATTCTCTCACATTTTGTAGTCTTGTTTAAAGTCTGACGACTCTAGAGAGACATCAAACTTTATTTTTCAAGTTGTTTGGGCTTCTTAAATAAAGTGCTGTGTTAACTTACTGGAATCATAGTGGAGATGAGATTTAGCTTTGTAAGAGTTTTAACATTTACTTTATAAAGCCAACTGATGTTCACATATCTTTTTGCTGTGAAATATTTAATGATTTTGGTAACAAATGTAAGAACAACTTTTATATTGATTGGGATATTTCAAGATGTAAATTTACTGGACTGAAGCAACTAAGGTTTACTTGATTATCAGTAAATCATGATTAATTTACAACGTTGAAATGTGAGTATCAAATATGATGCATCATCTCTCAATCATCATTGTATTGCATTGCATTGAACTCTTGATGATAAAATAAAGCACTTAAATATCATCTTCCTAAGACATGTTATTGTAAGAATGGCAATTGATATTTATATGAATTTTAAGCATTCTGCTATACTAAAAATTTGCATTACAAGCAATCAGGTTACTTTTTGGCCATATAAATATCAGTAATGGCAACAAGTTGTGTAATTAGCTTAGTTTGAGCCTGTGAATTAACTAACTAACTAATTTACTTGTCCTGCAAAGTATAGTCTCAACCCTGCTCCAACACATACCTGTATTTTAAATAACCCTGAAGGACTTGATTAGCTGGATCGGGTGCATCTAATTAGGGCTAAACTCTGCAGGACTGTGGCCCTTCAGGAACTGAGTTTGGCACCCCTGCTTTGCAGGGTTAAACAATTGCTGTCACCTCTGGTGATACTAGCTACACAGAAATTGCACACTTCAGCTTTAAATATCAAGTTCTAAAAGAGACAAAATAAATATGTGTTGTTTTGTCTGTTGTACTGGTTTGCAAGAAAAGGGTCCTTCAGAGACTCATTAAAAAAAAAAGAACAAAGCAACAAATTACCAACAAGATGACATTTTGCTTTTGTTAGGGATACATAAAAGATGTGGAAAGGCTAATTGCAGAACAAATATACACCATTTCTTAATTAATCAAACATCCAGCACCTAGTGTTCTTCAGAACCAAGCTAATTCTGACCTTATTAGTTTGATTCTTAACTTTAACCTAGACATAGAAAGCACAAAAAGACCAGCCGTGTACCTTGCTATCAGGACTTTTTTATTTCTCCCATTCTATGTCATGTATTTATTGTATACACCCAATTTTATCCTATCAAAACACCATCTCATCTGTTATCTCAAGCCCTATTTGTGAAGCATTTAAAGAGCTTCTTGGCCCATTTCTTGTGATTCAGATGTACTGCAATACAAATGTCAAGTGAGATTTTATGACAATCTTTCATTCCAAACCAGATTAAGGGGGTGTGTTTCTACAGATTTTGGCCCGATGCACTGAGAGGGAAGGTGGGCCCAGGAGTCTTCCTCTTGTAGTAGCGCTGAATAAATTTAGCTTTGAGTGGAGCAGGTCTCTGGCGGAGAGTTAATCCCCCAGAGACGCAGAAGGCAAAAGACGGCTCCGTTTCCCCTGGCCTAAAGGGGTGGAGCAGAGAGAGAAAGCCTCCAAAGCTATCTTTAAAAGGATGCTGCAAACCTGAGATAATCGCTTTTGTTCGTCAATCATTGCTTAAGAATGGCTTAAGAGCACATTCTCGGTTTTTAATCTGTCTGAATGCCAAAACTGTAAGTTTAGGAGCAATGCAAAGACATTAGGGTGGTGCCCTTTAGGATGTCTTTCTATGTATATTCTTAGTTCCCAAAGAACTGTCCTACTTTATTGGGAGTGCCTGACTAAACTTTTTTTAAACTAACATTTACCATAAATGAATCAAATCTGAAAATCAATTATTCATTAAGGCATCAAGACACCCCAGGTGAATAGGGAGAAGAGCATTAAACTAATAGATATCACCATACTTTCCAGCTGATTGATGAGAACTGCAAATTTTTTTTTTCTTTACCTGAAATGTTGTTTTCTGAAATGTTGTTTAAATATGCAAATTAGACTCTAATTTGCATACATTTTCAGAACAGAAGTCTGAACTTTGAATATAGCCAGGTTCAATTTTTTTTATTTATTTTTTTTTTCATTTTGTTGACACGTTTGACTCAAAGGTTTTTACAGATGAGAATTTGGATCTCACTCCATATCAGAAATAACAACCAGGAAAAACATATAGATAGGACTCTAAAGTTTGGTTTAATTTGAACTCTTTGTCATGTTCCTCAGACCATTCCTGAGCAATGTTTTCAGTGTGGTTGGTGCATTATCCCCCTGAAAGAGGCCACTGCCATCAGGGAACACTACTGCCATGTACACCACCTAGTCGGCAGCAATCTTTAGGTAGGTGGTACATGTCAAAGTAACATCCACATGAATGCCAGGACCCAAGGTTTCCTAGCAGAACATTGCCCAGATCATAATAACACTGTCTCCGCTGGCCTGCTTTCTTCCCATAGTGCATCCAATTGCCATCTCTTCTCCAGGTAAACAACACACATGTATCTGCCCATCCACCTAGGGTTCATTTCACAAAACAACTTATGTCACAAGTTCCAGCATTACCAATAGAGTTCAATGGAACTAACGACCATAGTTAGCTAATGATGCTTTTGGGAAACTCATCGGTCCATGCAAACTTATTCCATTGCTCCATGGTACAATTCTGATGCCCATATGCCCATTGTAGGTGCTGGACAGGGGATCATCTTGGGCACACTAACCAGTCTGTGTCCACACAGACTCATACATGGCAAACAGAAATGCACTTTGCGTTTCGACACCTTTCTATCATGTCCAGCATTAAAGTCAGTGTAAATGCAATTCAGAGAACTGTTTCTAAACACATTATAAATGTTAGAAATGTATTGCTGAAAATATTGCCTTAAAACCTATCTACTATTCAATGCAAACTTTGTGTGTACATAACAAACAACACATTTAAATGATAAAAAAATGGCTCGTCCTTTACAAAAATTAACCATGATTATATTATAGTAAAAGTGTAGTAAGCATTTTTATTTATTTATTTATTTATTTATTTTTGGCATATTGATTAGCATTTGTACAACCGCAGTTTTAATACAAATACCATGGCTAATCTATGGTTAGTGTTGCAAAACCATGGTTAATTTGTGGTCATGGTTTCATTATATATATATATATATATATATATATATATATATATATATATATATATATATATTTTTTTTTTTTTTTTTTTTTTTGTAGTAGTAGTAAAACCATGGTTAAATATTGTAAGGCTTACAATGTCCCTAAATGAAAGAATAAATAAAAGGTGATGCAGCTTCACAGTAGCAATTTCACCCAAAATAAAAATCCTATCATTTACTCACCCTCATGTTGCACCCATTTGACATTTCCATTCGTGAAACACAAGGATGAGGGATGACAGGATGGTGATTTTAACTGTCAGTATCCAAAAAGCATATAAAAATTCCTATTACAGTATACTATATTTGTGTGTGTTATAACAAGCCTTCTGAGGTTGTAAGTTTGTTTTGTGGGAAAAACATAGGATTGTTTTATGTGGTTATTTTCATTCAAAACTTTGATATTCCCACATCCAAATCTGGTGTGCATGCGATGATGGCTGTTTGTTTACATAAGCATCTACGCCATAAGGAGATAAAGGCGGAATTAACAAAGCTACGCACAGACCTCACTTGTTCTGGCATCAACCCCCCCCCCCCCCCCCCCCCCCAAATAGTGACCATGTAATAAAAACAGTTACTCATACTTGTGTGTGATGTCCCATGTCCTTCACAGATGGACGCTGCAGTGATGTATCTGTTGAACAGACAAAGCAATAGTGACCATGTAATAAAAATAATTACTCGTACTTGTGTGTTGCGGCATTGCTGTCGGATTTAGCATTCTCTTTTAGTTTTAATCTTTCTGAAAATCCTGCGTCGAATTGTGCCTTGTTTGTAAACAAATCTGTGGTAAAATGACGAGAGCAAAGGACCGAGTTCTTACTGTCATGGTCTGGAGCTTCATTAAAAATAAAGTTCATCCACTGTTTCCTAACGTTGGGATCAAAAGGACGGCAATGCAAAGACTGTTTTTCCACAATTCGGCACTGCACAGCATCTTGTTGTCTTCAGAACATCTTTATTGTTTGGTTTTTGCATAGACCTGCGTTTGCCTCCTGTTATGTACTGTATTTGCATGAATCGGTGGGCGGAGCTAAACAGGCAGTGATGTAGAAGCAGGCATTGATCTTTTTAGCCACACTATTACGTAATAGAGTGGTGCATTCCACAAGTTATCATTTTGGCAGATTGGCTTTAATATAAGCTGTTTTTAGACTAACAACAAAGTTTTGAGTTCTGAAACTCACAGGATGTTTTAATAGCACAATGACCTCTTATATGTCAAAAGGTCAAGGGAATTTTGGTTTCTCAGTTTGTGACCCCTTTAACTAAAATTTACCACAGGTCACAGAGAACTCAACCCATCACAATCATATTGCAAACCAACTGTTACCAAAAGATTACATTATTTGAGTACTATAATATTGCAAATTGTTCTTGCAACATAGTGCAACCAGTTTTGTTCTGCAACATCAGTAATCTAGCTGAAAGAAAATTAAATTAAGTAAATAAGACCCAAGATCCCATGGGGAAAACAAATTACCATGGTAAAATAAAACCAAATTATTTACCTAGTAAATGAAGTTAGTGTGACTTTATAATAAATAAGTAAGTTAGTTAGTTAGTTAGATATATAGTAATTTGTTGTATAATGATACAAAATATCTAGCCTGCAAATATTCCACAAGAGTACAGAACTGTGTAGTTATTTATTTATTTCTTTATTTGTTTAGTTTTTAACAGGACAGCCTTTTATACAATGTTTTCTATAGTTTGCACATTTTTTCTGTACATATCTCTGTGAGCTCTGATGAACAATAACATGACACATGAGGCATTGCGTCCACTTCAGGTTCCTGACTGAATGCTTGTGGGTTTGCCTGTTTCAATAGCACAACTAAACCTGACAAATACTCCAGAGAAGGAGTTTCTGCATGGAGTTCAACAAGATGAATGGCTCTTTTTGAAAAAAGCATCTTATACTTTACAATCCCCTGCTTTGCCTCCATAAACATCTACGAGTTAATTCGAGATGGCTTGGAAACGAGACCTTTATTTTAAACAACTTTATAAACTCTGGCAATTTAGACTTTTTATTTGTGACTGAGACTTGCCCCTCTGTTGGTGATAGCCCAGCAGGCACCAGACGTCTATGTAACGTCAGGTTGACGTTGGACATGACGTCGGACAGACGTTGCATTTTAGTTGAAAATGAAAATCGGGTTGACGTCAATATTTGACGTCAATTTGACGTTGACTTAACGTTGGATTTTGGGTGCACAACCTAAAAACAACAAAATCTCAACGTCAGCTGACGTCGGTATTGGACATCAATTTAACATTGACATTAGATGTTGAATTTACGTTGAATTTTGGTCACCCGACGTCGCAACCAAAATTTAACCAAATATCAACGTCTTATGACGTTGTGTGCCTGTTTTGTGCCTGCTGGGAGTAGTCCTTTCTCTGAACTTACTCCTCCTAGTTATACTTTTTTTAAATTCTCCCCGTTTTTCTGGCCGGGGTGGAGGACTGGCATCTGTTTTTAAAAACGATTTCTGTTGCTGAATAATAGAAACGGACACTTTCACAAGCTTTGAAGTTCAGCTTTTTTCATTGGATCAGATGAACTCATTGGTGGTGGCAGAGGTTTATCGTTCACCAAAAACAAATAAAAACTTTATTCCAGAGTTCTCTGGATTTTTAGGGGGTATTCCTCCCAAATTTGACAGAATTTAAATTGTTGGGGATTTTAATATTCATGTTTGTTGTGACTCCACAGTATTAGCCAAATAATTTCTCAGTCTCATTGATGCTTGTGATTTTTGTCAGTGGGTGAAAGAACCAACACATGCTCATGGCCATATTTTAGATCTGGTGTTAACACATGACCTTTCTATTTCAGATGTTCACATTGGTGATTTGAGTTTTTCAGATCATAAGCCTATTATGTTTACTGTTGATATTTATTGTCATACCACTGAAATTATAAGACCTGCAAAATGGTCACCATGGCTAAACAGTAATACTCGTAATTTAAGACAAGTCTGCAGAAGAGCACAACGTAGATGGAAAAAGGATAAACTCCAAGTATCCTATGAAATCTTACGGGAGTCTTTAATAACATATCAAAAAGCTGTGAAAGTTACCAAGTCCAGCTATTTTTCTGAGATAATTTCCAAAAAACACCAATAGTCCTAGAACTTTGTTTAATATCTTGAATTCTGTTTTTAATCCAGCAGGCAATACTTGTCTTGCAGAGTCTTCAACTTTGTGTGAAGATTTTTTGTGTAAAAAATAGAAGCAATTACACGCTCCATTATTTATTTTACTGATGACCCTTCAGATATTTTGACTCCTACTAGGTTTTTTAATTCATTTGAGCTGATTACTATTCAGGGTTTAATGGATTCAGTCGTCAAACTGAAGCCTACTACGTCTGCTCTTGATATTGTTCCTACCCACTTTTTTAAACTTTTTTAAACAGATTTTTGATACTGTTGGGGCCTGGATTCAAGCAATTGTAAATAAGAGCCTTCTTTCTGGGTCTGTTCCAAATTATTGTAAACATGCAATGGTGAAACCTTTTTTGAAAAAGCCTAATTTGGATACAACTATTTTATCGCATTTTAGGCCAATCTCAAATTTACCTTTTATTGCTAAAATTTTAGAAAGAACTGTGTTATTACAGAGTTTTCTGGAAACAAATAATACTCTTGAAAAATTCCAGTCTGGTTTTAGGAAAAATCATAGTACTGAGTCTGCTCTTTTAAGAGTATTAAATGACATTTTGCTACTTGTTGACTCTGGGAACTCAGTAATGTTAGTGCTTTTAGGTTTGAGTGCTGCATTCGATACAATTGATCATGGAATTCTTTTATTGCGCCTTGAAAAGTGTGTGGGCATCCAAGGAAGTGCCCTGAGCTGGTTTAGATCTTATCTTAGTAACAGAACTTTTTCAGTAGGTATCGGTCACGCTGTTTCATCTGTAGATCCTCTTACCTCTGGTGTTCCTCAAGGCTCTATTTTGGCTTCATCTTGTTTTCACTGTACATGCTTCCACTAGGTTCAATTTTTAGGAAGCATGGAGTGTCCTTTAATTTTTATGGTGATGACACCCAAATCTATGTACCTTTAAAAATAGGCTATGGAACAGTCTTCCCTTATCTGTGAGATCTGCATCTCCTGTATAAGATTTTAAATCTAAGTTACAGTCTCGTCTTTTTACTCTTGCATTTAATTCATTATAATTATTTGTCTCATTTTAACCTATATTTAGTGTATTAACTTTTATTATTATTATTATTATTATTATTATTATTATTATAGTTTACCTTTCTTCTTTTGTACAGCACAGTGGTCAACTCTTTTTGTGGTTTTTTTTTTTTTTTTTTTTTTTGTGATTTATAAGTAAATAAATGAAAAATGAAATGCAATATGATATGACTATTCATCCACCCACTTCTCTTTATAAACCCCCCCAGAAATTGATTTTAATTCATTCCATCGAAAGAAGACATTCCTGTTTTTAAAATGCCACTTTCAAGAGGATTCCCTCTTTCAAGGCCGGAATCTTTTATAGAGGGTCGAGCTTTCTCCCAGCAGTGTGGGAAACAGAGATGGTCCATTGATTTCAGAAACTCATTACACACTGCATGGTCCAAGTCCTTTGAATAAGAGGCCACCTCGACTCAAATAAATTTGCCTTCCTCTTAGAACACCATGGCTTTTCGTATTAATGCAGGATCTGGCCCAAATGAAACACCCCTAGTCTTACTCTATAACTGTCCTTTAATGTGTGCAGGCTACAGAGACCATTATTCCTCTAGTAATATCTTATTTTAAAACATGATGAAGTGTGCATATAGTATCTCAACATTTTTGCCAGAGGTTAATGGAAGTTGCAGTTTTTGTAATTAGCTCACTAGGTATCAGCTCAATTTCACCATAAAAAGGGTGAGAGCCTAACACACTTTTCAGATGGTTTAATGTAGCACTCTGTTTCCCCAGTGTAAAGAACAAGTAGACAGGGTCCCTAAATGAGATTTTTTGGCAACAATTCAAAATCCCCCAAAGTCAATAACTCTAGTGATTTCAAGGGCATTGCAAAGTAAAAACAAAAAAAGTCAATATTAACCAAGTTGTAAATGGAGGCCAACAGTCACAATATATCAGATGCATTTTCAAGAGTTTTGGTGGTTAGATATTAGTGCTGTTATTGCATTGTGGTTTCACTTCATATTTCAAAACAGACAGAAGTGATCTGAAAGAAGACATTTTATTAAGAAATAAGCACCTCACACTATTGCTCCCATCAGTTCTGAGAGTCTATTATAGAATATACTGTATATGGTGTATTGGATTTTATTTTTATTTGTTTATTTTTTTTTAAGGTGAGATGCAAACAAATAACGTCTTCCAATAAATATGCAAAGAAAAATGCCTGTGGTGATTATTATCAGTTTAATTCTGCACCATTTACTGAGCTGAGGCTAATTTATTTTTAAGATTAAAAAAAACCAAAAAAAAAAAAAAACAATGAAAATGATAAACATGAGAGTAAAAAAAAACATCTGTCAATTATTGAAAATATTTGTCGCAGCGAATATTAGAAACTCCTAAATATTACTCTTTAAACAAACTTTAAATTGATGGTGGAAAATGTTACTGACCTCCTTAATAGAAATAATTATGAAAACAATAAATACATTATCTTTCTTTGAAAACCCCAGGTTAATGTTCTTTTTTTTTTTTGCAGGGTTTCAAAACCCTACAAAGTGGTGCTTCTAAAGTGTGAAAGGTACTGTACCTTATAAAAGGGATAAAAGTGGGTTTATATTGAAGATAACCCAGGGTTAAGTGCA
The DNA here is from genome assembly GCA_039654775.1 of Spinibarbus caldwelli. Lineage (NCBI taxonomy): Eukaryota > Metazoa > Chordata > Actinopteri > Cypriniformes > Cyprinidae > Spinibarbus > Spinibarbus caldwelli. Next base: position 25,111,340 of record CM077247.1, on the reverse strand, counting down.
TTGTAAAAACACTATTATGAAATATAAAATGAGCTGTGATGAACCTACCTGGAAAAGCTGAAAATTCTTCCTTTAGGAAACTACAAGAAAACCCAACTTTCATGCTTGACTAAAGAAACACAAACACAAACATGAATGCCTGTTGTTCAATATCACAGGTGCTGTGATGGGTAAAGTTGTGGATCAGATAAGACAGAAATAGACTTTTTAGCAACATTCGCCAGAGGTGGCCAGAGGAGGATTTGGTGTAAAAAGTATAGAAGTCGATCTGTGATGTTGTGTTTTATAGATGATATGTGTGTTTTATAGATAGAGAGAGACATGTTGCATCATCTACATGAAATACCATCTGATTTTAGAAAACTGACAGCTTACAGAAGCTGTTTACCAAAATCCACAAAAAAGCACTGTCAGTTGCACCTCATGTCACAATGAACCTTTTACATCCATGGAAACTTTCCATTACTTTTACATCCATGTAACTTTCCATTGCACAAGATTATTTAGGAAACAACAGTGTTCTTCAGAGTATTCAAATGTTCTTCACACTAAACAATTGCTTTATAGGAACTGATGACTGAAAGGTTCTTTGGGGAACCAAAATGGCATTGTCGTGAAAACCCCCTTTTATAACCTTTATTTAAGAGTGTAGAGTGAAGGCTGAAAACTTATCTTTGCCCGTCATTAATAAAAGTGCTCATCTTTACCTCATCTATAATCTCAGACTTATGTTAAGATAAGCATTTCCATAGTTTAAACATCTTCATTAATTGCCTCATTAATTCAAGTAGAGCACACTAAGGTATAAGGACTTTCAAAGCTCATTAAAATCAGTGCCAGAGCAAACATCAAACCCTCATCAAAGCTTTATTAAGACACAACCACAAAGGTTTACAGTCACTATTTTGAAAGTCTGTTGTTTAAAGCAATACTTCATGAATTTTAAATGTAGTTCCTTGGTGTTAGATCAAATGTGATTGTTCATCACAAGAGTCCGTTGTTCTGACACGAGTGGGCAGACAAGGGTGAACTTTCTACATAGGAATGAAGAAAAAATAGATCTATAATCAGGTCAGAAAAACCACATCTTAAACAAGAGCTTCAAAAGGACAGACTCAGCATCCACGAGCAAGTTGAGAGCATATCAGAATCAATCCCCTCAACTCTGCCAACTGCTCTCAGATGATTGAACAAGATAATGTTAAATGTGGAGAGCGTTTGTATGCCTCAGGTGATACATGTTCCAACAATAATGCATTTGTTTTTCACAGAATATCCAAAATGAGATAAAAGCATCTGACATGATTTGTCTAAACAGAAGTCGGTAACACTTTACAATAAAGTTCCATTTGTTAACATTAGTGAATTGCATTATTTGAAGTAGCAAAGAATAGTTGTATTTGGTTACACTTTATTTTAATGTATCCTTGTTACTGTGTAATTATAAATTTAAGTACTGAGTAATATTAATTAACTACATGTACTTATGGTTAGAGTTAGGATTAGGGTTTGTCTTAAGGTTACTTGCATGTAATTATGCATAATTTATTGTTATTATAATAATAAGTACATGTAACTTGTAACAAGGACACCATAAAATAAAGTGTTACCTTATTTTTATTAACTAACGTTAACAAAGATTAATAATCATGTAACAAATGTATTTCTCATTGGTAGTTAATGTTACTTAATGCATTGTTGTTAACGAATGGAACCTTATTGTGAAGTGTTACCGACAAAGCAGCAGTTTTAGTGAAGGTGTGTTGAATTTGAATATATTTTGTGGCTTAACTGAGATGTTACTTGACTGAAGTCAGACAATCAGTTGCTAAACTGATGTGTTTGCCGTACAGGTGAGATCATGCTATCAGATAATGTTATCTTAAGTATTGTTTGACATAAGTATGCATGCATTATAGCATTTTATGTATTCAAATGTATTCAGTGATCTGTTTGTGTTTTTCTGTCTAAGATGGAACAAATCATGTTTTAATAGTTAATTTAAGTTATGAAAGTATATATATATATATATATATATATATATATATATATTTTTTTTTTTTTTTTTTTTTTTTAATTAAAAAACAAAAAAAGTTAAAAGGAATGTTCGGGGTTCTGGGTTGCATACAAAATGCATAATGTTTACACCTTGAGGCTATAATTTTGAAACACTGTGTATTTTAATGTGCACTGCTTAAAAAAAAAAAAAAAAAAAAAAAAAAAAAAGGAAGGAGTCAACATTATTTTCTGTGGTGATTGAAATTATTCTACAAGTGCTGTCTCACCCTTGTCATTCAAACTTTACACACACACGCACACACACACACACACACACACACACACACACACACACACACACACACACATATATATATATATATATATATATATATATATTAAAGTTAATGGACTCTAGTGCTGTACGAACAAAAATAGTTTAAACATTCTTTAACGGTTTCACATCCTTTTGTGATTTACATAAGAAATAAATAAATAAATAAATAAATAAAAATACTTACTCATTTGAAACAACAGAATGTTCATTTGTGGGTGAACTAACACTTTAGCTTGAACCCAGAACATACTTTTACATCGTGCCAGAAAAGAAAACTCACCTTTCATTGGGTGATATAAAGTAGGTAGCATATTAGTATAAATATATGTTACGAGGGCAAAGAATACCCCTGTATGAATTTTTATCTTATATTTATATAATATGATGTATAGACAGTTATATAGCAATATCATTCATCTAATATAATCTGGTCAGTATAATTTATATACTGATTCAACACAATTAATCCGTCATTCGGATGATACGTTAAACTTAGGTCACTCAGTCACTCTGTGGTCTTTAAAATTCCCATGACACTTCTCATAAAGAGTAGGACTGCAATCCCTATATCCTGGCCAAATTCCCTCCATTGGCCCTTACCAATAATGGCCTCCTAACAACCCCCATCCAATGAATTAGCTCTAATACTCCCTCCTCTCCGCTATAGCTGGTGTGTGGTGAGCACTGGCACTGTTGCACCGTGGCTGCCGTCACAGCCTCTAGGTGGATGCTGCACCGTGGTGAGGAGAGACCCCCTGATATGATTGTAAAGCACACTGGGTGTACAGTAGCACATTAGAAAAGCGCTAATATGTATATAAATGGTTAATTCGTTGTTTGTTCATTCATTCATACATAAAAGCCAGAGTGCTGTTCATAAATATTCCTAAATATCAGCATGACTGCAAATGTTCAAAAAACAAGTTTCTATTAGTTAAGCTGCATTGTAGGCCATGTAACCACCAAAACGTTTTTAGCCAGCTGAAAATGCCAGGCGCTCTGCTGAAAATGCCTATAGCTGTGAGTGCTTGAGAGCACTTCTGCAGCGCTGAGTTTTCAGTTGAGATGCTACGATAAAAAAAATAAAATAAAATAAAAAATACCCACTAAAGAGTATTCTTTATCATTGTGGTTGCTCGACTGTGATTGGTTAGCTGACTAAAAAGTGACAGTGATGAGCAATACATTTTACATTGAACATTCTTCAACTCTCAGCGCTGAAAAACAGAAAAACAAAAGATGCAGTGCACACAGTGATCAGCACCTCGTCACACTCCTGGCATTTAAAAAAAATGTGGCACTCCCACTGAAATCAACTGAAAAAATGTTAGCCTCAGGGAAAAATGTTTTGGTGGACATGTGGCCTTAGACACAATATTTTGTTTTCTCTCAATTTTGCCAACAATAGTTCCAAACAAATCCACAACAGAACCGTTACTGAATGAATCTTAGTTTTTTTTATTTGTTTTTTTTTTTTTTATAAAAAGGTAAGTGAATGATTTAGTGATCCATTCATAAAGATTGTTTACGTCACTTGCTCTGTTCCTGAATGGGTCAGCTAAGTTAAATCAGTTAAATGAATGACTCAATAAGTCACTGATAAGTTACTTGCCACCGCCTACTGGTGGTTTCAGTATCATCTTAAGCTGAAAACAAAGAAAGCACTAGTTTATCAACAAATTATTAAAATGTTAATACAATCTCATTGCTGTTTTTCCCTGATACATTCATAATAGGCCTATTATATCCGCTGTGGCAAGCTTATAGGCTATGTAGGCAATTAAAGGTCCATTATTATGATTTTATGGTTTATTAATAAACGTGCGACTAATAGTTGACTAATGCTTAAAATGAAAGACTACTAGTTGACCAGAAAAATCTTTAGTCGAGGGCAGCCTTAGTAAATACATCTAAGTGCCACCGCAGGTGCAATTTGGATTTCGTTGATAAAGATTACATTTGATTGGTAGCAGCCTTACAGTGTCTACTATTATTATAATTGAACTTATTGTTTAATCATAAGAATTTGAATAAAATTGATGCATACATCAGTTAAGGATGAATAAAATGCCCTTGTGAACTTAAAAAATGTCCCTGGAAATCAATTTAAGGAGGTCAACATCGCCCCTTATGGAAAAGTTCATTTCTGTCAATGTTGTGAACAATGTAAAATTCTTAATTGGGCTTATTTTTCCCAGCTGAGCACTAAAAATAATGTGTCAGATGTTCGTTTCAAACAAAACATCTGCAACGTTGCAAAACCATGACAAATCTATGTTCTGACCCTTGATGCATTTTCATGTTTGACTCATAGCCATCAGCTCTGAGCTGGTTATGCTCTCTGCTAGTTATGTGATGGATGAGGAAGTCTTTGGTGCTTTTCATTAAATGGGTTTGACTGGCCCAGTCATTATCACTGAAGCACAGAGTGCAGAGCCCTCCCTGGGGGAAACGTACACTGCTTCAGTGACTCTGCTTTAAAATTAATAAGACAATCCACACTAGAAAGCTGCTCAGTCTTGCCATGAGGGCTAACCGTTAATGCCACAGTCTAAAACAGGTGTCCTGTCTAATAAAACAGGTCTTGCCAGTGGACACTTCTGCTTCATATATGAATCTGATGTATGTGGTGAGATTTTAAAATTTTCTACAGTTCAAAGTGGCTCCTTCCAGAAGGTCCCACTGGAGGCACATCCTGTTTCAGCATCCAAACTGAAAGTCACTCTTATAATATTCAAAACGCAGCATCCTTTAGACTCCATTAAAGAGCCATAGGGCAAGCACAAGTTCAAACCCCTCAAGATTTCACAGTTATTAACACTGTGAACTTATTTTATTATTATTTTTATAAAGAGTAAATATCTTACACTTCCTGGAAATTAATTTTAATGCTGAGTTTGGTCGTAGTCATTTGTAGTTCATTTTAATTTGTAAAGTCATATTTTTATAAAGAGAGTTTGTTTTTAAAAGGCAGTTTCTAAAATGTATAGGCTCCAAAAAAAAAAAAAAAAAAAGTTAATTAAACACTGCTGGCCTTTTGTGACACAGTGACCTACAGTGAGCATGTTGTCAAACTATATGGGTTGCCACAATAGAAACAACATGTTCCCTCTTTGAACTACAAAATACCAGGTTTTGTCCATGCAAGTAAACTTGTCACTGCTAAAATAAAATAAAATAAAATAAAATAAAATAAAATAAAATAAAATAAAATAAAATAAAATAAAATAAAATAAAATAAAAAATACTATACACTAAGAATATACACACAAAACATACATGAATATGTTTATCTTCATTATAATGTTCACCCTTCTTAATTAATTTATACCAGTCTTGTTTTAAATGTATTATAATACTGGAATTTGCGTTTGGAGGCTATAAATATGCACAACACAGATATCCTAATTTAAGACAAATTAATCCAAAATGAGATGTCTGAAACCAACCACTATACAAAATTACCAGTGTGATTGAACACAAGTCAATCAATCAATCAATCAATCAATCAATCAATCAATCAAAAAGAATACATTTTATAATATAATACCTAATATATGCTGAACATTTATTTAGCAGAATACCTCTGCTCCGATGATGAAACCAAAATCAATTTGACTTCCTGTGATAATATCATTTCAGTTCTTTCCCGTTTTAATTCAAACTTGATCCCAATCAACTATAACAGATAATGAAGGAAGTAATTCAATATGTCCCCTGTGCTTCTCATTGGTAAAGTAATTAACCCCTGGCAACCTAACGAGAAATACTCAGCTCAAGGGTACAGATCGTTTAACCGTGTTAAATGAATTATACCCGATGCAAATCAGTGTTGATTACAGAAGACGTGTTATAGGCTACACTACATCATTTTCTTTCCTTGGAAGAAAAAAAAAAATAAAAAAAAGACTGACAAAGATAACCCTGTAAGCCCAGAATGAGGTCAAAATCACATATCCTAAAGCCAGTAATACCATCAGTCCATCCTGGAAGAAGAATACAGATCTGAGGCTTTAGAGAGAAAAACGAGGTCAGCATTTGAAACATTTAAAGAGCACAAGGAGGAAAAGAAATGAGGAGAAAAATAGTTCAAAGTGCTGCTTTTAGCCACAGAGGAAGCTGAAGGAATGTTGCAGACCAAATGAGAATAAATGAAAAGAGCACAACAGCTCAAAACGCTGAGGGTATGATTTGGAGGCGCAGGGTTTCTGTGTATGAGAGTATGTGTGTATATTTGCGTGACTCCAAATATCTGTAGAGTGCACACATTTGGGCACTTTAATATTCACTAAATAGGAGCTGACAGCAATTTTCAGCATCAAAGCGACTGAAAGTCGTTGTTATTCAGTGACATTTGCCGATCTGAGGCGACCTGAACGACAACGGCCACTGGCCATGTGATTTGGGCATTTTTGGTGGTGTGATGAAGTTAAGACCATTCAGATAAGTTACTAGTAAACTTGTCACATTTAAAGGGTTCGTTAGTTCACCCAAAAAATGGAAAGTCTGTCATCATTTACTCCCTTATGTCATTCCAAACCTCAGCTGATTGGCTCAAAAACTTGTGTAACACTTTATAATAAACTTGCATTAGTTAAGTTAGTTAATGAAGTAACATTAACTACCAATGTGCAATACTTTTTTTTTTTTCTTTTCTTTTTTTTTTCTTTTCCATATCGTTGTTAAAGTTAGTTAACAAAAATGCAACTTTACACTAAGGTCCCATTAGTTACATTAATGCATTAAATAACATTAACAATGAGCAACACATTTCTTATATTATTTATTAACCTTTCTGGATGTTAGTTAATAAATATAAAACTGTACAATGAGGTCTAATTAGTTACATCAGTTAATGAATTAACTAACATTAACGATAAGCAGCACGTTTGTTATTGCCTATTCTTAATGTTAGTTAATAAATATAAAACTTTGTTCCCATTAGTTACATTAGACTAATAATGAGCAAGACATTTGTTACAGTATTTATTACCTATTATTGATGTTAATTAATACATTAAAAATTTTACAATAAGGTCCCACTACTTACTTTAGTTAATGCATTAACTAACATTAGCTAATAATGATCAACGCATTTCTTACAGTATTCGTCAATCTTTGTTTATGTTAGTTAATGAATATAAACGCTTACAATAAGTCCCATAATTATATGTTAATTAGTTAGATATTAGTTATTAGTAATTGTTAGTTATTAGTTAATGCATTAACTAACATTAACTAACAATGAGCAACACATTTGTATTAATTAATCTTTACTGATGTTAGTTAATAAATGTAAAACTTTAAAATAAGGTCCCATTAGTTGAATTAGTTAATGCATTTACTAACATTGACTAACAATGAACAATAAATTTGTTACAATATTATTAATCTTAGTTAATGAATGCAATTTGTGTACATATGAATTGTGTAGATGTGGGTCATCAAACAGCATTATTTATTATAATAAGTTTATTCTGTGTTTCAGATGGTTGAAAGAGCATAGCTTTCTGTCTGAAAAACATGCTGTCAGTACCCTTGTAAAACCATCTGATCTGCGAGACACCTTTTTTACGGGTGACATTTCATCACCCTCCAGGCTAGAGAGCGGGTAGCCGGTCAAGAGCGCAGGTCAATCCGTTGTGTTTCTCTCAGCTAAACAAATGCCCCTGTCACGCTCTCTCCTCAGTGACAGGAAATAAGAGTGCAGAGATTGAGGAGACAGCAGTGAGTCTAGATCTCTCACTACACAATACCCAATGGCATACGATTACAACTGAACCCTTAATAAAACTAGATTCTGAGAATGGGTTTGTAAATTTCAGTGGAGAGATGAAAGACACTTTACATGAATGTGAATATTTCACTATGTTGAGAGAACTCTAATATAAATATGAAGTGTTTTTAAGGTTAAGGTTATTAAGCTGAATGCAGCGTTTGAGATTTCATATGAAGATTAAATGAGCAGGCCGGGTCTGTAATAGACCATGTTGCAGATGGTTACATTAATAATGATCATACTGATTAGTCACTTCTTACTCAGAAAATGCTTCCTCATTTTTTTTTTTTTTTTTTTTATTAAAAATTATGTACTTTACATTCCTTTTATATGTGGAATATATGCACAAGGAATATGTGCACAAGCGTCTTCATGAATCTCTTTTTTTTTTTTTTTTTTTTTTAAGTGTATCAAAACGTAATTTGAATTAAGATACTAAAGCTTATTTTTAGGACCATTAGATTTTTTTTTTTTTTTTTTTTTTGACTATTTCCATGGTAATTAATCACCCTCCCTCACATTCTCATTTCTGAAATGAAATTATAATTATTTATTATTTAAATAGAAAACTGCTTCTATCAAGCTGAAATTGTTATTAGTATGTATGTCAATTTAAATAAATAAATAACCATATGTCCAAAAGAATGACAATCTTCTCTGTATAAGGTGTATAACAAAAAAAATACCCTTTATTCAGAAATTGTGACTGAATCCAGACACTTTAAAGAGGTTATGGCTACAGTTTGGGGTTTGTGCTCCCTTCTGTGTAGATTAATTACCATTTCAATGTAATTATGGTCCTCCTTGTCACTTAAATTAGATTTCATGGTGATCAGGTTTGTAATAATTCTCAATTGCCAACTCCCTATAACCATTTTATAAATTTCTCATTAGTTATTGTTAGCAGTGTAGTAAGCCAAAAATCACTTAATGTTCTGTATAGAGCCACAGCAGAAATGCCGTCTCTGTGCCACGCAGATTTATTTACTTGAAGCTAAATATAATATTATTTAGATTTTTGGGGGGAAATATATATTTATTTTTGAGACTCACCCTCAAATGTAGTTCAGAATACTGCATGAGAGTTTAATTATATTTATATTAATTGGAAAAATTATATTATTAGCTGTTCCACAAAATACTATTACATGTAATTATTTTAACAATAGATGCAAAATATGGCTGTATAGAACTATATATTTCTCCTTCTTGTTCGACTGACCATCCTGTTTCACTGTTAAATGTGTGCGAATAGAAATTAGCTATGAAATACTACATATTTGTGCTTTTCATTTTTCATGGCTGCTGTTGTATGCAAACTCGACAAGGCACAAATCTGATTCTCGCTTCAGTCATCGATTTAGCTCTGCCCTATTCATCTTCAAATTCATTTTTTCCCCTTTATTCCTTTTTCCATTTGACCTCTTAAAACTGGATGCTACGGCATCAGTACAGGATTTAGGCTTATCAAACACTGATGACATGCTTTGTGGCTTCACTGGCACAGGCATAATTCTTTAGCTGCACCGTTTAGATGAGTGCTGACATTGGGAAAATATGATGTACTGCTGACAGTGCAGCAAAACAGAGCTCTGTGCAAAATTAACTTTAAAGCTCATTGGAGAAAAGAAAAAAAAAACATACTTATCATAGAAGTTATTCACAGAGGTGTTGAGCTGGGATGAAATCAGCTTTATCTAACTATATTTAAGGTTGGATGCAAAGAGATAACATAGTGTTGTGATATAAAAACTGATGTGACACGAACATTTGTGTTGTGCTTTTGCACTGATAGTGTTTCTGCAACAACTGCAAGTGATTTCTAGGTTTCTATATTGAGTATATTTAATAACCTCCATGAATTATAAAATGGTTATTGGGAGTGGGCCATTGATAATTATTACAAATCTGATCGTCATGAAATCTAATTTATATGAGGAGAAGGGTCACATTTACATCCAAACTGTAATTAATATACATGGAACAGTCACTAAACCTCAAACTACATAATATAAACTGCTTAATAATCTGGATTTAGTATGGAATAGAAATCGTGTCTGTGTTTAACTTGTATCAATCACAACATATTAAAAAAAAAAAAAGTTACTTTATAAAAATGTTCGAAAAAACAAATAGTAATAAAAAAATAAATCAAAAAATTGGGGAGAAAAGTTCATTAATATGTTTACACTGTAATTTTATTTTTTTTTTTTCAAAGTTGTAAATAAAACAAATACTATTGGAACATTTTACAAGAAAAAAATATTATTTCAGCTTCAATTTTCTACTTCAGAATTTCATGTTTTATTTAATGTGTAATAGTAGTCCATAGTAAATAGTAAATACTAATAGTAATCCATAGTAATAGTAATCCATAGTAATGGATATAATGTAAATGCATTTTAACATGGTGGAATGGATCTGCTACACTGCTGCAGAGCAAGTACGGAGACTTGCACCTGCCAGTACATCCATAGACAGGCTGTTGTGAACATGTAAGACATGCTGCTGCTGCCGCACATATAACACGTTAAATTACTCGTAACAGATCTATATGGGTGGAGCTGGGGGAGGTGGAGGGTTTCTGATAGCTCACTGCAAAACTTGCTTACAACAAACACAGAACCAAACGATTTAAAAGTTAAGCAGCAAGCTCACTGGCTGCAGAATCAGCAGAGGCCAATCAGCTTGTGCCATTGCAATGATGTCAGTGTTTGTAGATGCATTAAGAACTTGCACCATCTAGAGTTTCATGACTGAACTATTTATATAATTTTATCTGCATATTTCACACTGTGGAACTTTTGTAAAGATATGAATAGCAAAACTGATTCATTTGCAACCTGATCTCATGACGAAACGTATCTGTGGGAACTTTTTCACAGGATGTCAAATAAGTACTGCCATGTATGTTTTGTGACATATTCGATTTGAAATGTCCACTGAGTGGTGCTAAAAGAGGGTTTTTTTTTTTTTTTTCTCGGAACAAATGAACGTACATATTATATATGACATATGACACGATTTCTATTCCAAACTAAATTTGTGTGACTTTGGATTTGTACGTGTCACCGCAGTTCTGACTTGAAATGTCGTTGAGTGGTGCTATAACTCTAATGCTCCATGACATTTTAAAATAACGCACCATCTGCACTACACCTAAACCTAACCGATCATATGAACAAAAGCGAATGTGATGTAAAACCGCAATCACAAGCATGCCATTTTATGTTGTTTTTCAATCTCTCATCTTTCAGCTCTTTCATTGTGAGTTATGTTTTTGATGGGATTCGTACCCAAGGATTCCGCATCCTAAGTGCAATTCTGTGCTGGATGAGCATGTGTATGAAAACAGTTACAGGTAATGTTTTACCGCCTCTAGTGTACATTTATGTTGGAACCTGCAGTGATATGTACTTATTGGTACATATATCCCATCTTTCCAAAAGTATATATATATATATATATATATATATATATATATATATATGTTTGTGTGAATCTCGCCAAGACATATTTCGCAATAATGTAGCTACTTTAGGAAATCGCGCGAGCGGAGAGGAGCGTCTTATGCGCGTTTTTTTTTTTTTTTTTTTTTTTTTTTTCCAAATGTCAGTTAGCACGATCATTTTATTTTCATCAGCATGGGTTTGAAAATCATATTTCACTGGTTTGGACTCATGTCATCGAGAATTCGATATGAATATTCACAAAGCTGGAATGCTGCGCTTTGCAACAATAGACCTACAGCTTTAAGCTCAGAAAACGTACAAATAAAGATTATTTTAGATGTTTAATTACTATTTGGAGCATTGGGATCACTAGAAGAGGGCTTAATGAACTCATTTTTGTGAAAACCTCAAATTCGACCAAAACTGACATTTTTCACTTCTTTTGCCTGTAGCTTAAAATTAGACCGCGCGCATTCCGACTCATTTTGCCAGCACGGGTCATATATAAATATATATGTGGATCAAAAAAGTTCAACAAAGTTGTCCTAAGGCAAGAGCGGGTATTGTTTTGTATTTAGGACAAGTTTGATGAAAGGTTTTGATCCACTTCAAATGTTGACTACTGTATACAGGTGCATCTCAATAAATTAGAATGTCGTGGAAAAGTTCATTTATTTCAGTAATTCAACTCAAATTGTGAAACTCATGTATTAAATAAATTCAATGCACACAAACTGAAGTAGTTTAAGTCTTTGGTTCTTTTAATTGTGATAATTTTGTCTCACATTTAACAAAAAACCCACCAATTCACTATCTCGACAAATTAGAATACTTCATAAGACCAATAAAAAAACATTTTTAGTGAATTGTTGGCCTTCTGGAAAGTATGTACATTTACTGTATATGTACTCAATACTTGGTAGGGGCTCCTTTTGCTTTAATTACTGCCTCAATTCGGCGTGGCATGGAGGTGATCAGTTTGTGGCTCTGCCGAGGTGGTATGGAAGCCCAGGTTTCTTTGACAGTGGCCTTCAGCTCATCTGCATTTTTTGGTCTCTCGTTTCTCATTTTCCTCTTGACAATACCCCATAGATTCTCTATGGGGTTCAGGTCTGGTGAGTTTGCTGGCCAGTCAAGCACACCAACACCATGGTCATTTAACTAACTTTAGGTGCTTTTTGCAGTGTGGGCAGGTGCCAAATCCTGCTGGAAAATGAAATCAGTATCTTTAAAAAGCTGGTTAGCAGAAGGAAGCATGAAGTGCTCCAAAATTTCTTGGTAAACGGGTGCAGTGACTTTGGTTTTCAAAAAAAAAAAAACACAATGGACCAACACCGGCAGATGATATTGCACCCTAAATCATCACAGACTGTGGAAACTTAACACTGGACTTCAAGCAACTTGGGCTATGAGCTTCTCCACCCTTCCTCCAGACTCTAGGACCTTGGTTTCCAAATGAAATACAAAACTTGCTCTCATATGAAAAGAGGACTTTGGACCACTGGGCAACAGTCCAGTTCTTCTTCTCCTTAGCCCAGGTAAGACGCCTCTGACATTGTCTGTGGTTCAGGAGTGGCTTAACAAGAGGAATACGACAACTGTAGCCAAATTCCTTGACACGTCTGTGTGTGGTGGCTCTTGATGCCTTGAGCCTCAGTCCATTCCTTGTGAAGTTCACCCAAATTCTTGAATCGATTTTGCTTGACAATCCTCATAAGACTGCGGTTCTCTCGGTTGGTTGTGCATCTTTTTCTTCCACACTTTTTCCTTCCACTCAACTTTCTGTTAATATGCTTGGATACAGCACTCTGTGAACAGCCAGCTTCTTTGGCAATGAATGTTTATGACTTACCCTGCATGTGAAGGGTGTCAATGATTACCTTCTGGACAACTGTCAGATCAGCAGTCTTCCCCATGATTGTGTAGCCTAGTGAACCAAACTGAGAGACCATTTTGAAGGCTCAGGAAACCTTTGCAGGTGTTTTGAGTTGATTAGCTGATTGGCATGTCACCATATTCTAATTTGTTGAGATAGTGAATTGGTGGGTTTTTGTTAAATGTGAGCCAAAATCATCACAATTAAAAGAACCAAAAACTTAAACTCCTTCAGTCTGTGTGCACTGAATGCATTTAATACACGAGTTTCACAATTTGAGTTGAATTACTGAAATAAATGAACTTTTCCACGACATTCTAATTTATTGAGATGCACCTGTATATATACACACATACATACGGTCTCTGATATTTAGCAGCGATAATAGGAAGTATTTAAAAATAAAAATAAAAAATACATACTTCAGATTTAAGAAAGTAGAAGTGACTGAGACCAGTGATGATGATGATGATGATGATGATGATGATTTTAGCCTGTACTAAATTCAGAGAGCAGCATCTGCTTACGTCTTATATTCCAGAACTTCCTCACCAGTAACAGCTAATTATAAATAATAAAACATCTTATAAATGATTGCCTTTTGAGTCATTAGTGGTTTTCCAGCGGAATGGGGGTCACATTCATTTGAATGTACTTATCGGCTCAGATTTGGCTGCCGAACACTCATTAGGAGAAAGAGTTGAGGGAAACGATAGTTCAGACGCATGAGATGATCTCCAGGCAAATGTCTGCAGAGCAGACTGTTTTCAAGGACAACTTCAGCTTCATAACCTGCTGGGTATTTAAAAGATTTTCTTTTTTTTTTTTTTTCACTGTGAACTTAAGTTTACTCTGGGTTTCGTCATACGTTGCGCAACCATACCCTGAAAAAAATACTCTTGGGGGGGGGGGGGGGGGGGTGTCAAGGGATTTGAATGATCTGCATTCAGGATGTTGTGTATCACAAGGTCTTTTGGCGTATTCGTTGTTTTGCAGTTAAAATATGTAAACATGCATAGAACAATTAATTTTTATTTTAACAATTACATAAATATACAAATGCTGAAAAGGAAATACATAAAAGGAATAATAGGAAACATATCATATAATATCATCATAATCGGGCAATTATACTGAAAGTGAGCATGACTGTGATTACCCAATTTGTGAATAATTTTTAAAGTCAATGATTTTTGATTCCTTAGGTTATACAGAGAACAAATAAACATTTTATATTCAGCACCAGTCATTTATTTATTTATTTTTATTTTAAAAATGCAATCAATACTATATACAGTATATATACAGTATATATATATATATATATATATATATATATATATATATATATATATGCTTGACGTGTATTACAGCCTAAGAGAGTTAGACTCATAAACTCAGTGTTTGTCATTTAAAGTGTTATGCCACCCAACTCACTGCATAAAGCCAAACAAAATCACACTCGCAGAGCAGAGGAGAGAACATTGAACCCTTATCTTCATACCCTCACTCTGACCTTTTCTTCTGTCTGTGGCAACTGACAGATCTCTCATATCAAATGTTTCACTAAAGGTTGCCATTATTTGGGGTTGCCAGTCATCAATCAACAGAATGCAAATGTTGTGTGTCTGCTTTATTTGATATCCTGAATCTTAAAATGGAACAATGATATGTGGTGGTTACTGGTTGTCAAGTTCAGTTTGTGCTTGAATTATTACAAAGGATAAACAAAAATATGATATATGGGTTTTGCTTAACATATAAATCTCAAGTTTACTCAATTAAGTCACTCAATTAACTTGTAATGCAGTTGAGAGGAAAATAAATCTATAATCATAAATCTATAAATCACATTAAGAGATTAATAAATATTAATCTTTTAATGTTTGGACATCACTGCTGGTTCACAGCTCTTTACAATGAATTCCTGCCATGGGATGTGAAATAGATTTGACCTTACACATAAGAGGCAAAAGTCATGGCAAGTATCTGTGCTGTTTTGCTGTCATTAGAGGAAGCAGTGGTCTGATTGCCACTAGCCAGTAGTGTAATAGCAGGGTTACTGTTACCACCACTGGCACATCCTGCTGTGTCATCAACCCCTCATTTGTCATGCTGTCAACTTTCCCTTTGCTTCACAGAGGGTCAAACAAACCTTTGAGAGTGCTGTATAAAAGAGGCAGTTTAAACTCTTTAACGTTTGCTGGTAATGGGCAAAAAACAAAAAAAACAAAAAAAAAACAAAAAACAGGCATTTAATGAAAGAACTTTCTGGAGAGACCTCATGAAAATATGAGTTATGTTCTGGATATTTATGAAGACCGGTGAAGGCCAGGTGTGTGTGTATTGTAATAAATTAAAAGTGATGTAGAATATAAACATATCTTGACAAAACTTATGAACTGAGGGTTATCAAAATCTTGTCCGCTTTTTTTAAATTCCTCTGGAGAGATTAATCAAATAAGACAAGACCAGTCAACTTCGCAAAGAATAGTTTGCAGACATGAGGTTTAATTATGCTTGCATTAAGACATTCATTACCCACACATCAAACTAACAGCCTGCTCTGTCAACACAATGAAAACACTGTATCCATCCATGATGAAGTAACTAGTAAGTTTAAAAGCAAAGTTTTTTGGATAATTATTGGTAACTGACATTGTACTTTCAGTAGCAGGTGCTGAAGTGTCACCTAAAAAAAAAAAAAAAAGTATGTAAATAAATAAAAATAAATAAATAATAAGATTTTTTCAATTAATAATAAGCCTACTGATATTTTTATCTTTACCTACTGTATTTTGACCTTTCCTGGAAAAAAAAACAAAACAAAAAAAAACAAAACAAAAAAAAAAAACAAATCTAATGTTAAAGAAAGTTGTTAAAGAAAAATGCGACAATGCTACAGTAAAACCTGTTGCTTGGTTAACTATAAGTCACTTTATTATATACAGAGAAAATACTGTTAAGTTTATAACTAACTAACTAACTAATTGACTAAATAACTAAAACTAACTAAATAAATAAATAAACTGATTTATCGTGTTTTGTACTACTTGTATTATTATGGTGGTGGTTATGGCAGATTTTGTCAGTTCATTATCTTGGTATACATTGTTAACCTATCATTATACATTCCATTACCATATGGCATGTACATTAATAAGTTTTAAGATATACAGGCACCATTTTTAATGTAAATTTAACAAGATTTTTTTGCAGTGTTGTTTTGCAGTTGCTAGGGTTGCTAGGTGGCTGCCTACTACCCCCAAAGTCCCTATGGCTACGTTCACACTGTGAGCCTTAGTGCTCAATTCGGATTTTTGCTCAGATTGTATTATTATTATTATTATTATTATTATTTATTTAATGTTTGTTTGCTTGTTTGTTCACATTTTTGTTTTAAATGTGGCCAGTATCAGAGTGTGAACAGATCTGAACTGACCCGCATGTGCAAAAGAACAATATGAACAGGTTTCCCAGGATTTCACAACAAAATCCACCCAATTGCTTCTCAAAACTAGTCCAAAACTAGCCCAATCGTGCTCCAGGGGGTAAATAGTGAGTTAGTGGAGTCGCTTCAACCCACGGAGTTGAAAAACAATCCGCGGCAACAGTGAAAAAGTAGTCCAGTTCCGTGGGAAACTGTGGACTTGGCAACACTTGCGCAGCGCACTGTCATACGGCAGTAAACATGGAGGACATAAAGTAAGCGTTTATGCATTTATTTATTATTATGTGATCTGCCATAGAAACCAGCGAAATTGTGTGCAGGCAATATGAAAAATAACGACAAGGATGTGACAGAAGAGAGCAGAGTTTATGATACGAGTTATGATGCAACTTTTATGATACGAGCCCTCATGTTTTGCTTGCATATAGAGTTGTCACTGTAATACTTGTGAGTTCTGACACATCACTGTACTTTCACTGACTACCTTTCACAACTGCATTGATAACTTTGGGTATGCAAAATCTTTGAAGTGACTCCCATGAGTGTAGAATCATGATGTTGATCTAGAATTGCAAATCATCTGACCTGTATCAGATTTAGTACCACCTGTGAAGTGGCACAAATCGGAATTGAAAAGATCAGATTCCATGTGGTTTGTGCTGTTTACACTGTCATGAGAAAAACAGATCTGAGTCACATGTGAAGCACTGTCCATTTTATTGTCCACCCAGGCTAAAATTGTAAGTCTGATCAGTTAGAAAGGTATAGTACTCCCGTCCTCAATAAACTGCAGGTTTGAGGTACCATATCATTATGTCTGCAGCACAAACAGTGCAGTGCGAGCTAAAATTTGGTTTGTTCAAATTGCATAGGCTATAGAAACAGGGATGTTTGCCTTAAGCACCACTAATAAAATAATCATATTAGGAAATTAAGTAGATATGAATACAAGGACAAGTTTCCGGGCGAACAAAGCCTAAAGCTGAGCTGTAAAGAATAGCTCAATTAATGGGGGTCTAAGCGAAAGGTGGAATTAAAGAAGAAATGAGTGTTGGAATATAAAGTATGAAAGGTCTGACATGACTAAAGCGATAAGGATGCATCGGCAAAAAACCTGCTGGAAGACTAAAAAAATCAATTGAGGTCTAAAGGGAAGAAAGAAAGGTTTGAGGGAAGGCGTGAGAAAGATATTCTTAACTTAATAATTCTTCCAATTTTCTAACTTATGAAAGCTTATTCGGTACAAAAAAATGGGCCTAATATTAAATTTTTTAAAAAGAAGTTATACTCCAATTATCTGAAGTGAGGCGAGAGCAGGAAAATTAAAGCAAGCAGTAGAAAAAGGCTTCAACTTGAGAACAAAAAGCATATACGAATATACATGCTGGATGCTGGATGTTAAAGCTCGCTTTAAACTTCGTTATTTTCCATTCAGTACCTTTCACATCAACTTTTTTTTTAATATCCTTTAAATTCAAAGCAGGTCTCCAACAAGCACAAAGTTTTAGTGTGTCTAAGTATGGCCTTCAGCTTTATGCCAAGTTGTTTGATACTAGCCCTAAAACGTGATTAGAAACCACAGCTCTGCTTAAACAGTTTTGCATCCTTCACAAACCGGCATACTGCAATGCCCCCAAAGTGAGGACACCAGATTCCCAGCCAGCACAAGTTAGCGGAACTGCCAACGTAATGCATTTTAAAAGCGTGAATGTTCGTTGAATATTTCTGTTAGATCAAATGTATGTAGCACAGCTGGACATGGCCTTACACAAATATGTGATGAAATGAGTCAGCACAGTGTGTAAACATCATTTCTGATACATTTTGACAGAAGACATTCATCAAATTAGCCCATTCTTCCAAGCAGATTACTGTAGGAAAGCTTTAATTATTTTAGTGAATCAAGCGTAACTCTACAGTTGTCATGGTGCACACACGAGGGATGAACGAGGAGACGAAGGTAAACTCAGAATACAGTCTTTAATAAATCCAAAACAGACAAGCCAAGACAAGGCAAGGCTGGGACAGACAAGAACACCAGGGAGTAACGAGTAGACCAGACAAAAACTAACAGAACAGGCAGGAACTAAATACACATGATAAATAGACACACAGCTGCACTGTAAAATCTAACAAACGTGCTAACTCAATTAATTTTGTTGACTTTACTTAAAGTGCTATTGTTTGTTTACCTTACTGATGTATATCTATTGAATCTTACTATTTGTGCTAAAAGTTCTAGTTACTCAAATGTCCCTAGTTAAGGTTACATGATTTCTTTGAGTGCTGTGCAAGCTATGTGACCACTGACGTCATCAGGGTTTGGGATTGAGAATTTTCTGATCAACGGCCATCTTGTTTTGTGAAAGACCTCATCTGATAAACAATAAAACTGGTGAGTATTTATACATATAAGTTTGAGTTTAATGTTAAGGAACTTGATTATATGATATTAAAGTCATTGTTAATGGATTAATGCACATGTTTTGTTGAATATAAAGTGTCAATATACATTTTGTTACGTCGTATATGTTGCGCCTGGTAAATATATCCGCGCAGTGTTCAGTATTTGAATTACTGACACGTTAGAGTGATGAAGCACGGATGAATGGAGATTAAAGAACGGGACGTGCTTGATTGATACTTTAATAGTGCGCGGAAAGAAAACTGAGCTCGATACTCGCGCGACGGACCTCTGTGCGCGCGCTGATGCCTGTCAGCATTCAAGTTCAGAAATGTGCTCTGTTTCGCGGCATTTGAATGAAATGAAATAAACACACAGATATGTAAAATACCAATCTTTCTTAGTATTCACAAACACAGTCGGTTATGTCTAAAATGAACGTGAACAGTTAGGAGAAAAACAGATGTGGATTAGTATTTTAGATTCTTTCTTCTTAAAGTGACAGCAGCCTAAATAAATCTGCTGTGGTATGTTATTAATGTGAATCAAACAAAAGATAAAGAGAAAATAACTTTTTAATAAAAAACTGTCCTTTATTAAATAACTGTTGTAGCTTCAAAAGACTCTAATTCAAGGAGTATTCTTTAATGGTATATATATATATATATATATATATATATATATGTGTGTGTGTGTGTGTGTGTGTGTGTCATTTTAATGTTTTATTTATTTATCTATGGTTTTGTTTTCCTTCAATCCAGTTAATAATTGATATCCTTGTCTTTTTTTTAGGAATGAGATTTTTGTGACAACTTTGCACAACAGTTTGGAGGTGTTATCACATCACAAAAGTAAGTACTTACAGTCTTTTAGATATATTTATGGTCAGTTAGGTTTTATCTGCTGTTGTTCATGAATTAACTGAGTTGTTTTTACCTGCATCATCATATTACAGACCCATGCCTGCTGGATTAATATGCATTTGAGGAGATACGAAAGGTGATTCCAAAGCAATACGTACATATATGAGGATAGTTGCTTTAATATAATACAAAGTGCATGAGTGAAAATTATGCTAAAGATATTGATCATTAATGTGTTTTTGTTGTTCTACAACTAAGCACAGTTTTTTTTTTTTTTTTCTCCCTAAATCTCTTAATCCTGGCAGGAAAAACAGACAACTTGGAGAAGGCATGTGATGACTTTGCTTGGCAGAAAAGGGTGTTCTAAATGGATACTCTTCCCATAAATCTAAATTATCTGATCATTTATCAATTCTTATACCGTCCCAGATGCATATGACTTTTTTCTTCAGATAAACACTATCT
Source organism: Spinibarbus caldwelli (assembly GCA_039654775.1). Taxonomy (NCBI): domain Eukaryota; kingdom Metazoa; phylum Chordata; class Actinopteri; order Cypriniformes; family Cyprinidae; genus Spinibarbus; species Spinibarbus caldwelli. The sequence continues at coordinate 25,090,715 of CM077247.1, read as the reverse complement.
AAAGATTTTTTGAAAAATAATCCATCTATGTGAGACCACATAATGCTAGAGGAAGGGACCCTTAAAGTTAGTGCTTCAAAAACGAGAGAAATGTTGTGAAGATGTCTTTAGTAGATATTTATTCCTGCACTGGGCTCATATGAATTACTGTCATAATTGCTGTGTGTGTGTGTGTGTGTGTGTTTAAAGCATCAAATATGGACTCAGAGAGATTGATTATTTTTCTAAAAATCGTTGTATTTATCAGAAGAAAGCAATATACACGGAGGTTAGCATGAGGGTGATAAATGATAAGAGAATTAAATTTTTTAGAAGGACTACCTCATTAAATTAAATGGATTGACAGCAAATTAAAAACAATAAATAAGACATTCTTTACACATAAAGAATAACATGGAATCTCATTTTATATATTCTTCCCTCTTTTCAGGAAACTGAGTTTACTTTTCAACACACTGCAGTTCCCCTTTCAGTCGGTCACTCCGAGTCACGTCGGATGACCGACGAAATTGGGATCTCGCCAGAGAGACCAATCCACTTCGAGTGTAACTAAATGAGCCAATGGACATTGGCATGCGATTATTGCATACAGCTGCCGCTGATCACAGCGTGAGCATAAGAGGCAGCTGGTGCACTGCATCAATTCATCCTTTTGCTTCGGAGCCGAGCGGTAGTGGTTGAAGCTACTGCTCTCCCTTCCAAGAGAGTGTTCTGCGAGCGAGTGCGGGCGTTACGGCGCGGCAGCGGTGGTCACGGTGTCCGGGAGAGAAAGATCGTCTTCCTGCTGACAGCCACACTAGGAGTGTGCGGTGGCCAGCTCCCCTGCGTGCTTCAACACTAAAAGAGCATTTCTCTGAAAGAGCAATTTCTCTAAAAGAGCAACACGGGTGATCGCGTCTTTTTAAAGATGTCTTTTCACCCGTGCGTTTCTGGGTGTGGTCGTTTCCTGGCGCCTCAGGACGGTCACGATCGCTCCCTCACGTGTCTGGGCATTCAGCACGCTGAGGTGGCTTTCGTGGATGGTTCATGTTCTTCTTGCGGGGACATGACCATCTCGAAGTGCGACTCCGCTATGTTAAACATGGCAGAGTCCCTCTGCCTCGGCCACGATCTGGCGTGCACACTGGATCCGGTGGAGTCAGAGGTGATTTGAGGATTACGGTGAGGGCTTCCCCAAGTGGAGCTCCTCACCCCTCAAGCACTCCGCAGCCGGTGGAGCTGCCGAAGGAGTGCTCTGGCCACGCGTTTCCTTCGGTGCCCCCTCTGACGACCAGATGTCGATCACTGCATCGGAGGGCGGGCCCTCTCTCTCCGGGGATGACGACCCGGCTGCGTTGCCCCCTTCGGGTGTGGTGGCGTTGTCCGTGCCAGACCCATAGATAACGGCTATGCTTTCCCGGGCCGCCGAGAATGTCGGGCTCGTGTGGAATCCTAAAAAGCCACCGTGTCCCGATCCTTCGAGGCTGGACGAGTGGTTTCTTGGTGGGGGTCGCACTGGTTCTCAGCGCCCCCCTCCGGTGCCATTCTTTCCAGAAGTGCATGAGGAGCTTACAAGGTCGTGGAAGGCACCTTTCACTGCCCGAAACAAATCTTGTGGTTCCTCCGCTCTCACCACCCTCGATGGTGGGGCCGCTTTGGGGTATGCGGCATCCCCTCGGTGGAGCGGTCTGTGGCCATGCAACTGTGTCCAACAGCCGCTTCCACCCTGCGGGGTGACCTGTGTCTCCCCTCACGGGCCTGTAAGTATTCGTCAGGTCTAACTGGCAGTGCTTATAGAGCCTGTGGGGAGCCGGCTTCTGCCCTCCACGCCATGGCGTTACTGTAGGTCCACCAGGCCAAAGCCCTGAAAGACCTGCACGAGGGTGGTCACGACCTGGTGGTTCTACATGAGCTGCGTGCTGCGACGGACCTCGCGCTTCGAGCGACGAAGGTGACCGCACAGTCTCTGGGTCGTGCGATGTCCACGCTAGTGGTCCAGGAACGCCATCTCTGGCTGTGTCTCGCTGACATGAAGGAGCAGGAGAAGGTACAGTTCCTGAATGCTCCCGTGTCACAGACCGGCCCTTTCAGCGACGCTGTCGAGAGCTTTGCCCAGCAGTTCTCGGCAGCCCAGAAGCAGACTGAGGCAAACACATCATGCGCCGGAGGAAACCTGCTGCAGCCACTCAGCCTGCTCATCGCCGTGGGCGCCCCCCTGCGGCCGCCCCCGCTCCAGCCGCAGCAGCCTTTCACCAGGCAGCGTCGTGGAGCCGGTCGCAGGCAGAATGCCCAGCCCGTCCAGGCCCCCGCCAAATCTGGCGGCAAGCGCAAGTGCAAGAGGCCCTGGGACGGTCGACCCAGAGATGGAGGAGACTGATCATCGGGAGATGGTGACTGCACCACTCCCTCCCCCGGAGTAGGGCCGGGTGGAGTATCTTTTGCTTCATTTTGTTCCGCCGCTGGCCCAGCAGCCAGTGGTACCCAAAACATCAGTAAGAGCGGTCTCCTCAATCTCTGGGTCTCAAGAGGAGGAGAGCGATGATCCGTGCATCACAGGATCGCTTCCCTCCTCCTCTCTCGCCAGCAGGCAGCGGGTGGTTGCCCAAGAGCACCCCTCCTGCCCATTCGTGGAGGCAGGTAAGGGCAGTAGCACTCCAGTCCCCGCTTCAAGTCGTCAAACGCCGGGCTGTCACAAGCCTCAAGCCGGGTTCCTGTGTCTCCTCCCACATGAGGAGAAATCAGGTAAGTGTTACGCTACACACCCAGACCCCTCCCCCTGCCGTCACAGGCCCTGGGGCCGATCCCTGTGTTCCACCTCCCTGCCCCACCGCGGGCACGTCGGTGGCCCCGTTGGTCCCGCTGGTGCGGTCTCTCAGAGCCTGGTTAGCGCTCCCCAGTCCGTCCCGGTGGCTCCTGCAGACCATCAGACTCGGCTACACGATTCAGTTCGCCTGGCGTCCCCCCAAGTTCAGGGGCGTCCGGTTCACTTCAGTCAAAGCCGTCGATGCCCCTGTCTTGCTCGCGGAGATTGCAGTCCTACTGGCGAAGGATGCAATAGAGCCGGTCCCTCCAGCCGATATGAGGTCGGGGTTTTACAGCCCTTACTTCATTGTGCCCAAGAAAAGCGGTGGGTTACGACCGGTCTTGGATCTGCGAGTTTTGAACTGTGCACTTCACAAGATGCCGTTCAAGATGTTGACGCAGAAACGCATTTTTGGGTGCGTCCGTCCCCTAGATTGGTTTGCAGCGATCGACCTGAAGGACGCGTACTTTCATGTTCGATTCTCCAGCGACACAGGCCATTCCTGCGGTTCGCGTTCGAGGGTCGGGCATATTAGAACAAGGTCCTGCCCTTCGGGCTGTCCCTTTTCACCTCGTGTCTTCACCAAAGTCGCAGAGGCGGCCCTTGTTCCCCTGAGAGAACAGCATGTGCGCATTCTCAACTACCTCTCGAGAGCAGTTGTGCGCACACAGGGACCTGGTGCTCAGGCACCTCAGCCAGTTGGGCCTTCGGGTCAATTGGGAAAAGAGCAAACTCGTGCCAACGCAGGGGATCTCTTTTCTCGGCATGGAGTTGGATTCGGGCAACCAGACAGCATGCCTCACCCAAGAACGTGCTCAGTCGGTGCTGAACTGCCTCAAGATTTTATCATGCAGGACAGCGGTCCCACTGAAACTCTTTCAGAGGCTCCTGGGGCATATGGCTGCAGCTGCGGCCATAGTTCCGCTCGTCTGCTCCATATGAGACCGCTTCAGCACTGGCTCCATGGCCGAATCCCGAGGTGGGCGTGGAAACGCGGTACTCACCGGGTTCAGATTACACCGGCCTGCCACAAGACCTTCAGCCCGTGGTCAGATCCTTCGTTCCTTCTGGCAGGAGTGCCCCTGGAGCAGGTATCCAGGCATGCTGTGGTATTCACAGATGCCTCGGCCACTGGCTGGGGTGCCACGTACAACGGGCACGCAGTATCAGGGGTTTGGACGGGCCTCCTTCTGCGTTGGCATATCAATTGCCTCGAGTTGCTGGGAGTACGCCTTGCCCTGTGCCGCCTCAGAGGGCGCCTTCGGGGCAGGGACGTTCTGGTCCGTACGGATAACACTGCGACCGTTGCGTATATCAACCGGCAAGGCGGTTTGCGCTCCCGTCGCATGTCGCAACTCGCCCGCCACCTCCTCCTCTGGGAGGTCCCTTCGCGCCATCCACATCCCAGGAGTGTTCAATCAGGCGGCTGACGAGCTGTCTCGAGCGGCACTTCTGGGGAGTGATTCCTCTGAGAAAGGATCTGCTTTCTCAGAGACGGGGCACCCTCTGGCACCCGCGTCCAGACTTGTGGAAACTTCATGTGTGGTCCCTGGATGGGACGCGGAGGTTCTAGGTGACCTGCCCAAGGAGGTAGCGCTCACTATCGCTTCAGCACGAGCACCGTCCACAAGACGGGCCTATGCGCTGAAGTGGAACCTGTTCGTCGAATGGTGTTCCTCTTACCAGGAGGACCCCCGGAGATGTTCGATCAGAGCCGTGCTTTCCTTTTTGCAACAAGGGTTGGAGCGTAGGCTGTTCCCTTCCTCCCTTAAGGGTACGTTGCTGCTATTTCTGCCCACCACTACCCCATAGAGGGGAGGTCGGTGGGGAAGCACGATCTGGTCGTCAGGTTTCTCAGGGGGGCCAGGAGGTTAAATCCTCCGAGGCCTCCCTCCCTTCCCTCTTGGGATTTGGCATTGGTGCTGAGAGCCCTACAAACTGCCCCCTTTGAGCCGTTGCAGTCAGTCGAGTTGAAGTTTCTTTCTATGAAAACCCTACTCCTGACTGCATTGGCCTCAATCAAGAGGGTGGGGGACCTGCAGGCATTTTCGGTCGAGGAGTCGTGCCTTGAGTTTGGGCCGGCCGACTCCAGTGCAACACTGAGGCCCCGGCCCGGCTATGTGCCCAAGGTTTCTATCACTCCCTTCAGGGACCAGGTAGTGAACCTGCAAGCGCTGCCCCTGGAGGAGGCAGACCCAGCCCTAGCTTTGCTCTGTCCTGTATGCATACTGCGTCAGTACGTGGATAGAACTCAGAGCTTCAGGACCTTAGAACAGCTCTTTGTCTGTTACGGAAGACAGCAGAAGGGGAAGGCTGTCTCCAAGCAGAGGATGGCCCACTGGATAGTGGATGCCATCACCTTGGCCTATGAAGCACAAGGTGTGCCCTGTCCGCTCAGGTTGCATGCTCACTCCACTAGGGGTGTCGCACCGTCCTGGGCGCTGGCTCGTGGTGCCTTGCTAGCAGACATCTGCAGAGCTGTGGGTTGGGCGACTCCCAACACGTTCGCTAGGTTTTATAGCCTACGTGTCGAACCGGGTTCCTCCTGTGTTCTCACCTCAAACGGGTAGTGGCACTGAGAGGGCCGGCTCAGAGTCGGCTTGCGGCGTCCTTACGCCATATTCTCCAGAGAGTTCCTTAACCAGGCAAACCCTGCTGAGTCCTCCAGCACTCCAGCGTCCGGACGCGGCGGGCGTCCGGCGCCAGGACTTCAGCCAATGAATTCTTGAAATCTGGTGCGAGGCTAGTGCCCATATGAGAGACCCTGCCGGGATAAAAATAAAAATACAAAATGGCTGACTATTTGGAACAAATGTTGAATATAATAATCAAAAAAAAAAAAAAAAATAACAACCCTTTTTGTAATTGTGTAATTGTGTGTGCTGTGCTGAGTATTTTTCAACCCAGGCTCATTGTAAAAAAGAGCATGTGGCCTCATTTCTACATATTAACACTTTCAAAGTTAAATGTCCAGTGAGTGGTGCATTAAGCACATTAAAGTACATATCGAGGGGTGAGAACCAGAAGGGCGTAAGTGACATTTTGGGTGAAATGGAGATATATATATATATCAAATGAAAGCTCTTGATGAAGGACATTAGAAAATGGGTAAAATGAGATATCTAAATAGTAGGAGATCTTAAAAGAATTTCCTTACACACAATGTATTTGCCTCCAAACAGCTTACTAGGTTTTGGAACAGAACAATTATGTAATTTAATCGGAATATGCATAATTTGCAAATAATACACAACTTATTTATTCTCTTTTGTTGTCACAGTCATGTCTGTCCTTTGTGTTATGTGTTTCCCTCCTTGCGCTTATTTGGTCCTTCCTGTTCCTGTCCTTGCTAAGTTTGATTGTTTATTGATTTCTTTCACACTATAAAAAGTAATTTGTTAAGTTTACTTAATTAAATTGTGCAAACTCGTTGCCTTAATTCAATTAAGCAATCTTAACTTAATTGAATTAAGTGTAATCTAAGTCTTATTTGCTAATATATTAAAAGTATTCCTTACTTATTTTAAGTCCTATTTACTTAAGCCATTTAAGTTTAGTTAACTTAATTGAATCTGTGATCTGAGGAACACTGAGAATAGCTATACAGTTAAAAAAAAAAAAAAAAAAAAAAAAAATCCAGAATTGATTGTCAGTGAGATGTAGCGGGTAGTAACCAATAATTTACATTCTGATGGTATGTCCCTAGTGAAAAAATAAATATACTAAAATGTATTTGAAATACATTTATTTCATGCTATGTGGAATGTACTTAATAAAAAATACCCTGCAATTGTACTTTTAGTATACTAATCTGGTATACTTAAAGTCTGCTAAATTGGAACAATTTAAAATTTTGTGCTTAATGCACTTTAATTGTGCTGGAGTAGTGCTGAAGTCCAAATAAAAATATACTGAAGTATATTTGATTGTGCTAAAGTGGAATTATTGCAAGTATACCTCAGGTACACTTTAAATATTTTGCATTTAAAGACCATCATAAATAGTGAAATTAAAACACATTTTAGGGTTAATATTGAGAAATGTACATAGTGCACAAGTAGTAGTCCAAATAAAGTTTAATTATAATTTTTATATCAGTAACTCTTGAGCAATATGTCAGCAAATATATTAATAGAGTTGAACTATACTTAGTATGAAATAAATGTATTTTAAATATGTTACCTTTTTTTTACTGTTATCATATAGGCACTCAGTTATTGCTTAGCCACAAGAGAGAGAATGCAGAGAAGGGACAGACAGACATAGACAAAGGATATGACTGGGGAAAGGATACAAGAAATGCAGTGAGTAAAACGTTATACAGATGTCCACCTGGGATCACTGCTGTGAAAAAGAAAGACTTACTCACTCTGCACAAATGGCAGTATCCCACAGTTGTATGTGGACACCAAGCTTTACAAGTCAGCCAGTTAGAGTAGGCTACTATTTCATGTACAATTCACAATTCCATCTGAAACGTTCATGACACACATTCATACTAGTTCAAATCTATAAAATCAACATTTTATTTACTTTATTTATTGTCTATTTACTGACATATCACTTGATACTTACTGATATAAAAAATATAATTAAACTTTATTTGGAGTACTACTTATGCACAATGCACATTTCTCAAGCCTAAAATGTGTTTTAATGTCACTATTGATGAGGACTGTATGATCTTTGAAAAATATCGGCCTTTAAATGCAATAAAAATGCAATATAGGTCTTTAAATGCTAAATGATATTTAAATTGTACCTGAAGTGTACTTGCAATAGTTTCACTTTTAGCACAATTTACTTCAGTATCTCTTTAGTTAGACTTCAGCCCTACTTTCTTACAATTAAAGTGCATTAAGTACAAAATTATTTGTTCCAATTTAGCAAACTTTAAGTATACCAGTTTAGTGATATGTAAATAATATGTAAATGTAGTTGTAGTATAGCATGAAATAAATGTATACAAATACATTTTTGTATATTTATTTTTCACTAGGGAAGGCATCTGTAAAGGCTTTTCAATCAACCATTTGACCAAATTTTAAGTGCCTGAGATTATTATTTTAGTAAAATTAATCACATTCAATTAACTAATTTGATGTAAGGGCTTTTTTATGTGATATTTTATGTTTATCACAATAGATAGTTATTTATTTTAAACTCATTAATGTAATGTTTTGTTCATATTTTCAGCAGATACGCCCATGTTTTTATACACTAAATTGAATAAAATATTGGTGCCAAAAAGGCGTAAGTGACTTAAAAAAAAAAAAAAAAAAAAAAAAAAAAATTGGATTTTTTTTTTTTCTGAATAAATGTCAAAATAGTGTTCAATATGTATACTGTTATCCATGTGTGTACACATTTTTATTATAAAAGATTGAAATCAGTACACAAAATTGGATCAAACTATGGTCAGTTTTTGTTTTGGCCCTCCTGTGAAATTGATAAATTGTCACTTACGCCCTTCTGGTTCTCAGCCCTCGATATTATAGCATATTAACTTTGATCCAAAACAGAATTTTGGCAATGTTATTACATTGTTTCTTGTATGTATTATGGCAGTTTGTAAATTAAATGTTTGACTGAGTGAAGCTAGAAAATGTTCTACTGCATTTGAAAATATTGTAACACCTAAACTCAAACCCTACATTAAACCTAACTTACTTAGGACCAAGTGATATTTCAGTTTTTCTTTTTTTAATAAATCTGCAAAAATGTCAACAATTCTGTGTTTTTCTGTCAATATGGGGTGCTGTGTGTACATTAATGAGGAAAAAATGAACAAATGATTTTAGCAAATGGTTGCAATATAACAAAGAGTGAAAAATTTAAGGGGGTCTGAATACTTTCTGTACCCACTGTATGTGTTCATATACTTACTGTATTTAGTAGGGCTGGAGACGGGTCCTCCTTTCTCCTCCCCTCACTCTCTATATAGCGAGCGCTTGGGATGAAATTCTCGAGTAGGGAGCAAGATGCTCTCTCTTCCTCTCTTCTAATCTTGTTCCAGCTCCTCATTCAGGGAGCGTCAGTTCTCGTACTTCCCATAATGTTGGAGTCAGAGTGGCGCGCCCGGGCCAAAGGCTTCTAGCAGAAGGCAGGTCTGTGGACTGTCATTCTCGCTGGATAGTCTTCGGCCAGAATGTCCTGATGCCTATGACACAGGACGTCTGAGGGCCGGCCCCCTCTGGGGAAGAGCGGTGTACACCGCATCACACGGTGCCCGTCTCTCCTCAGTGCCCTCAGGAGATCGGTCTGCCAACCCTTCCACCCACGGTGCTTCAGGGTGCAGCGGTCTCCAGCGAGCACTTCTCTCAGTCTCTTTGGCCCGGAAATATAGCGGAACTGAGAGGCTCGCCGCCCCTTCTGGGGTCTCTACAGCAGCTAGAGCAGCCGTCGCCTGCCGGTCCTCCGCTTCAGGGCACCGAGCTAGCAGCTCTAAGCACACCAGAGGCCAGTCTCAAGAGACTGGTTCCCTTAGGAGTCACCTGGCGCTGTGGGAGCCCCTGCCAAGCGTGTCTCGTTGGGTCCTGCCTAGCAGGCTCTGGTTCTACCAGTTTAGTCTTCCTGGGAGATGACGCGGGGTCTGAGGACCGTCGTTTCAATAGAAGACTTCAGCAAGAGAGTCCGGATGCTTATGGCTTAGGACTTCAGGGGGCAGGCCCCTCTGGGGAACAGCGGTGTATACCGCATTACATGGTGCCCGTCTCTCCTCAGTGCCCTCAGGAGATCGGTCCGCTAACCCTGCCAGTGTTTCAGGGTGCAGCGGTCTCCCGCGAGCGCTTCTCTCAGTTACCGCCCGGAAACGTAGCGGTACTAAGAGGCTCACCACCTCCACGGAGGTCTCTAGAGCAGCTAGTTCAGCCATCCCCTGCCGGTGCGCCGCTTCAGGGCACCGAGCTAACCCCTCTGATCACACCAGAGGTCAGTCTCGAGAGACTGATTCCCTTAGTAGACTATTTGGCAGCGTGATAACTACTGCCAAACGTGTCTCAGTGGGTCCTGCACACTGTAGTGAGAGGACACAGAATCCATTTCGGTTATCCTCCACCTCAATTGAACGGGGTCTTTCCCACCCTGGTGGGCCCCGAGCAGGCTCTAGTAATGGAACAGAAGTACACTCTCTGAGGACGGAGCCAATCAAGGTGGTCCCTCCTTGCGTAGCAGAGTCCGGGTCCTACAGCCGGTACTTCACCGTTCCAATGAAGGGTTGCATCCTTTTTAGATCTGCGTCTTTGAACCACTCAGTCAGGCGACCTGAAGTTCAGTACGTTCGCACTCAAACAGGTCGTGTCTCAGATAAGTCCGAGGACTGGTTTGTCACGATCGATCTAAAAGATGCACATATCTCCAGCCTTCCTCATCATAGGAAGTTCCTGAGGTTTGCTTTTAGGGGCAAAAGCTTACCAATACCGGTTCTTCCTTTGGCCTTGCACTTTCACCCCACACTTTCACGACTCAACCACATCGACTTTTGGTTGATATTAGCTCAATCAGAGCGGATGGCGGTTCGGCATCAAGATGACGTTCTCGCTCACACGAAAGAGCTGGGGTTAAGACTTAACGCCAAGAAAAGTGTGCTTTCTCCATTACAGAGAACCACTTATCTGGGCGTGGTGTGGGATTCGACCATGATACAGGCACATATGTCTCCTGCTCAGATCAAGTCGATCCTCACTGCAGTCGCGAGAGTGAGAGAAGGCCGGTCACTCACTGTCAAGCAGTTCCAGACTGCTGGGTCTGATGACAGCTGGGTCCAACGTGGTTACTTTTGGCTTGCTGTACATGAGACCCTTACAGTGGTGGCTTAAGACCAAGGGGTTCTTGCCGTGGGGAAACCCGCTTCGCATGCTCAAGATCACGCGGCGGAGCCTACTTGACTTAGACATGTGAAAGAAACCTTGGTTCTTATCTCAGGGCCCGGTGCTGGGAGCTCCTGGTCGCCGCATACGCTAGCGACGGATGCATCTCTCACCGGTTGGGAGTGGTCATGAGTGGCCGCTCGGCCCGCGGTCTGTGGAGTGGCCGCCATCTCACGTGGCGCTTGAGTTGGCTGGAGATGCTGGCCGTGTTTCTAGCCTTGAAACCCTTCCTCCCAGGCCTAAGAGATCGCTATGTCTTGGTGCGCACCGACAACACAGCAGTGGTCTCTTATATATGTGGGGGCAGACATCCTGTCGAGGCAGGGGCCGAGGCCCGGGGAATAGATGCCTTACACCGAGGGGTGAAGCAGGCTTAGAGAGTCTTTGGCAAGGCTCAGGTGGACTTGTTTGCAACTCAGATGATATTGCATGGTCCCCTCTGGTTCTCTTTCTGACTCATCCAGCTCCACTGGGGCTGGATGACATGGTACAGATGCGGCTGAGGCTTCGTCTGTACACCTTTCCCTGATTGTTCTGCTCCCGGGAGTTCTGGTGAGAGTGTGCCGGAACGAGGTCAGTCTACTGCTAGTAGCCCCGTTCTGTCCGGGCTGAGTATGGTTCTCGGACCTGATTTCTCTCCTCAACGGCGCTCCATGGGAGATTCCCGTAGGGAGAGATCTCCTCTCACAGGTGGAGGGCGCGCCCCCACCAGAGCTGTGGAAGCTGTGGGTGTGGCCTCTGAGGAGGCACAACTCATAGCTTCCGGTCTCTCAACCGAGGTTGTTGAGACCATCCTCCAATCCAGAGCTCCCTCATCGAGGAAACTGTACTTCTTGGTGCGGAGACTGCCAGCTCGACCCAGCTAACTGTCCGTTTGGTACAGTTCTGGAGTTCCTGCAGGCCTGTTTTTCCGCAGGGTTGACCCACTCCACCTTAGAGGTCTTCGTGGCGGCCATTGCAGTCTTCCACGCATTGCAGTCTTCCACGCCCCTCTCGGTGGCCATTCAGTGGGAAGACACCCCCTAGTTACACGTTTCCTCCGTGGTGCACTGAGGCTGAGGCCCCGGTACGATTTTCTGGCTTTCATACCCCAGGCCTTCAGTTCTCCTCCCTTCGGGGAGCCTGACCAGAGAAGCTTGTGTGAGCACTACGCCCGCAGAGCTGCCCTGTGGGAAGGGACAAGGTCCATAAGCCGGTGGATTGTGGATGCCTCTCTTCGTTGAGTCCTCTGATCTCCTCTACTTGGGGGTCAAGGCTCACTCTGCTATGCTGCGGGTCAGTCCACGCCCTCACTTACGTCAGATACACGAGCCACTCCGGGCTCTTCTTTCTCTCGCCCTAGCTGTGCTCCTTCACACACTAGGCAGGGATTTGTCAGTCTGGCGGCATGGGCATTCTCGTTCCCAAAGCGTTTTGACGCAGCTCGAGTTCCTGAAGAGGAACGCCTCAAGGTTACATATGTAACCCTAGTTCCTCAAGGGAACGAGACGCTGTGTCTTAGACTTCTGGCATCCCTGCCAGCGCTTGCTCCATTCCTGAAGCTGATCCCGGTTTCACCGCATGTGCTTTTATTCTTCCTGGTCGCTATGTCACACTGCCTGTGATGTCTCGCACATCCATTGGACTGATTACACATGTGATTCAGAGCGTGGTCACACTGAAGGCGTTCCCACAGCATTTTGACGCAGAGTCTCATTCCCTCGAGGAACTAGGGTTACATACATAACCTTGAGGCGTTTTACTGCCATTAGTGTTCATTTCTGCTGGAAACTACAGTAAATATATAGTATGTTCTTCTAGATAAGAGCCTAAGTTTGAAGTATAATGCTTGAAGTATAATGCCATTAGCTGAACAATATGCTAACACCAATATCAACTTTAGTCATTTGCAAGCTGAGATTCTTACTTAAACGTGGAGTTGTAGAGTGTTCCAAATCAGTAGTAGTAGTAGTAACTTTATTCATCCCCTTGGGGAAATTTTGTTTCAGTGACTTGTTTCCATATGTGGTTTCTCACAAAAGACAAATACAACATAAATTGCGCAGTAGGACAATACAAATCCACAACACTTAGTTAAAAAAAAGAAAAGAAAAAAAATAGATATATACATCTTCTTTCCCATCTTTCATTTAAAAACATCACTGCCTGTGATATAAAAGACTTTTTCCCCCTATTTTTAAAAAGCCCTTGTATCCTAAATCTTCTACCTGAAGGCAAAAGCTCAAACTCATTATGCAGTGGGTGCCTATCGTCAGATATAATTTTCATAGCTTTACCAAGACATCTAGTCTGATAAATTTAATGTAAACCCATCACAGGGATACCAAGTAATTTACTCGCAGTACTTAAAATGTTTCTGACCAAACTCTATTGTTCCACCGTAACATTCCTGAACCAGCAGATAATACAAAAGGTCAATACACTTTCAATAAAAGAGTTATAAAACACCTTTAATAATGAAGGGCTTATGCTAAATGACACCATCTTCCTAATGAAATATAGTCTTTGCTGACCCTTTTTTCTCACAGCGTCAGTCCATTTATCCCACCTCAATTTGTGATCTAAAACAACTGCATGGTATTTATACTCTTCTACCCTCTGAATCTGCTCCCCTTTAATAATGGTCACTCTGGCTGAGGACTCTTTCCTAAAATCAGTACAGATTTCTTTAGTTTTTGAAACATTTAACTTAAGATTTGATACATCACACCATGAAACAAATTCATTTAAAAAGGGTCCATTGCTGTCCTCATCCCCTTTAAGGAGACTAACCAATGCAATATCTTGCTGGACTAGTGCTCCTACAATTGTTTGTGTACATAATAAACAGTAAGGGTGAGAGGACACAACCTTGTGGGGAACCAATATTCGTAATTTGTTTATCAGACAATGAGGTGCCCACACACACTCGTTGAAATCCGTTACGTAAAAAATCCTGCAACCACAAAATCACTCCTCCATCCAGAGAGAAATCTACAGATAATCTTTCACCAAGAACAGAAGGCACAATATTATTAAAGGCAGAAGAAAAATCATCAAAAATAATTTTCACATGATGTTTAGGACCCTCAAGATGTGAGTCAACAATATGTAACAATGTTAAAATAGCATCATCTCCCTTGTTTGACTGATAAGCAAATTGAAAAGGATCCAGTAAATGCAGTTTTTTTTTTTTTTCACTATGTACCTTTTAACTACCCTTTCACAACATTTAAACACAAGAGAGGTTAATGCAATTGGTCGATAATCACTTAGCTCTAATGGTTTATTAACTTTAGGAACAGGTACTATAGTTGAAGTTTTCCATATGGTCAAGTGACTTTTGAAACAACAAAGTGAAAACTGTAGATAATTGCTCAGCACATGATTTTAACACCTGACCACTGATATTATCTGACCCGGGACCCTTATGTACATTGTGTATGTCTTATGTACAGTATCTTATGATGTTCTATGATTGCTAGAATGTTGTCTTAGAGAACAGTTGCCTGTAGGCAGCGATGCAGCTCGCTAGGTTTTGAAACACCACTAATGAATGATATATGAGGTTAGTAGCCCTCCTTTCAATATTAAAGTTGCCTTTTATTTTTAGTGATTATCAGAATAACATATTATAAATGCATTGTTTCTGCAGGTCCAATGGGTTTACATGTCTCTGCATCTCTTTTAAGTCTTTGATGTGTGTAATCTCATCTGAGGTGTGATTTCATTAAAAATGTGCTTAATAGGTAGTTTGTGCTGGTGTTAAAATAGAGCTAGTTGCTATGCAATGCAAAAAGTTAAGATATGCTAAACAAGCATTTTATCTGTAACTGTACAATACGAAGCCAATAAAGTCACAAAGACTATTGAGGGCAAAAGAGCTCAAAATGAAAGTTCAGTTATATTGCCATCACCAATAAGGCTATGCCTTCATTCCTTCATAAATATTAAAATGCTTGCTGTCTCATTACCAAGTTTGCCCTTTTCAGTGGAAACTGAGAAAAATCCCTTGCTAGATAAAAGGGGGTTGGGTGTGTGGAATGATAAGTTTAGAGCAGAATCGAGTGTCTTTTATTGGCAAACACAAAGCACACACACACATATACCATGGCCAGGATTTCAATTCATCTATGATACAGGGATCAAGTGTGAGACAGATTGTTTCACTGCAATGAGATACACCGTCACAGAAGTGACCAATAAAATGCATTTCACTTTAAGGACCTCTGAACATTCTGTTTCCTCTGTGAATGGCTGCTGAGAGTTTTGGAATCTGTGCATTAAGACGGAAAAATGTCCATTCTATGCATGCACAATAATGTGACATTGGTTTCAATTTAAATGGATGCAATATGATCAGAGTTAGAAAATTCCAAAAATCATGCCTTGCTTAATGAGTCCTAAGAAATATATTGCATTCATATACATCTGCCAATCTGCCTTGCTAGTTTGAAAACGTGTCCAAGCCTTCATTAATTTGAAAATGTCATGTTGGAACTAGTGATGAAAACTTTGGCAGTTTCTGAGAAGTTACTGGAGTAACAACTAGGCAATCTGCTTGTGTGATAGTGGTTTTTTTTTTTTTTTTTTAAACATAGTTCAGTAAATAAGAAGTTTGTTTTAAGAAACTTACATTTTAAATACAATATTGCCAGTTACTTTATCCATATGTGTTCCACACAAAGCCACAACAGAACCATTACAACACACACTAGTGGTGTTTTTTTCCTAAATGATTCTGTGTTTTTGAACAAAGTGGTGGAGTAAACAATTCAACGACTCATTAATAATGACAGTCACTTGTTTTATTTCTGAAATGAGTCAGAAATTTTGACTCACTCATGAGACATTCAGTGTCTTTGGGCTCTTGTTTTGTATTTTAGTTTGTAGTTCTGTTTAGTTCCTGTTTTATTTCCCCCTTGTTAGTCTAATTGTTTCTACCTGCCAACAATTAGTTTGTGTGTTTGTGAATTTCCCTTGTCTCCTTTCAAGCTTTGTTCTGTGTAAACCTTGTTGGTTAGCCTTGTGTTATGGTTCTTAGTTAGGTTTAGTCATCATTTGCTTCTGAATATTTTGGCATTTTGTATTTTTGAAAATAAAACTGCTCTATAACTCTACTTCATTGCTAGTACATGTCGTGATTCCTATTGAAATGGCTGGGTTTTGCCTGTGGAAAATTTACTAAACATTGGTAAATGTGAAAAAGAATATCTGAAAACTCCCCACTACTTATACACAGACTGGCAGTCTGTCTGGAACAAACCAAGACAAGCAGAGTGATACAAGCAATACAGTTTTATAAATATGTATGTAATAAATTATATATAACATAAGAATGTCATTCATTGTTAGTTTTCTTATTTTTATTTTTTTATTTTTTTGACATACATGGTCACTGAGAACTTTCATACAGAAAACAATGTGACAACTTTTTAAAAATTATCCTTTTGTTTCACTGAGAAAAAAAAAAAAAAAACAGTATATGGATTTGGAACAGCATTTGGAACAGCATTGGAACAGCATTGGAACAACTATTCCTTCAGGTTCCCTGATTTCCCTTGACTCTGCTGTCTTCAGGCCCCACAAACCTAAGTCAAAAACTATATGACTGCAACCACGCTTTTTGTTGACAAAAACCCCTCATGAAACAAACTGCAGATGCATTTTCTCTCTTTGTGGTCTCTCTGCTCTTACATCTATGAGTGTCCATACTGACAGCTGAAGTCAACAAAACAACAGTGTGTGCATCTCTTTGCCTCTTACTCACACAAACAGCTCTGTGTTCCCGAGTTCTCATGTCTCTCTCATGGGAATCTATCTTCTCATATCAAAACAAAGGGTATTCATCAAAGGTCTGCCTCCCGGCTGCCACATCAAAACAACATAAGTGATAATAAAAAGCAGAAAATAATGTTGCTGCCAACAATACAGAAAGCTTTCTGGGTTGTCTGCATAAAGCCGGTGATTTCATCTCATTTTGGTTTTGAAAACCTGCTCATAAACAAGAGATACGTTGTTATTATTCCATCAACTAGTCCATCTGTACACAAAACTGCAAACAAAAGGGTGGCTGCAAGAGTGACTCTTCCTGCTGCAACCACTGAGAGAGAGAGAGAGAGAGAGAGAGAGAGAGAGAGAGAGAGAGAGATTCTGTTTGTTGTGTCTGTTGGTCCAGCATTGGTGTGTTTAAAAGTTTCTGCCTGGTACTTCTCAGATCAAAGCAGCACACATGTCCTTGGACGCAATGTCCTGTTATGACCTCTGGTAGACCACATCATTAATCAACATATTCAATCTTTATGAACAGAAATCCATTGTTAGAATTAAAGAAGGTCACCTGCTTAGGTTGCATATTATTGGTAAATATTACCAAGAACAAACTTTTGGTATCAATGTTATAATTGAACATATTGAGTTTTCTTCAGATGAAAAGTGTGTTTGACCTTAAGTGCCATGCAAAGTGGACTCCAATCAAAGGGAGAACAGATGTTCAGTTTAAAGGGCACTGCAAAAAGCATAGGGAAAAAGAATACATCAATATGCAACTCATCCCATTTGAACCACTCCAAGCTGGATTCAAACCAGTGTTGACACAAAAAAAGAAGATTAACTGAAATAAATGCTGTAAATAAATGAATGAATGAAAGCTAAAAATAATGTGTATTCCATGTACAGGAATCCAGATATGTTTTGGTTCATTCATTCATTCAAGAACAACGCTGAAAAGTATTTATATATATATATATATATATATATATATATATATATATATATATATATATATATATATATATATATATATATATATATATATATATATATATATATATATTATAAATATACATTATAAATATAAATATACATATATACATATATTTTTTTTTAATTTCATTTTCTCTTATTTCATTCATTTACTTTTTTATGTCTTTTACAGGTAAAATGAACTGATTGTTTGATTTTGAAGTCAGGGGTTTTGTGAATGTATAAGATTTGGTTTTGTGTTTAATGTTGCGGGAAAATGGATAAAGGTTTCAAGAAATATGTCTTAGCAATGGAGAACAAAACTGCAGCTCTTATAATAAACTGAATATTATCACCAATATACACCGTGTGCCGAATTATTAGGCGAGTTGATATTCTGGTCATATTGTTTTTCCAAGAACATTTTACCAATTCCAAACCACATCAATCTTAATAACTACTAATGACTTTGTATTTAATCATTTATAAGTGATATATAATTGTCCATGAAGGTTGGAAGTCAAAAACCTCTCATATTCAGGTGTGCCAAATTATTAGGCAGGTTTTCTTTTACAGATAAAATGAGCCAAAAAAAGAGATTTAACTCAGACTAAAAGTCAAAAATTATTAAATGCCCATGAGAAGGATGCAATACTAATGCAATAATAGAATTTGAAAAGTTAGGGCATGACCATTGTGCAGCGAAATGCTCATTGGAGTCAGAAAAAAAACAAAAAACAAAAAACAAAAAAACAGGTGGAGAAGAAAAGACACTTGTTAACTGCAAAAGAATTAAGAATTAAGGTGAGGAATTAGGTAAGAAACCATCAGGACCCATTTAGTCTCCAGCGCCATCATTTTCCAGAACTGCAATCTTCCTGGCGTCTCCACAAGTGCAATGTGTAAGGTTCTTAGGGATTTTGCTTGGGTCCTAAAAATCCTAAAAATGACCCTCACTTAATAAGAATAGTATGCTGAAGTGTTGTGAAATACATTAAAGGGATACTCCACCCCAAAATGAAAATTTTGTTATTAATCACTTACCCCCATGTCGTTCCAAACCCGTAAAATCTTCGTTCGTCTTCGGAACACAATTTAAGATAATGACATTTATTCAACAATTCGTCTCCTCGCTGACACAGAGAGACAGAGAGGAGACAAATTGTTAAATAAATGTCGTTATTTTTATTTTCTTTACGTACAAAAAGTATTCTTGTCGCTTCATAAAATTCAGCTTGATAGATTGAACTACTGATGACAGATGGACTATTCTGACGATGTTTTTCATACTTTTCTGGACCTTGACAGTTTAATTTACTTGGCAGTCAATGGGACAGTCACAAGCCTCCCGGTTTTCATCCAAAATATCTTAAATTGTGTTCTGAAGACGAACGAAGCTTTTACGGGTTTGGAACGACATGAGGGTAAGTGATTAATAACAAAATTTTCATGTTGGGTTGGAGTATCCCTTTAAGACTGATTTTTCTTAAAGTCTTAATGTATTTTACAACACTTCAGCATGCTATTTTTATTAAGAGAGGGTCATTTTTTTTTAGGATTTTTTACCCAAGCAAAATCCCTGAGAACCTTACACATTGCACTTGTGGAGACTCCAGGAAGATTACAGTTCTGGAAAATGATGCCTCTGGAGACTAAACGGTTCCTGATGGTTTCTCACCTAATTCGTCACCTTAATTCTTCATTCTTTTGCAGTTAACAAGTGTCTTTTCTTCTCCATCTGTTTTTTTTTTCTGATTTTGCTGACCCAATGAGCATTTCGCTGCCCAATGATCATGCCCTAGCTTTTCAAATTCTATTATTGCATTAGTATTGCATCCTTCTCATGAGTATTTAATAATTTTTGACTTTTAGTCTGAGTTAAATCTTTTTTTTTTTTTTTTGGCTCATTTTATCTGTAAAAGAAAACCTGCCTAATAATTCGGCACACAGGAGTTTTTGACTTCCAGCCTTCATGGACAATTATATATCACTTATAAATGATTAAATGCAAAGTCAATAGTAGTTATTAAGATTGATGTAGTTTGAAATTGGTAAAATGTTCCTGGAAAAAAAATATGACCAGAATATCAACTTGCCTAATAATTCAGCACATGGTGTAGTTATTATTTGTAGTTATCACTCTTGGTGTGAAGAGACCTTTACACACTGAATTACATGACCAAAAAAAAATAAATAAATAAATAGTAGGAGCACAATAGCTCGTCACAGGGGCAGTACACTAAAGGGACACCTTTGTTCCTTCTTTAGGGTACATATGCAACATGTTCTCACTCCCAGTTTGTCACATATTGACTCTTGGTCAGGACCCTTTGGCGTTGCCTTTTGATGCTCAAGGTACCTCTTTAGTGTCATTTTCCAACGCACAAGGCTATCCTTTTAGCGTCATTTTTTAACCTGCAGGGTCCTCCATTGTTTTCAGTTGTTTGTCTTAATTTAATGGTTTGCATACATTTGTATTAAATAGAAAAATTTTATATAAATTTATACTTTCATTGGCGCATGTAACCCCACCCCTACCCTAAACCTACCCACTTCTGAACAATATAAAACACCTAACAGGCAAATAAAAGTACAGTCACAGGTATTTATTGCAAAAACTGACCATAAAAAAGCAGTATAAAAGCATTGCAAACAAGTCGCGTTGCATTCCAAGTCTTCTGAAGCCATACGATATCTTTATGGGAAGAAGAGAGCAAAAAATAAGGTTTTAATAGCTGAAAATGAACCTGGCCACTCCCTTAACGCGCTCACATCTCGTTCAAAAAGATACTCCCATAGCATAACGCAATCGGTCACGAGACACTCAAGAGCCAAATAGCATTTCACAACCAAGGCTGACATAAGGCAGACATAAGGAAATTTGCAGTCTGCAGCCTGCACACTGCACACAGGATCTGAGCTTTACGGCGGATGGAGACGGCAATCGCGTCTATTCCTCTCACAAACCAATTGTTTTGCCTCGGAAGACTTATTTTTTATTTATTTATTTATTTTTTTTTTTTTAATATTTTTTATAAATTATGACTGTAGTTGTATCTGCCTGTTATATCTTGTGTTTTATTGACAAATGGTAGGTTTAGGGGCAGGGGTTGGGTTATGTGCTCATAAATGTGTAAATAGTCAATGTAAATAAAACTGTTCTGACTGTTTACATTGAAAAATCACACTCCAACATATATGCAATAATGGCAATATAACTACCCAATATATAATTTAATCATGACAATAAAATTACCAGTGCCTTTCACGTCGGCATGTTGACGCCAACGGTTTCTTATTTAAAACAATGGAGGACCCTGCAAGTCGAAAAATGACGCTAAGGGGGTACTCTGTGCGTCAAAAAGTGACGCCAAAGGGTCCTGACTTAGCGTCAATATGTGACGATTTGGGAGTGAGAATGTGTTGACATATTAGCACCTTGGTATAGTAATATGTACCCTTAAGGTGATAATATGTACTCTTATAGTACTTTTATGAACCATTTACGGGTAAAGAAGGCACACATGTGTCTCGTTGAGGGTACTGAACAGGTGACAAGCTGTTGTACCCCTAAAGATACAATTTTGCATATTTTTTTCTGAAAGTATAGTAACTTATGTCATACAAGAGTTTGAGCACTAGCTTAAAGTAAAAAGCACAGCCATGGTTAATATTATCTACAAAACAAAATCTGAAAGTTTTTAATTTAAGCAGTCATGCTTTTCTACTAACAGACATTCTACAGACATTCTACTAACTACAGTATAAATAACTTTGCAACTACATGACTCTTAACTTTCATTGGAGTATTAGTAGACAGTTAGGTTAGAGTTAGTAGAATAAGCTGACGTACTAGTTACTTGTAGTCAGCAGAATGTCTGTTGGGAACCATCAAAAAAAAAAAAAAAGTGTTATTAGATATTAAGCAGACAGTCTATCAATACTCTAATGTCTGGTAGTTGACATGTAGTTGCAAAGTTGCATATTTTCAGCAGAATGTCTGTTATCGGACTGTCGAATTAAAGTGTTACCATTTACACAATTCAGGATGCAGACGTTATTAGTAGTTGCCGTCCCATAACAGCAGTAGTAAAGTTCTACTAAGTTTCACCTTTATTTTTCACAGTTATAATTGAAACTATTCGCCAGTACATTTGAGTTCGCTCAGACAGACTGACAACCCCCTCCAGCGTGTGGGGACAGGTGAGGTCAGCGTCGATGAGCACTGTGGGATCTCTGAAGATCAGATTATGACAACACTACGGTCTAATGCATATCATCAGAGGTCATCACGCTAGGTGCTGGATCCTACTGACTTGTTCCATTAAAGCTCAAAGAACCTCAAGTTCACCCTGCAGTAAGTCCCAAGTGCCCTCTGGCACCATAAGACAAGATATTGCTGCACAACACCAGAGGAACCTGCTTAAATGCATCGTATTTAGCCCTTACTTCACTTTCTGTGGTTCTATATGAAGAATCATCCACGTGAATTAAATATCGAGCATTGTTTTGTTGCGTTTACGGTGAAAATTGATGAGATGAAGTCGATTTTAGTCGACATTCACATAGCTGACATACTTCCAGCCTTGAAATATATTGAGAAAGTAATGAAATGGCAAAAAGCAGACTCATAAATATCATCTGCCTCCCAGAGCACTGAATCAGAGGGCTGCAGATTCAGTAACCGCACTAGTTCATAGTCTGTATGATGCCTGGCTCTCTGAGGGATTCTCCCAAGACAGCGGCAAACACTAGTGGGTTCAAAAGAGCTGAAATGGCTCCATGTTTCTTGGAAAGTGACAGACCCCTTCAGACATAGGGGAGTCACTTACCATATAATCAGATTGCTTTCCTTTCCATAGAAACTCAGTACCTTTACTTCAGAGTGAATATTACATTAGTCAGCAAGATAAAATAGCATTGGAAAATTCAACCGCTGGGTACTTAGGTGCCCATTCACACTCTGTTCTAAGCACTACTCATAACAGATAGAAGTTGGGACTCAGGCAGCGACTAGTTCACAACAATTACAGAATGTATGTCTCTAAAAAAAAAATAAATAAATAAAAATAAAAAAAAAGCTTTTGTATATTTTATAAAGACAATGAGAAATTATGTGGACATCTCATTCTAATTAATTGATTTGACTATTTCTTCTACACTGTTACTAAAAGGTCAAGCATTCACCCTTCCAATTTCTAACTAAGCATACATTGAAGCCTTTAAAGCCAAGACCGAAGATTGTTGTCTTTTCATATTTAAAGTCTGAAACAAGAAGCCCCAGACTGCATCAAACTTGAAGAAAACTGAGTACTTAGGGCAACGATCTTCTGTCTTGTAGTGTGATCACCAAGGAGATCAGTGACAATTAACATGCACTGTCATAGGATGCCACCAACAAATTGGTTTGCTGGTGTGAAAACTCTTGCAAAAAATCCAGATCTGAACCCTAGTGGACACTTTTGGATGAATTGGAGAGGCAGCTGTGAACCAAACCTCACTAAGTGACCTCACTGATGCTTTTATATCTGAATGGGAGAAAATCAGCATTTCCATGTTTAAACACTTCATCATACTTTTAAAAATTACAGAAATAAAATACTTAAAAGTAATATACTTAAGTGTGAAGTGAATGTAATCAGACAATTGCATGTTAATTGCAATTAACTTAAAATGTATTTAAATGTATATTAAATGCATTTAAACTTTGTGTTTTTATGACCCACTTAAGTAGGCCTCGAGTATATTTTCACTACAATTATTTACATTTATAATTTCAAAATTACTTCTATTGTCTTTGAGATATGGTTAAAATGTACTGCTGAAAGTACTGAGCAGCATTTATGATAAACTAAAATATACTTAAATTTAATTTCTGTTAACACTTGCATGTCATGTATTGAGATGTATTTGTAATTACACATTGAAAATGATGAAGTTGCATTTCAGTACATTTAAAATATATGGACAAAATGAAATATTTAATAACACTACAGTTATAGGTATTTTATCAACTGTACTTGGTGGTGGATCAGCACCTAGACATGACCTCTACAGCCCTGAATGTCAGCGGAGACCAGGACAACTAGATGAGCCCCAGAGACTGATCCCCAGTGAAGACCCTGTCTCCTAGACGGCCATCGGGACGAGACCACGGGAACCAGATGAGTCCTTTGCACAATCTGACTCTGCTGCAGCCTAGATTTAAACTGCTGATTTTGTCTGGCCAGAGGAGAATGACACTATTTCGACACACCATTTCCCCGTATAAATACTGTAAAGCTGATATCCCAGACCCAGCTTTATATCAAGCTCATGTAAAGCTGCTTTGACACAACTGACAAATTGTTAAAAGCACCATACAAATAATAGTGACTTGATTTGTCTTAACTTGCAACTGTGCTTGCAGATAGTATAATAGTAATGAAATAAAAGCCCACATATGTACTTAAAGAGAGTATGCTTTCATGAATATGCTTTGATGTGGTGACTAACACACTAAAGCAAGTAACTGATTTTAAGGGTCACACTTAAAGGTCCAATTCTCACTATTAACAAAGTATTAACAATAGCTTTTGCCTCAATGAACTCCTAATTTGCTGCTTATTAATAGCTAGTAAGGTAGTTGTTAAGTTTAGGTGCTGGGTAGGATTAAGTGATCTAAAATGCAGAATAATGCATTAATATGTGCTTTAATAATAAGTACTACTAAACATGCAATGTGCTCATAATATGCATACTAGTTAAAGGGATAGTTCACCCAAAAATGAAAATTCTGTCATTAATTGCTCACCCTCATGTTGTTCCAAACCTGTAAAACCTTGTGCTTTGACACATGCATGTGGTGCTGCTGACGTAGAACAAGCAATTCGCTGCGCCTTGTTTACGAGCAGAGGAAAGCCTGCACTTGCATCAAGGTACTCTCTATAATGGCGCCTAGGGTGACACGGAGGAGAAGAATTGTTGAAAAAAGTCATTATTTTTGTTTTCTTTGCACACGAAAAGTATTCTCATAGCTTCGTAAAATTACGGTTGAACCACTGTTGAACCACTGCTGCACATGGATTATTTTAACAATGTCCTTACTACGTTTCTGTGCCTTGACTGTGGTAGGACCCTTGCTGTCTATGGAGGGTCAAAAAGCTCTCGGATTTCAACTAAAATATCATAATTTGTGTTCTGAAGATAAGCAAAGGTCTTACTGGTTTGGAACAACATGAGGGTGAGTAATTAATGACAGAATTTTAATTTTTGGATGAAATATCCCTTTAATAGAGATAATTGGTCATTAAAAATAATGTCTTACTCTTTTTACAATTACAAGTACAATTAAGATTTACAAGGGATGTTATGCTACATACTGCATCAAAAATCTTTCAACTTCTTTGCAACTTTGGAATGTGTTTTACAAATTTAGGGAGTAGTCTTTTGGGAAATGGTCACTTTTATATAACAGTGTTTAAGTTTTCATCGAATGTGAAAAGTATTTTTATCTGTTCACAAAAGTGTGCTTTATCTCAACAAAAACTCAGCAGGAGCTCTCAAAGGCTGTGAATTAGTATGATCTTGGATTCCAACATACGTGTTTTACTGGGACTCAGAGATGGCTTTAGTGTTTGTTTACCAAAGGCAGGGGGGTTTCAGTTACAGCTATGCAACGATATTTGGATTTCATAGCTACCCAACAATCTTCCTGCTGGAAAAAGCGCCACATCCTCTCCCACTGGACTAGTGCCTGTCAGGGTTATATTATATTTCAAACTTAAGGGCCTTTTATTTGAAGTTTGGTTGTGAAGTAAGTTATTGGTATTGTAGTTATTTTGGTCATTTTAATATTATTTAAAGGGATAGTTCACTCAAAAATGAAATTATTCCAAACCTGTATGACAAAAGAAGATTTTGCAGGATACTGGTAACCAAACAGTTGCTGGTAGCCATTGGCTTCCATAGTATGGACAAAATACTGTGGAAGTCAATGGCTACCGTCAGCTGTTTGGTTACCAATATCCTGCAGAATCTTCTTTTGTCATACAGGTTTGGAATAATTTCATTTTTGGGTGAACTATCCCTTTAAATCCTTTATAACATTCTTCAGAATATCTCCTTTTGTGTTCAACAGAAACAACTTGAAGGTGAGTACATGATAAAAAACAAAACAAACAAACAAAAAAAAAATTGTGTGAACTAATTCTTTAATGTATCATGCAGATTCAGTTGCTCGTCATGTAAAGATTTTGGCATGTAATTTCAGACTGATGGTCTTGCAACTTGCCTTTTTCTTGTCAGAGCAATAAAGTCTGTTCCTTTAACGGCTTTTTGTAATTGTATTCAACTATCTCTCTGGATCCCTTGTGTACAGAGAACAATCTGAAACGCAGACCTTGTCAGCTTGATGGATTGATTCACTCTTGGGCAGTGTTGGAAACGAGACTCTCTCTCTTCCTTGCTTGAAATCTCTCAACTGACAATTTCTGTGTGAATTCTCACAGTCTATAAATGATGCTGTCCTTTATCCCCTTTGTTACCTGAGAAATGGAAGAAGTGTGGCTTCATCTGAAAGGAAAATGTATTCCGTCTGTTAGATTCTATCAGTGGGATGTAAGATGGACTGTCCTCAGTGAACAAAGGAATTAGACAATTTATATGCCACAACTAAATAAATCCTCAGTAAAAATAGTCGGTGTCAATTTGCTAATATATCACTATACTCCTAGAATATGTACACTATATTTATTTTACATAATGACTAATTTTCTTGGATTATACACATGTAATCTTAATAAAGAGGGTTCAAAATTCTGTCATCATCATTCACCCTCATGCTTTCGAAATTGATTTCTTTTTTTTTATGTATTTTTTTTCTCTCTTAAGGTTTGATGCTATTGATGTGTTGCCATATTTAGGTTGATTTAGGTTCTGTATGAGTTAATCAATGAATTACCACTTAAATGTCACTCTGTTCATCAAATAAAGTGTTTAAATCTGTTCACAAGACATGGATTAAACCACTTTACTTTTAGGCTGCTTTATGTACGCTGAAAGAAAAAAAAACGGTAACCTAAAAATTGTAATTACTGTAATTATATTATTGTAATTATATTATTGTATAACTTGTTTTCTTAGAATAGCTGAAACATTCTTTAAATATCTTCTTTTGTGTTCCACAGTAGAAAGAAAATACTTGCAGCATACGGATAGGAAAATGATGACATAATTGTCATAAAATAATCAAAATAGTTAAAATTTAATAAATAAAATAGTTATTATTCTTCACTTTCCACACAGTTTAAACTCAGCATGAAATGAAAATTTCATAACTTGATCTTCCAGGGAAAACAAAAGACTTCTCAAGGACGTCTCCAATCATTTAATTCACTTAAACCTTGCAATCAACTGCAAGCTTGCATTCATTTTTGAGATGTCCACTGCCCCATCTCAAAATCTAATCAGCAACCAATAAAAAAAGAAAAACAAGTCCCCACCCTACATGTTTTTTTCTTTCTTCTTCAACAGTCCGGTTTTCTGTGACGGGAGTTTTCTTTTGCTTTGTGTTTATTTTAGTTCTACAAATCAATAGAAGTCTGAGTAAAATTTATAAAAGAGGTCGTGTCAACAGTCCCAAACAAATCAGCACTAAGGCTTCTCCTATTCAATGTGAAGTGTTGTCTGCTGTAATCCAAATTAAATAATCCAGTCCCTGAGCTGTTACGGCAGCATGGAGAGAGCGGGTAAGGTATTGAGGTATAAGCAGTAGCTCCAGTCGGGACTGTAGCCCAGTGCCACTGTGGTCAATTAAATCAAACAACAGCGTCCCAGGCTGCTGTGTGAAGATCACCGTTCACATCACAACCCTCCCTCAACAGAGCCAAAGGTAACAGCAAGAAAACAGTGCAGTATATAACAAAAAGGCCTAAGGTAGTAAAGCAGACAACATATATATTGTCCTCACCATGAAACTATGTCTATATACCACCTAAATTTAACAACATTCTTCATTTTAGCACTATAGTCCGATATAAATTGCATATCTCTGCTGTACTGTTATATTGGGATTTGGCTTAAGTATGACAAAAGCTCCAAAAAAGAGTTTAATTTCTACCTCCTTTGCTTCTTTCTGCTCTTATCTGCATCGCCAATGACATTTAATTTGTATCGTTTAAATCAGTAAGGAGTCTAATCTTTGAACCTTCACATTAATGTGCTCCATATTTGAAGAATTTAAGATTTGTAATTAAGATATCACGAACCATGTGGAAGTGGAAGTTTTGCAGTCTTTTTCGCTCATCTGTAAAGAAATGCGCAGTGCATAAATAACTCTGCAAATAAACGTTTCGCTGACCAGCTTGTTGTCTTGCAGTATAATGAATTGGTTTCACACTCTCTCGGGGCCTGAAAACAAGCAAAACAAACCTCACACTGTTTCCTTGCAGGACTGTGTTAGTTTCACCACAAGAGTTTGCAGGATACAAGGTCTCAGAGATGAAAATCAATATGTGCTAAGGCCCAGGACAGGTACCTTTTCGAGAGGTTACATTATTATCGATACAACAAAACAACATGAGCCAGGGTCTCCACTTACTGCTGGATTGCCTTTTATAAATGCTACCTTCATGTGGCCATTGAATTGTGATGCTGTGAAATGTGCTCTGTGAAAAACTAGTGATGCTAAAGGAATAGTTCACACACACACAAGAAAGAAAATTCTTTCATTATTTACCCACCATCACATGTTCCTTTCTTTTGTGGAATACAAGATGAGTTATCAAGCAGAATGTTTGAGCTGCTCGTTCATACACCAAACAGAAGAAGAATAATGTGCAGCCTGGTCTCATTAGTTATATGTAGCTATTTGTATGTAATACAGGTGCAAAAACATACTTTCCTGTATCTTTGGGTTGATGCCGAAAAGTAATATTTACCTTTCAAGTCTTCAAGTATTTACTGAAACCCCAACAGAATCTCCAAATTATTCAAAAGTATTTTACATTTTGATGAATTGGTGGCTACTTCTTATGAATTCATACCTTGTTTGTATCTCATTTGTACAATTTTGTACAATCTGCTTACACTAAAGTGATGATTTCAGTACGTTTAGGGGTGGGGTTATGGGTAGACCTTCTTGCTTACTTTTTTTTCTAAAAATCGCACAATGCACATTGTATGAACTCATACAAAATTGCCACCTTGTAAAATAGTTATATTTTCAGGTGAGATTAGGTTGTAAAATCTTGCACTCCTTTATTCTAATTATTATTATTATTATTATTTTACTTTACTTTACTTTATTCTAATAATTACAACCCCAGTTCCAGAAAAGTTGGGACGTTACATGAAATGCCATACAATAAAGAATATGTTATTTGTTTATTCTATTTAACCTTTATTTGATTGACTATAGTACAAAGGGGAAAATAAATAAATTACATTTTTTTTAAAAAATCCATTGTTTTCACTGGTCAACTTAATTGTATTTTGTAAATATAAACAAATTTTGATTTTGATGGATCCAACACACTCCAAAAAAGTTGGGACAGAGGCATGTTTAACACTCTGTCACATCATCTGTCCTTTTAATAACACAATTTATTCATCTGGGAATTAAGGATGCTAAATTTTTTAAGTTTTGCAAGCAAAATGTTTGCCCAGTCTCGCTTGATACAAGACTTCAGCGCCCGCTTCCAAAGTGTGCCCCGGTATTTCTTCGGATCGGGCAGCGAATGCTGCATCTTTGATTCTGTAGTTATTGAAATTGAGAGCGCCGCCTCACGTGCGCTCCTCCCACGATTGTAACGAATGAGGAGTTACTTGAGGTGATGACTCGTGCAGTGTGAACAGGTTAAAGCTGGATTGGCCACAAGAGCAGTAGACCCCTAGATGCTCCAAACTAGATGACAGGTTTTTGTCAGGTGGTCAGGGGGAGGGACCTCAGCGATGATCTCTCCCCTTCTTTGGTGACCTCCATGATGAGAGAACTAGTTCATGGAGTAAGCCATATTTGTCCTGTGTTTTTGTGTCTCAGCCTTGAATTTTTAGATTATTGTGGATTCAAAGGCACAGGGCTACATGATGACACCCCAGGTGGAAGAGACGCTAGCGTGCTATCTCTCCCCTGGGGGTACATCATCACTCGAAATGTCAACGCTCCCTACCAAGCCATGTAGAGCAACATCTACACTTGTAGGGAGGGCGTTTCATGCAGCAGGTCATGCTGGTGCTGCCCTGCACACCACGGCGGTTCTGCAGGCATATCAGACTGACGTTCATAAAGATCTGAGCGCAGGGAGGCAAGGAAGCTCAAGAAAGCTTTCAATAAGTTTCTCCCCCACCGTGCTCTAGTGTCGGGCTGTCGGACGCCCAGTCCCAACACGGCCCAGCTCCTCTGAGGCGAGAAGCCCAAAAGAGAGTGCGCGAGCCATGCACCCCCTCATAAAGACTGGGGAAAAGCTCGTAGCACTCAACAGCCAAGAGGGAGCCATACCTAAAAACGATCTTTACGACCAGAAGGAAGTTCTGAGGCGGTGCCCAGGACAATGGGTGTGTCCCCTTTGGGAGGGCCACGGAAAACTCCAACAAGGAGAGTAAGGGCTCCTTCTTGGCACCCTTAGGGGCTCGCTGTACAACTTCTGCCACCACTGGTGTTTCGGGGGTCAGCAATCTCCAGTGATATGTTACATGTTTAGTTGTTTCCTGCCGTGTTTCAGGACACCAAATGTTTAACATTGCCCCCAGCAAAACAAAGTATCACCCCTTTCAGAGAATTTGGCAGCGTGGAAGATACTGCCAAATAATCTCTCCCTGGGTCGTAAGGACTCCATAAGAGGGCTTACAGGATAAGGTTTGCGTATCATCCTTCGTGTTTCAATGGTGTGGTCTCCACTACCGTGAAACCAGAACAAGCGTATTCGTTGACACAGGAAATGCAAGCTCTGCTGGACAAGGAGGTCGTAGAACATCTCCCCTCCTAGACAGAGTTGAGCTGCTATAGCCAATATTTTCTGGTTCCCAGAAATGATGGGGGGTTGCGTCCAGTCTAGATCTTTGCGGGCTGAACCACTTTCTAAGAAAGTACAGTCTATGATTGTTTTTCTCAGATCCAATCAGGGGATTGGTTATCAACAATGATCTCAAGGACGCGTACTTTCATTTAGAAATTTTGCCACAACGCAGGAAATTCCTGAGGTTTGCTTTTGGGGGTAAAGCTTACCAGTATTGGGTTCTTCCATTTGGCCTAGCTTTATCACCCCGCACATATGCAAAATGCATCGATGCAGCTTTAGCATCGACGACTGGCTGATTTGTCCCAGTCTTAAGAGCATGCGTTTCGACATCGGGATGTCGTCCTCGCTCATCTTAACTATCTGGGATTGAGACTCAATGCCAAGGACAGCGTTTTCTCTCTTGCCCAGGGGACAATGTATTTAGGGGTTAACAGGATTCTATCATAATGTGGGCACAGCTGTCTCCTACACATATCGAATCCATTCTGAACACCCTGAAGGATTCCAGGCTAGGCCAGAAAGTTACTTTCAGAAAGTTCTAGGTCTCATGGTGACTGCATCCACGTGAAACCTTTGGATGTCTTGCACATGAGACCATTACAGTTGTGGCTCAGAGCCAGGGGATTTAATCTAAGGGCCAATCCCCAGAGGCATATAAGGGTTACGCGCTAGACCTTCGTACCCTTTCTATGTGGTTCAGACCCCGGTTTTTGACTTTGGGTCCTACTCTAGGCACGTGTTGTCATCGCAAGATGCTAACAACAGACACTTCCCTCACGGGCTGGGGTGCGGTCTTGGGTGACCGTCCAGCCCAAGGGATCTGGAGAGGTCATCTTTTCGATTGGCACATCAATTGCCTTGTAATGATGACTGTATTTTGGGCCCTGAAATACATCCTCCAGCAGGGGCTACCATGTCCTAGTGCGGGGGACAAAACTGTGGTAGTCACTTACATAGGTCGCCAGGGCAGACTGCATCCGTGCTGCCGGAACAGGCTAGCACAGCAGGTTCTGCTTTTTATGTGGAACAAGTTCTAGTCCATCAAGGCGATTTACATTCAGGGGCATATGAATGTGGGAGCAGTTTCACTGTCCGAAATTTTGGAGCATGTTGTTGCTGCCCTCGAGTACGCTGAGTGCAAGCACTGTAATCACTTCGATCGGAGTGTTCCACTCGAGGCTCGCTTTCTTTCAGGAAGGGACGATCCTCTGCATCCTCATTGCGCTTGTGAGGCTCGCATGTCGATCTAGCTGAGAGATGAGGGCCGTGCGAACCACCCCTTTCTCTCACGTTCTTCCCGATTCCTCTGCTCCCAGGAGTCCTGGCCAAGGTATGTCAACGAGGTATGTCAACCACTGACTGATAGCGCCCCGTTGAACGACCAGAGTGTGGCTCTCAGATCTAATATCCCTCCTTGACGGCTCGCTTTGGGCGATTCCGGTCAGGAGAGTTCTTCTATCTCAGGCACAGAGGACAGTTTTTCATCCCCAGCCTGAGTTCTGGAATCTTTTATCTCTGGCCCCTGAGGGGGACCACAAGAGATGCTGGGTTTTCCAGCAGATGTACTACAGACTATTCTGATTGTTAGGACTCCTTCCACTACAAGTTATGCCCTCAGATGGTGCTTTTTCGAAAGTTGGTGTATGACACACCATGCAGACCCAGTTCACTGCCAGGTTGTTTCAGTGCTGGAGTTTCTGCAAGAGAAATTGTCCTCAGGCACACGTCCTGGTACTTTTACAGTCTATGTGGCTGCCATTTCAGCTTGCCGTGTTCTGATTGATGGTGTTTCTGTGGGAAAGCACCCTTTAGTTGCCCGCTTCATTCATGGAGCTCAGAAGTTGAGGCTGCCCATCGGACTTGGCCTTAGTACCCAAAGGGTCTGATTGGGACCCCATTTTGAACCACTAGAGTCGGCGCCTGTCAGGTTTCTGACTCTAAAGATGGGTTTTCTCATGGCTGTTATTTCTCTGAGGAGAATTGGGGATTTGCAGGATCTGTCAGTCTCGTCATCCTGCTTAGACTTTGCCCCTGGGCTGGTCAAGGTATTTTGCGTCCTCACCCTATTATTTTCTGGTTATTCTTGAAGCTTTCTGACCTCCGCCGTTCATGACACTGGAGCAAGAAGGACTTCATTTACTGTGTCCAGTACATGCTCTTCAGATTTACATCCACCGCATTAGCCAGTGGCTTAAATCAGAGCAACTTGTCATGTGCTATGGCTGCCACTAGACAAACAATGTCACATCGGGTGAGGGATGCTATTGTTTGTGTGCACACACTACACAACCTTGGGGGGTTCGGACACTTCCAGTGCGGCGGCGTTGGTATTCTCGTTCCCATCAGCATTATTGAAACGCAGCATCGAGAATAGCTTTTGACAGGGAAGGTCTCGGGTTACTTGACTGTAACCCTGTTCCCTGAAAAAGCAAGAATGAGATGCTGCGCCTCAATGCTGCACTGCAGGCGTGCCTGGACGTCTCTTCAGACAAAGGTTTAACCTGAAGATGTGTACGTCTCACGTCTATTTATAACCTGCAGGTGTACGTGATCAATGACGTCACCCACCGAGGTTATTTAAGCCAATTCTTGGCGTGTTTGACACACGTGCTTCACAACCAGTCGAACAAAGAATGTTCTCATCAGCGTTATTGAAATGTAGCATCTCGTTCCCGCTTTTTCAGGGAATAGGGTTACAGTCAAGTAACCCGAGACGTTTTCCATAGTACTCCTGAGCCCATGTGGCTATATTTAACACCGCAGCATAACGGTTTCTCATGCAACGCCATCTTAGGGCTCAAAGGTCACACACATTTAAATGAGGCATCCTGCCTTGCCCTACACAGACTGAGATTTCTCTGGATTCCCTGAATCTTTTCACAAAATTATGTATGGTAGTTGGTGAAAGACCTAAACGTTTTGTGATTTTACATTGAGATATATGATTGTGTGATACGTCCACTGAATGGCGCTAAAAGAGTGTTTGTTTGTTTTTCCTCGAAACAGATGAATGTACATATGGTACGGTTTATGTGACGTTGATTTTGTACGTGTCACTGCAGCTCTGACTTGAAATGTCTGTTGAGTGGCGCTATAAGTCTAATGCTCCGCAACATTTTAAAGTAGTGTACCATCTGCACTGCACCTAAACCTACCCGATAGTATGAACAAAAGCAAATGTGACATAAAAACGCAATTGCAAGCATGCTGTTTTAGGTTGTTTTGTTGATCTTTCAGCTCTTTCATCATGAGTCATGTTTTTGACAGCATTCGTACCCAAGGATTCTGCATTCTGCTTGTTACATTCGGAAAGCAAAACATATGGCTGTAATCATAACTGTGTATGAATATGATTACAAGTGCTCGCTGTTTTACCACCTCTAGTGTTCATTTCTGCTGGAAACTGCAGTGATATGTACTTATTGGTATGTTTTTGTCATGAGACCAGGTAGTTAAAGACAATGAACAGACCACAGATTCTTGGTTCCTCTTCAGGAACTCGAGCTGCGTCGAAACACTTCGGGAACGCCTCCAGCGTGACCGCGCTCTGAACGTGTGTGAAATCTGTCCAATGGATGGGCGAGACGTCATGGGCGGGTGATGTCAGAGACCAGGAAGCTTAAAAGCACGTGTGGTGGAACCGGCGTCAGCTTTTTGTCATTCAGCAACCGCTACTTTGTGTGTGTCTGTCGATCTCTGTTGTTAGTCTTATTTACTGTTGTCTGTCCAAAGTACACAATCACTTAAAATAAGCTCCATGATGGCTAAAAGTGCTGAAAAAACTAAGCACTTGGGCGAGAGCAGATCACACTACAGGCTGTGTGTTCCTCCCTGCAGACGTTATATCACTGCTGGGGATACACACAGTCTGTGTGCGGTCTGCTTGGGAGCGAGTCACGCAGAGTCGGCTCTCGAGGGAGCATGCACTTCTCTCCTGGAAGGCTCTCTTTTGCGAGGGAGCCTTCACAAGCGTTCCCCGCGGTGCTGGTCCCGCTTCCGGCAAGGCGGAGCGATGGCTGCACTCGTGGGGTTCGTAGGTGGATCTGGTGGAGGGAATGGAGACGGGCGAGTCCCTATCTTCTTCCTCACCCGCCAGATCCAGCGGCCACTCGCTGGGATCGGAAGCCCGCTCTGCGGTTTCTTCCCCCCGGCGGCGTGGCTCGACGCTTCACCTGTCTTCCTCCGAGGAGGTTTATGTGGTGAGCGTCGACGAGGATTCGCACCCTCAGTCGCCCCAATATGAGGAGCTAGTGGAGGTGGTTACTCATGCTGTGGCTAAGTTGAACATCGATTGGCCCGCCGAGAAAAAGGCTGAACCACAGAGAAGCAAAATAGATGAATGCTTCCTGCGAACTAAGTCACCACCTCCACGTTGGAGCCTACTGTTCTTCCCCGATCTCCACACCAAGGTGTTGAGATCGTGGGCTAGACCCTTTTCGGCTCGCCTCTTCATCCCCGCCTCCTCTTACTACAGTAATGTGGGGGGATTGAATGAGCGCGGGTATAGAGCGATGCCCCGGGTGGAACAGACGCTTGCGAGCTATCTGTCACCCGGTGTGGCATCGTATCTAAAGGCTCCGACCTTGCCCTCCAAGCCACTGTGCACAACATCAGCGCTGGTGGGCAAGGGGTACGCGGCTGCAGGTCAGGCTGGTGTGTCTGCACACCATGGCGGTGTTACAGGCGTACCAATCCGACCTGCTAAAAGAGCTGGATGAGGGAGAGGAGCTCAGATCTGATGACATCACCGAGCTCCGTAGGACTGCTGATTTGTCTCTCCGCGCTACCAAAGAGACCGCCCGTGCCATCGGCAGGTCTATGGCAGCGCTGGTGGCAGCGGAGAGACATCTCTGGTTGACCCTATCAGACATGAGAAAGATAGGGTCTTCCTCATGGATGCCCCGCTTGCGCCTTCTGGCCTGTTTGGCGATGCCGTAAATTCCATCATTGACAGGTACCAGGAGGCCCGTAAACAAGCGGTGGCATTCCAGCCGTTCCTCTCTCGCCGATCTCCAGCTCAGGGGGCTGCTAGGCAGGAGCAGCCCTCGCCGCGTAACAGCTCCTCATATAGAGAGGCTCAGAAAGAGAGTGTCGCTACTCGCGCTCCCCCGCGTCGGGACCGAGGTGGCAAACGCTCTGGGTCGGGGGCTTCAAAGGCTAAGCCGGATCTGCGGACTGTCCTTCAGTCTAAGAAGTCCTCGACCAAGAAGCCCTGACGGGTATGGCCCAGGGCTTTTATGAGGGCAGGCCCCTCTGGGGAAGAGCGGGTTACACGGCATTACACGGTGTCCATCTCTCCTCAGTGCCCTCAGGAGATCAGTCTGCCAACCCTGCCAGAGTTCCAGGCATCCAGCGGTCTCCAGCAAGCGCTTCTCTCAGTTATTTCCGCCCGGAAACGTAGCGGAGCTGAGAAGCTCGCCACCCCATCGGGGGTCTCTAGAGCAGCTGGTTTGGTCGTCCCCTGCCGGTTCTCCGCTTCAGGGCACCGAGCTAGCGGCTCTTAGTACACCAGAGGCCAGTCTCGAGAGACTGGTTCCCTTAGTAGACTATTTGGCAGCGTGGAAACTAATGTCAAATGAGTCTCAATGGGTCCTGCGCACTGTAGAGCGAGGCTATCCCATTCAGTTCGGTGCTCCGCCGCCGCCCTTCAGCGGGGTGATTCCCACACTGGTGGGCCCCAAGCAGGCTCTGGTCTTGGAACAAGAAGCAGACACTCTCTTGAGGAAGGAGGCCATCGAGGTGGTCCCTCCTCACGAACGAGAGTCCGGGTTCTACAGCCGGTACTTCGTAGTTCCAAAGAAGGATGGAGGGTTGCACCCCTTTTTAAATCTGCATCTTTTGAACCGCTCAGTCATGCGACTGAAGTTCAAGATGCTCACACTCAGAGAGGTCATGTCTCAGATCAGGTCCGAGGACTGGTTTGTCACGATCAATCTAAAAGACGCATACTTCCATGTCACCATCCTTCCCTCTCACAGGAAGTTCCTGAGGTTTGCTTTCAGGGGCAAAGCATACTAATACCGGGTTCTTCCTTTCGGCCTTGCACTCTCACCCCGCACTTTCACGAAGTGTGTGGATGCTGCTCTGGCTCCTCTGTGACTCCAGGGCATCCCCATACTAAACTATATCGACGATTGGTTGATTCTGGCTCAATCGGAGCAGTTGACGATTCGACATCGAGATGTCATTCTCGCCCACATGAAAGAGCTGGGGTTAAGACTAAACACCAAGAAGAGTGTGCTTTCTCTGTTACAGAGAACCACTTATCTAGGCGTGGTGTGGGATTCGACCACGATGCAGGCACGTATGTCCCCTGCTCGGATAGAGTCGATCCTCACGTCAGTCAAGAGAGCGAGAGAAGGCCGGTCACTCACTGTCAAGGAGTTTCAGAAAATGCTGGGTCTGATGGCAGCTGCGTCCAACGTGATACCTATTGGCCTGCTGTACATGAGACCCCTACAGTGGTGGCTCAAAACCAAGGGGTTCTTCCCGAGGGGAAACCCGCTTCGCATGATCAAGGTCACGTGGCAATGCCTACGTGCCTTAAATATCTGGAGGGAACCTTGGTTCTTGTCTCAGGGCCCGGTTCTGGGAGCTCCTTGTCGCTGAGTAACGCTAGCGACGGACGCGTCCCTCACCGGTTGGGGAGCAGTCATGAGTGGCCACCCTGCCCACGGTCTGTGGAGCGGCCACCATCTCACGTGGCACATCAACTGCCTGGAGATGCTGGCCGTGTTTTGAGCACTGAAAC
Organism: Spinibarbus caldwelli; assembly: GCA_039654775.1. Taxonomy (NCBI): domain Eukaryota; kingdom Metazoa; phylum Chordata; class Actinopteri; order Cypriniformes; family Cyprinidae; genus Spinibarbus; species Spinibarbus caldwelli. The sequence goes on along the minus strand of CM077247.1, from coordinate 25,053,593 downwards.
ACTTTCTCCCAGACCTAAGTGATCGTCATGTGTTGGTGCGCACCGACAACACAGCGGTGGTCTCTTATATCAACCACCAGGGAGGTCTGCGTTCGCGCCCCTTGTACAAGCTGGCGCACCAGGTCCTTGTGTGGTCCCAGGACAGACTCCTCTTACTGAAAGCTGTCTACATTCCTGGGTATCTCAATGTGGGAGCAGACGTCCTGTCGAGACAGGGGCCAAGGCCCGGGGAATGGATGCTTCACCCCATGGTGGTGAAGCAGATCTGGAGAGTGTTTGGCCAGGCTCAGGTGGACCTCTTTGCGACTCAGTTGACATCGCAATGTCCCCTCTGGTTCTCTCTGAGTCATCCAGCTCCACTGGGGCTGGATGCTATGGCACAGGCTTGGCACAGGCTTGGCCGAGGCTTCGTCTGTACGCCTTTCCCCCAATCGCTCTGCTCCTGGAAGTTCTGGTGAGAGTGTGCCGGGACGGGGTCAGTCTACTTCTGGTAGCACCGTTCTGGCCGGGCCGAGTATGGTTTTTGGACCTGATTTCTCTCCTCGACGGCTCTCCATGGGAAATTCCCATCAGGAGGGATCTCCGCTCACAGGCGGGGGGCACTATCGTCCACCCTTGCCCGGAGCTGTGGAAGCTGTGGGTGTGGCCGCTGAGGGGGCACAGCTCATAGCTTCCGGTCTCTCAACCGAGGTTGTTGAGACCATACTCCAATCCAGAGCTCCCTCTACGAGGAAACTGTACGCTGTGAAGTGGAAGCTTTTCACTTCATGGTGCGAAGACCACCGGCTCGACCCAGTTAACTGCCCGATTGGTACAGTGCTGGAGTTCCTGCAGGCCCGATTCTCCGCAGGGTTGACCCACTCCACCTTGATGGTCTACGTGGCGGCTTTATCGGCCTACCACGCCCCTCTGGGTGGCCAGTCAGTGGGCAGACACCCCCTAGTTACACGTTTCCTCCACGGTGCGCTGAGGCTGAGGCCTCCAGTACGATCCCGTGTCCCTCCGTGGGACTTGGCTGTGGTGTTAGAAGCTCTCTGCAGGCCTCCATTCGAGCCTATTGAGGAGATCTCTTATCGCCATCTCACTTTGAAGACTACCTTTCTTCTGGCGATATCTTCTCTAAAGAGAGTTGGGGATCTTCAGGCCCTCTCAGTGGCCCCTTCCTATCTCGACTTTGCGCCCGGTCTGGCCAAAGCCTTCCTCTAACCACGAGCGGGGTAGGTCCCTAAGGTCCCCTCCTCTACAACCCAGCCTGTCGTACTCCAGGCCTTTTGTCCTCCTCCCTTCAGGGAGCCCGAACAGCAGAAACTTAATTGTATGTGTCCGGTGCGAGCACTGGACACATACGTCCACAGAGCAGCCCTGTGGAGAAGGGCGGACCAATTGCTGGTATGCTATGGTCCCCCTAAGAGGGGTCTGCCTGCTTCTAAGCAGACCCTCAGTCGGTGGATTGTGGATGCCATTTGCATTGCCTACGAGTCCTCTGATCTCCCCTCGCCTCTGGGGGTCAAGGCTCACTTGACCCGGAGTGTGGCGGCCTCCAAGGCCTTTTTGGCAGGTGTTCCTATGCAGGACATCTGCAACGCTGCGGGATGGTCCACGCCCCTATCCTTTGTCAGATTCTATGGCCTAGACATGCGAGCCACCCCTGGCTCTTCTGTTCTCTCGCCCTAGCTGTGCTTCATCCACACTAGGCAGGGATTTGTGATTCTGGCGGCGTGGACACTTCGTTCCCAAAGTGTTTCGACACAGCTCGAGTTCCTGAAGAGGAACACCTCCAGGTTACGTATGTAACCCTAGTTCCTCGAGGGAATGAGACGCTGCGTCTCGAAGCCATACTTCCGGCATCCCTGCGAGCGCTTGCTTCATTCCTAGAAACTGACACCGGTTCCACCACACGAGCTTTTAAGCTTCCTGGTCTCTGACGTTATCCGCCTGTGACATCTCACCCATCCATTGGACAGATTTCACACGTGTTCAGAGCACGGTCACGCTGGAGGCGTTTCCAAAGCGTTTCGATGCAGTGTCTCGTTTCCTCGAGGAACTAGGGTTACATACATAACCTTGAGGCGTTTTATTGCATTTTACAAAACATCTCTACCTTTCTGGAATTGTGGTTGTAAACCTGTAACTTAATGGTCATGAGACATTTGAGAATCAATATAGATTTCTGTTCATAATGACGAGAAATCATATGCTCAGCAGTGTATCAACTTCATGAATTAGCAGTCTGTTTAACTGACATTGTTTTATCAAATGTTTTTTTTTTTGCAAAAACATCTAGACTTTTGAATAGCAGAATGTTCAAAAAGCACAATTTCCAATCTAGATCTACTTTGCAATTTGTTTATTCCCAGAACTTACTGAGAGCTCTGAAAGCTGACTTTAAAGTAGTCTTGTGAATTTGAACATGTACAGTATGTTGCACTGGGAGTCAGAAAAGGTTTTGGTGTTTGTTTACAAACCGCAGAGAGTTTTCAATCACAACTGTCCAATGGAATTTCGATTTCTTCATAGCTACCCATCAGTCTGTAGGCTCCACCTCATCCTCTCCCAGCAGACCTCAGAGTGCGGGTGAACACAAACTTTAGCTCCTGTCAGGGGGCAACGGATGAAGAGGTGTTTCCCTTTAATTGCCTACTATTTCAAGGCCAACCCATGAACAAGTACAGGGGCAATCATGCTGAAACAACCAAAAAAAAAAAAAACTGTGAGCATATATGTTCAGGTGTGCATACACAGGAATATACATACATCTCTAGATATTCGCAAACAAACACACTCCAAAATCGGGTATATTCTGCCTTAAGTCTACAGCCAGTGCATTGTCATTTCCACAGATATGAATTTCTCTTGGGGATCAAACGTTGACCTTGAACGCATATCTCTCATTTTCAATTTCTTGCTCACTTTGCTGCCCTTCAAATAAAGCCTGGAATAAATTATGCTTTTCATTTGTAATGAAGAATATGAGCACTCTGGTGATCTTACAGACCTCCGGTGTGAATGTGATTTACTAGATGAAAAATGAGGTATGAAATAAAAGATCACTTTCAATATATGAAGATATTGAACTTCTGAAAAAATATTCATGCTATAACTTTCTTGTGAATTCACTCATAAGAGTGATTATATATTAGCAGCATATTATGTAGTTATTAATATCATCTCTGAACTTGATGGACAGTGTGTGTCGTGCTAAACCCATCTGAAATTAATATGTTTTGAGGCATCAAATACTGAAAGAAATTCAATTTGTTTATGAGCTCTAAACAGCATTAGTGGTGACATTTTCCCTGTTTTCAATAGTAAATACAGGGGCCGATTAGAGAGTCATGAAGCAGCACTTACATAAGCACTGCAATTGAAATCCACTTAGGAGGAAGAAGTCTGGCCAGTGGTTTTAAGCAGTTATGGTGCTCTAAACCAAGCATTCTAGAGGCACATTAGATTACTGTCTGATTACTGTGGTGCCTGTCTGTTGGATTTGATTGATGTACAGTAGGTGTGTAGTCTCATGCAACAGACTTTTGACAGTCAACAAAAGTCTGGTTCTCTGTAAGCTTGTTTTGGCCAAGAACCACCAACGCAGAGAGGAAGAGGCCTTCTGACTTGCATGTATAAAAAATAAATAAATAAATAAATAAAAATAAAAAAATAAAAACCTAAAGAACTGTTTGTGCAAAGGAAAGTTCACATGAATGGTTCTTCATGGTACCATTGATGCCAATAAAGAACCTGCCTCAGAAATGTCTCAAACAAAACTATATATTTTTTGAAAGCACAAACCTTATCAAATTGTGTTAACAGATCTTCCCCTAATGTGCTAATTTTAACAGGATTGTTCCTTATGAACAACCTTCCTAGCTGAATATCCGCAGTAGCTGTATGTTCCTGTATGCAACAGTGATATTAAGGTCATGGGTTTGATTTCCAGGGAATACATGAACAGATAAAATTAATATCCCAAATGCACTGTAAATTGCTTTGGATAAAGTACCCAGGCAAATGAAGACATGTAAGCACTCTCAAACACTTCATAAAGTCAGCTGTTTAGATTTGCTGTTTGCTGTAGGGAGGACCAGGGCAAATTGTCACAGTTTTTCCTCCAAAGTATATGGTAGGGCAGCTCATTTTTAGTCAGTTTTAGTATAGGATCATACCTTAAAGATTTTACTACAAAACAGCTTTTAACTCTCTAGGCCTCTTCGTTTTTGTTACCTTTATGGTCAAAAGTGAACAAAGCCTTGAAATGTAACTTTTTTATTTTCTTCAGGAAAATGAATCTAACATATTTTTGTTCAATAATATATATATATATATATATATATATATATATATATATATTTTTTTTTTTTTTTTTTTTTTTTTTTTTTTTTTTGCATTTTATGATACTATGCAATATTTATTATATTTTTATGAACTATTTGTTCCTTTTTTTTCATATTTCCCATTCATTTTCTATGTCAGTCATCTTTGACAGTGAAGGTACCAAGTGTTTCTTTTTATTTTTCAAGGGTTTAACATATCCAAATCATGTCCATGATTTTTATTTATTTATTTATTTATTTTATTTTGTGTGTGTGTGTGTGTGTGTGTGTGTGTGTGTGTGTGTGTGTGTACCTGTTTTTATATCCTGGTGGGGACTTAAACTTGAATACACACAGACTCATGGGGACTCGTGTCACGGTGGGGACCTAAATTGACGTCCCCACGGGTAAACAAGCTAATAAATCACAGAATGAAGTTTTTTTGAAAATCTAAAACTGCAGAAAGTTTCCTGTAAGGGGTAGGTTTAGGTGTAGGGTTGGTGTAGGGCAATAGCACATACAGTTTGTACAGTATAAAAACCATTACGCCTATGAATGTCCCCACAAGGATAGCGAAACAATTGTGTGTTCACATAGCTAAAGTTGCTGAGATACAGACCTTCTGACAGATTTCCTGTGTGACAACCATCTGCCAAATCTCAAGATGTGGGTTGTCAGAATCTCTTCTTCTACAGTCAACCTTTGCCAACACAAGAAAAAAAAAAAATATCAAAATGAAACATCAAAATATAAATGTTGTTTGATGATCTGCAAGACAAGCTCTGTCTAGCCTTCACTTTAGAACACTTTATTAAATGTGGATATAAAAACAACCCCTAAGAGTAGATGACTAGATATAAAATCAATCAATGTTGATGAAAAATTCAAAATAACACAATTCAGATGTCTCTTCTCTGCTTGCAACAAATATTATGTCAAGTATATCTCCTAGCAAACTGTTCTGTAATCCTGCCCAGCCAACTAGATTAACGTGTGCTCTTTATTAGTTTTTTCTCAGTCAAGATATTTGTATTTACAGTTATTCGGGAAGGGAATAGATACAGCTCCCCTTGCTCGGATAGTTAATTGTCTGTCCAGCAGGGTATTTTATCACACTGTTTGCTGTTCAGCACTTGCCCATAGTTTTAGAGTACTCTTTCAATCTCAGAGGTAATAAAAATGGCACTCAGCCCTTTCCAACAATCAATTACCCAAAGACGCAGAAAGCTGCGAGATTTACCATTCTCAGACCCCCTCATAAACCTGCTGTAAAGGCTGTGCACAGAGCTGATGATTCAGTCTTCGTTCAGCCACAAAGCTGAGAGAGAATATTGGCTGATTAAGTAGATGAAATAGTTAGCATTTTGAAAGGGAACGGCTGTGAAAGAGGCAATGATATCTCACTCCCATTACCTGTGGAGGAGAACGGCCCCTAATAAAAAGGACTCTTGCATTTATATAGTCCCGTTAGTTGTTCCTCAATTAGACATCTTGGTGAAGTACACTATATACCGTTCTGTGCTGTAATTTCACATTCCATAAAGCACAGCACTAACGAGCATGCCGTTTTTTTTTTTTTTTTTTTGTTTTTTTTTTCTGTTTTCTTGGCATTCCCTACATAACGAACGCTCTATCTTCATTACATTTCCACTTACCTGGAGCAGGGTTGTGTAAAATAGGTTGAAGCTCACTACCCTTTATTTGCCGCCTTATTCTGCATGTAAACGATAAGAGATCGAAAAACAGGATCCTCTGAGAATAAAGCAGTTGGTATCTCGTGGGCCATGTAATTGAGGAGGATATTATAACCGCTTAACAACCTTCTTAATCACACAGACATCTAATCCATCTAATCCATCCACAGGCTCCAGTTATTTCAATGGAACACTCTTCCTAAAATGGGATACAAAGACGCAGGTTCCCACTTTATTGCTTTATTAATTTAAATGAGATTAGCGGTTAAGGGCATTTCACTTGATTCACACCAGTGTTGCCAAATCCATTGAAATCTATGGAGCAAAGCGCCAGATACAACATTGCGTGCCAGTCAAGCACAAGGTAATACCCGACTTTCTGTTTGGTGGGTATGATAATTAAAGCATTACAGCAGAAGCAAATATGTTTTGATTAAGCAGGAAATTATAAAGGTTGAGTGTACAATTCTGTAGAAACTGTTGATGAAGAGCAGACCTAAAGTTTGTCAGAAAATAGCCTACTGCCTATATTTATCCACTTAAGTAACAGTTTTTGCAACCAAACTATGTTTCCAATATCAAATGTTTTCGTGGAGCTAAAATAACTGTAAGTGGATGACACCACTTCACATAGGCTATTGAATTTACAAATGTCTGCACACACTCTCAATGTAAAAAAAAAAAAAAAAAAAATTAATGAGACGTAGAATGAATGTAAAATATATTTAAAATAAAATAAAATATACAACACTATTTTTCCAATATGTGATAGACATTAAGCGACAAAGGGATCCCTATTGCATATTTACTGGTTTTGTCCTGACTTGTTTGATTTTTGGTGTATTTTTTACTTTTTTCAAAGGTTTTTCAAAAGGTTGTGAAGCCTGATCATAGTCTACAACTTTTCAAGCTCTCACCAGCAATCATTGTAACTGGGTATGACCCTTGCAAAAAAAAAAAAAAAAAAAAAAAAAAAAAACAACACTTTGAGGCCAAACTACACTGTTGATTCCAAGATGTATGGCAATCCTTACTGGATTTCCTCAAGCCTGTGTAATCTACTTTTATGTGAAATAAGTAGATTTTATGTTTATGTATGTATTTTTTTATTTTTATTTTTTTTATTTTTTTATTTTTTTTTGTATGTATGTGTTTTTTTTTTTATTTTATTGTTTATGTGTTCTGTTATGTATATCATAATAATAATATAATGTTGTAGTTTACATTCAGCTCTATAGAAGTTTATCCAACCATGATGTCTTCCGCATCTGAGAACTCTAGTGTGAAAAGGGCCCATTAGAAATAGGCAAAAATAAATAAATAAATAAATAAATAAATAAGCAAGCTGAAGAGTCCACAGTCCACTGTAATGTGAAAAGTGGCTATTAGAAATAGGCAAAAATAACTAACTAACTATCTAACTAACCAACTAACTAACTAACTAAATAAAAAGTTGAAGCGTCCACAATGAATGGTGTTAGTTGAAAATAATATATATATATATATATATATATATATATATATATATATATATATATATATGGATTAAATTAATAAATTTATTAATTTTATTTCAGCTTTATTTTAATTATGAAACATTATCAAGCAAACTGCAATTAAGATGAAAACTTAATATATAAATAATTTGATTCAAAATGTCAATGAATATTGTAATGGTATTTAAATAATACTAAAATTACACTGACACTGAAGAGATTATATATCTGATTCATATCATGGCTGTTTCAGAAACAACAGAGAGTTGAATCCAAGTGCAGTAGACACATTTACGCATCATTTAGCATTATGCGATTCATTTACAACAAAATTAACAGAAACATAATACCTTCGCCTATTTATTTTTTCTTGTATAACATAATGAAATTGGGCATGCTCAATAGCAATTCATTTTCAGCTAATTATTTTTCGTGAATTAGAATTGTGCAAAGGATTGTGGGCAACTGAAGAACACAAGGATACACATGATGTGTCCTTCAAAACAGGCCAATTGAAGGACATGAATCAAAGGCTGCCTACTAAGGAGCCTTCAAATTAAGCTGTCCTTCAATGGACACAGTCTACGGACATGGCAGCCTAGATATGCAGCCTTACTAGGATGCATCCTTCAGTTTGAAAAGCACCCAGGGACTAAATAAACAAGGAAGACATAGCAAGTAAAACACAGGAACCATAAGAAATACATATCTAAATAAGAGTTCTAACAAAAAACAGGGAAACACAAAAAAATGCTAAAAATTGTTGAGAAGTGAAACAGAAAATGAGAAAAGTCGAATACTCCAATGAGTTGATTTTATTCCAAATAAATATTATGTAAAGATACAACTCGATCTATTTACAACTTCCAATTTCCAGAAGGAAATTTCTGAGAAGACTTGCGGCCTATAGCATTTGTGTTGAGTGGTTCAACGAAGCCTTGGCATGAGTTATGTGAAAGGCCTTTGAGAAGGTTACCATTACTGAATTACAAAAGAAATCTCAAAGGAATTAGCTTATCTTCAAAGTTTTCTTTCTTTTTTGATGTAAATCGCTGAAAAAATCTTACAGATTCTGAATAGGCCTTATAAAATGTTTTATCAAACCAATTTAAAAGTAGAGAAGAGTTGTTAAAAGTTGCACAAGCACTAAAACCAGCTTTTACATCCCCATTCAATTCTCCTAGTGTAAAACTTAAAAACTTTTAGTGGCTCAAATCCTTTAGGAGATCAAATCCTTTAGTTCCTACCCTGTGTAATGACAAAGCCGACCGGCTCGCAGGGACCCGGCCAAAGACAGAGGCGAAGGAAGTGGAATTACACTTCTTCGAAAAGAGCGGGGGCTCCTGACTCCGGGCCCTGGGATTGATGGATCAGAGATGTTCATTCATCACTCTCTGTGTTCTGCCAACTACAGGAAATCATTGAGAGCAGCTTGCGTTCGGGTCAGCACTTCTGTGGACCGGGATGACACAATTCATCAAGTGGAGGGACCCACAAGTTATAGGTCAGCGTGGCATTGTTTCAGCATGAGAGAGAGAGGAATCAGTATCTAGCACTGAAATGTAGGTGTTCCCCTGTGATGTGTTCATAAAAGCAGAGAATGAGCTGTCCTGGACCAAGCTCAGGAGTTATGGCCTTTATCTGTGTAAAGAGAACGACAGAGATATTTTACTCATCAGATGTGTTTTTGGGGAAATAGATGCTGATTAACTGAATAAAAGTGGACTGTGTTGTGGAGTTTTATTTAGAAGCATAGAAATATCACTACTGAAACTTATTTTTCAATGTGGAAGCAAGTTATTGCCTGAGACTGTGTGTGAGACTTTCAATTCATGCTGTAGGTAAATAACTAGAGTGCAGTAAATGGCATAACTGTGTGCACTACAAACCGATGTCTTTATGATTTAGGGTGACCAGACGTCTCAGTTTTCTGGGGACAGTTCCAGTTTTTGGTGTCTTGTTGACCACTGGAGCTGATTTACCCCAGAAATGTTTTACAGCACATTCAAAGCATCCCACATACAAACTGTAAAAAGCCCAACCAATAATAATATACTGATTATTTTCAACAATAGAGGGGGCTGTGAGCTACACCAATTACTTAGTCATGCACTGCTACTTTGGCTGTGAAGCGCTTCGGATGCTTTTCCCAAACAATGACTATGGATGGGCGGATTGATACGAAAGTATCCATAGATATGTATAAGTAGATGCCTTATTAGCAGCTGTTATATGGGCCCGCTATACGAAAGCCATCTGCCATATTGGAACGGTCCAACAGTCCACCATAGTTAAACACATGTACAAATATCTATATCTCCAATATACTTCAGCAGATGATTTTGCTAAACTCATTGATTTTTACTATGAGTAACGACACACTGACTGTTCCAAGATTTTGGACATGTCTGGAGCGGTCGAATGTGGAATCTACTACCTATACATATCTGTGGAAGTATTGATATATCAGTATTGATGTTGTGTCAAAATATTGACACTCAAATTAAAAGTTGCTTTTCAGGGCTGCTTTTCCAAAAAGTATCATAAGAAACCATTGCCGTCTTCGATCAGCTTGGGCGTTCAATGCTTTTGGGAAAGGCAGCACAGAAAAATGTTCATCAGAGGGCAGAAAAGCATAATATTGGATCCATTAGATTAAGTTATTTTACAATAAACAAATCATGACAAACTCTCTGAAAGTTTTAGCATGCTGATTGAGTTTAATTAACTTCTACACCTACCCCAACCCTAAACCTACCCCTTACAATAATGGAAAAATAGTAATTATTGTTGTACAGTGTGACAAAAATTACTCTGTATTGATGTGCGCATGCCCAGTAGCGTCATATGTATCCCTTCTAGCCTTAACCCTTTGAAAGCATCGCTATTGTATCAAAAATAAAATATGTGGTATAACCAACCCCTAACAAGGGATAACTCACTGTTTAACTCCCTTGGTGCGATGCATTACTGGAGAAAACCAATTCATTACTGTTTCCTGAAACCATAGTAACATGGTTGCACATGCGTCGTTTAAATATTGGTTCAATATCGGACTGTTGTTAATGAAGTCAGATGCAGGTGGTGGAGTAATATGCTTAATTAATTGAGTTGAGATTGCAATTAATGTCAGAACATTTAGTTAGCATTCAGTCAGCTTTCTCCACAATGTAATTTCTCCAAGATGCTGCTAAAACGAGCATGGCACCTGATGACTACTTACCTATTTTTTTCTTACCTGTCATTTTGCTTTATTTGATGCTTGATTCATCATCGGCTTCCTTTTATGTCATACTCAGGGGTCCCTTTTACACAATTATGCACATTTACAATCTTCAAAAATTATATATACAGTATATTACAAACTAAAATATATTTAAATGGAATTAGCAATGTAGAATATACTGCATGCTTGCTTGCTTATTTTGCTCAAGAACATTATTTAAGTCTTACTAACAATAAACTGTGGTTCTGACCACAGTTCCGACCATGCAAGTTTTGAGATGCTGTTTGAACTATGCTTTCAGGAAACACAGGTGTGTTTAAAGTTTTGAGGGCCCTAAGCAAGTGGTCCCTGGGGGCCGCCTCGGTGCATGATGCCTAAACACGCTACTGAGGAAACACCAAATCATTGAACTATGTTGGCAATGATGGAACATGCAACCTTAGTCGGTTAATAATGCTTTTGGGAAACACACCCAGGAGAAGAGCAGTCTACTGTTATCATCAATTATCAAAATATATATCCTTATCCGTTAGACACATACTAACTTTCCTGTTAATTTACATTAACATTTATGCAAATGCATTTATCCAAAGTGATTTAAATTTCATTCAAGGGATTTGATCATTCTTTGGGAATCAAACCCATGACCTTGATGTTGCTAGCACATGCTATATTGTTCGAGCTACAGGAATTAATACTGTTTATATTATATTAGGGTCTGAACAGGGTGCAGAATGGTTTTGCACACAATTTGAAATGTTCCCAAAAGTCCTCCCACCACAACACAGTAATTCCCAAACACACATCTTAACTATACCACATGGGTGAAAGTATACCCCCATATGAATTAAAAATAGCTAAATACACTTAATACACATTATATTTGCTGAAAGTATATACTCAAAAATGAGTCTAAAATGCTAAATATTAAGCTTAATTAAGGGTAAAGATTTACGAAAGCAGAAACATAAAATAGTATTTGAAAAGTTGTAACTACAGTTTATTCTCAGTTTGTGGGAAGAAAAAAAAAAAAAAAAACACACAAAATGTAAAAACATAGGGTAAACACCATTTCATTTGTCAAGTTCTGATCTATCTATCTATCTATCTATCTATCTATCTATCTATCTATCTATCTATCTATCTATCTAAGCAAACAGAATCATTGCAATACCAAACAACACATGGCAGTAGAGGTGTTTCATTCGTGAAATAATTTATATATAAATCATATGCATATTCAGTTCCTTTAACTTTTAAGTATTTACATAACATACTTATGCAATATGCATTTACTTGTCATGCACATTGTTTCATAGTTTTTCATTACATATTCGTGTGAAGTGATAATTATATATGACTCCAAATAAAAGCTCTCTGTCACAATAATACAATGGCACAAAGTGGGCAGATTACAAATCCGTAATGCTAAAACACTTAAACTGAAAGAACACGTCTATTTTCAGAGTGTTTCATCATATGCCCATATGTACAATGTTTTGTCATAGACGTCAAACAATGCCATGCAGTCAGAAAATATGAAAACAGATTTTGACAATGTAAAACAAATGAGTCATTCATCATCTGATGTGTACAATAAATGCATCAGATACGCGGATCAAGTTTTGGCTTTCGTGTGCAGATGGTGCTGTGTCTGTCTTTGAGGTTAGTGGAAATCACTTTGAACATTCTCCTAGCAGATGTTAGAGAGATTATCCATCTGATGTGGCCTTCATTAGATACCTCATCAATGATGACCTTATTAATCATGAGGTTTTAACAGATGATTAAGAACAGAAGTGGAGAGTTTAGCTCCTTTACCTCCTCAAATATCTGATTGATGATGACTAATTAATGAAATAACAGTGATGCAAAGATAGATGAATGAGCTATTATTTAAAGATCTGCTCTTCCTGACAAACAGTTGATTTAATCCTTTTCATTTAGATCAGGAGTAACATTTTTTTTTTTTTTAGTATATGTGAACTTTTATTATTATTATTATTATTATTATTATTATTGTTGTTGTTGTTGTTGTTGTTATTGTTGTTATGTTTCTCACACTTTGATGTAATATTTCCATATTTACCTGCTACAAATTAAAGACATATACTTGCTTTATACATCTACCTCACTACATTAACATCAAACAAGAATATCATTGTAACATTGTAATTCAAACTACAATAAAAATGGCAACAAGTATATGCTGTTGTTGTTTTTACAGTTTCTAATGGCTTAAAAACTGATGCAATTATAACACTCTTCTTTGGCCTTAGAGCCTTGGGCATATTGTCCTATTTTTCTTGGCTATCTATCATGATTGTTATTGCCAGTGTGCAGCATGTAAATCAATAATTCATGACATATTACCTTATGCCTTGAAGGTGTTTTGTAATTGCAATTTAAGATGGTTCTCAATATTACAATGAGTCATATATTAAGTCTCAAATTTCGCTTTGGCAAGCCACATTCAGTAAATAAACAAGAGGAATGGATAAGCAAAATAAACACCAATTCAATCTGAATTGAATTAAATGCAGATGACGCTATCTTGACTTCTGCAAATGTTTGTGGCTGTGTTTGAGTATGTGTGTCAGTACATGCTCACAACAGTGCTGCTGCGTTTCTTGTCTGTTTCTGACATTAAGACATGTTTTGCATCATTTCAAAAATGCAGAGACACCTAAAAAAATATATTTTTTGGAACAACTTGCGCCTCCTAGTGGCGTATTATGATTAGAGCATCTGCTTTTGTCAATGCCAGTTGCTTTAATTACAGAAACTACACAGAGATCAATTTTTCTTCGGTTCATTTACTCTCATTTTAATCTTATTGTGTTACAAATTAATGTTAAAACCATTATGAACTATAAAAAATCAAACATAAACAGGCGACTGCTGTTTTTATGTAATTTCTTCTTCTTCCTCCTCTTCTTCTTCTAATTAATAATAATAATAAAGGATAAAAAGGTCACACTATCGTACGTAAATTAAACAAAAAGGCATACATAAATATCTTAAAAACTAACATAAAACAAATTTAAGACTTCAAGATGCGTTATGACATGCACAGCCATAGTTCATAAATATTTTAAATACATGTAATAATTAATTCAAATAAATAAAACGTAAAATACCATACAGTACCAAAAATAAAACAAAAAAGGTCATCAATTCCATCTTGAAACTACATTTATCAAACACTGATAAATGCAAATGTGTAAATAATAGGCCTAATAACCTGTTATAAGATAACGTTACTGACAAGGAAAGGAAACCATCTACTCACTCAAGAGCGGTGACGTCGGAATTCCATGCAGAGCTCACACACTCTCGTCCAGCACACACACACACACACACACAGGCGCGCGCTCCTGGTGGGAGTGAGTGAGCAAGCGCGGAGTCCATCTCTCTCACTCTGAAGCTCGCTCGCGTAGCGCTCAGTTATCCCGCGCATCACGCACCGTCAAGTTGACTGTCGCCATGCAGGATCACAGGCGTGAAGTTGCTTTCGTGTGAATATATCTCGTGCTGCAGGTGAAAGGGACAGTTTAAGCTCCGAGACTCAGAACTGTGGTGCCTTGGATGCGCTTTAAACTGCTGCATGAATGTTTGCTCATTAGTCCGGGATTTCACTATCACTGCGAGGGACGACGATGCGTTCGGTCCAGCAGCGGTCACAGTGCGCTCGGTGATGGATGTCTTCTATATTCCGCCTTTTGGGATTTAAGGAGGGTCGATGGAGAGCCGTGCGCTTCTGTGCGCCTTTTGAATTCTTCTTTGGGGCTGTGCATGCCTGTTTTGAGATTTGCACATTAATGCTGTGGCTTTCGGCATTATTGCTGTAAAAATGCTGAACAACATTCTCTTGCTGAGCGTTTTAACAGTCACCAGTTTCCCTTCAAAGACAGACAGCCGCAAAACTTCCAAAGACATTTGCAAGAACCGGTGCTCCTGCGAGGAAAAGGAGAACGCATTGAATATCAATTGTGAAAACAAGGGTTTTACCACGGTCAGTCATTTCCAGCCTCCGCAAAACAAAATCAGCCAACTATTTCTAAATGGAAACTTTCTCACCAAGATAAGCCCGAACGAATTCCTCAATTATGGTAATGTAACGTCTCTTCATTTGGGTAATAATGGCTTGCAGGAGATCAAAACGGGGGCATTCAATGGGTTAAAAAACTTGAAGCGTCTCCATCTCAATAATAATAACTTGGAGATCATAAGAGAGGACACTTTTTCTGGTTTGGAGAGTTTGGAGTATTTGCAAGCTGATTATAATTACATTAGCGCCATAGAGGCTGGAGCTTTCAACAAACTGAATAAACTCAAAGTCCTGATACTCAACGACAACCTTTTGCTCTCTCTACCTAACAACATATTCCGCTTTGTCATGTTGACGCATTTGGATTTAAGGGGAAACCGACTGAAGATGCTGCCGTTTGCTGGCGTTCTAGAGCATATAGGTGGAATAATGGAGATTCAGCTGGAAGAGAACCCGTGGAATTGCACTTGTGATCTGATACCCCTGAAAGCCTGGCTGGATACAATTTCAGTCTTCGTGGGGGATATCGTTTGTGAGACGCCATTCAGACTGCACGGAAAAGACGTCACGCAGCTGATCAAGCAAGACCTTTGCCCCAGGCGCAATCCTGGAGACGCAAGTCATCGCGCGATGCAACCACCCTCTGATTCACAGTACCAGGGTCCGTCTCCAACCCTGCGGCCTCGAGTCACCCCGACGAGAGCCCCCAAGGCCTCCCGTCCCCCCAAAATGAGATATCGCCCCACTCCTCGTGTCACGTCCAGCAGAGATAAACACGTATTTGGGCCTATCATGGTGTACCAGACGCGCTCGCCGGTTCCCATGACCTGCCCGAGCATTTGCGTGTGCACGTCGCAAAATCCCGACAGTGGATTAAACATCAATTGTCAGGAGAGGAAGCTTCAGAACATCTCTGAACTTCAACCCAAACCGTCGTATCCAAAGAAGCTGCATTTAACCGGCAACTATTTGCAGACCATATACAGAACGGATCTGACAGAGTACAGCTCCCTTGAACTCCTGCACTTAGGGAATAACAGAATAGCAATCATTCAGGACGGAGCCTTTGAGAATCTCACAAGTTTAAGGAGGCTCTATCTGAATGGCAACTACATCGAAAGCCTGTCCCAGTCTTTATTCACTGGGCTGCAGAGCTTGCAATATCTCTACCTGGAATACAACATCATTAAAGAGATTTTACCCCACACCTTCAACTCGCTCCACAATCTGCAGCTATTGTTCCTTAATAACAACCTGCTGAGATCCCTTCCCGACCACGTGTTTGGAGGTACTATGCTGACAAGGCTTAATCTCAGAAACAATCATTTTTCCCATCTCCCAGTGCACGGGGTGCTGGACCAGCTCTCTGCCTTCATTCAGATCGACCTCCAGGAGAATCCGTGGGACTGCACCTGTGACATTGTGGAGCTTAAGAACTGGATGGAGCTGTCCAGCACCAGCGTGGTGGTGAACGAGATCACGTGCGACTCACCCTCCAAGCATGCAGGTCGGCTCTTGCGCTCCCTCCGAAACGATGCCATCTGCCCTGAGACTGACGAGGTTCCTGTGACTAAACCCCCGACTGTCGTGAGCTCGAGCACCGAGGCGACCCCTTCTTCCGCCGTAACCCCTACGGACAGAATGCCCGAAATGCCTCCAGAGGTGCCCTTGTCCGTTCTCATCCTAGGCCTGCTCGTTGTGTTCATTCTGTCCGTATGCTTCGGGGCAGGATTGTTCGTGTTCGTCCTCAAACGTCGCAAGGGAGTGGAGAACATTCCCTCGGGCACCAATAACCATTTGGACTTGAACTCCTTCCAAGTACAGTACGGCTCGTACAACGCAGACGCCAGCACGGATAAAAGCGACAACCACGTGTATAACTACATCCCTCCGCCCGTGGGTCAGATGTGTCAGAACCCCATCTACATGCAGAAGGAGAATGAGCAGGTGGCTTACTACCGGAACCTAAAGGAACTGAGCTTCAGTGCTCTTGACCCCAAGAAGGAGGAGCTTGATCGAAGCCCAGCTTTCACCATAAGCACAGTGGAGTTCATTGACAAGCAGCCATGCGCGAACCGCAAACCAGAACTGCTTTACCAGAACATTGTGGAGAGAGCGAAAGATCTGCCCCAGTCTGGGCCACTCAACTATAACTTTTGCACTTTACCCAAAAAATCCTTCATCCCCCCCTACGAAACCACCCGGCGACACAACCAGGATCGATTAAACAAAACCGTTCTCTACGGGACCCCCAGAAAATATGCTGCACAGTCCAAAAATGAGCATCCTTTGCTATCCAGCAAGCTTAAAACCGAGCCGGACTACCTCGAAGTTCTGGAGAAACAAACTGCGATGAGTCAGTTGTAAGATTGAGTCCCTGTAAACCTGTATCATCTGTGTATTCAACCACAAGAGACAATAATAACACCACCACAGACCTAAGCCTTCCATCTTCTTTTAGAGGCTGTATACATACCCGCAATTTAAAGATGATATATTATTTTCTCTAAGGTTTAAATTATTTCTTCTACTTGAAACGTAAAGACTGTAGCAGTTGTCGCAAGAATATGTATAGCTTACAGCTCCATGCTTTTTTTGTAATATGAAATATATTTTCTCTCAGACGACAGGGTTGTTGAAATGACATTCCTGTAGAACATGTTGGATGGTGAGTGCAACACAAATTCATGGTTCCAGAAGTGCCTTTGCACTTGAAGAATTTTATCTCTGCTTTCTGCTAATCAAATTTTTATAAGTGCTGTATTTTAAGACTCTTTATGTAAAATAGAATTATTTGTCCATTGCATTAAACAGAAAAAGTAAATGGGTACTCTGTTGTTGAGGAGAATATTATATTCCAAGTATGTTTGCGGCTCTAAAATCAGGTCGTTTCTGCTTGAAGTAAATTAGTAAAAATGCTGAATTAAGTTTCTTATGCATTCAGTGATGGATGTGGATTGAGCAGTATTCTGCAGCACGTCTGATCTCCTTTAATGGCGCACAGCAGTGTGTGTGTGTGTGTGTGTGTGTGTGGGCTCAGTATATATGGTAGTTGATTGTATTTGCCTAGTTTCTGTGCCATGATGCGTTGTCGGTGAAGAAGAAATGGAGCAGAAAATTATTTGATAATCTTTTCTTGCCTGAATTTTCTTTAACCTATGTCGTGGCACACCGACTTGCTTGATGTAGTATCCAATCTGTGACTCCTGAGACGTTCAATCATTCATTAATAAATTACAATCAAAACGTCTTTTACTGTGGACATCACAGTTGCTGTCCAAGGTGCTAAAATGAGTTTGCATTAGCCAGTAGAGATACTGTTGTCTTAGTGCTGAATTTCTAAACATGCCTTATTGTAGAGGAGTGAAATACTTGAAAAATGATGCAGCAATTTCATGTACCATAAATCAGATAAGCTTTTTATGAATTGTATGAATTTATTGTTTGGTTGACTTATTTTTAATTAGTTTGTATGCTTGTTTACATAAATGTAAATAAGGCTCTATATCACTGCTATCTTCAAAAACTATGCATACATACTTTTTCTTCTTCTTCTTTTTTTTTTTTTTTACTTTCATATTCAATACCTTTTTAAAAATGTTTGCAACCTATCTTAGCAGTTTGAGTTCAAACTGACACAAATGTTTTCCCCCATGGAAAAAGAAAAATTAGCGTAATGGCTACAGTGCTCAATGTGAGAGAATGTTTTTCATCCAGTTTCAAATGAAGTGATTTCCTTTGCCTGGTACAATGAGCCTCTGTGTAGCTGTTTCCTGGTGTGGCTGAGAATGGGCATGCCGCACATGCCTTGCACATCAATGAGGGGCCTGACCAGCAGAACACTTGCTGCTCTAGATGGAGACGTCATGCTTTGATTTGAAATAAATTGTGAGTTCTAATCGGTTTACGCAGAATGAGAGGGAGCAAGGCTGTTTCATAGATGCTGAAATATTGAGTTCATTACATATACAGCTGGTTCCAATATACTTTATGTGTTTTCTTTTTTTTTTTTTTTAAATGTGTGCATGCAGTTTTGCCTATGCATTTGAATTGCATGAAATTCATATGTCTGGAGAGTGTGCAATCAGTCTTTTGCATGCAATTTGATCTGCAGGAATAAATTACAGATATATATTTCCAGAGCATTATGGTAACTTCCTTACTGCCGTGTGGAGGCTGAAATAAAGGACTAGCGGCTGATTAAAGAGAAAGTTTTGAAGCCCAAGAGCGCCGGCAGTGCTGCAGTACTTTGATGCCATTGGCAGTGAATTATGTCAAGCAGTTTGAAAGTAGTTGGCTCCAGATTCAAATCGATGGGAATGATGCTAGCTGCTGGCTGCTGGGGGCTTGTCCTCAAGCCGTTCTTAATCAGTTCAGCTATGCTCTTAGGCAGTTTCCAAATTCTCCTAAATAAGTCTCCTCTTCCCTTATTGCACTTTCTGTTTATGGATAGCTGATTTCAGAAAAGTATCTTTTGCTGGTTCTGAACTGTAATGATATATTCATGACGGGTAGAGCTTTGATTCACAGAGTCAGTATCCAAATCTCCTGTGTAACTATTTGGCCTGCAGGCACATTCATTTTCTTGAAAGGCTGTGACGTCTGAACTGGAATATTACAGCAAATTGCCAGAAGAAATACTTTTTGATTGATTTGTTCTCATTATTAGATGCATAATGTAGTACTGAAGGGCAACACTTTTCATTCGTTAAAAACACACATTCTTTACATGTTCTGCATGTTAAATAGTATTGTTAAATATTATTTAGATTTAAAAATGATGGCTAATGAAGCATGTTTAATACGTCTAAAAGGCTCATGTGCCTGAAAGGCCATATGCGTTTATTCTCATTGTTATGCATAATTAAACGACTAGATATTAAGAGGTAGCAGTAGCTCCTGTACAATGTCTCTGTTCTTGCGAAAGCTAAATGAAGCATGTTTAAGATACAATGAGAACGTAGATGGACCCATCAGTGTTTCGGCTTGTGGATCCATAATTAAAAACATGTGCTATAGTACATTCAGCTAGGAAAACAGTGTGAAAATAGCCATCAAGGGGCCACTCAAGCCCACTTGTAGACGTCTTGAGTGCTGCAATTAAACAAAGTGATAGAAGAGCATGCAGTGATATTAGAGAGAAAGGGAGACCGTAAATTGTTAGAGTAAAAAGCTAGAGTTATGACGCTTATTCAGCACATGCTCAGTACAGTCTGAGAAAAATGGATGCAGTTGTTTCACTGCATTGCAGATTTTAATATCATTTAAATATTAATTAATTTTTCATATTTTAGTTCATTCAAATTTATATCTATTTTATTCTCTAGGTTGTTGGTTTAAAGTTTACATGAATTAGAGATGCTAACACTGCTTTTGGTAGCTACTATACAAACGCTTTACAATGTTTCTATTAGTAACATTAGTTAATGCATTAACTAACAGCAACTAACAATGAGCAATACATTTGTTACAGTATTTATTAATATTTGTTAACATTAGTTAACAAAAATGGAGCTGTAAATTGTTAGTTAATGGTAGCTCAGGTCCATTCAATACAAATATAGATTTTAATAATGTGTTAATAATGTGTAAACATTAAGATCAATTAATGTTTTAGTGTTTAATATTTTTCTTTTGTTATTTCAATTTTAACTAATGTCTAATTAAAATGAATTAAAATTGTATTGTGAAGTGCTAACGAATTTTATTATGTGGTCATGGGCAATTATATTTATAGTTATAAAAAGAAGAAAAAAAATATGACTGGATAGATAGATGCTAAAATATATACTGAAGATAGATATTGAAATATATTCTGATACTATGTATATTTATATTTATATATTTATTTATACTTTCCCTTTAAACACACATTTCCTACATTCTTAATGGGGCAATTATAATATTCCTAATAATTATTGTTTTAAAACGTATTGATCTAGTCTTTCTTATTTTAAGTCTATTATTCATACATTTTCTTTTGGCGAATGTAAATGTTTAATTTGCTTTTAGTTACTCCTACTGATCTCTTACAGGATTTTGCAGATTTTCTCTTCAGTTTTGAAACATGTTCAAAACAAGTTCAGGTTTAATTTAATTTTTTTTATTATTTAAAAAAAACAAACAAACAAAAAGTCTATAATTTTTGCAAACTTAAGGTTCCTATTCAAATGAAATGCATGAAAACAACACTTAGAACAAAATATTCCTATTTTAAAATGTCCTAGTGTGCATCTCACGAGAATCCAGAAAATGTCTTGTCAGACGCTGACAAGGCAAACAGAAATATCCAAAGGCTGGAAATGACATTAACACCAAGCCCAGCACCCGTAGAACAAACAAGCTTTCAGTGTAATGTAAATCTTGTGTAGTCGCTTGTGTGCGAACAGCAGGAGTGTGTGTATGATTGTCTGGAGTCAGATTTAGGGGCGAGATCTTTGTGTGTAGTCTTTCTTCTGCAGTCTCTTTTTGATAAATAATGTATTTGTTTCATGGAATCGTAATCATTTAGGCATTAATGATGAGCCGTGTTGGAAGCTGACAGGATGTTTCGCACAACTGTCACGGAACAAACTGCCTCGTGGCGGACGACGACTGCCAAGGCGTTTCTCTAGAAACAAGTGCAGTGTCCCCATATATCTGTGAGTGTTCGCAGCGCCATCTGTAAAAAAGCACAGCCATAATTCTCTTAAATGGATGAAATGGATATAAATTTTCACCTCCATGCAGAACCGTTATAAAACACACTGAATCATTCTAACTGTGTATTTAACCTTGTTTTTTTGGTAATGAAACAACCGTGCTTCTGGACAAATTTGCACTATAGAATCCATGATGTACAACCAGACGTAGATAAACCTACACAAATACATCTCATTTCACACTTTCTATAGGATAACAGCGCAATAAAAAGCAGCCAACCTTTGAAATGTTATCTTCCGTAAGATCTGACCTTGAGAGACTTTTTCAGGAGAAAGAAAACAATGAGGGGAGAAAGTGAGTGATGAATGGAACAATGTGAAATTGAAGCGGTTGGCTTGCAGTTACACTAAAAGTCAAGTTCACAGAGAGTGCAGGCAGTAATGGAGATGAGAAAATGATGTGAATGCACCTAAGACATAAGAACTGACCTCAACGTCTAAGGATAAAGATGGTCAATGTGATGACTCTTGCCTTTAACTGTGCCACGCAGTGTTATTGAAGTGCTCCACTTAAATTATAACCATAAACTTTGATCACGGCAGTCATTATTTCCATCGACCATCATCGACCCAAATAAAAGCAATGAATTTGTTGGCTTGTGTAAAAGGGCATAGCAAGCACCATCTAGAATGGAATCGGGCCTTTTTCTTGGGGTTATTATGATCTAAACATATGAACTGAAGCACAATGGTGCATTCATTGCTGCTGTCTGCATTTTTTTCTTCTTCTATTTTGTCTGGGAGGAGTTGGAAACCAATGTGAAGAAAGAGCACAGCATGGAAAAGACCTTATTTTAACTCTATGGAATGCAATAATGCATAAAGAAGCCAAGATATGAGAGAAACTCCATTTTTAAGAGAGGAACTAGGTCTCTTTCACGCATAACTGGCTTAATGGTGTATTAAAGCGATTGGCTTTCAACTCAGCATTAAACACATGTTCATTGATCTCCTCGGGGGTAATGGTCATAGCTATTTGCTGCCATAAGCATTTTGACATAGAATGATCCGGCTGCTCTGTGAAAACAACAAAAAAAATCGTTACAGCAAGAAAGTCTAAAACAACAGGTGATGATTTTACAGAGATCAAAGCCATTGCATTGCATCTGCTATATCACCTCTGTTGTAACTCGCAAGCCCGACATCCCTCAGCTCTGCCAAAGCGCGATTGTACACGCTTTATACATTTTGGGTTTAGCTCTCTAATGCTGTCAGAGGAAAATCTTAGTCCTCCATGTCAGCTAAATGTTGACACAGATCTATGCTGAATAAAAGAAAAGCGATGCTGACGTTGTTTAAAAAAAAAGTTTTGAATGCGTGGAAAATGCAGTTGCCTGCAGGAAGCTTGCTAAACATCCCCGTTTCTGGCAGTGAAGAAGTCATTTGAAGTGCAGCTGCTTTTTAAAAAAGAGGCAAGTGCATTTCACAGCCCAAATTGAAACGGCTGGGGCTCTCGCAAAGGATTTTGATTCTATATACCTTGACTTTGAGGGAAAATCTGTCCATTTTTTTAAAGCTGTGGTTTGCTGAAAGTAGCTAATGTTGACGGGTTGATAGTTGCCCACAGTGGAAAATGCATTAAGTCTTTGTCAGTTAGAGGTTTGAGGTATTGCTTTGTAATGTTAGCTTTGCATGGCCTTGAGGTACAATTCATATTTGAATGTTAGAGGGCTGAAAAGGTTCTTGTATGACACAAAGTACAAACACTTTGCAATAGCTTTACGACCATGGAAAAGTTGGGAATATCAGAGAATTTTAAAATGGTTATTTTCAGGTATATAAAATGGTATAATTTGGTTGGATCATGAAAAGTGGAGCCAGGCAGTATTTTTCTCCATTGATGCCCATTGAAAATTACTTTTAATTTCTGACAACATATAAGAAAACAACATACAAATCAAAAATGTTTTATTATATAGCAGAAGCTGTTTTGTCAGGACCTGATTTTGTGGAAGACTCTTAAAAGTATTACAAGAATGTCCAAACCAAAAAATACAGCAGTTATGGTAAAAAAAAAAAAAAAAAAATTACACATTAATTGGTTTCAACATCATTATCTCTCTCTCTCTCTCTCTCTCTCTCTCTCTCTCTGTGTGTGTGTGTGTGTGTATATATAAACTGTTTTAGAACAGTAAGGTTTTTTTTTTTTTTTAAAGAAGTCTCTTCTGCTCACCAAGCCTGCATTTATTTGATCCGAAGTACAGAAATTTTTAAATATTTTTACTATGTAAGATAACTGTTTTCTGTTTGAATATATTTTAAAATGTAATTTATTCCTGTGATTTCAAAGCTGAATTTTTAGCATCATTACTCCAGTCACATGATCCTTCGGAAATCATTCTAATATTCTGATTCGCTGCTCAAAATTTTTTTATTATTATTATTATTATTATTATTATTATTATTATTATTATTATTATTATTATGTTGAAAAAAGCTGAGTAGAATTTTTTTCAGGTTTCTTTGAAGAACAGAAAGCATTTATCTTTTTACCAAAAAAATAAAATAAATAAATAAATAAATAAATACTGACTCCAAGCTTATGAATGTATATAGTGTGTAATATTACAAAAGCTTTTTTATGTCAGATCAATGCTGATCTTTGGATCTTTCTATTCATCAAAGAATCCTGGAAAAAAAAAATACTCAACTGTTAATAAATAAAAAAAAAAAAATAATAATAATAGTAATAATAATGATGATGATGATGATGATAAGCGTTTCTTGAACAGCAAATCAGTATATATATATATATATATATATATATATATATATATATATATATACACTGTATATAGATAGATAGATAGATAGATAGATAGATAGATAGATGACAGTGAATAAATAAAAAATAAATAAATAATAATAATAATAATGATGATGATGATGATGATAAGCGTTTCTTGAACAGCAAATCAGTATATATATATATATATATATATATATATATATATATATATATATACATATATATATACACTGTATATAGATAGATAGATAGATAGATAGATAGATAGATAGATAGATAGATAGATAGATAGATAGATAGATACATAGATAGATAGATAGATAGATAGATAGATAGATAGATAGATAGATAGATAGATACATAGATAGATGACAGTGAAGACATTTTTTTCTTTCAAATAAATGCTGTTATTTCTAATTATCTGTTCATCTAAGAATCCAGAACAAAAATAAAATTATCACAGTTTCCATATACACACAAAGCAGCACAATTTGATAATAAGAACCATCATTAATAATTGAGAACCAATAATAATAGAGCACCAAATAATAAGCACAAGAGAGGTCAATTTTGACTTCATATTGACTTTAAGAATGAATCAAGATGCTCGTTAAAAATGTCTGGACTATATTTCTGGCCAGTCCTGATATGCAGACACTATCCATCACTTCAGGGGATGTTTATTTTAGGCCGTCTGCTCAAGTCTCCAGTAATCCGCCTTGGTCTGCCTCGGCCTGCATGTAGGCCAACATAGAAAGCCTGGTGACATCAGTCCATCCATGTTAATCAGCCTTTCTCCCCCCAGAGGAGCCAGCAGTCACAGATGATGGTTCAGATTTCATGAGGATCGATACGGGCCAGAACTGCGTCCATGTCAGAACGCTAGTCAGTGGAGTGCAGCTGACCACTGTGCCCTGGAGGACCCATTCGAACCGCACCCCTCCGCACTCGCTTTCCATCCCATCAGTCCTTATGAAAGGTTGCAAGAGAGGAGCAAGAGTGCCTTTTGTTCTTTCATATATCTCGCTCGCTTTCTCTAGCCATCACGGCCACAGTCATTTGTCTATTTAGGGCCAGTCAAATAAAGACTAGACTGTCATTTTCCCTAAATGGTAAATCATGAGCTAATGTGTTTTCAATGCGAGACTGTTTTATTGCAGCCAGCCAAGCCAGTGAACGGTTGAGGGATGACATCAATTCCCATTCTGAAGTGATACGATGGTTGGTGTGGGCTCTTTCATAAGATATATTTGGCATTGGCAGTCATTTGTCTTGTAGCACATGCTCATTTCATACTTTGATGCACATATAGGATGTCTGTACATGTGTAGAAAATTAAATAACTGAGTTCTGAACACATTACTTCTTGCCTTGAGGAGTAACTTGAAACACTCCTAACTAAACTACATTTTTCAGTAGCATGAAATATATATTTCCATATAATAACAAAGAAAAGCTATATGTTGCTATTTTTGGTAATATTGTGTAATATTAATGATGTTGTAATTTTGCCTGTAGCAGGAGCACAAAAACATGAAGGTGGTACTTCAAGCTTGAAAATCATTTATTATAGTATTTACACATGGGTCAGGGGCATAATTAAGTTCATTAATAATACATTTTATAAAATGAATCACATCAAATTAACATTAACATTAAATTGACAGCCATAATGGTAATGTTATTTTGCATGTGCAGTTTTACACCCGAGAAAAGTTCAAAATCAAATGGCTCTCCAAAAATGTTCACACTCTCATGTGACACATTGGAAAGTTTGAATCATTTAGAGTGAAACAAAGCAACAAAATTATTATATTGTAATTTTATAATATTATAAATATATATTTTTTACATATATTATTAATATACTATTTATATAAATGTTTCTGTTCAACACTAAAAAAGTGAGACAATTGTAATTTAAATGTAATTTATTTAAAGTGTATTTTTATGTTGTTCTAACTGAAAATCATGGTTTGTCTAAGAGTAAATAATACTCCCCACTGAATAAATTAAAAGAAGCAATTTTGTTTAAGTAGCATTTTCACTTGACACCAGAGTGTTGATTTTCAGAAAACATAATGGCTGGCTTTACTGAATGCAGACAAAATTGTGGGTTTCATAAATTTATGTGGTGTTTATTTTATTTTATTTTATTTTATTTTATTTTATTTTTGTTAGCACAAAACAGAAAATGTGATGAATAAATTGACCTGCATTAAGTAACATTTTGGCTTATGTCTGAAGAAAATATATTGATTAAATATGGTACACTGAAAATACGAGAAAACCCAGATTATATCATATTATTTGTGATCGATCTACACAACAAAAATTGTGTTTCTCATAAACTCTTTGCTTTCAATTGATATATGTTTCTATTTGCAACCTGCTAGATTAAATTATGCAGGGAAACAATCAAGTACTATCATTTTTTTTTTTAAATTAATAAAATAATAAAAAATATTTTTGATGTTGACATAAATAGTAGTTCCCAGCATGCTTGGCATGGGACTTAACAGGAAAAATAAAAAATTTGAAATTATGTTGTGTGTGTGTGTTCGAGCAAGATGAGAAAAGGACAAGTACTTAAATACAATGTTTGCTGCTTTACTTAAGGAGCACACTTAGCATTTAGCATGCTAATATGTGCTATAATTTAACAGTTAGTTAGTTAGCTAGCTAATGCTGTCTTATACTTCCTTATAAAATCACGCTGAGACTACTAAATTGGTCACTTCTTCACGTCTGTCTATCTGGATTATAGTGTAGCTGTTTCATTAACTATTTACATTTTGTAGCTTGCATCTTGACAAGTTACTGTAGGCTATAGTTTCAAACTGCCTTCTCCAACGCTGCTCAGAGTGTGACAAACGGGTGAAGTGAACTTGGTAACAGACCACAACAAAACCCACCCATTCTGTGAAACTGATAAGCACAGCCAGGCATCCATACATCTGCATGTATACAATACAGCCGGAGCTGTGAAAGTGCAGCATTGTGGATTGAGTCCATTTGTCAGGTAAAGAGAATCATCCGTCCAACTGCTGTCTTTGAAGCGAGACAGAGAGAAGGATTAGATATATCCCTGTCTACTGCAAAACCCACTTATTTCATGCTCCCTTACAGCCACCTTGAACACATTGCTGCATAACAAATGGCCAAGCCACTGGGTGAATGTGAAGAGGATTAAAGGGTGTTTTATGAGTATTTACTGAAGGGCAAAGCAGGGAACAATGTGAAAAGTTCAAGGTAATGTTGCAAATTCAAGCATGGACTCATGACAGATGGGGTATGATTGTAATATTAAACAGCCTTGCATGTATGTATGTATGTGTGTGTGTATGTTTATTATATATATATATATATATATATATATATATATATATATATATATATATATAGATAGATAGATAGATAGATAGATAGATAGATAGATAGTATAATATTCCTGTAGTGTCAAAGCTGAATTTTCAGCATCATTACTCCAGTCTTCAGTGTCACATGATCCTTCAGAAATCATTCAAATATGATGATTCACTGCTCAAGAAATGTTTCTTATTATTATCATTGTTAAAAACAGTTGCGCTGCTTCATATTTTGGTGGAAAGCATTTAGACAGACAGACAGACAGACAGACAGATAGACAGATAGACAGATAGACAGATAGATAGATCCTCGAAATACAGTTTCATACTCAAGAAATATATTTATATTTTTTAAATTGTCAATTCAGGGATGGCAAAAGCTCATTCTGGACCCTGATTAAACAGTTTATATGAGTTCCATTGTTATCTCAAGAAACTTTTATTCATAAACCTCCTTCGGGAGACACACTAAACTCATAAAGTAATATAAAAATATACATATTTTTATATGTATATTTTTATATGACTTTATGAGCCTACCACATATAGGCTACTTTTTAGATTATTACAGTATAATTTTCCATAATATTGTCAGAGTGATGCAATTTAACGCAAATTATTACACCGCAGGTGCACATACACAGTCAATGACCAAATAGCAGATTTTTTGGCATAATTCCCAGATATTTACAATGAGAAACATTATAGGAGTGTTTACATATTACATCATACTCTCTTATTACTTCTTGTACGAAGAGTGTTGGTAAGTGACATTTAATTTTTCTTATGAATGATTGAACATCACCAAGTGATCTCCCTAATCAGTGCTACAAGGTATACTTGCAGATTTGGCAAATCCGTCACAGTCAAGTAGAAATGATTATTTTTTTCACGATCATTCTGCAATCACACATTTCCACATCTTATGTCCATCCTTTCCTGTCTGTTTCCTGCTATCCTTATCAATAAAAGTAAAGTGGTAGAAAAGGCTCAATTAAATGAGTCGACTGTGCTCTGTGAAAGTTGGTGAAAGAAATAGCCCCCTCCCTGTTTTCCAGAGGTCAGGTTCCCTTCTGAACTGACATGAGATATACTGATAGAGGACTATCTCCCTGGCCGTGCAAATGTCATCACATGCCCATCATTGTTTTCCAAGCGGCTTCGGCCACCTGAACCTACAGTGACATTTGGCAGCGGCTCAGATCGCCCTGCTGTCTTTTGCCAGGCTTATCGGCATGCTACGCTCGCTGCAACCAATTATAATGACACAAGTGACTTTCACGACCTAGTGCGCCCGACATGTTGCACACTAAATTTAAATTATTCACCCAGTAAGAGCTTGATTGACTTGTCTTTGGCCGTATGCCTTGCAGAGTAATGTTCCTCCCACTGCTCTTGCTTTCAGACGGGGATTAACTTTTCAGATGTGTCCGTTAGCTGTTGTCACCCACTTGTTGATTTTGCTGTGCCGATTCGCTTGCTCTTTAAGTGGGGCTAACGCATAGCAGCATGGGAACCCAGCTGGAAATTGGCCAAACTTCGGCCCGCTCATGGGATTCACTGTGACATTAACCACTAATTAGATTCTGTCCTGGTAATTACAGCCAACTTTTAGCCTAACTGAAAAAATATATATATATATCTTTTCTGTGGACCGAATGGATTGAGCGCAAACATGTAGATGATCTGCTCTGCTGGTCTAAAAATAAATGTACCTTAGCTGATGCAACATGGCTTTTTTTATTTTATTTTATTTTATTTTTTTACTGTATTATTTAATTATGCTGGCAGTGATAAAGTCTGCAAAGTCTCCAAAGTCTCCAGGCAAAAAAATTGGTTTAAAGTTTAGCATGGCATGATTGCTGTGATGGTAACATACTCATAAAATTCAGTTTTGCTGATGCACGGGCGTCTTGAAGAAAGAAACAACACCGTTTATTTATGCATTTGGCAGATGCTATGACATTGGCATTGCAATTCTCACTAGTTATTTATTAGCATGCCTATTATTAACATATTGTCTGTTAATTAGCACTTATAAAGCACATATTCTGCATGACCATATTGTACATCCCTAATCCTACCCAATACCTACACTTAACAACCACCTTATTAACTATTAATAAGCAAATTAGGAGTTTATTGAGGCAAAAGTAGTAGTTAATGGTTATTATTAATTATAAGATAATATAAGTTTTTTATTATTAATGCTAATTATTAATTAATTAATTAATTACATTAAACAGCTGTGTTGCTTAATATTTTTGTGTAAACTACTTTCTTTTTTTTTTTTCAGGATTCCTTAATGAATATTTTTAAATGAAGCATTTAATGAAGCATTTATTTGAAATATAAATCTTTTGTAACATTATAAATGCCTTTACACTTTTAAACAATTTATAACACTATACACAATACCTACCATGCAAAAGCTTCAAAGCATGCAGTGTTTTTCTGAAAAGTGCAGTATTTCTGTGATACTACACAGTGGCGTTGCTATGAATTCTGTGCCCTGTGCACTGAATTTGCTATGGGGCCTTGCAAAATCATGTTCAGTGGGGTGACTGTCACCCTTTTCTCCCCACTAGCATCACCCCTGTATTACGTGATTTCATGACATTTACTTCATCTCATTTATTATTTACTGATTTATTTAATTAATCAGATATGCAAAGTTCAGTCTGGTGCACATGTGCACATGTCCGTATGTGTGATTCCAGAGATGTCTCTCATCCTCTTGTTGCTGGATTGCTTGAAAGAAGACTGCAGTGAACACAAGCATATTTTATTCATTTGGCTAGCGAGGCGAAAAAAAACGTTTTACTTTTTTTTATCTGAATCTATCAGAAAGTCCTTCAATTTATTATTTCATAAAAAAGTCAGTTTTATTCTGATAGGAAAATGCATCAACCATGCAGCGTTTTCCTCTCGGCTCGTTTCATCACATTCAGTAATCGGCATGCGTTTTAGTTGTTGTGTATGAAAAACAGCAGCTTTGATATTTCATGTTTCACAGGAAAGTCAAAGTTTGGAGTTTGACACAACATGCCAAGGTGTAAATGAAGACAGAATTGTCAGTTTAAGGAAAATGACCTACAGAAGGCGTGATTCAACTGTACTAACACGAGAGGCTTCTAAATGAGCCTTTTAGAAAATGCACAAAAGGCAAGAACTTGTCAATGAAAAGATGACCCTGTTATTTATAACACATCTCAACTCAGGCTTATTAAATCGTCTTGTTCGTGTCTGTCATTATGTAATCTTGGCAAGTCTAGTCCCATGTTCAGGCTTGAGTGATGAGACAACCTGGGCAAATAAGAACTGTCTGACCTGAATATGTTCAGCAGGAGTCTGCCAGACTCTGAAAACAGCCTGATTCATGCTCACAGCTGACAGAGCATACAGCTGCACAGGTGGAGCGAGCTGGGTCATACAGTTCTGTTTATTTTAAGAGTTCCAACCCAAACAAAATGATCGCCAGCTGCATACAATTTCAGACAAATTTGCTTAGATTGTTAAAACAGGCAGTGTAAGGGATGCAGGCCGTCTGGCGGTTATCATTACATTACTTATGCTGATCCAGAATGAAGGTACAAATTTGGTTTGGATCACCGATGTTAAAGTAGCTACATTATTAACAGCAGAGAAACATAAGATAACATGACAAATTATTAAATCACATAGTATTAAATCACATTTAACAGAGATGAAGGATGGCTGTAAATACAGTGAAATACAGGCCTTTTCTGGGCCGCATTTCCATTACAATGACGTAACTCACTGCTTAACCACCATAGTATCATTGTAGAAACTAACTAGCTAGTCATGACTGTTTCCCGAATATGGTCATCGTAAATGATGTCTCGTGCAGGTGGAGTAATAACTTCTACTAATTAACTGATTCGATATCTCCAGGATGCTGGTGTAATGAACATGGCACCTGACGAATATGCATTTATTTACACTGTAAATAAATGCATAATTTTACACTTAATAATAACTAATTTGCACTGTTAAATCACAGGCTGAACTGAATCTAAAATAACCAAGAACAACATTAGGAGTGGATATTTTAATTTATCCCAGTGAATTGAATAGTTTGAATCTATTCACCCAAAAGATTCATTCATATCTATTTTCTGGTTCATTCAGTAACTCTTTAAATTACACCATTACATCAGTAGGTGCCGACAGTGAGGCAGCATAAAGGGTTCAACCTAATCCCTTCAGATGGATTACCCTCTAGAGTGAGAGCTTTAAAGGGATGAAGGATGTAGGGGACCAAAATTGTTCCTTGCGACACACTTCTACCTCATCTTGCAGAGCCAATTAAGGAGCTGCCATTGACGCAATATTAAACCTGCACAAAGTGTCCATCAGTTGAAGAAAAGACCATTTAAGTGGCCAGTTTTGAACACTTCGGTTTAGAGTGACCCTTCAATATGGCGGCCATGATTGTTCTCACTTCAAAGTGCCCTTAGGAGACAGATTCATCCAATTTGGATTGCAACATCCCTTCATTAATGAAACAATTATTGTTAATGAGAATAGTTTGACCAAAAAGTCTTTCATTCATCTTGAAAACAAATTAAGAATTTTTTTTTTTTTTTTTTTTTTTTTCAAGAAACCTGAGAGATTTTGGTCTTGTCATTGGAAGTTCATTCCACTGAAACTTTCAAACTTCAAAAAGTTAATATAAACATCATAAAAGTGATCCATATGAATTGAGTGGTTTAATCAGTGTTCTGAAGAGACAGGATTGCTTTATATGATGAACAGCCTTAATAAGCAGTGATCACCACACATACATGGAGCACATCAAATATAGTAAAGGGAAGAGCAAACAAGAATAAACCTCACAGATGCTTGCGTGTCAAATGTTTGAGAGGTATCCAAACAGGAATGTGGAATGTATCCAAACAGGAATCTGAATACAAAGTCAATTTCAGCTCTTCAGTAATGGGGTAACACATTTAGAAGGATGCCTTTGGACATTTTCAGTGCCTAAAGTGTACATAATTGTGTCATTTCTACTTTGCAGATTATGAATTACTATTCATAATCAGTTTTTTTATACTTATTCTTAGACTAAACCTCACCAGTGACACCATGACAACTTGACAACACTATGACAACTATCACAGGTATGACAGAAAAAGCAGCAGACAGGGTAAAATCCATTTCACGCTTTAAAAAGCTCTCCGAAATATTGGTCGCTGGCAAAACATCTACTATATTATAATGAATATTTGCATTTTTGGAATAGTTACAGAGGCAGAAGCTAACTGGACCATGCTAACTAGCCAAACCCTGACCCAGTGCCGCTCTGATTCATTCAGACTCAAAGCAGCGAATTTTAGCATATATTAGAATAGCATATAGCATATTTTTGAGTAAGTTCAACCAATGACATGCTCCTTCACCGCCCACACTTGAATGCTATTCGCTCTTGCAACAGTCAGCCACCAAAGCAGTCACATTCGTCATAATGGCCAAACTGAGAAAACAGTGACAGAAAATTTGAATCAGTGCATGGACACTTAATAAAAAAGAATCAGTGACTTTAGATTTTAAAGAAAAGTAAACGTTTTACCCACACTATTACAAACTATGCACACTACAGTAAAATGTTATGATGATTCCTAAGGCATAAGCATAGATAAAAAAAAAAAATGCCTGTTTTATTGCATGAGATATTTTGACCTTTACAGTCATAATGAGAGTGTGCATCATCTCACTGACTCAGGAAAGCTTGGAACATCCTGTTATTGCAAAACTTGGTGCCGGCTTGTTAGCAATTGTGGGTTTGTGGTGAAATAGTACTCATCCCTCAGTGTTGTGGGTGACACATGACTCCAGCTAACTGTGAAAAGTGCACAGAAGATCCACTAAAGAGTTACAGCTTGAAACGGCAGGGGAAAAGATAGTGAATAACTGTAAGGAAGTCCTTTTATGGGCATTTTGTATTTTTCACCCAGTAATGTGGTCTCTACATTGCAAAAAAAACAACAACAACAAAGCAAAAAAAAAAAAAAAAAAATGCTTTTCTTAGATTTTTTTTTGTCTTGTTTCCAGTCAAAATATCTACAAATTCTTAAATCAAGAAGGATTTCTAGACAAGTAAAAAATATTGTCTTGTTTTCAGAAAAAAAATAAAATAAAATAAATAAATAAAAAAAAATTAAGGAAGTTTTTGCTTAGAACAAGCAAAATAATGTGCCAAAGGGGTAAGCAAAATAATCTCATTTCAAACAGAAAACAAGATTATTTTGCTTACCCCATTGGCAGATTATTTTGCTTGTTCTAAGCAAATATTACTTAATTTTGACTTTTTTTTTTTTTTTTTTTTTCCTAAAAACAAGACAATAATTTTTGCTTGTCTAGAAAATCTTTCTTGATTTAAGAATTTGTAGATATTTTGACTGGAAACAAGCCCCCCAGCAATTGTGCCCCATACATTAACATTCTGTGAATAATTTATGTTGTAATGCAACTCTTCTTATAATGTAAAAGAGGGTGACAGCATAAAGTTGACTCTTATTATTAACCTGCCCAATCAAAATAAATACTCTTTTTTTATTATTATTATTTCCTTTCTTTTTTGAGCAATATTCAAAACGTTTCAGTTAATTAATTCAGTCGTTCGTTTAACTCTGTTTTATCATGGGTTCCTATCAAGACCGGGACAGGATAGCATAAATAGAAGTTAGAATCCATCGTGACATCGTGGACATTGTTTAAATTGTCTTCTAAAAACCCTAATCACCAAATGATTCATTGGACATTGCTGGATAGGGTTTACTTGACTCCAATGAAACGTTTTTTATATGAATCGGTCATCTTCTCCTAAGTGTAATCTCTGTTCACAAGGATCTTTAGGCATGTTTTTTTTTTTTTTTTTTTTTTTTTGGGAGTGCCCCTCTCTCTCACCTTTTTGGTCTCAGCTCTCACATGACCTTTAATATTTGTTGGGTACTGAGATATGTTTGACTCCGTACCATTTTTTCGTGAATGACTTTTGGGACTTCACCTTGTCCATCCAACAAAGATGTTTACTGTTAGCTGCTCTCACAGCAGCAAAAAAAAAAAAATAAAATGCTAGTCAGCCGTTGGAATCCTCCTCACACAATGGACAGATGAACCTGGACTGTGTATTTGTTGGACATCATCTCGACGGAACTCTCAACTTCTCGTATACATGGATCTAATGTGAAAACTTAAATTTATGGCATTCAGCTTTTAATGTTGTGTCATCTTTTCTAAAATCTTTGTAAAACTTATTTTATTATTTATTTATCTATTAATATTAATTAATTAATTTTATTATTTATTTATTCATTCATTCATTCATTCATTCATTTTATTTTTATTTATTTATTTATGTATTTTAAGTCTAGCACGGGGTGGGTTCTAAATTTCCACAGTTGCTTTTTTTTTTTTCCTACTGTTCCCAGAAGAAAATTTAATAAAAAGTTAATAAAAAAAAAAAAATAAAATAAAAATTAAAAAAAAAAGAATCCATTGTGGCAGCACACCTTAATTACTCAGAAGTAACTTTTGAAGCCCGTTAGCTTTCACCATCACCTGTCTGTTTTGTGGAGACAATAGGTAAATAGAAACTCTCAAATTCAGCTAAAATATCTATAGAATACTGATGACTGAAGACCTCAAAAAAGCGAGAGGTTCTTCGCACAGGTGAGCAGGTGTTATATAGAAGAAATGTGTTCTTCTTTCATGTATAATTGTTCTGATATTTGTCCCATTTATTCACTATATTGAAAAATGTTATATTGGTTATCAGAGAGATAAAAGGCATAAGATAAAAGACAAAAAAAAAAAAAAAAAGTAATCCAGGAGGACTCATTCTGCTGGCCATTTAATTGTTATGAATAATCTGATCTTCTGTTTTACATACAAAAAGTTCCAAAGTAAATGCAGTTTACTGTTTCTCTTATGATTTTGAGAGAATATAAACAGCTGCTTACCTCAATACAGTGACAGTTCTTCCGGCATTCCTCCACCACTCCATCTGCTGCCTTCTTCGGTACATTCATTACTAACCTCTTCATTAAGCAGTACAGGTAGTGTGGAGTCTTCTGATTTTATTTTTTTTTATTCAGCAAGTTAAATTAACAAAAATACTTTTCCAGTACCAAGATGATAAAGACGTAGTGCAATCACACATACAGAACTTTGCATATTTTATTACAGATAAATTAAATAACTCAGCAAATAATAAATGAGATGAAGTAAATGTCATGAAAATACTTATATCACTAAAATAATGTACATACAATCTCTGCACTTCACTGTTTCAAGTTATTGGTAGGTATTGAGCATAGTGTCATCACCAAGATGGCAAGTACCATTTGAGGTCAGTTCTAAAGAGCTTAGTCATATAACAGTCAAGTGTGTAGCTGGGATTTATTAACTGTTACTGAACTTCCAGAAGTCCGTCATGAACTCAGTTTTCCTCTGTT
Organism: Spinibarbus caldwelli; assembly: GCA_039654775.1. Lineage (NCBI taxonomy): Eukaryota > Metazoa > Chordata > Actinopteri > Cypriniformes > Cyprinidae > Spinibarbus > Spinibarbus caldwelli. The sequence continues at coordinate 25,017,518 of CM077247.1, read as the reverse complement.
TTCAGTGAACCATGACTCAGCGTTTTGCACTTCTTCTGAGTTGCCCGAATCATCATCGTTGTTAATTAGCCCAACCACTGTGGTATCTTCTGTGTACTTGATAATGGAGTTCAAGCTGTGGGCGGCGAGCAGTCATAGGTGAAGGAAGAACACAGGAGGGGTCTCAGCATGCAGCTCTTTGTTGCTTTGGTGTTAAGAGTTTTAGCGAGGAGTTGATTGCCTGTTCTGGTATGTGCTTTATTAGTTAGTAAATGCAAGATTCAGACTGTTGAGAGTCAGAACTCAAAGTAATCGCCTTAGAGTGGACAATCATGTTGAAGGCGGAGCAGAAATCAATGAACAGGCATACCTACGAGATGACTTTGTTGGGAATAATGAATTTAATGTCATTTTAAGGCACATTTTTTTTAGATATGACTTACAAAGGAACTATTTGGGACTTCGTGAAAACAGGTTATCAAACATTTGTGGAAAATGTCCATATAATGTAGAACATTTTGAATACAACTAGACATGTTTTAATAAATATCGAGTCAGTCAGTATACTTTGTGCAAACACAACATTTGCACTGTGGACAAAGCAAAGTTGAGCGAATGATTGAACACTCAAATAGAAGGGTTCACTAGTTAGTACACATGTTAGAAACTAGTTAGAAACATGGTCAGTGAAGTACTTTGAAAGTTTTGCACGCTCAACTGTGTGCAAGATGGGGCAAAACAAAACAAAAAATACAACAAAAAACAAAAACAAAGTATATTTGTAACCGGTTGCATAAACTGCTTAAACTAGTTTTACAAGTTAGTAAATTTTTATTTATTTTTTTCTTCAAGACGCAGATTCATTAACTGACTTTTTTTTTTTTTCCTTTTTTTTTTTCTTTCTTTTATTTTTTTTTAGGAAAGTTAGCTAAAAAAGGCAGATTTGTCAAATTTGAATATGAATAGTATAACTGGTATACCCCTTGACTAACTGCCTGCTGGTCAAACCAGTTTTTACGACAGTCTAACATGTTCATTCAACCAGGCAAAAATATAGAAAAGAGGGTGAAAATGGTCCAAATCTATATTTATTTTTTATTTATTTATTTATTTTAGTTAATATCTTGCATACTTGGAATGTAAATTAATTCCAGTACATGTTTAGTGTTGTTCAGTGTTTTTTTTATTATTATTTTTTTTAATCTTTACTTATGTTTACCCGACCCCTCCACATCACAAGAGCAATCCTGTACCAGGTGAGCTACCAAGCAAGTTTACTATATCGTAAAAGCCATACAAATGGAGCTGGTTATGTGATGCAAATAGACAAAGGCAAGTTTTTCCAATGCACCTAGGTTGCAAAATCTGAAATATTCAACCTGACCAAATCAGTGCACTCACCCCAGTACTGCTGCATGCTTCCCTTACCCAGTAGGCTCTATTAGCAGCTATGCAGGTCTAGAAAACCAAACAACCCCATTGGTAGGAATGTGGGGGTGTAATAATTTTCTCTCCACAGCTTCAACTGCACTTATTTTCAGCTATATGTTTTATTGCTGAGCAACCTCACTTTTAGACATGTGGTCTGTCAGAAAATATAATTATAATATAATTAGATTCTTATGTTTTCTGTAGAAAATGCTGCCTGTTTGTGCAAAATGTGCTTCCATAATCCTGGGGTATTGTGAGTGGTTGCTAGGTTGTTATTATGTGGTTGCTAAGGTGTTCTGGGTGGTTATCATGGTTGTTTGGGGTTGCTAGGTCATGCTAGATTGCTAGTTTCTGTGATCTTCCGATCTCTAGATGTATCTAAGGGTCCTTCCTTGAATGGTAGTGTAGTTTTATGCCTGTTGTCTCAACCATGGGGACATTTGTAGTCACTTTGATTTGAGTTTCATGTTTTGAGAGTTGTTTTGCAGTTGCTAAGGTGGTCTGAGTGGTTAACAGTTAAAGAGCCCAACTTCAAGTCTCTATAAATTGCAGTTCCTCCTTCAAGGTAAGATTGATGGGTTTTTTGCATTTTATTTATTTATTTATTTTTTTTATCTGCCAGGGGAAAATTGTTTGTTCGATTGCTTAGAAAAGTAATAGCATATTTTTCATCTATAAGCCACATAATTTGAGATATCATTCATGTTTGTAGCACAAATGATGTATGACGAGTTACACACAAAATTGTATTGCTTGGGGTTAGAAGACTGTTCAAATGCCTGACCCTAACTATGAGCAAGCAGCACTAATTACATAATAGCACATGCACATTGAGACCTCTCTCAGGAATTAAATGAATTGCGTCCAATATTTATTCATGGTTGCCCACAACTGAGTCGTCCAAGTCTGTTTGGTGTCAGTTTATGTAATTCAGAATTTGACTGGATATTGATGAATGGATGCAGTCTGCAGTGCAAAACAAAGCCCCCGCAGTCCCATTCTACAGGAAGTAAACAATTTACTGTTCATCTAGGCTTCTTCCCTTCAGCTCTTTCAAAGAGCAATTTTAGGATAACTGTAACTTTTCTTTATTATGAAAGAGTGACAGACTATAGTTCACTGTGATTGCTTGTATAATAAGACAGAAGACTAGGTCGGGTCTTTATCTGGAATATTAGCAAAAGCTTCAGTTAAATGAACAGACACCCATTAAAGTACTGCTGTCCCCTAATAGTCCCTCATTCAGATTGCAGTAAGCTTAAAAAAAACAAAAAAAAAACAGATGTTGCTGAGTCTTCAATGTTTGCAGAGGCAGCTTTTTCAGGCATACCTTTGAAACTGTGCATTTGTTTAAAGAGCTGCAAGGTAAAGCGTCTTATTTGAGCTTCACTTTATGACAACGACCATTTACAAACAAATGGGATTTTGCTTTCTTCTCCAGACTGTAAAAAAAAAAAAAAAAAAAAAGTTGAAATGTGCTCTTTGTTTTCAGATAATACATTTATTTATTTATTTATTTATCCATCCTCATATCCTATCTATCTATCTATCTATCTATCTATCTATCTATCTATCTATCTATCTATCTATCTATCTATCTATCTATCTATCAGATATTAGGTAGCAAAGCAGTTCTGTTATATAATAATTAAAGATTATTCTAAATTTTCAAGAACTCCATTGTTTGTTTTAAAGATTAGTAAAGCTAGTCTTCATATGACACCAGGACAGTTGTATTAAAAAAAAAATATATATAATAATAATAATAATATATCAAAATGAATTATATGACAGAATTTAGCAACAGAAGTGTAGTCAAGTCATTGTGTGAATTAGATAAGCTATTTTTAGATAAATCAAATAATTGTAGTCATTTTTGAATATGTATCTTGATTAATGTCAATGTGCCATGCATAATTAAGGTAGAAGATTGTGCTGTGTGCAGAAGGTAACTGCAGGCATTTGGATATTTTACCAAAGTTTTGACATTTATATCTTAACCACTTTCACAACTGAACACTCTGTTTGTTACATAGTCAGAAGTGCAAACAGGCTACACATAATTAATTTTGAAAACACTTCTGACTGGTATTGCTTCAATAATGATTGCACTTATTTTTAGAACAGATTCAATGAAACTTATTGTTATTTTAGGTTTTAACTTGAAGCTACAAGATCTAACGAAAATCCAGGCATAGAACAAGCATGACAGATCACCCCCATTAAGAAGCCCCTGGGATAATCCAGACACTTGAGATCTGATGGAAAGCTTGCTTTTGAAGAGTCCACTAAAGAAATGCATATCCTGGTATTTACAGCACTTTCCCATCTTTCATTTTAACTACGATTTGAACTAAGCAGATGCAGTAGCTTTATGAATATTCTCTGTAGCTAATAGATCACCGAGGGAGATGGAGAGATGGCTGTTCATCAGAGAGGCTAATTAAGCATTAAAGAGGTTCCAATAGTTTGCCAGGCTTTATATTGATCTTTGCGGCGGCAGATCTTTAATCTACACCGCTCCTGGTATGTCTGGTGGGAGGAAGTATTTGGTCCCTCTGGTAATTTGTTTTGAGTTGCTGACCTTTGGGTAAATCTTATCTGAGAGTCATTTTTTTCCTTGAGATTTCTTTCTTGTACTATCATGCATTGGGTGGACTCCAATTCATCCATTCGGAATCTGCAGTGTCTGTACAGGAACAGAGTTTTATGAGAAAATGATGAGGATATTTGTCAGTAAACACATTTATTCCAGTAAACAGGTTTATTCCAGCATCAAATGCATTTTTCTAAAAGATGATAAAGGATGGTAGGGGAGATTAAGAGTTAATGGGAGAACAACATTATTTACCATTGGTGCTCCTTTTCTTTTTTATTAAATTATAAAGAGAAACTGTCAAATTATTGCTCAGATTGTTTTCAATAATATATTGTTAATCAGTGATCCAAAATGGATTTTCTCTCAGAAAGTTTAAAAAATGCTCAAATGCTGCACTCAGAGTTGTGCAAAGAGTTTAGAGAACAACACCCAAGGAGTCTCATCTTCACATGCTAACTTAATCATCTTTTATTTATGTTTGTTCATTCACTTGAGTTACTATAATTATCTCTGTGCATACCTGCCTATAAGTAACGCTATTGTAATACACTGGCAGCTAATTTTATAGGCAACATTAAATAGTTAGTGCATGATTATATTTAAGTGAAGCTGCCACAGAAAAGGCCAAGTGTACCACTGCTTTGAGGTCAAGTAAATCAAGTTAATGAAATCACTAACTATAATGGAACCAAATTACATCCCACTCCTGTTAATACATCCACTGGCATATAAGTGCAATTTCGGTCAATTACAAAAGGATAAATTAAGTAAGGGATAATGTACATCCAGCTGATTGTTATCGCAAAATTAACCCCAGGGTCTTGTATCACTCTGACTAATATATATATATATATATATATATATATATATATATATATATATATATATATATATATATATATATATATATATTTTTTTTTTTTTTTTTTTGGTGATAACCATCTGAACATATATTATCCTGCTTATTACATGGCTAATCGCAACAATAGTAATTAACTGAACACAATATTGATTTGAGTTTAAATATTTCATTTGCTCACTTGTAAAACTCTTGTAAAGCTTCTGCAAAAACGCTTCCTAGCGAATGACTTTCAACTAAGACGAACAAATGACTTCAAACAAGATGAACATTTATAGGGGTAATTTACAGTCACACCACTTAATAAATGGTTTTTCACTGTAACTAATTGATTAGTACTTATATTGATATTATTAATATATGTTAATAATTAATTTGAGTCTGAACTGTTTTGAAATCTCACTTGGTTATTATCTTACAACCCACTGCAATGTGCAAAGCTAGTCTAATTACATTTTAAGCTCAAGATTTGATGTACTTGTTTGTAATGATTATTATTATTTTTTTATTTTTATATCAATATAACTATATAATTTAGTAACAATAACAAAAATGCTGATAATAATAATAATGCTAATAATGCTAATGCTAATAATAACAATTATAATAATAATTATAATTATTATCTGATGCTGATGATGATAATTGTTAAACTGTAAAATTACAATACTAATATTTATCTTAATTTCTTCATTTTCAAACATTAAACCAACCTCTTTTAACCAGCTCAAACCTGAGAATGTAGCAAACGACCAATCAGAATCAAGTATTTTAGAGCGCAGTATAATATGTACTGGTGTAGTATTTGAACAAGGGATGATTTGTATTGGAAGTAAGCCATTGGCTGTTCCTAATGATAAACAAGAACATGGTAAGAGAATTTAGTAAGTATAAGTTCTTGACAACTCATATTTAGTTGAGTCGTTTGAAGCTTTAATTTTATGATTTTACAGAACTGATTTATTTATTTGCTTTTACATATGGGCTTATCAACCCCCTGCTCCACTTCCAAAAAACAGCGAGGATAGGAGGACCCCCAAGAGCTCTGACATAGTTCGAACACTCACCAAAACCATATCAAGGAGCCGTACCTTCAGTCACGAAACAGATTTGTAACCGTTCTTGAACCTTCTTGAAAGATTTGTTGAAAAATGCTGCCGAGAACACAAAACTTCTGATCGTCTTCCTGACGCCCATCTGCTGCCAAAATGAATCTTTTCACAAAAAGACATCCCAAATTAGCAAATTCCACCAGACAAACTGTGCTTTTATTTAGTCACATCATTAAATGCGTGTTCAAAATATCTCAGTGCCAACGGTGCCTTAGTGACACACAAATAAATAAATAAGACTTGCATAAAAGCTTCCCACGGGCCGTAATTCCTTGTAGAGCCCTTTTATCTAGCTTGTTCCTTTCAAAGAGTCTCCTGGAGCTTTTCGCTTGTGCAGTCTCTGTGTGCAGCCTCCTCAAACCCAGAGCAGCCCAATTCACAACCAACCAGGATGTTTCCTCGCTTTCATCTCAGAGGGGCAGATTTACATAATTCCCCCTCCTGCTCCAGATGGACCTTGTTTCTGTAGGGTTTACTGAGATGCTGAGCTCAACCCTACATTTTAGGGGCAAAACCAACATTAATTCCACAGCCTGTCCAGGAGCGGTCTTAGCAGAGAGTCAGAAATGAGCTGATTTGTGCGCTAAAGACTCGCTCCCAGTTATTTAAAACACATTTGGTCAGTATATGAGTCTATCCATGACTGCTCAAGTATCCAGTCGCAATTGTGAGCAGACTTACCGCTGAGGCGTACAGTGTGTGCTTTGTTAATTAAAGGTTTGTTTGTAATTGCAGGTGAAGATACACATTTACTTTGCATGAGGGCTAATGTGAGTAAGCAAAGCAGGTATGCGCAGAAAGAGGTCATAGTCATTAGACTGGCAGAGTGACTGATAAATCATATAATGATGGATTTATATTAGAATGCAACTCAGTGATCACCTTTACATGTATTTAATTTTCTAGTTTGTAGTTAAAGGGATATTTCACCCAAAAAAAAATGACAGATGTGTCTTTTGAATTAACGTGCATACATACGCATACATAATTAGAGTGATAATTTAATTTTTTGTATCCATCATGTATGTTCCCAATTAATCCCATATTCACGTTACTAAAAATTCATTTATTAATTTATATATGCCCATGTCCAAAATATAAGAAATAGATAGTTGAGAATAGAGGGGGAAAAAAAAAAAAAAACCCTTTGGAGAAAAAGTGACAAACATTGTTTACAAACATTAAAAAAAAGTATATAAATTAAATGCTAAAAGGGTTAATGCTCTTTCGTATTTGAAAATTGCATACCACATATACGTGTTAACAAAAGTAAATGTGAGATAGAAACAATCTACTTTGCATCTACAAGGCTTTTTGTTGTTTTTTTGTTTTGTTTTGTTTTTGTTTTTTTTTTTAATCATGACTCTTGTTTCACAGCACTCAGCATCCAGGTGAGCTGTACCAGGTGAGCTACTGAGCAAGTTTACAATGTCAGTAAAGCCATATATCTGGAGCTGGTTATGTCATGCAAATATCAAAATTATGCATAATGTTAAAAGTATTTTGAGGATATGTTGTGCAAAGAACTGCACAAAAATATGTATCATGATAAAACCTGTGTAAACAAATAATAGAATTTGTTTCAGAGTTTTGCAAAAATGTAGGTAGAGGCATGTTTTTCCAATGAGTTGTAATATACAGATTAGTGAATGCATAACAATCTCATGGCCTACATTTTGCAGTCCCAAACGCTCTTGTGTGCAGATGTTAAGGAAATGAATGGGAATTAATACGTTTATCATATTACTCTGCAGGATTACTAAAAATGTAGCATAATGATAGGCAAAAACAATCATCTCCAGTTGTTCTAAGAATTCCAGAAGAGATTTGCAGGAAAATTATGCGTGTCTTTGTTTATTCAGAGCATATTATTTTATACATGTATACAGGAAAAGTTGAATAGCTATAGAGCATGATCTTTTGAAGAATAAAAGCAGAATAAAATATTCAAATATAATTGCAATCATTAGATAATGTGCAAATAAACATAGTCAGCATTTAACCAAGCATTTGGCTTTGGTTTCACACTTGTCCATGATTTCTACCTACATTCCATAACTATACAGTGTGCAATATTAACTAGGGGTGCGCTGATCCGATAATCAGTATCGGTATCGCTACGATACTGGCATTTTTTGCCGGATCAGGGTATCGGTCAGACGAGACCAGTGGTGGAAAGTGTACTGACAATTTGTACTTAAGTACAAGTACTGTTACATTGCTGAAATAATACTCAATTACAAGTAAAAGTACTGGTGCCAAAACAGTACTTAAATAAAAGTACAAAGTACTCTTCTCAAACTACTCTTACTACTACTTTTAGCTGGCGATATTTAGTGAATTACCAAAAATTATTCATTGATATCAAAGATCTATGTGGATAATAGCTGCTTTCAACAAAACCCACTTTTATCTTATTGACAAAGTACGTAAATTAGTGGTCATGATACAGGAATTTCAATAGTAAAGTACCCGTGATCCGGAAGTTGCAACTGACTTCAGAGTTGTGATGCATTTCCAAGTGAAACGATATTGAATATTGAATAAAGGGCGGGGTTTTATTGTGGTGCACCTCCTCTCTTGCTCATAGCAGATTCACGGTTGGATAGGAGTGGTTAAGAATATCTGCTACGTTGTTACGCTTGACATCACGCTTCACCGCTTTTGGGTCCTAACGCTCTGCCAGACGCCCCAAGACAACACCAAACTGTGCTAATATACACCCACGATGTCATGTAATACTGAAAAATTACCCTAACCTTTATCTCCATACTGAAATCCCAGATGCCCCCACAGTCATTCAGCTAAAATATTAGTGTCAGAGACACTGTGAGCACAGAGACTGTAGTGTGCACAGCAATTTTATTATTATTATTTTTTAAATGCTTAGCTTAAATATGTAATATTAATTAAATAGTGCTCATAAATGGCTGTTGAGATAGTATTCTCAAGTGAAATGAGTAGAGGCTTGGACCCGGAAACAGCAGTCCTTACGTCATACTTGACAAGAGGATTCTCCCCAAGCTGTCAAACTGGCGTCATCAAAGCGAGAACGCCATTCCAGAGCGGAAGCGAATTTTCAGTTTTTGATGAAAGATTACAACAGCAGACAATTGTTACCAATACAGAAATCTCAATCTTAAACATTTGCTCATTCTGTGTATTTGTGTCTTTAAAATAGGGTAACTTTGGGCGAAAGCTTACAGCAAAAGGAAGCATGATTTCCAATTTGATTTCAAACTGAATTGAATTTACCAAGGACAAGTACACAGTCAGTAATGCAATTATAAAACAAATGACCTCAATTCAGTTGAGGTATTTGAAATATGACAACACTGACTTGTCATAGGCAGTGTTTTAAGAGCCATATATGTTGTTTATTTAGATAAATGGAACATCAGATGGCTTTGTCCTGTAATGTTTGTACAATATAATGATGCAGTTAGACAGACTAGGATATTAAGTGAAATTAAAGAGTTTAAAAGACTGGTTTATTCTTTCTTCATACTTTAGACATGTAGAACAAATCCGCGTATGTGCACCGTTGTCTGTAATGTGTGCTGTAGCTGTGAAACTTTTAGGAATCTTATTCAAGTTGTAGGCTAGTCAATATTGGTCAGTCAGTCTGACGTAAAATATCCGCGAATGAAACTGTGACCACAAACACCATTAACTTAAGTGAATTATTGTATATGGCAATAATCAGCAATATGCGTTCACACAAATAACTTTTTTTTTTTGAATGTTTAAATAGGTGTTGACACAAATGACTTATTTGAATTTTTCATTGATACAACATGGCACTGAGTTGTTAGAAAAGAAATGCATAGAGATGTACTGCTTGATGACGTCAGGAACCGATTAATCGGCTTTTGGAAACGGTTCAATGAGCCGAACTGTCCGAAAAGAACCAGTTCGCTGAAATGAATCGGACTTTGCATCACTAGTGTCTGTTAGATCACAACACTCTTGTAGAGAGCACTATGAATGGTTCTTCACGAGCACAGTAACTGAAATTTAAAACGGTTGAAAGAAAAGGCTCAATAAACTGTCGCACAGATTTAATACACTACGCATTTTAATATTTATTAATAGCCATATGGTGCTGCCTCATTACTGTGCAGTACGTTTAAAAGAAATGTCTTTTAATTTTACAGTAATATATATATTAATTGTTTCCACGAATGTAAGAAAAGAAGAAGTGAAAGAAGTGAAGTGACATGTGGCCAAGTATGGTGACCCATACTCGGAATTTGTGCTCTGCAATTAACCCATCCAAAGTGCACACACACAGCAGTGAACACACTCACACCGTGAACACACACCCGGAGCAGTGGGCAGCCATTTTTTTTTTTTTTTTTTATGCTGCGGCGCCCGGGGAGCAGTTGGGGGTTCGGTGCCTTGCTCAAGGGCACCTCAGTCGTGGTATTGAGGGTGGAGAGAGCACTGTACACTCACTCCCCCCACCTACAATTCCTGCTGGCCCGAAACTCGAACCTGCAACCTTTAGGTTACGAGTCCGACTCTCTAACCATTAGGCCACGACTTCCCGAATTTTACAACAATACAAAGAGCAATGTATAATTTTTATCAGATTTAGTCCTACACTTATTCACTGTTTTTTTTTTTTTTCAGTAATTTTAGATTTTATTAAATGATTGTGCACTCAAGAGTAACTTTTGCTACTGAATTATCCACTAACCTAGTTTATAATAGTATATTTATTCATTCATTTGTTGTTTTTCTTTACAGTAAAGTTGTCTATATTTAGTAGATTGTGTGTAAAACTCAAAAGAGTGATGAGTAGGTCAACACACACTGAGGTATAGGAATTCTATACTGATTAAAAAAAAAAAAAAAAAAACTGCGCTGTTATCGGATCGATATCGGTATCGGCAGATACTCCGAATTTTTGGTATCGGATCGGTATCGGTTCTGAAAAAGTGGTATCGAGCCAGCCCTAATATTAACATGACCTAGATTGGGCTAATTATGTAAATGACTGCATGGCAGTCACCTGTGATTGATTTATTTTGCAGTACCGTCAGGCAGATATTCCAAGGTATGAATATTTACATAGTAACAATACATTGAAAATCACTTTTTCAGCGTCAAGATTTGAAATAAAGTATTGAGCCAAGGCGATGAATAAATGAAAGATATGAACATCCATTTAATCCATAATTGACCATGTTTGCACTGTAAGGTTTAAGCTCCAAGGACTTCTCACATCAAAATCAAAATTTACAAGACAAGGGAAGAAAGAAATTCACAATGCTTTAAGTTAGATGTTGATTTGTATTACTCTCCTTTACCATGCTGAAACTTTGCAACTGTGGGCACATACTTTCACAAGACGCTTTCATATAATGGATGATCTTCGATCTTCTTTCCCTTTCTGTTGCTCTTCTTATCAGTGTGTCCTGCTTTGTATGCATTAGCCACCACCGTTTGGTTAGATATATATATGCATTACCCTTTGCGCCATAGGCTGTTGGAGCCTTCTGGTGGGTTTTTGTTGTATAATGACTCATTCAACATCCGACTGCAGTGACATCAAACAGTCCCAAACGTAATCCAGGGCCATAAAATGGCACGAATCTAATCTTAATTCATTTGATCTTGAGCAAAGAAATGCAGTTTGAACAATCTATCTTGAGGTCTTCAGTTCAAGGAGAGATGATACACGATACCTGCTCTATATTCTGAAAGTCGAGTGATGCCATTTCCTCCCGAGTACGTTCATTATTATCGCTGCCATGGCAACCAAATGCATGGATTACAAGGGCACAATGAGTCGTCTCCTAATGCCCCATTCTATAATTATCTCTCTGACAAATGCTAGTTTACATTTCAGCTTAAACCAAGCGTGCAATCACAGAGCAATGTACTCACCCTTGTTCAAGGCTGTGCGAGGCAAGCCTCCTTTCAAAAGCCACTGCTGTTATGGCCTTTGGTTATCTGTTCAACAGTTAGAGCTGTCACCAGATAATTAATACAGTGACAACTTAATCATTAATTATGTTGAGCCCCCATTAGGAGGAGAAAATGACAGCAACATTTAGACATGCCACGGTTTCACTTCGGTTGTCCAGCCACTTTCAAATCCACAGTGAATTGTGAAATGGACATTTCAGTAATTGGCATTGAATTAATAGTAGATCATTAGTAAATGAGTTGAATGGTTGCTCTATTTTTCCTTTCTTAAAGATTCAAACAATAATGATTCTGTCATTATTTATTCGTTAAGGTTCCAAGCCTGTATGACTTACTTTCTTCAGTGGAAAACAAGAGGAGATGTTTTGAAGAATATTCATGCTGCTCTTTTTTTTGTATATTGAAAGCATAGGAACTGACAAATGCACCCTAAAAGTGCCACAAACCATTCATATTGTACATTATATTCTAATTTATGTGCACTTCTGAAACCATATTTATTCGTTTGTTATTTTTGAGTTTATTCTCAACTCTATCCACCTTTTTTTCCTAACGAGCCTACTGCGGATTAAATTATGGGAGGCACTTCCTGTTTGGGAAAGTTCCACTCAAAAAGACTGCAACAAATCATTTCAAATCACAAAATTGCGCTACAAATAATCCTTATCCATCATTTTGTCTAAATGGACAGTAAATTTTCATTCATTTTCTATTTTTAGAAGTTAGGAGAACCTTTTGCTGATTTTTTACAGTGTAAACAGAAGTTGCTCCCATAATTTGCGCAAAGCATCATGGGGCATAGGAAAAAGGACAGAATATCCTTGTTATAGAATGTGTTATAAAACAAACATCTACTGTACCTACTGCTCATATGCATGAATAATAATAATAATAATAATAATAATAATAATAATAATAATAATAATAATAATATTAAACATTTTTATGTGATGGAAGTTACAAATAGACAAACTGTGTGTCTGTGGTACCTTTAATTTAGTGAATATTATTTAACTAAAACCACAAATTTATTATGCCAGATGGTGCTTTTAGCATGAAATCTTTCATTTTTATTTCCCAAAATATTGATATGACAAAGTTGAGAATAGTGAGATGGGGCTGAAGATTGTAACTGATTAAGGGACATTTTCAACTTTAATTACCTTATGAAATTCAAGACTCATGATATATTCCAAATCATACACTCCAGAAATCATACAATAGATTTGACTGATCAAATTTTGACCTCTGCTATAGTTTTCAAATGTGCTTTTATGTTTTTATATGAAAAGGAACAGCAGGATCATTCATTTTCCCTTCTGTGTTCCACAAAAGAAATAGAATTTTTTAGGTCAGTTATTCTTTTTTACCTTTTTTTTTTTCTTCCACAGAATGGCTGTGCTTTTTTTCTCCACCTGTTTGTTTTTTTGTTTTTTTTTCTGAACAGTGTAACAGTGCAAACTGTGTAACTTCAATCGTAGTATTGCTTATCTGGCTCAGAATTGCTTCACAATGATTGAGCCAAGAATCTCAGGTCTTGAGGGACTTAAACATTCAGCCCTTGCCAAGCTAATAACAGCACGTTATACTCCCAGCATTCTTGGCTATAGAACCTCTGACCACAGCAATTTGGTTGGTGCAGATGCAACCAAACAGATCAATACAGAGGCTATGAGACCAGAGTGTGTCACGCAGGTCTAGGTAGCCAAGGGATTTCTGCAGAGAGCTCCCAAACAAAAAGTTTTGCAATTAAATATCCACATCCACCTGTGTTTGTAATCATTATTTAGGATCTATTCCTTAAATATGATCTGTAGGATGTATTTAATTAAATATGATTTCATTAAATTATAGTATTTGAATCAAGTTATAATATTTAAATATAAATTAAAAAATGTTTAAAAAGTCAAATAAATAAATAAATAAAATATGCAAAAGAAGCAAAAGAAAATGTGAAGACTTGAAATTGAAAATATACAGTATGGGCCATTCATGGGATTATTTCAACTACATTCAACTACATAGGCCTATGATTAATTTTTCTAAATATTTATTATTATCTTAAGCAACCATGTAATAATAATAATAATAAAAAAAACAACATTAGCCACAATTAAATTATTTTGTACTTTAATTGGCAATTCTTGTCTTGCTTTTTTAGCATGATTTTAACACTTCATGTGGTTTATGCTTGAGTGCAATAGAGTAAGGAAATACACTTAATTTAACATTTTCTCTGAAGAGTCTTTATCTTGTGCAATTTTAATTTTTGCATTTACTGGAAACTTTACTGGAAAACAAAATAAATTCCAATTAATACATAAAATGATACAAGTTTGAAATTATACAATGTGAAACGTAATAAAAACATTAGCCATATTTAATTTTTTTTGTACTTTAATTGGCAATTTTTGTTTTGCTCTTTTTAGCATAAATTTAACACTTCATGTGGTTTATGTTTGAGTGCAATAGAGTAAGAAAAATACACTTAATTTAACATTTTCTCGGAAGAGTCTTTATCTTGTGCAATTTAGTTTTTCACATTTATTGGAAACTTTACTGAAAAAACAAAATAAATTCCAATTAATACATAAAGTGAAAAGTTTCATTTAGGAAAAGAAACGTTGTATAATATAACACACCATCTTTTTTTTTTTTTTTTTTTGGTTGTTTATTTACACATTTATGGTGCAATAATCACATGGGCTGTATAAAATACATTTTTGGCACATGCCAGGCTCATTGCCATTATTTTAGGCAACTTGGACAGCAGGTCGACAGGTGGACAGACATATCCAGACCTGTTTTATGCATTATTACCTGTCTACATTGCCACTGTACTGAGGGTCTAACTCATATTATATGAAACATGGGTGACTTGTGCATTAAGTTTGGCATTTTAGAAATGTTTCTCAGCATACTTTGTCTCTTTCACTCTCTGCATGTCTTTCAGTGTCTTTAGACAAAGCTGTTACATTTTCATTTCTTTGTATGTAGCAAGATGAATATCCAATTACTTTGAACAGTAATGATTTCACACGGCAACAATCAATAAATGTGAACAACGGATCCCGTTCGTAAATCAGCCTCAACATGCTGCTCATATATTCTCGTCTGCTCATGTGGCACAAAGAAGATAAGACATCAAATAAAGCCATTAGCTGCATTCATCATCATGGCCTGAATCATGATACACTGCTTTCCCAAAATGTCTACCAAATGTCATGAACCTCCATAAGCAACGGAGAAGCTGATAAGAACTGCTCTGATATATATTGTCATTGTCTTCTAGGTCATTTGAACAGTCTCAGTGATGAGTTGAACAGTGACAGATGTTGCAGCATTACCATAGGTTAAATGGGGTTTCACAGGTATGGGACTCCTAAAATCCAGATAAATATATATCATAGTAGTCTTTACAGTTGGTCCAGTGCTATGAATCTTGCTTTTCACGAGTGAGTCCTGAATCAAAACTTTTTGCAAAATTAATTATAAAGTATCTGCAATAGGACTAGAATGTTCTGTGGAACATTGAGTTTTGCATAAAAAGTACATCTAGTATCTTATGTGCTCCCAGTTTCACAAGATAAAATGCCCTGTCTTTCATCAAAAACCATTTTAGTGCCATTGCAATCATAGATAAAATGTCTTGCCAAGTATTCAGATCCTAAACCAGTTCCTACATTTTATTGAATTACAAATCCTGGGAACTTTTTATCATTGCATATCTCTAAAATAATTAACTGCGAGTTTCAGTGATTTAATGTAGGATTGTAAAATCCTAGAAAATGGTCATATTACAACGTTTATTTGAATGGATTTAAATTTTAGTATTATAATAAATAAATGCAAGTAAAATTAAAAGTACTGTCTTTAAAATGTACTACTATTATTATTATTATTATTATTATTATTATTATTCCATCCTCATGTTGTTCCATGTCATTAACACCAACATGTAGCTCCCAAATAGTACATGATGTCACATATGATGTCACAATCCAGTATAATTTATTCATATTTATTCATATAATGGATTCATATTTAGACAAATTCACAATTATAGCATTTAAAAATATCCTTTTTGTCAAAATTCAGCATTGTTTTGTATTGAAGTATGAAGTAGCAAGAGTTTTCAACTCATTGGATCTACTTGAATCACACAGATGGCCTATTTTGAATTCAAAACGCCAATTTTCAGTGAAAGGTGGCTAGTTTGCATTGTTTACAATCTTCTCAGTTTCTCTCAAATGTAATTAAATGCACATTCACATTTTTTTTTTTTTTTGGAGCAATAGTGATACTCAGAAATGAATTGATATTTGCCCTCTTCTGCAGTGGCGGGGCCAGGATGTTTTCATGGGTGGCCAGAAAGGGGCCAGCAACCAGCCTGTGGTGGCACAGAAATCTTCATTATTTCAATATAGAAATGTAGCTTATTTGACTATACTGGACTGTTTTAGTGCCTAAAACACAACTGAAAACACAAAAATGCCAGAATGTAAAATTAGTTATTTTATGCATTTAAATATCGTTTCATTTTCGTACCATACAAATTAAAGTAAAATTAGGGCATATTTTCTAGTACAACTGCACTGTGCTCACATAGCCTACTTGTGCATTAAATTATAAATAAAAAAATTACATAGGCTGTCATCTTGCGCCCTATTGTGATCTCGAATTGCAGAATATTTTAGTAGCCTATGTGCATTTGAGAGACATTCTTAAATGTGATGCATGTATGCATGCACAGTTTTGCAGCTTTAAATCACAATTTTGGTAATTTTATGACTTAACTGACGATGTATGGTCGTAGTTTCCTGTGCTGGTTATTTATGATGAAGTGATATAGAGCGTGTGCCTCATATTCGCGTAAAGTTGAAGAGCATGCGCTGTGAGCACAGTAAAACTAGACAGGACAGGAAAGTTTGTTTTACTGACATATAACAACATCTGATCAGACCACAGTTCACTGTTGTTCTACTGAAGCTCATTTGGCATCTGTACCTTTTGTTTAACTCGAGTGCTGAGGTAAAGCTGAAGTGCGTGTCTGAAAAATCTCCCGTTTGTTGTGGTCGTAAAGAGATACGGTGGTTCCGCGTCTTAAGTTTATAATAAATACATTTTTGAACTCATTAAAATGCTAAAAACCATTGAATAAAAATGTTTCATTATATTATTTTTAACAACTAAGCTTTTGATTATTTATAACGTTTTCACATAATGATTTTGGCAAAATGGCGCCCCCCTATGTGCGTCGCCCAAATGCACTGCATATACTGCATACCCAGCCCGATCTCACGGCAATTCGTACATATTTTACGAGGTGGCTAATTCGTACGAATTCGTACGACCTCACTCGTACAAATTCATACGATTTTTGTTAAATCGTACATATTTTACGAGTTGCCATTTCGTATGAATTTGTACGAATGACCTACACCTAACCCCACCCCTAAACCTACCCGTCACTGGGGTTTAGACAAATCGTACAAAATCGTACGAGTGAGGTCGTATGAATTCATACGAATTAGCCACGTCGTAAAATACGTACGAATTGGTCGTGAGATAGCGTTAGCATACCCCGTTTTTGCGTCTCTGTATATATGTATAGCAATGTTCAAATCATGGTCCCTGTAATGCAAGTCAGTCTAATATTTTAATCTGTGGCTCTCCAGTCTGGTCATCTGCTCTGCTTTCTCTTCTGAAACTAAACAGATGAGAGAAAACCTGCACAACATAACAGAAAAGCAAAAGAGGTGAGAAACAGCCAAATGCTTTTCTCTTGATTATCAAACAAGAGATTAGATCAAATATATGAGAACAGAGATGAAACATAAAAGGAGATTATTAACACCGAAGAGCAGAAATAAAGGAACTAATTAAAGATCAGACATACAACAGTTAAGAGATAAATGACAGACATTTCCTTTCTTCAATTAGATTTAAAAAAAAAAAAAGTTGTTCTAACAAGGACAAAACTTTTTTACAGTTGGCTTCTTTGTGTGAAGCATTAACAGGACGGCTGTGAAGACTGAAGCGTATTCCAACAGTTGAGCATGATCACAGAGCTGTGCTGTTTCAGGTAACGCACACAAGCTGTTGGTGAGTTCACGTATCATGATGTGGCAGCGCTGCATGAGCTTGTCACAACATGTGGCTTCAAAGACATGGATAGTGAAATGGTACATGACCAGACTGGAGTCTGGAGTATGATTTAACACTTGAAAAGACAATTGAGCCTGTGAATGTTGATGCAAAAGACGTGGCAGAAAGTAAAAATGCAGCTGCTGCACGAAAGCATTGCAAGACGCAAACAGATTCAGACAAATACAAGAAAACACAACCTGAGGGGAAATATAGAACTTGGGAGAATAAGACATTGGCCTTAATTTTGCCCTCAACAACGGGGGAAAAAATGCAAAAGGATGTACCAATGACTTCAGTTTAAGGGTTTATAAATACCATGCACTTGTTGTGCTGCTGCTGCTAGTTGACATTGAAAATACTAGTCTTTTTTTTTTTGTCCTAATGAATATAATACCCTTAAACAATTTATAGTTGCAGCTACATGTCAATGTTGCCATTTGTCATTTATACAGGTATGCTTCATACATTAGAAGTGAGTTCAAAATCAGATTACAGTTAATAATGGATTATAGGTAATAATGTTGTTTTGCCTCATAAGATCTCAATATATTTAATATGCATTCAATATTCCTAATATGCATTTTTATTGTGGCCTAAGGGTGAGTAAATTAACAGCAATTTGATAGAATGGTTGACTAATCGGTTACAAAAAAAAAAAAATAGTTGTGCCACACATCCCTACTTCAATTAAAACAACCTTTATAACTGTACTGATTCCATTCCGTCTGTGAATATAGAGTTGAGCATATAGAGTGAATTCATTCAGTGACCCCAAAGAGTACTTGCCCACTTAAAAGTGTATGAATTTCTTTGCATTTGCATCATGTAACTAAATATATCCTTGGTGCGAACATCTAAGGAAAAGCTGACTGTGCTTTTGACAGCACTGCTTTAGCTTGGTAACATGATAATATAACCTACAGTACTCTAGTAAATGTGGACACGAGTATTGGGAATGAATGTTTTGACTGGTCTTAAACTGCAGGTGTCATGTTGTCAGGTGTTATCTGATGCTTTAAACGCAATAAAGAGGATGCTCTGTTGAAGTGAATGAAAAAATGAGCAGATTACGCATGGTGAGAGATTGCATGTACTGTACAAAAGACTTCACTACACGATTTCAAAGTGGATCCTGAGGTGAAGCCAGTGTGATTCCCGTCTGCTCAATGTTATTTATTTTTCAATTTCTGTCATGACAACTCTCGGAGAGATTGGCATGGTAATGTATATGACAATGTTAATGTATTTGGTCTTGGCAGAAAATATCTGCTACACTGCTGCGGCAGAGCAAGTACCGAGACTTGCTACTGTCAATACATCCACAACATGCTGCTGTGAGCATGTAAGAAATACTGCTGCTGCAAATATTACATACATGAAATAACCCTCCAACAAAGCAGGAGACATAGAAGGGACAATACAATACAAGCCAATTATATGCATGCTGCTGAATAGAAGGACAAACTTCTGCATCATTGGACATGCATGTATCCACACACATAAAGATGAACAGACAAGGAAAGACAAGACATCCCCCAACAAAGCAGATCTATCGCCAAGACATATATACTGCTGCTGCTCCGAAGAGCCATGTGAACCACATGTATTACTATCCATGTGTGCCTGGGCTACCATGCCGACCGGCTTAACACTAGTGGCCTATGACTATGTGAGCCTTGGCTACTATGCCGACCGCCTTAACACTAGTGGCCTATGACTATGTGAGCCTTGGCTACCACGCCGACCGGCTTAACACTACTGGCCTATGACTATGTGAGCCTTGGCTACCACGCCGACCAGCTTAACATAGAGGCCTATGACTATGTGAGCCTTGGCTACCAACGCCGACCAGCTTAACTCTAATTGGACGCTCACAATGTGTAACGTTAATTAACAAAATGGATATATGTTGCAATCCGATATAAGGCCCCAGCATCCACCTGAGCAAATATCATAATTTAGTCATTTGATATCTGCTGTTATTTTCTACACTTCATCAGTCCCAGTGGCAGTGTTACAGCTCCTTAATTCATGTTCGTGCAATGAAGACGGACAAAGTTAGCTGATGCATGCCATTCACTCTCATGTAGATAAAAGTTATCAGGGTTACAGTGCAAAAAACTCCTGGGTGGACTGACTTGAACTGAAATAAAAGCAGAATAAAAACGTTCTTTCTCCATTTTCTGAAACTACACAGCACAGCTAGAGCACACGTCACAAGCACATTTCTCTGAACTACACTACCCATAATGCATTTCATTCAGCACTACATCACCACAGATAGTTATCTTAGCGATAACTCTTAATTCCCTTCTTCCACTGTCATTGATATGACTGCGATAAGTGCGTGCTTCTGATGCTGCGTGCAGCTGAAATCAACCACAACTCAACACAATGAAAACATGAACCTTAGGAACGTGAACATTGAGATTACGCTGATGTAGATTGTATGGTGAACCCCAGTTAAAATGCATAAACAAGAATGCTTATTTCATTTAACCTGTTCATGTTCGTTACTATCAGCGTGTCCTCAGAGCGATTACATGCTCTAAATGCCTTTGCTCCAGCTGTATAAACATAGATGATAAATACTGCTCCTAATATGCTTAATATTTCGCTGATGCACACAATGCAAACTGCTCACATGACACATAGTTTAAACTTGTTTATGGTTGCTTATTTTTGTATTCAATTAGGCAGACCACACAAATATACACACAGTGATATGGATTAAAAGAGCAGTCACTGATCTTAGATGTTGATTTCAGGTTTTCTGAAGTGCGCTGCAAAACTGCTACAACAAACACTAGTCATATATTTAAATGTTGAGCAGAGAGCTCATTGGCTACCGATACAGGAGAGAACCAATCAACTCTGCCATGTGATAATGATGTCATTAGGTCAGATTGAGTAAGACCTGATCGGACTGCAGCGCCATCTAGAGTTTCATTCCAGAACTCTGTATTTAATTCAATTTTAATTTAATTTAAACATAGCCTACTGTTGATGAAAATATGAGAACAAATAATTGCACGATATTAACAAAACACAGTGGTTTTATAAGAAAAACAAATCTGAAAGAATTCATTTTATAATCCTCTAAATATATTAGGGACTGACCAGCTTGAGCTGTACAACGTTGAACTGAGCTGCTTTTCTTGTGGGTTAATTAGCTGAAACACACCATATAAATGAGATTAATCAGATACATCCACTACATAAATGTTATATTATGACTTACATCTGTACATACAATGATGTGAATGCACATATTATCTCTAAAAAGAATGAAGGAAAACTAAATAATAGACAATCAGACTCTGAATGGCTGTAGTCTATTGCTGTCACAAAGAAGACAGGTGACATACACATGTGTAGACCTTAGGGAACCTAACAAGAGGGGTTGTCCATAGTTGCCTAGACAACAGGATAATTTATGGAGCATCACCTTATCTACACAATGCTGACCTCAATAAAGACAAATGTCAATTTCACCAGAAAAGTCTGAGCTTGAAGGTCCATGCCCAGCTCATACTCATTATACCATTCTTAAAATCAGTCCTAGTGAGTGTGCGTGTGTGTGTGTGTATGTGTGTATGTGTGTGTGTGTGTGTGTGTGTGTGTGTGTGTGTGTGTTTACATTTAGATGTATTTACATTTACATTTACATTAACTGTGTAATGCAGTTAAAAGTTGGCTTGAATGCATTTACACTGCAATTGCAAAATGCATACATAACGTTGTGAGATTATTACTTTGAATATTTTTTTGTATACTACTTATAAATAGTTAGTAAGGTAGTTGTTCATTGCATTTATCAATATAATATCCATAAATAATGTATAGTTGCTGATAAATGTCAAGGATTTCTTGTAATTTTGCCATCTGTCTTGTGTACAGGTATGCTTTATACATGAATTAGTTCAAACTCAGATTGCAGGTAATACTGTTGTAAATAATGTTCAGTTTCTTGCACAGGCTGATCATTGCACTTCATGAGATCTCAATATATTGTCTGGTGTAATGGGTATTAATTTTGTGTTGCCTGATATGCCTTTTTTTTTTTTTTTTTTTAATCTTGAATGGCCTGAGGGTGAGCAAATTAACAGCAAATTTTCATTTTGGTGTGAATTATCCCTTTAAATAGACATTTCAAATGGATTGCTTATTACCTGCTGGAGGTTTGTTAGACTAGTCGGTTACAAAAACAAACTTTCAAAGCTTTTAATAAAGCAATATAAAATAATTGGGGAAAATGAAATATAATTATTTTTTAAATATAAAACTAAATCCTCCGGGCAGGTGGCAGCAATGTCTTTATAGTGAGTTACTGATTCATTTATTCAACCAGTTCAATCAAAGTGTCTAATTCATTCAGTAATGAAAGCATATAACTGTCTTTATGAATGGATCATTGAATCATACACTCAACCGATTTGCCCAAAATGCGAATATTCAATCTGTAACAAAAAACTGCACTGTGTGCTGCTCAAAGATGTGAAATGGTTCTATATATATATATATATATATATATATATATATATATATATATACACACCTTTGCTTTTTTATGTATTATTGTTGTTGTATTTTTGCCCCAAGCTCCAGTTAAATTCCTATAAATGTAAAACATGCGCTCATGTACCAAAGTACTACTGTAATATTGCAATTACATATAATATTAAGTATTCCATATGTGGCAGGCCTGAGAACTGTGTGTGCTTTGTAAATGCAGTAAGGAAGCTACATGTGACAGTGGTGACCTTGTCAACAGCACAGTAGTGAGTTGTTATTATTCATGGTATTTTTGTTTTAATGTAGAGGACGGTTAGATACCGGGAAATGGTGGGAGAGAGAGGGAACTGGGATCAGAACATGATGTATGCTGGATTGAAACCTGTGTTCCATGTGGATGTGCACACAATGTCACCACTATGATCACACACTAAAAGTTTTTAATCATAAAGTCAAGTCACCTTTATTTATATAGCGCTTTTAACAACACAGATTGAGTCAAAGCACTTAACAGTAATCAAATTGAAGGACAGAGTGTCAGTAATGTATAATAAGATTAAACACTCAATTTTCAGTTAAAGGCATTTCATTATTGAATTCAGAGATGTCATTGTCTAGCTCAGTTTAGTTTAAATAGTATCTGTGCAATGAAATCGATGATAATCGCTAGAAATTAAGTGTCCCCAACTGAGCAAGCCAGAGGCGACAGCGGCAAGGAACCAAAACTCCCTCTGTGACAGAATAGAGAAAAAAAAAAAAAACCTTGGGAGAAACACAGGCTCAGTTCAATTCCAACCGCTGCCATGTCAGATTGTGTAAAGGGCTTATCTGATTACTGTGGTCTTGTCCCGATGGCGCATTTTAATTTATAATTTAATGTATTTGTTATATTTGTGTTTTATTCATTATTTGAAGTTTTTCATTTATATGAGTTATTCATTTGCTATAGTTGTAATGTATAGTTTAATGTATTTATTGTTTATCGGTCTATTTTTATAATATATATTTGTTTGTTTATTATAATTTAAATTTATAGTTTAATTAATTTAATATATTTCTGTTGTATATATATATATATATATATATATATATATATATACACATACATACATACACACACACACACACACACACACACACACACACACATATTTCTATATATATATATATATATATATATATATATATATATATATATTGCAATTTCTAACAATAATAGTATTATGTAGTTAGGTATTTTATTATATTTTTAGTTATTTTGTTATATTTTTAGTTTTATTGTATTTTTAGTCGAGGTCTTCACTGGGATATGTCTCTGGGGCTCATCTAGGTGTCCTGCTCTCCGCTGACGATCAGGGCTGTAGACATCATCTCTTGGTGCTGATCCACCATCTGATCGGATACGGACTGAGAAACAGAATAAGAAAGAAACAGACAAATATTAGCGTAGATGCCATTCTTCTTACGATGTAACGAGTACATCGTGTGTTATGAGGAGTGTTCCCGGTTCCGGTTGATCTAATTAATGCAGCCTAACAATCCTTTAATGGATTTGAATAATAGAAGCGTATTAGTATGTTATGTGTAAGCCACGTTAAAGAGATGTGTCTTTAATCTAGATTTAAACTTGAGTGTGTCTGCCTCCCGAACAGTATTAGGTAGATTGTTCCAGAGTTTGGGCGCTGAATAGAAAAAGGATCTGCCGTCCGCAGTTGATTTTGATATTCTAAGTATTATCAAACGGCCAGAGTTTTGAGAACGCAGCGGACGTGGAGGACTATAATGTGATAAGAGCTCGCTCAAGTACTGAGGAGCTAAGCCATTCAGGGCTTTATAAGTAATTAACAAGATTTTAAAATCTATCCGATGTTTGATAGGGAGCCAGTGCAGTGTTGACAGAACCGGGCTAATATGGTCATACTTCCTGGTTCTAGTAAGGACTCTAGCTGCTGCATAAATCGTATACTGTTGTCTGATCTCTACTGACCATGGAGTTATCCTTTCCTACATAACAACTATAGGAAAAGAAAAAAAAGCTATTGAATACAGAAATGAAATACTTCATCATAGAGAGAAAGCACTTGTGTGCATCTGGGCTACTGAGTAATACTGTAGCTTATATGACTTCACATTGATCATCAGAAGCACTGGAAACAATAGTGCTAGCTTTTGGATCACTAATAGTCTGCTTGCTTTTGTGATGTTCACTAGAGGCCACATTTTTCAAACAGCATGTTAGGTATTTCCAGAAATGTCAGATTATATTAATCAGTGTTTGAAATGCCACATAGAAATTGGTGTAAATATATTTAGTCATTTTATAGTCTATTGTGACAGAACTCTTAATTACCCAAAATGTTTTGATTTACCCCAGACACTTGAAAATGAATCAAAACATCAATTTGCAATTTACAAATTTGATTGTCAATATCTGATGCCTGTTAATTGTTTTTACAATAGTGTAGTGCAGAGATATGGGAATATATAATTAGGACATAAATAGGTAGATTTAGTCACAACTAATGATTTTTTAATTACTTATTTTGTTTAATTGTTTTTTTTTCATTTATTTTTTAACTGCAATTCAAAATATTCATTTTTTTTTCATTCCATCTGAAATTCCCGTTCAGTTTTCGATAGAGTATGGCCAAATTTAATTTATAAAAAGAAACTGAGTTGAGTCTCGAATGCAAAACTTTGTCTGACTGCCACTTTCATGTACAGACACTGCTTGTGCTGAAACTGTTGAGTCATTTCCTGTAATGCACACTTACACGAGCGCTGGGATAGAAAATGGCTTTCAGGATGTATGTCACTCCTGTGATGAACTTGTCATCATTAATGATTCAGTTGTCTGAGAGTCTCGTTGTTCCCAACTTATTATAAGAGACACTGTTGCTACTTAGTTTCATAGAACTATACAGATCAAGTCAGGCTCAAAAAAAAAAGTGACATTTCTGCAAAATATTATGTTGCTTCTCATGCATTTTGCAACACAGTCAAAGTGAAACGTCCTAAAAGTGATACTAAAACAAGTTCAGTTTTGTCTGAAACAAATGAACGTGAATCTGGCAAAATTCTATTACGTTCATTGTCGTTGTATCGGCAATTTGGAAATGAAATGTCTGGTGAGTAGCGCTGAAAGATTAATGCTCTATTGCGTTTTAAAATAACGCACCACCTACACTAAACCCTACCCTAAACCTAACCAATCGTGTTAACAAAAGCAATTGTGAAATAAAAACACATTTTCTGAAGCATCCATGGCATTTTATTTTGCTTATACGGGTATTTGAGCTTTTTGGTGTTTCATGGGACTCATACCCAAGCACTACGCGTTGCAAATACAATGCTGTACCAGGTGAGCTACTGAGCATGTTTACTATGTAAAAGCCATACATATGGAGCTGGTTATGCAATGCAAACATCAAAATGTTTTTTGGAGTTTTGCAAAAATATTAGAGGCACATTTTTCCAGTGACCCCTTGTTGATACTGATCATATCTGCTTTGGGTGTTTAAGCCTGTATGGTCTGACTGTAGCTATATGCGTTGATACTTGTGGATTACTGTAGCATTCACATCTCGAGTGGATACTACAGTACATGCTGTTCTACAGACTCCTAAAGAAAAAGGAATCTTGGAGTGCTGGTAACTCATACTCCAGTTTGTCTCATGTGTCTTGAGTATGTCATACAAAAAAAAGTATTAAACATTTGAAGATCTCAGTAGAGCGCTGGAGCCAAATATCACATACTGTCTGCACTGATCCAAGGACGGCCCTTCTAGACATTACTTCTTATATTTTTGATGGACAACTCTTTGCTCTACAATTACATTTACACTTCCAGTAGGAGTCGTGGCCTGGACTGCAAATCCTCAGCTGAACATGCTGAAAAGGATTATGTCATCTGGAGCAGCAGGGAGGATGGAAATCAAATTCCTGTTGGATGATGGCAACACATGGAAAGCTTCACATCTTGCTGTAAATTGACTTTATATGCTGATACTGACAAGACACTACAGCGTGACAGGGCTTAACCTTCTGCCTATGCAAGTGAAAGAAAAAAAAGTCCATTTGGAGACTATATAATATAGTAGTTGAGTTGAAACAATCTACCAAAGCATGAGCTTGCATGGTAATCAGGAAACCATACAGTGAAATTAATTGCATATTATGTGAGTTCTGAGCCCAGAATACTGATGTATACAGAATAGTTTCAAAGGAAGGAGTTTTCCTTTGTTTCAAAGGAAGACTGCAGTGTTTTACTGACATAAAACTATTCTGCTCAAGCTGTGTATTGTCATTTTTAACTGTTTAGACCCCATCATGATTCCTGTGTCATTTACTGATGAATGATGGAATAGTCATAGAATGGAGACAGAAAGTCTTTGCAGTCACTGTGGAAAATCATTAAGAGCTCACCTGGCATGGTCTGCAGGACTGTAAAAAGTCACTGGCCTCATACTTTTTCTAATTAACTGCATTTCCCAGAAGTCTGTATAATTCTCTCTGCCAACTACATGATGCAAATTCAGCTCAAGACTTCAATCCCACTGTGTGATCAAATAGACTGTGAATCTAATTTGAAATGAAATCTTGTCATGCTGCTTATATAAATTGTCAACTACTATTTTATTTATTTATCTATTTGAAGGATGTACCTATTTGTCTTTAAAATGTTTATAGAGAGACTATGCCACATTTGAAAATGTCATTTAATTTTCACACTTGGGCTTCTTTTATTGGGCAAGTCAAGTCACCTTTATTTATATAGCACTTTAAACAATACAGATTGTGTCAAAGCAACTTTACAGTGTTAAACAGGAAAATAATGTGTCGATAATGCAGAAGGACAATAGTAAACAGTCAATTTTTCAGTTAAATCAATTCATCATTGATTCAGTGATGTAATCTTCCAGCTCAGTTCAGTTCTATTCAAATAGTATCTGTGCAATCAAACCAACAATATTGCCAGAAATTCGTATTGTGCCGCATATTCCAGTTTCAGTAAGTCAGTCCATGTTTTGGTTCTCTCTCTGTGTGTGTGTGTAAGTGAGAGTGATTACCTGCATATGCCCTGCTGCTGAGCCGTATAGATGACTTACAGTCACATTATGACATGTTATTACTGTATTTTTGGCTGGACGGTCACTCCAATCAGCTTTCACCCAGCTGCTGAAATTGCTGTGCTTTCCATAGATACTAAAACCAATTTCAGAAAATCTCATAATTGTAATTTTTTTATTCAGTTTGCCTGATCATTCTCTTATTTGGTTCTTCCCCTACAGGAGATGAAACAATACAGAACAGAATACATGAAGTTAAATTCATAACCATTCAGTTATAGAAGATTGTTTAACACCTTAGAGTATCTGAAACAATCAGAATGAAAAATTCAACAGTGGCACATACAAAATAATGTGTAAAGCCCATGAGAGATCATTAACAGTA
This sequence comes from Spinibarbus caldwelli, assembly GCA_039654775.1. Lineage (NCBI taxonomy): Eukaryota > Metazoa > Chordata > Actinopteri > Cypriniformes > Cyprinidae > Spinibarbus > Spinibarbus caldwelli. The sequence goes on along the minus strand of CM077247.1, from coordinate 24,989,482 downwards.
CTGATTCAGGATATCAAGATGAATTGTTATTTTTCCATTGGCATATATATGATAAAGTGAAAATAGCATGAATTTCTATCGGGAATATAAAACAGCTAGCCCTACAGAATTTGTTATACTTCAGTTTACTCCAACTAATAATAAGGTCAGAAACCCCTGTTGTAAATGGTCATGATTTGGGTTTGACCTTGGTCTGCCGCTGCTTGCTCTCACAAAGTGCATTGACAGGTTGTTTACAACTTCATCGTAGCTGTGGCAAGACTTTTTCATTTACAGTCTTACACCAGTAATAAATATTGTATTAAACTAACAGCAAATCTCAGTTGAGCGGCAGAATTGTGCTAAGAGAAAAATAGGAATAACTCCTCCAGGCCGCTCTTGAGTCACTAAAATGAACCCCGCAGTGTCTAACATGACAACCGAGTTTAGATTATTATATTCTAAATATGTAGGAGTAGGATGAATTAATGTTAGCATATCGATATTATGTTGGGAGTAATTAGGGGCACATTTCCTTACAGGAGTGCATTTGACCTTTGAATCATTTTAATTCCCTTGGCCAACTGGTGCTGTTCAACACAAGACACCTTGTGAACGTGCACCTTTCTGTGTAATTAACCACAGTCTCTTGAGGTGGGAACGTGTATGAGAGATGAGCATATGTGAACTAAAGATAAAAAATGAATTCATTACTGAATAAACTTATATCTGGTCACAGTTTCTTAAAGCCTATGGTTATATATGGCAAAAGCAGACAGTTCATTGAAATTTAACTGGCTTAAAATCATAGATAGTATAAAACTCCCTCTGTGCAGTAAATTAGGATGTGGAAGCAGTAAAAGGACAGTGCCACGCTGGATCTGTGCTTATTTTCAGATTTGTGTATGTCAGTTTGTTGTTGTGATGATTTATATAATTACAGCCCACCATAATATGCTGTCTGCTTTACGTACTGAAATGACACATAAACATAGACTGAAAAACATGTTGAATTCGGATGTTTTGCTTAAATATGTACACTGCTTGCACAAGTAACTAAAATAAAGGCATCTGCTGTTTCTATACCCAAAAGGAAACAGCTGATCTTTGTCATGCTCAGTTAAACCATCTAATGTCCTTGTCATATAAACAAGGATTTAAAAAAATAATCCAAAAATGTAGATTTTAATAATCACTCTGAAATGGGCCTGCTATATTGCAAGAGTTTTCAAACTGGGGTCTGAAGGAGAGGCAAGTAAGAAAAATTTATTATTTTTAAGTAGTTTGTATGTAAATTTGTAAGAAGAAGAAGAAGAAGAAGAAGAAGAAGAAGAGGGTTTTTTTATTATTATTTATTTTTTTATGTTGGTCAGAAATCATGAGAATAATCACAATTATTATCATCATCATCATCATCATCATCATTATTATTATTATTATTATTATTATTATTATTATTATTATTATTATTATTATTATTATTATTATTATTATTATTTATTTATTTATTTATTTATTTTTATTTTATTTTTTTTTCCAGAGACACTGCTTTATGTTTCTCTTCAGGTTTATAGAAAAGCACTCTGTGAAGAAACAAATAGCTTCAACCTAGTAATTTTGTATTATTATTATTATTATTATTATTATTATTATTATTATTATTATTATTATTAATTTTTTATGGTTATGCATATATATATATATATATATATATATATATATATATATATATATATATATATATATATATATATATATATATATATGCATATATATATATATATATATATGCATATATATATATATATATATATATATATATATATATATATTTTTTTTTTTTTTTTTTAATTACCTTATATATGAGAAAATATAGATGCTTGTATCTACACTGCTACTCAGATGTTTGATTTTAGTAAGATTATATATTTTAAAAAATACTTGAATTTAAACAAGGACATAAGGATAAATTAATGATGTTACAAAGATTTATATTTCAAATAAATGCTCTTTTTTGATCTTTCTATTAATCATAGCATCCTGAAATAAATGTATCATGGTTTCTACAAAAAAACATTAAGCAGCATAACAGTTTTCAACGTTGATTATTATATAATGTTTCTTGAGTAGCAAATCAGCATATGAAGACTGGAGTAATGATGCTGAAAATTCAGCTTATTAAAAACAGAGAAGATTTATTTTAAACTGTAATAATATTTTACAATATTACTGTTTTTGCTACTATGAGAATGTGTGTTACTACTGCACTGTGGCTCAGACAAAATGGTCACACAGTTAAAAATTCATCCTCGGAAACTTTTATGTTGTGAAATGTGTTCTTTACTTTGACCAGTTGAGCTGGGATTCAGCATTCAAAATTTAATCACTCTGACATAACTGACCAGATGCTCTTTTAATCTTTGATAATGTTTCATCTTTCATGTTTTTTTTTTTTTTTAATCAGCTAAATAATACATTCAAACCCCTTTACTAATACATATGAATGTGGTTTAATTAAAATGCTGGCTATTTGATCTTCCATTGTTTCAAGGGGTAGTTTTTTTATGCCTCAGACTCTGAATTAATTGTGTTCTTTAATCTGATGTAATCCACATTTGATGTATGACTTTATAGTGAATGCATAAAGAAGTTAATGTATTGAGAACTTGATGCACCAGAATGTACCAAGACACAGACATTTCAGTCTGACAGAGTCTGTCAAGAGCAGCCCCAGTGTGGGGCAATGGCTATTTTATATCTGAAATCCTGAACAAATTATCTAAGAAGCCACTTTTCATAAATGTCGATGACCTATCCAGACACAAGCAATACCACTAGCATCACTACATAATAGGATGATTAATTAGTGGTGTAATTCAGTGGAACTTGCAGTATTGCACTCATGTGGCTCAAAAGTGCTTAATGACATATGGTGGCCCATCCTCAAACAAAACCCACCCATTACTGGGGTTAATGCGCCATCACTGCCTATTAACCACAGTGATTACCTGCATGATGTTTCTGAAACTGATTTATTGCTTTTAACTCATGCTGGCAGTCATTTACCTCTTGACAGGCAGATGCCATCAAATGCCTCAGGGAAAAATATGTTGCTCAGTGGTTGTTTCTTTTTCGTAGCTGAGCAGATCTGCGTCATCTTTATTCTCAGATGCGTCTCTAAAATTCTTCAAATACACTAATGGTTAAAAGTTAATAATAATTAACATTAAGGGCCAGATTTACTGAGTAGGGAAAATTACCGTGAAACCATAATAACATAAAAGCGCCAATGGAAGTGGAAAGTTCTGTGGATGATCTACTGACAATGTGTGAATTAAAGAACACAGACGCAGCCAGATCATTTCCATCATGACCAACACAATCTACTAAGAGCAGCACAAATTAATAAATATAATACAATTAAATTTTTTTTTTTTTTTTTCTTTTTCCATTTTCATTTTCATCAATTTTGAAAACAGGCTTTGCTGCTTAATATTTGCAAAATATTGAATATTTTAATAACTCAGAGAGAATACATTAATTTAATCAAAAGTGACAGTAAAGGCATTTATAATGTTACAAAACTGTTACATTTTTTTTTTTTTTTTACATTTTATTCACCAAAGAATCCTGAAAAAGAATGTATCTCAGTTTTCACAAAAAAAAAATAAAAAAATAAATAAATAAATAAATAGTAAGCATCTATATCAAGCAGTTGTTAATAATTATAGGTATATAAATCATTATTAATAATTGAGCACCAATTAATCTTACATATTTTTGATCAAATAAATTCAGCCTTGGTGAGCAGGGGAGACTTCTTCTTTGATTAAAAAAAAAAGAAAAAAAAAAAAACCTTACTTTTGACCAGTAGTGTAAATAATTAATAATTATGTAAAACAGTTATATTATATTATATTATATTATATTATATTATATTATATTATATTATATTAAATTAAATTATATTATATCCTAAAAATATGTAATTGAGACAAATTAGACATATTATTACATATGGTAAGAGTATAGAGCTATAAGTGAATATAGAAAACACTGGTCAAATCATTTGCTCTTGGAAGAATCTTATGAAAAATTCCTATTGAGATGTCTTTCAAATCTGAACACAATGTGCAGCATTGTTGAGAGCTCTTCTGAAACTCCAGTGAAGAGATGTGTGAGATTGCTGAGGTCTCTTTCTAAGAAAAAAAAAAAATAAAAAAATAAAAAAATAAAAAAAATTCTGAGAAATAGCAGAGAGAGGAGATCTATGACATTAAAGAGATGTGCGATTTCTCTGTCCTGTGGCCTTCATCCGGTTCTCATGTGTTTGCAGATGTAAATCCACTTTAAGATGTTAGCATGAAAAACTGAATTTGGCTGAAATGTGATTCAAACCAGTTATCAAGTGCTGCTGTTCTTACATAACTATGTTCAATTCAATTCACATTTAGCAGAGGGCCTAAAACAGATCCTTGTAGCACTCCATACTTTACCGACGTTAAATTATATAGTTCTCCATTTAAATAAACAAAATGGTATCAATCAGAAAGATAGGGTCTAAATCATTTAATGCCTGTCCCTGAATACCAGTGTGGTTTTGTAAGTGATCTAGGAGTGTCTATATCATGATCAAGATCAAGATCTATATCATGATCTTTAGTGTTGAACACAGCACTAAGATCAAGTAAAACTAGTAGTGAGATGCACCCTTGGTCCAAAGCTAAAAGCAAGTAATTTTTAATTTAAACTAGTCCAGTTTCTGTGCTATGATGTGGCCTGACAACTGACTGAAACTCTTCATAAATATCATTCGTCTGTAAGAAAGAGAGTATTTTACCAGACACAACTTTACCTAGTATTTTAGACATAAATGGAAGATTTGAAATGGGTCTGTTATTTGCTTGAGGCTTACTGCCAACTTGAATTATGTAAAATTAGTACAACAGTAGATTACAAGATATGTGTATATTTAGAATGATATAGTTGATACACTTAAATTTCAGCTATTGTTTTTCTGTTAAGAAGACATATTTTTCAAACAATAATACCTGGATTGTAAAGTATGATGTCAGGAAGCATTTTTGGCCGGTACACCAACCCATATGGAGCTCACAGGAGAACACTACAGATGGTAGATGCCTGTTTCACTTTACAGTAAATCACATGTTGGGTCTCACACATTTCCATGTATTTCACCTGTACCTACAGTATATGTTGACACCTCCCCCCCACACCTCCCAAAAAAATTAAAAAATTGCTAGCATACAGAAAGAGTGTCTCTGTAATTCTCTCTGACAACACCATATGTGAGGGTAAAGCAGGCCAACTGGAGCAGAATGCAGATTATATAGCAGTGATGTGGGACTGGGGGATAGAAGAGAGCAGTCCTCTATAACTACATGAAAATTTCTCATACTGAAAGAGAAATAAATTATATCATCCAAGGTCTGTCCTATACTTTACTCCAACCAATCAATCACAAGACAAAGCAGAAAACTAATGCTGAAGGAGTTTTGTGACGATATATTGAGGTATGAGGGGTGGTGAAGTTAATTTGATTGATCTGTCTATGGACCTTAGTCAGGGTAGATGCCATATTTAATTTGACGGGAATGAAAACGAGACTCTGAGGAACAGAAGTAAGGGAGACTGGGAGAAATTGTAATAGGGTGTAATTGTAGCACAATCCATTTTGTCAATCACAATTAAGATACAGTGATGACACATTTTAGTGTGGCTGTGAGCTTAGTTTCATAAGTTTATGACTTATTTAATATTGGGGAAAAAAAAAACAAAAAAAAAAAACTTTATAAAATGTGTAATGAACAATATGGAGATTTCTTTTTTTTTTTTTTTCTCTACATTCTATGTAAGTTTATTGTGGTTTCATAGTGGCCAGCTGTTGTTGTTTTTATTTGCGTTTTATAAATAAATAATTCTAAACTATATACACATAAATATCATATCAAGGTTTATACAAAATAATATGAACACCTGGAAAATAGGCAATATTGCTTTAGGGTGTTTTACTACCATTGGCTTTTAATGCAACTTCCAACCTTGTTAAATTAGATTCATACAACTTCTGAATAGTCTCCAGTTGCTTGCTGTGTACATAGATATGTATAGGTAGATGCCACATTCGACTGCTCCAAGCATGTCGACACGTCTGCCTTCTTGGAATGGTAAATGTGTCGTCACTCAACATAAAAATTCAATGAGTTTCAAGATGCCACAATGTTGAGCAGCCTCTGGATGTAAACACCACCGAAATGTAAATTCCTGAAGAAATTGGATAAACTTTCACAGGTAAGAATGGGTTGATTTGTGATTTTAATATGAATTAACTCAACATTACAGGTTTTTAAACTATAGTACCTTTGAAATGTCATCTTAGCTAACAGCTTTGTCTTGTATTGTGTTAGTTTAGCAAAACCATCTGCTGAATTATCTTGCAGATATAGATATTTATACATGCATTTAACTAGTGTTGCAGACATACTTGTTCCCCTTTCAGTCGGTCACTCCGAGTCACGTCGGATGACCGACGAAATTGGGATCTCGCCAGAGAGACCAATCCACTTCGAGTGTAACTAAACGAGCCAATGGACATTGGCATGCGATTATTGCATCCAGCTGCCGCTGATCACAGCGTGAGCATAAGAGGCAGCTGATGCACCGCATCAATTATCCTTTCGCTTCGGAGCCGAGCGGTAGTGGTTAAAGCTACTGCTCTCCCTTCCAAGAGAGTGTTCTGCGAGCGAGTGCGGGCGTTACGGCGCGGCAGCGGTGGTCACGGTGTCCGGGAGAGAAAGATCGTCTTCCTGCTGACAACCACACTAGGAGTGTGCGGTGGCCAGCTCCCCTGCGTGCTTCAGCACTAAAAGAGCATTTCTCTGAAAGAGCAATTTCTCTAAAAGAGCAACACGGGTGATCGCGTCTTTTTAAAGATGTCTTTTCACCCGTGCGTTTCTGGGTGTGGTCGTTTCCTGGCGCCTCAGGACGGTCACGATCGCTTCCTCACGTGTCTGGGCATTCAGCACGCTGAGGTGGCTTTCGTGGATGGTTCATGTTCTTCTTGCGGGGACATGACCATCTCGGAGTGCGACTCTGCTATGTCAAACATGGCAGAGTCCCTCTGCCTGCCGTGATCCGGCGTGCACACTGGATCCGGTGGAGTTAGAGGTGATTTGAGGATTACGGTGAGGGCTTCCCCAAGTGGAGCTCCTCACCCCTCAAGCACTCCGCAGCCGGTGGAGCTGCCGAAGGAGCGCGCTGGCCACGCGTTTCCTTCGGTGCCCCCTCTGACGACCAGATGTCGATCACCGCATCGGAGGGCGGGCCCTCTCTCTCCGGGGATGACGACCCGGCTGCGTTGCCCCCTTCGGGTGTGGTAGCGTTGTCCGTGCCAGACCCAGAGATGACGGCTATGCTTTCCCGGGCCGCCGAGAATGTCGGGCTCGTGTGGAATCCTAAAAAGCCACCGTGTCCCGATCCTTCGAGGCTGGGCGAGTGGTTCCTCGGTGGGGGTGGCGCTGGTTCTCAGCGCCCCCCTCCGGTGCCATTCTTTCCGGAAGTGCATGAGGAGCTGACAAGATTGTGGAGGGCACCTTTCACTGCCCGAAACACATCTTGTAGTTCTTCCGCTCTCACCACCCTCGATGGTGGAGCCGCTTTGGGGTATGCGGGCATCCCCTCGGTGGAACGGTCTGTGGCCATGCAACTGTGTCCAACAGCCGCTTCCACCCTGCGGGGTGATCCGTGTCTCCCCTCACGGGCCTCTAAGTATTCGTCAGGTCTAACTGGCAGTGCTTGTAGAGCCTGTGGGGAGGCGGCTTCCGCCCTCCACGCTATGGCGTTGCTGCAGGTCCACCAGGCCAAAGCACTGAAAGACCTGCACGAGGGTGGTCACGACCTGGCGGTTCTACATGAGCTGCGTGCTGCGACGGACCTCGCGCTACGAGTGACGAAGGTGACCGCACAGTCTCTGGGTTGTGCGATGTCCAGGAGCGCCATCTCTGGCTGTGTCTCGCTGACATGACGGGGCAGGAGAAGGTACTCCCGTGTCACAGACCGGCCCTTTCGGCGACGCTGTCGAGAGCTTTGCCCAGCAGTTCTCGGCAGCCCAGAAGCAGACTGAGGTAAACACATCATGCGCCGGAGGAAACCTGCTGCTTCCACCCCGGCTGCAGCCACTCAGCCTGCTCGTCGCCGTGGGCGCCCTCTGCGGCCGTCCCCGCTCCCGCGCAGCCGCAGCAGCCTTCACCAGGCAGCGTCGTGGAGCCGGTCGCAGGCAGGACGCCCAGCCCGTCCAGGCCCCCGCCAAACCTGGCGGCAAGCGCAAGTGCAAGAGGCCCTGGGACGGTCGACCCAGAGATGGAGGAGACTGCTCATCGGGAGATGGTGACTGCACCACTCCCTCCCCCGGAGGAGGGCCGGGTGGAGTATCTTTTGTTCATTTTGTTCCGCCGCTGGCCCAGCAGCCAGCGGTACCCAAAACATCAGTAAAGAGCGGTCTCCTCAATCTCCGGGTCTCAAGAGGAGGAGAGTGGTGATCCGTGCATCACAGGATCACTTCCCTCCTCCTCTCTCGCCAGCAGGCAGCGGGTGGTTGCCCAAGAGCACCCCTCCTGCCCATTCGTGGAACCAGGTAAGGGCAGTAGCACTCCAGTCCCCGCTTCAAGTCGTCAAACGCCGGGCTGTCACAAGCCTCAAGCCGGGTTCCTGTGTCTCCTCCCATGCGAGGAGAAATCAGGTGAGTGCTACACTACACACCCAGACCCCGCCCCCTGCCGTCACAGGCCAGGCCGTCACAGGCCCTGGGGCCGGTCCCTGTGTTCCACCTCGCTGCCCCACCGCGGGCATGTCGGTGGGCCCGTTGGCCCCGCTGGTGCGGTCTCTCGGAGCCTGGTTAGCGCTCCCCAGCCCGTCCCGGTGGCTCCTGCGGACCATCAGACTCGGCTATGCGATTCAGTTCGCCCGGCGTCCCCCCCAAGTTCAGGGGCATCCGGTACACTTCAGTCAAAGCCGTCGATGCCCCTGTCTTGCTCGCGGAGATTGCAGTCCTACTGGCGAAGGATGCAATAGAGCCGGTCCCTCCAGCCGATATGAGGTCGGGGTTTTACAGCCCTTACTTCATTGTGCCCAAGAAAAGCGGTGGGTTACGACCGATCTTGGATCTGCGAGTTTTGAACCGTGCACTTCACAAGATGCCGTTCAAGATGTTGACGCAGAAACGCATTCTTGGATGCGTCCGTCCCCTAGATTGGTTTGCAGCAATCGACCTGAAGGACGCGTACTTTCATGTTTCGATTCTCCCGCGAGACAGGCCATTCCTGCGATTCGCGTTCGACGGTCGGGCATATCAGTACAAGGTCCTGCCCTTCCGGCTGTCCCTTTTCGCCTCGTGTCTTCACCAAAGTCGCAGAGGCGGCCCCTTGTTCCCCTGAGACAACGGGGTGTGCGCATTCTCAACTACCTCTACGACTGGCTCATACTTGCACAGTCTCGAGAGCTGTTGTGCGCACACAGGGACCTGGTGCTCAGGCACCTCAGCCAGTTGGGCCTTCGGGTCAATTGGGAAAAGAGCAAACTCGTGCCAACGCAGAGGATCTCTTTTCTCGGCATGGAGTTGGGTTCGGTCAACCAGACAGCACGCCTCACCCAGGAACGTGCTCAGTCGGTGCTGAACTGCCTCAAGACTTTATCAGGCAGGACAGCGGTCCCACTGAAACTCTTTCAGAGGCTCCTGGGGCATATGGCTGCAGCTGCGGCCATAGTTCCGCTCGGTCTGCTCCATATGAGACCGCTTCAGCACTGGCTCCATGATCGAATCCCGAGGTGGGCGTGGAAACGCGGTACTCACCGGGTTCAGATTACACCGGCCTGCCGCAAGACCTTCAGCCCGTGGTCAGATCCTTCGTTCCTTCGGGCAGGAGTGCCCCTGGAGCAGGTATCCAGGCATGCTGTGGTATTCACGGATGCCTCGGCCACCGGCTGGGGTGCCACGTACAACGGGCACGCAGTATCAGGGGTTGGACGGGCCCCCTTCTGCGTTGGCATATCAATTGCCTCGAGTTGCTGGCAGTACACCTTGCCCTGTGCCGCCTCAGAGGGCGCCTTTGGGGCAGGGACGTTCTGGTCCGTACGGACAACACTGCGACCGTTGCCTATATCAACCGGCAAGGCGGTTTGCGCTCCCGTCGCATGTCGCAACTCGCCCGCCACCTCCTCCTCTGGAGTCAGAAGCATCTGAGGTCCCTTCGTGCCATCCACATCCCAGGAGTGTTCAATCAGGCGGCCGACGAGCTGTCTCGAGCGGCACTTCCTGGGGAGTGGAGACTCCATCCCCAGGCGGTCCAGCTGATTTGGAGTCGGTTCGGAGTTGCTCAGGTAGACCTGTTTGCATCTCCAGAAACCACCCACTGCCAGTGGTTCTACTCCCTGTCCGAGGCAACGCTCGGCACGGATGCACTGGCACACAGCTGGCCCCAGGGCTTGCGCAAGTATGCGTTTCCCCCAGTGAGCCTGCTAGCACAGACATTGTGCAAGATCAGGGAGGACGAGGAGCAGGTCCTGTTAGTGGCTCCATATTGGCCCAACAGGACCTGGTTCCCGGGAACTCATGCTCCTCGCGACAGCCCCTCCCTGGCCGATTCCTCTGAGGAAGGATCTGCTTTCTCAGAGACGGGGCACCCTCTGGCACCCGCGTCCAGACTTGTGGAAACTTCATGTGTGGTCCCTGGACGGGACGCGGAGGTTCTAGGTGACCTGCCCCAGGAGGTAGCGCTCACTATCGCTTCAGCACGAGCACCGTCCACAAGACGGGCCTATGCGCTGAAGTGGAACCTGTTCGTCGAATGGTGTTCCTCTTACCAGGAGGACCCCCGGAGATGTTCGATCAGAGCCGTGCTTTCCTTTTTGCAACAAGGGTTGGAGCGTAGGCTGTCCCCCTCCACCCTTAAGGTATATGTTGCTGCTATTTCTGCCCACCACGACCCCATAGAGGGGAGGTCGGTGGGGAAGCACGATCTGGTCGTCAGGTTTCTTAGGGGGGCCAGGAGGTTAAATCCTCCGAGGCCTCCCTCCCTTCCCTCTTGGGATTTGGCTTTGGTGCTAAGAGCCCTACAAACTGCCCCCTTTGAGCCATTGCTGTCAGTCGAGTTGAAGTTTCTTTCTATGAAAACCCTACTCCTGACTGCATTGGCCTCAATCAAGAGGGTGGGGGACCTGCAGGCATTTTCGGTCGACGAATCGTGCCTTGAGTTTGGGCCGGCTGACTCCAGTGCAACACTGAGGCCCCGGCCCGGCTATGTGCCCAAGGTTCCTACCACGCCCTTCAGGGACCAGGTAGTGAGCCTGCAAGCGCTGCCCCTGGAGGAGGCAGACCCAGCCCTAGCTTTGCTCTGTCCTGTACGCGCACTGCGTCAGTACGTGGATAGAACTCAGAGCTTCAGGACCTCAGAACAGCTCTTTGTCTGTTACGGAGGACAGCAGAAGGGGAAGGCTGTCTCCAAGCAGAGGATGGCCCACTGGATAGTGGATGCCATCACCTTGGCCTACGAAGCACAAGGTGTGCCCTGCCCGCTCAGGTTGCGTGCTCACTCCACTAGGGGTGTCGCATCGTCCTGGGCGCTGGCTCGTGGTGCCTCGCTAGCAGACATCTGTAGAGCTGCGGGTTGGGCGACTCCCAACACGTTCGCTAGGTTTTATAGCCTACGTGTCGAACCGGTTTCCTCCTGTGTTCTCACCTCAAACGGGTAGTGGCACTGAGAGGGCCGGCTCAGAGTCGGCTTGCGGCGTCCTTACGCCTAATTCTCCAGAGAGTTCCTTAACCAGGCAAACCCTGTTGAGTCCTCCAGCACTCCGGCGTCCGGACACGGCGGAGCGTCCGGCGCCAGGCCTTCAGCCAATGAATTCTTGAAAACTGGTGCGAGGCTAGTGCCCATATGAGAGACCCTGTCGGGATCCCATATGTGTATTCCACGGTATTCTTATTAGAGCCGTGTTTCCCCTGGCGGACCACGTTCTGCCATCTCTAAAGATGCAGCCTGAGCCATCTCAGAGACTTCCATGTGCAAAAGGGCCCTCTGGGTTACTTCACATGTTTGAATGTCACTTAAACCCCCTTTGGGAGGAGGTGACTCCGCAGTGTGCCTCTTCCAAGTGGAAGGGCACGCTTCCCAGTGTTATCCTAGTCCTACTGTTTGGGTTGCTCAAGGAACACCAGTAGTTGACCTTCTCTGTGTAGAGCCCGGTCCTATCGTCTGCCTTATAGGAAGGGTCAGGAGCCCTACACAGGGCACTGGAAGGGGCAGCTCCTGTGGCGCTTTGGTAGGGATCCCAATTTCGTCGGTCATCCGACGTGACTCGGAGTGACCGACTGAAAGGGGAACGTCTCGGTTACGTATGTAACCCTCGTTCCCTGAAGGAGGGAACGGAGACGTCACGTCCCGTCGCCACAGTCGCTGTACCACCGCTGAGCTGCCGGGTCGCCGGCTCGGCTCCTCAGCGAAAACATAATTGATGCGGTGCATCAGCTGCCTCTTATGCTCACGCTGTGATCAGCGGCAGCTGGATGCAATAATCGCATGCCAATGTCCATTGGCTCGTTTAGTTACACTCGAAGTGGATTGGTCTCTCTGGCGAGATCCCAATTTCGTCGGTCATCCGACGTGACGTCTCCGTTCCCTCCTTCAGGGAACGAGGGTTACATACGTAACCGAGACGTTCTGAAGAGTTCACAGATTGCTTTGACCATTCCAATGTGGCAGACAGCTTACATATAACCAAAGTCCCTTTCAAGGAAAGTCTGTTCACTTGGTGGCCATATTTGCAATGCCTCTGTGCAGCTCATACAAGACCAAGTCCTATCTAAATGAATGGGGAAATCCTGAAATCTCAAAAACTGCTCTCTGAACTCACAATTAAATTATATATTTTAAATCAGCAACAAAATCTGAAATGAACTGCCCCATGAATGTTTTTTGTTGTTGTTGTTGTTTTTTCTTTCTTATACTCAAATAGCATTTAAAAAGCTTATTTTTCAGACTAGACCACACGCTTATGGCTGTACATGCGCATTGGCTGGTCTAACCTCAGGTTTCTATGGGAATCGGAGCTTCTAACGGCCGCTGCAGTGACGCAATGACTTTACCAATCAGCAATTGGCTCTTTCATTTAGAAGGTGGGACTATTCCGTCACATTGCAAGTTGCAGTTTCTCCCATTCATGATTAAAGGAATGAATTGTCTTTGTATTTCTATAATCTTTGGTATAGCCGCCCATAGAAATAGCTGCTAATAGGGCATCTACCTATACACATCTATGGTTGTCTATCAGAAAATCTGCCAACTGAATCAGAGATGTTAAAGAAGGGAATCCGCTTCTCACTCTCCAAAATTATCTATAGTGGTTTGATCATATTCAAGTCAGTTTGACTGATCTGGTCTGATCTGGGCTGAGTTTCCCAAAAGCATCGTAAACTTAAGTACATTGTAGACCCATTGAAACCATTGGCTGACGATGCTTTTGGGAAACGTAGCCCTGGTTTGTTTGTCTTGGTCAGGGGTCTCAAACCCTGCTCCTGGAGAGCTACCGTCCTGGAGATCCCTGGTCTTAAAGATCTTTTAGCAATCACAGCTCTTTCATGGATGTTGGCTTTGTGAAGTTCTCTGTGGTCGTATTATTTTATTATTATTATTTTTATTTATTTATTTATTTTTTTTTTTTTTTTGTGTGTGTGTGTGGAAACATGCTCTTAAAGGTGAATACTGAGGTTTGCTCTCACTTTGCTGGAGTACTTTCTGCGTTGTTTGGACACAATCCTTCTTAGTGACTGACGGTCCCTATCATTCTCTTTCTTTCTTTTTAATTTTTTTTAAATTTTTTTCATTTTTCTTCTGGCCATGGTTTGTGTACGCAAGTCTAGCAAGTGATCTGTTCATTTTTTTTTTATGTTCTTTTTTTTTTTTAATCTGAACTTTTCCTCAGACCCCTCCCCCAAACACACACTAGAGGTACCCAAGTTGAAAACCTCCGATATAAAGTAGATGAAGGCAGTGAAGATATTTTTGACCTGTGAGCTGATCAGTCTGATTTAGTAAAAGGATTTAACTTATTTCATTTAATTATTATAAGTCTCACTTAGACTTTTGATTTAAACCCACATTATTCCTGACAGCTAAAAGAATTACAACCATATTAATATTACTGAATGGCTTCACCTTTTAAGTAGTATTAACACAATGGAATATTAAAGTGTTCTCTTATCAAACATACAGTGCTATTACCATTACCATAAAGGAACACTCCAATTTATTGTGTTAAATTCTACAGTGTGATTATAAATGTGTTACTGATGCAATTACATTTGTCACATATAAATGTTTCATATGGCAAAAATGGCAGGTAGATTTATAACAATCTGTAAGTTGATGTAAAAAATGTCACATCTAATTTTCACAACCTATTATTTCCAGAGGTTCCTGACCACACATCTTTTTTTTTGGAAATGAAGTATGTTCAGTCTTGCGTCAATGATCAACACCAAGGTAACGGAGAGTTTGCCTTACAGTCCTGTTTTCATCCAGATCTAATTAAATCGGGTATGTACCCGGAAAAAAAAGTCCATCTCAGGTGAAATCTCATAATGAAATGCTGGATGAACCAGTAACAAATGTGCTCTGAGTAGGTATCCTGAATAAATACCACACTAAGGAAAATGTGTATCAGTCAAGTACATCTTGTCACTTCATTGACTAAAGGAAACTTATATGTTTACTTTATTTACTTCAGTGGGGAGAGATGATCCCTCAAATCAAAATGCATAAGAATTCCAGGATGTAATTCCCTCAATTAGTTTATAAGGAGTTCTTTGAGGCAGGTTTTTATACCCTGTCCCATATGCCAGAGAGAGAGAAAAAAAAGAAAAAAACGCAGTAAAAAACTCATTAAGCAAAGCTGTCTTCAGCACTAAACAGCGTCTCTTTGAAATCAGATGAAAGCGCCCATATTTCCATATGAATCTTCGGTTAATAATGCAGTGCGCTGAGAAGAAAATACGAGAGCATTGTGTTCTCACCATCTTGGAGGAAACAGCGGATTGAGATTTCATACAGGGGACGGATGCCAACTGATCTAATGACAGATGTATGGGTTCCACATTTACAAAGGTTTGCAAGGGCAAGGCGTCTCTGAGAGTTAGAAGCTAATTTCCATGGTTTTTGTGTCGTCACCTTGCACAGCACAAATGTCAAAATGAATTCTGAAGCAGGCCTAATTAGAATGGAGAGGGGGGTGTCTTGCGAAATCAGTAAAGCGTGTGCGATGTGCTTTTTCTCAATGTCACTCTCTCTTTCCTTCTTTCTCGCTGGCTCTCTGGAACACCTGCCACTGAAGGAGAAATCTGGGCTCTCCTGCAGAATGCTTCATTACCTGTATTGTATCATTTTCCATTAGTATTCCCATCACAGGCTCGTACCCCTCTCCAAGATCTCTTCTTGGCAGGCGGCGGTACCCACTGCATCCCGGTGCGAGCCTGGCTTCCGGTTGGCCCGTGCGGCAGGCGGCTAATTGTTCATTCAGCGGCGTTCCGTTCGTACCCTGATTCGCTTTATGTCACTTGTCAGTATCCGAAGCCTCATCAAGCATTCAAGTGTCCAATTCACTCAGATGTAAGAGCCTTTTTAGCGCCAATCTCTCCACGCCACATTTGACTAGCGACGGATGTGAAGAGCACCGAGGCGGAGCCAGAATTGACACCCTGTTAACATGCGAAATGCCACAAAGCAGCTTTTTGATTTTAAATCATTAATAAAGTTGACTAGCGTGGGGAGGCGCTTTCCTGCCAAGCTGCTGTGTTTAAATCAATATGGCAGCTTATTTGGCAAAGACTTGATTCCCGTGAGAGAAAACAACAGCAAATGAGCAGCAAAGCAGTTTTGGTGAAAGAAGCTGGTCATAACTGCTCAAGGAAGACTTATCTGCATGCATCAGTAATCGATGTAGATTTCCCACCGCAAAGCTAATAACCTAAAGCTTCCCTCCCAACAACTTGCCAGGAATAATTTGAAATTAAAATCAGGTCTTGCTCTGAGCGAGATTAGATTTGTGACGCTTAATTCCCCAGCTACGTATTTATAATTACTAGTGTCAGTTCTCTCACCTGTAGTTCATAAATTATGTCCAGATCGGTTTGGATTGACACGTTTTTGAACTTCATCGCAAGATCTGGAGTCGTGACCTGGGAAGTGATAGTGAAGAAACAGAATGGGATTGTTCTGAGGTAAAATAACAGATTTATATGAATTACAGTTTTCTCAGAGTGACACATGATTATTTAGGAGGTTAAATAAATACAATTAACTTTAACTGATGCCTTAAATTAGAAAAGCCAAACTCACAGTTTGTTCATTGTAGTTTTTTGAATACTGATTTAAAATACTGATGAAGAAAATCAAGTTGAAATTCTGAGAACTCATAAAACTGACTTGCGGTTGACTACATTAAACTGGTAGAAGAAGAAAGTATTTTAACATTAATATATCTGCTTAAAATTCACTTTATGCTGTTTCTCCTTTTCCTCATACAGTTTTGAGTGTGTTAATGTTCTGCACTTATGTAACAGAGACATACGTGTATCATTAATGCACCAAGTGTAAGGAAGATATTCGGAAAAATAATGAGTCAACATTTCATTCTGTTCTTCACACAAAGCCATCATATGAATCCAGATGGCTTGAAATACAGCACACGAGTCATAGCACACGAGTCATATCCTACTTTTATGTTACTTTCATGTGCTTTTTGGAGCTTGACAGTTACAATCACCATCGTCTATCTTATCTTCTTTTTATATCTCCTTTTGTGTTCCAGATGGAGTCAACATGAAGGAGAGTGAATAATGATGGAATTTTATTTTGTTGGATGAACTATCTCTTATATTGTTTTAAAGAAATGTAATTTATTTAATTATTTTTTTTACATTCTACAAGACATTTCCTGTAGTTGACATGTTTTATGTATTTTGCAACACAGAAAGTTTGAAAAAAAATGAGAGCAGAATGTAGGTCTACTTACTAAGTTTTTGTCATTGTTGTTCAGTGAAAATAATAATAATACATAAAAAAATGTCCTTTTATTTCTTCTTCTGTGAAACTTTTTGTTATTTTGATATTGCAAACAATGTGGGTAACCAAACAGATGCTGGTAGCCATTGACTTAAATAGTATGGATAAAAAGAATACTAAGTCAATGGCTTCCGTCAACTGTTTGGTTACCAATCTTCACAATTATTTATTTATTTATTTATTTTCCTTTTGGTGTGTGTGTGTGTGTGTGTGTGTGTGTGTGTGTGTGTGTGTGTGTGTGTGCGTGTGCGTGTGTGAGAACCTGACAAAATCTCCAAAAAACTTCCCTGTGGGGATGTGTCCTCTTTTGTAAAATGGGTATGTGTGTGTGTGTGTGTGTGTGTGTGTGTGTGTGTGTATGTATGTGTGTGTATATATATATATATATATATATATATATATATATATATATATATATACATATTATTGTAAAAAATGCAAAAAGTTTTCTGTGAGGGGTAGGGTTAGGGTGTGGGTTACAATTAGCTTATAAAATATATAACTATCTGTATATAAAAACAATAGAAGTCTATGTAATGTCCACATTTAGATAGCAAAGTAAACATGAGTATGTGTTCAACAACAACAACATAAAAAAAAAAGAAACTCATAAATGTTTGGAACACGTGGAGGGTGAGTAAATCATGACAGAATGTCCATTTTGGTTTAACTAAAATAAAATAATATAATATAATATAATATAATATAATAATGGGAAAAATAAGGCACTTTTTTCACTTAATTTGCTACCAGATTATCTAATCTTTTTTGAGGGTTTTTTGTCTGTGTATATGCGGTGTACCTCTCTTTCCATTAGTGGCACAGACAGAAAAGGAGACGTGGAGGTCACATGCTGGATCAACAGCAGTACGCACCCCCTACAAACCTTTTGACCACACTAACCACCCAGTTCCTGGTTCGCTTTTATCTTGCCCGGTCATGTGGTTTATACGTCTAACCCACTGAGTGATAACCGGGATCTGCTCTGCAGTGCAACCAACACCATTTCCATATTATTGCCTTACCCAGGAAGATAGACATCAGCATGGCTGTGTGCCCGGAAAGTACATCTTGTACATTGTTATTCCCTCCAGCATTGCTTTTAAAATTCAACTTCTCACTTCGCATTCAGACCTTCTCTACATAGAGAACATCCTGAAATAACGCACTAGCGTATATATTTTAGAGTTGCATGCCGTAGTAGTGCTTATGGAATTGAATATCGGATGAGAAGCAAAGCTGGGCACACATATAAAACACTTGGATGTGGCCACCGCAGTGGTTTCACCTGCAGAGAGAATTCGATATTGTATTTACAAACACAGAAATACCAACTTTGTACTCTGGGTTGGCTACATCTTTGGCAAACTCCCACATGACTGTTTTCTCCCTGTGAAAGAGTCATTGAGCTCAGCGCACGCCGGGAAATGGCTTGGCGGCTCACAGGAGAGCAGGAAGCTCTTGCTAAAATAGGGAACAAAATCAAGGCTTGGTGTTTTGATTGGTTACCAAGTGGTTGGCAAATATGGATGTCTTAAAGTAAGAGGGCTGCATTACAGCTGCATGGATCCAAGACTGTTTCAAAGAATAACAATGATTGAGAGGAAGAAAAGACATTTTGAGCATCAGACTCTCGTACTTGTTGTAATTAAATGCCAAAGCTGTCATTCTTTATTCATAGTCCAGTACAGAGAGGATAAGAAATGAGAGGCTATGGGATCAGGAAATGATGTGACCTAGATTTAAATGTATGTTGCCGACAGCCTGATGTGTGAGGCACATGTGCTAACCGTCAGGCCTCGGTCCTGACAGAGATCTAGAATTTAATTTAAGCAGCTTTTATTTTTAATGTTATGTGTAATTTTTATGATATTAAATTAACTTGTCATATATTTTCCAAGTATGCCTTTTAATGGCTGTTAATTGGACAAGTATTTAAAGTACTGACCTTAATTTTAAGGACCATGTCTAATTGGGTCAGGCAATAAATACACATTATTGTTCACAAATAATGATGTGTTTTCTGATTGATTGATTGATTGATTGATTGATTGATTTTTATTGGAATTCAGTAATCCGCTTTTCCTATGATTCGTATGCAAATCCCATGTAGAATGTATACTCCAAACCATGGCAATTCAAGACATGTTATCAGAGTAAATAATATCAGCAATCAGTGTGTGACCTGTTGAATCATGTGCCATTAATGGTACACTAACATTCTCATCAGTTAAACTCAAATAACACATGCAATTTTCTATTTTTCTTTCATGAAACTATTTGCATTATTCATCAGAAATCTACAATACCTACTTCATACCTGCGACCCAGAATCAGAAACCTACATTCATTCATTCATTCATTCATTCACTAGTTTTTCAAAGTGGTATCACAATAAAATAAAATAAAATAAAATAAAATAAAATAAAATAAAATAAAATAAAATAAAATAAATAATTAATTAATTAATTAATTAATTAATTTATTTATTTATTTATTTTTATTATATATTTTTTTATTTTTAATCTTTATGATTCTTTAATATAAAAGCTGAACAAATACCACATCAGCTGCATTATAAATTGTCTCAAATGGCTCTCACATTGTTCTGCCAAGACTGTGTCAATATAAACCACTTGGTGGAGAGTGATTTCACACGAATGCTGACCTGTTTAAAAATAGACTAGAAATAAAATAAATTGAAAAAATTAACTCTTTCAGATGATTAAGAACGAATGCCCCCCCCCATTAAGCAAGATTTATACAATAAAGGAATGAAAAATAACAATAATAAAGAATATGCATTAAAATAATATACTCTAATAAGAAGCTTCAGTCCATGCTGAGATCACATGAAAATCAGTTTACTACTATATTTCAAATTAATTATATTATATTGGCATTTCTTAGTATAGGTAAGTTTGGTTTAAATATGCTGAAAATATGAGGTTTTAATAAAAGTTCTCTGTCTATGCAGTAGAAATACTTTTTGTTGTTTTTAAGAGAGAGAAAACAGAGGAAAAAGGGCTGTGATGAAAAAAGATAGGAATGCTTCAACACCAATAATGCTCTAGTCAATCAGCCTTTCCATGAGTGAGGATACAAAAATGCAGAAATACAATCTGTAGTTTTCACAAAAGCCCTAGAGCTGTCAGAAGTCTGCTAGATAACTTTTACTGACAAATACACAAGGATATCTTGATGCATGTAACACGAAAACATAATACATATTGTTCATTGACTTATACTACCGACATTGCAACAACACAAAGCTACCCAGGTTGCACAAGAATTAACGAATTAACAAGAAATATATATTTTTCACATTCTGAATGTGTCTGTGTGCATCTAGTTCAATTGTCTTGATGTTTATTCCACCGCAGATATTCAACAAAGTATGAATATTGTGCCAACCAACCCCAGCCTCTGCTACATTAGTTGAAGAGCTTGTTGAAAGGAGCTCATTGTGAAGGCCAAACTGTATCAAGATGTCAGCACTTATGCACACACATATCAATAACTGCTGCTCCCATTTGGCATGCTTTGTGGGTTGGCTGCTGTTTGAGTTGGCACAAATGTAGTGTTTGACCAAAGCTCAAACAATCAAAATAAAAAAATAAACAAAAAGAAGAAGAAGAAGAAGAAGAAGAATGCCAATATTTATACTTTCCTCAAATGGTAAGATTATTTGGGGTTAACATTAGATATTTATACATCAATTACATGCATATTCAGGCTTAGTGTTTTCCATATGTGTAACAGTATGGTCAGTGGAAATTCTATCATTTTAGGAGGTTCTAATCCATTAATCCCACTGTTACAGCAGCAGGAACAATTTGCCTCTTTGCAAAGAATAATCTCACAATTATGAAAAGCAAGTACTAGATTTCATACAAGCGGCGTGGCTGATGAGGGTTTAGTTTGAGGTTTGAATCAAAACATGTTAATGAGCTCCCTAAGGGTGCTACTTATGAATGAGCAGTCGTTATTTTGTGTAAAGTCTTCTAATGATCAAGCTGCTAAAACTGTTCACCTCAGTGATTGCAGTAAACATCTGAATGCTTCAATTTCTGTGCTATTATTGAGGAACAATGGGGTGTCTCGTTAAAATTTGTAATTTTTTACACATTAATACGTGAATTTTAAACACTACATTATGCGTGAAAGAAATTGCAGCACTGATTAATGTTTTTGTTTTTTTTAATCCTATGAATGATTCTAGGGGCCCACAACAATTCTAGGATTGAAGTAGGATTCAACCAGAAAATATATATATATATATATATATATATATATATATATATATATATATTATAGAAAAAGATAGATATAATGGATAAATATGAAAAGTGTTGTACTCCTTAGACTATAGAACCAACAAACAAAATATAAATATAAATATCAAGAAACATAATAAATACAATTGATATGTTTCATCTAAATATGTCTGGAGCAGGTTTTCTTTATAAGATTTCATTACAGGTAAAGTAAATAGTAATTTGATTCAGTCAGACTGAATTGTTTTTCCCTCAGACTGCAGTATGTATGTGTGATACAGTGCAGAGTGTATGAATAGATTGAATTAAAGGCTATATCAATACATATCGATCATCAACAACAAACTGTTCCCTCATATGTCATTTATTATTCACTGTCTGGCAAAGCCACATATTAAAACTCTCAGCTGCTGTTCACTATAATCACAAAAACATTATTGATAAATGTCAGGCTTTTCAATAGAGGCTTCTAGAAATTATAATGGAAAAGCTGTGGTGTGAAGGAAAAAGACCTGGTTATGTTTACTATATAAAAATAAATAAATAAATAAATAAATGATGCAAAAAAAAATACATTTATTTATTCATTCAAAAATAAAACATTTCACTCCATAATATTCACACCTTGTCATTACATCATCATGTGATATTCGTACATACAAATACAAGTAACTTTCTGTCTGCATCTCCTCCAGAAACATCTTCACACTCTTCATCAAGCTTCCATATGTGTTCTAGAAACCACAACAAACTCTCAATGTATAGGAAATGCATGGCTTTTAACACATCCTGAATTCATTTGCAATAAAAAATAATTGAAAAACTGAAAAATAGATAGATAGATAGACAGACAGACAGACAGACAAACAGATAAATATGTTTTACCCCAACAGAGTTATATATGCCATATTTTATTTTTGCATTTATTTATTTATTTTATTTTTTTTTTTGGCCCAAATAACTATAATTTAATAATTATTATAGCGACAATAACACCATTGTGTGGTAAAATAAAATAAAAATAAAAAAAATCAAGCATTTAATTAAAATAATTACAGTACAGCTGTAAAATTTCAATCAATCAATCAATCAATCTTTTTTTTTTTTCAAACAGAGTTATCATAGGCCATATTCCACTTTTTTTAACCCATTTTGACTATAATTTAATAATTATCATAGTGACGATAACACTGTTGTATGGTAAAATAAAAAAAAAAGAAAGTCAAGCATTTAATTAAAATAATTATAGTACAGTTGTAAAATTGCAATTGCCTACTAAAATTTACAACTACTAACATCTTAATTTCTTAATTTTCAAATGTTAAACCATCAAGCTTTTATAATTAAAATCAACTTTAGTTTTATCCTCTTAAGACCCGAGAGAAAAGTTTTAGGAATATATATATATATATATATATATATATATATATATATATATATATATATATATATATATATATATATATATATATATTATTTATTTATTTATTTTTTTCATGTCTTTACATTGTTTAGAGCATTAAAAAAATAATGTAAAAAAAAAATAAAATAATAATAATAAAAATTATATTTCATTCATAAGTTATCCTATGTCCTCGTTTGAGGACATCGGGACTCAATTTCTTTAAAAAAAAATAAAAAGACATGCATGAACATGCATTGGCAAAAACAATTGATTTTTAAAATCACCAATACATTTTTAGTTTTCAAGATTTTTTATTTATTTATTTATTTATTTTTTACCAAACTTTGAATAAAGACGATTCTCAACTATGTTATAACAGAATGATTTGATATACCACTTATCTTTCTGCAAAATCTGTGTAAAATGGCCATAAACGGGTTTTCTCATTATATGCAATGTATCTACAAACTAAATCTAATTTGCATATTAATGTGTTTTTGGAGCAACATGTCATGAAAAAAAGAAGTGTAATAATGGGAGTAATAATTGACAAAATTTTCATAATTATATATAATATTTCATAGAATATTGAAATATAATTTCTTTCCCTATTCATTTGTTATGTCTACCAAAATGTGTAATAAACATGCTTTTAGTCCCGGTGTCCTCATATGAGGACATGTATGAAATCAACGTCCTGTTTCGTAACAGAAAGTCATATTTTGATTTGAAACCCCATAACATTTTACTGAGATGTTGATTTGTGACACACATTTTAAAATTAGACAAATTTAAAGGATAATTACAAAATATTATCATATTTCCATAAGAGTGTCACTAAATTAATTTCAGACATTTCTGAAGGCCAAGGAGAGGGAGTGGTCATGGTGAAGCATCCAGTCATTTGGTATCTCTGAAAAGCCCTGAATGTGCACTGCACAGGACATCCAGACTTAAAACTGTGGCATGTATAGTCTCAGAGAAATTCACTAAAATATAATGTCCTCATATGAGGCCGCAGGGTCTTAAGAGGTTATAACTAAAACTATTATTAACTTTTATTTGAAATTAAAAATTTTATTTTCATTTTATTTATTTATTTTTTTTTTTTGCTAACATGTTTATTTTCATTACGAATCTGGTGAAATGGCTAGCACACTTTTCCAAATACACATTATAAGTGATCCAAACTCACATTCAGAGATGGAGTTTATGTGGGGCCGCATTTACTGTGAACCAAGCAGCTCTGAGCCACTGAAAACACTGGATCATGAGCTGCACAAGTGTAAATGAACACAGTTCTGCTCTTTGCTCTGAAACACGCATCACATATGTTTAGTAAATTAAATCAAAGCCTATGCAATATGATAATCACACTAAGCCATATCACTCAGCCCTAGTCTTAACTTTAAGGAAAAGATCAGGGGCCCAAAGCAATGTACGTTCAGGGGTCCAAAAATCCTAGCTAAATCCCTGAGGATAATTCTGCCATTTCCCACAAGTGATTCATCCCACCCTGGTTCTAATAGATGTGAGCAACCCTTGATCTACAAAGCCCCGTTCTGCGTCTCATCTCAGTGGCCAGTAGTACAGACAGAAGAGGACAGAGAGAATGTCAACCTCTGGCAGGATTCCAAAGGTACAAAAAGTAGGATTAGAAAAGTGAATCACCTCCCCTAACAAAGAGCTCCATCTCTTTGAAACGAGTGCCAATCAGTCAAACATTACAGCAAGACAGATCCTACACAGAACAGAGCGTGTCTGGATCAAGGATAAAGCTGTGAACCCAATTATGTTCAATTAAATCATCAAAATGTGTTTGCCTCCTGTTAGTTGACATGGCCCGTCGCATGAATGGAAAGCAAAACATACGAAGAAATAAAGACTATATGAAAATCTAATTACATGTGACTCCTGTTAAGCTCCATGTCCGTAGCTGTATGTTTCTAGACCGAAACGACAGCGAGAGATGCCTGCTGATGCCAGATCGCTGTACACCGTTTCTCCAGATGTACTAGCTGGTCTGTCTGTGTAGGTGTATTCTCGACTCTAGCTGTCTCCCATCCCAGACATAATGATGTCTGGGATGTCTATAGCTCTTGTTCAGGCCTGAATGCAGTGGAATCTGATTGTAGCTCACAGTCCGAGCCGGAGAACATTAAAGTGGAAGCAGCAAATCTCATAGTGGATCCAACAAAGAATACTTCTTTAACTAGCTTATTTGATTTGAAAAGCATTTGATATTACCGGGCTATAATTTGGGATGACATACTAGATTATTATCACAGAGAACCTGTTTTATTGGCTCTGAGTTTAGGTGATTGTACAAATCAAGAGCAATTTATTTTCACGGTGGAATTCTTTAGAAGTTTTGCCTGAAATTTTCCCTGTAAAATGACTCTGTCAGAGGAAGCTGTGTGTCTGTACAACTGGTGTTCTGTATCTGTCTAATGTGTAATGCAGTTTGTTATTGAGAGTCACTGGTTGAGGGAGGAATTCCATAATGAGTTTAAAATTATTGGGATTTCATAAGAAGGGAAGATAAACTTCTTTGATGAATATAGTATTAGGTTGTAGGCCAGCGACAAAAGTGCTATTGATAAAGAAAATGAAAAATCTTTTGAAGATCTAGTTTAAAATACATTAACCAAAATATATTGAAAATAATGATTTTTTTTTTTTTTTTGGTTCAATGTAAATCACTTTTGCTCCTACTGAGGTGGGATATGGGTGAGTTTAGGGACAGGTTTGTTGGGATGGGTAGGTTTACGTTAGGTTTAAGTGTGGGTCAACAGTGCAATTATAGATACAGAAAATAATTCCATATGTAATTACTCAAAGATATTTTTAAATATGAGTACAATGTAAAAACATGTAAGTGCATTGTATAAAATTATGACAACACTTTAGTATAAGGAACAATTCTCATTATTTCTATTAACTAGTTACTTATTAGCATGCCTATTAGGGGGAAGGGAAGTGGTGTGTGGCCACTGCATTTAACCCATGCTCTGCATTTAACCCATCCAAGTGCACACACAGTAGTGAACATACCCCTGGAGCAGTGGGCAGCCAAGGGTCTCACCTCAGTCATGGTATTGAGGGTGGAGAGAGTGCTAATTATTCACTCCCCCACCTACAATCCCTGCCGGACCTGAGATTCGAACGACCTTTGGGTTACAAGTCCGACTCTCTATCCATTAGGCCACGACTGCCCCCTAAAATAACATATTGGCTGTTTATTAGTGCTTATAAAGCACCTATTCTGCATGATCATGTTCCATATCCTATGATCATGTTCCATATCCTTAATCCAACCCAATACCTAAATTTAACAACTACCTTACTAACTATTAATAAGCAGCCAATTCGTAGTTTATTGAAGTGAGAGTCGTAGTTAGTGGTTTGTTAATAGCGGTTATTGGACCTTAAAGTGTGACCAAAATTATTATTTTACAAATTACTTAAAAAACACTTAATATAAAGTGGGTCCGAAACAAGTACAACTGTACTCGTTTATATACTGCATGGTTTTACAAAATTCATTCATCCATCCATCAATTTGTTTGTTTGTTTGTTTGTTTGCAGGTTAAAAGAAAAATTAGAAAAATATAATGACCTGTGTGGGTTTATCATGTTACAAAATATTTCTGTTTCAGATAAATGCTGTTGTTTAAAACTTTTTTTCCTGAAAAGAATCCTGAAAATCTTGAAAATTCTGAAAATAAATAAATAAATAAAATGTTTCCACAAAAATATTAAGCA
This sequence comes from Spinibarbus caldwelli, assembly GCA_039654775.1. Lineage (NCBI taxonomy): Eukaryota > Metazoa > Chordata > Actinopteri > Cypriniformes > Cyprinidae > Spinibarbus > Spinibarbus caldwelli. Next base: position 24,962,924 of record CM077247.1, on the reverse strand, counting down.
GCACAACTGCGTCCAATACTGATAGCAATCAGAAGTGTTTCTTAAACAGTAAATCAGCGAATTGGAATGATTTATGAAGGCTCATGTGCCACTGAAGACTGGAGTAATGATGCTGAAAATTCAGCTTTGACATCACATGAATTCATTGCATTAAAAACAAAAACGAACGAACCAACCAACCAATCAATCAATCAATCAATCAATCAATCAATCAATCAATCAATCAATCAATCAATCAGTAGTAGTAGTAGTAATAATAATAATAATTGCAAATATATTTCACAATATTACTGTTTTTACTTTTTATCAAATACTGTAAATGCAGCCTTGGTGAGTATAAGAGATTTCTTTGAAAAAACAGTAAAATACAGTATATTACCAAATTCTGCATGATAGTGTATACACTAAAATAAATAAATACACATTTCCAATATAATTGTTGTATTTGTTTATTATTATTATTATTATTATTATTATTATTATTATTAATAATAATAATAATAATAATATCATCATCATCATCATTATTAATACAAACTAACCTTTTATAAAAAGGTAAAATTATCTGATATTTTCAGGGATATACAGTATAGACTGATGCATAGTTATGTACTCAGCAGGGGTCTGCGCTATATTGACTGCTTTTTCTCCTCAGCATGTTTCTGTAGTTTCAGGTGTTGGTTGCACCACATTACGTGTTACTGTTTTTCACAAGATCTCATAATAAAATGTGACGCCTTGCTACTTTTACAACATTGTTACTACATTGTTTTTTGGTGAACCTGTGCATCCTGAAGTTGTCGTGTTGGAGCTGGACAATGGGACTTTAGCTTGTGATCAGATGATCAATAACAGACCTTATTTTACATCAGATGAATGAATAAACATACTGCCAACACATTGAGTTATTGCATTTGACTGGAGGTTTTAAAACTTCAAACAGACAACTGACCAAGGATGTGTTCTAAAAGAGGAAACCGCCGCATCTCAGATTTCTTCGAATGAAGCGACTGAGGCGTGCAGCTCATAGCATGGCCAGGAACGCAGTACTCATTCCCATATCTAAGGGAACCGAGGTTACGAAAGTAACTGAGTACGTTCCCTGTCGATATTTTCACTCGTACTGCATCGTAAGACGCTTGTATGGGAACCAGTACAATCACGCAGTACTATGATGGGGAACGACTCAAAACCAAGACTCCCATGGGAGAAGACCGAGGGGAGTCAATGGAATACACTAAGCACAGGCTGAGCCCTCAGGATCCTCCGTGGCCTGGGTGTCGTCCCGTAAGTAGACCTAGTGTCCATATAATATGGACCGCCCAAGTGAAGGAGGGACTTGAACAAAGTTGGTCAAGTGAACCCCTAAGGCTGCTAAACCAGCCGGAGGCGGTTAAGCAGAAAGGACTCTGGTCTGTAAGGCAGGGACATCCAGGCTGTAAAACCTTGTAAATGTGGACAGCGAGGACCAGCCGGCCGCCTCACAAATGTCCGAAATGGACACCCTGCTGGACCAAGCCCAGGAGGAGGCAATGCCTCTGGTGGAGTGGGCTCTTACACCAATGGGGCACTGCAAACCCAAGGAGGAGTATGCTAGGGCGATAGCATCCACTAACCACCTGGAAATTCTTTTCTTCGTAACAGGGCAGCCTTTAGCGCGGTTACTGAAGTTAACAAAAAGCTGTTCTGATCTCCTGAAAGAGGCAGAACGCTCAATGTACACCCTAATGGCCCTGACGGGGCAGAACAGGTTCAATTCCTGGTCCTCCGTCGAGGGGGGAAGCGCGGAAAGCGCTATGACCTGGGCTCTGAATGGAGCGGAGAGCACCTTAGGTACATAACCCAGCCTTGGTTTCAGGACGACCTTGGAGTCGTTAGGCCCAAATTCCAGGCAAGCAGGGTTGATGGAAAGGGCCTGTAGGTCTCCTACTCGCTTAACCGATGCCAGCACTAGCAGCAGGGCGGTTTTGAACGAGAGTGATCTGAGGCTCGCAGATTGCAGTGGTTCAAACGGGGGGCCTTTCAAGGCCCTTAGTACGGTTGGCAAGTCCCAAGATGGAACTCCACGAGGACGCGGGGGGTTAAGTCTCCTGGTGCCTCGTATAAACTGAACCACCGCACTATTTCTGCCCACCAAATGGCCAGCAATAGCAACCCTATACATCGCGAGTAAATCACTCACATATGCGACTAAATTTCACTCTGGGCGACTAAATGATGTCTAATATTAGCCACTGGCTAATAAATTCTCAGATTTTACTCACCAGTGTGTGAGTGGGAGGCTAAGTATAAGTTAAGCACAGATATATATTTCACTCGCCGAACACTGACTGACCATGTCAGAGTTTCACTCTCCGTCAAGCGATCTGTGCTATTTTTCAGTTCATCTCAATGGATGGGCAGAGCACCTGTGTTTCACGCAACGTAAACTCTAGTGTGAAGGCGCACAACTCGCCGTCACTTTGCTTTTTTCACACATGCAGAGAGAGATACAGAGTAAGAGAGTCTTACATACCAAGCAGAATTGACGCGCTACATGTAAACGATATTCTTTGTTGGTTTTCCTGTCAAAATAACTTTGTTGCTTTGGAATTCTTCAGCTTTTAAGAACTGCCGGTTTTTCTGGTAGTGGGCGGAACTAATGTGCAAATGACAATCTCATTGGCTGGCGCTCACCTATTATCGTCCCTGTTTTGATTTCAGCAAATCAATTCAAGTGAATGCACACAACCTGATTAATATTCACGAATCCAGCAGCTCGTTAATCCTTACTACGTTTTATATTGTTATTAGTAGAATTCATAGCATTATTATCTTACCAGTATTATTGTTAGTTTTTTTCCCCCATTTTTTTACAGAAACACGGAATGACCAAAAAAAAAAACCATCACCACCAGTCCTAAGTTTAGTTAAAATGACTTATATGCATTCATATATGGTTACCAAGTTTTAATTCAAATTACTGAAGTTCTATCATTAAATGATACTTGATTATCATATCATATTATAATGCTTGACTGATATATATATATATATATATATATATATATATATATATATATATATATATATATGTGTGTATGTGTGTGTGTGTGTGTGTGTGTGTGTGTAAAATAATATAAAATATATATAATATACATATCCATATATAGCATATCAGTCTGGCGAGTAAACGAAAAAATTTACTAGCCAATGGCGATTCAATTGCCAAGGTGACTGTAGAGGGTTGAATAGAGGCATGAAAAGCCGGTATGGCTGAAGCGTAAACCATGATGGTGGATGGGGAACACTGCTTATCCAGCATCTCCTGCAGGAATGAGAGAACCACTGATACCTCAGAGGTGACCAGATCTAAATCACGGTCTTGACACCAAAGCCGAGAAAATGGACCATTTCAGAGCATAGAAGCGTCTGGTAGACGGGGCTCTAGCTTCCACCATAGTGTTTAAGATACGCTCTGGGAGGGCCAAAGCCTCCCGTTGAGCGGCCACACATGCAGGGCCCATAACTCGGGCTGTGGATGCCATAGGGCACCATTCGCTTGAGAGAGGAGGTCCCGCCTCAAGAGAATGGGCCACAGATCTGCTTCGAGAAGCTGGAATAATTCCGACACCCACGGTTGGTTCCTCCAGAGGGGGGCTATTAGAAAAAGCCTGTGCCGTTGCTCCCTGACTCGTCTGAGTACCTGTGGTAGCAGAGCGATAGGATGGAACGCATAGAGCAGAAGGCTGGGCCACTCGTGGGCCAGGGCATCCATGCTCCTCGTGAAATAGATTGGGCAATGAGAGTTGACTTCAGAGGCAAAGAGGTCTACTCGAGCTCTGCCAAAGACTTCCCAGATTTTCTGAACTGCGAGCGGGTGGAGTGACCACTCCTCTGAGGAGACGTTGTTCCTTGACAACATGTCGGCTCCTTGGTTCAATTTGCCCGGCACATGCGTCACCTTCAGCGAGCGCAGATTGGTCTGAGCCCAAACAAGAAGGTCTTTCGCTAGCGTGCAGAGGCGCTTCGAGACGAGGCCGCCCTGGTGATTTATGTACGACACCACGGACCTGCTGTCTGAGCGTATTAGCACGTGGTGTCCCCTTATGTCCAGCAGGAAGAATTGACAGGCACAGCACACTGCTAGCATTTCTAGGCAGTTGATGTTCAGACCCGATTCCTCCTCGGACCAAAGGCCGAAGGCCAGTTTGCCCTCGCACAGAGCTCCCCAACCCTTGTTGGAAGCGTCTGTCGTGACAACCTTCCTCCAGAGTGCTATGTCTAGAATCACCCCTTGCTTCAACCAGAGGGGGTCTCTCCAACAGTTCAGGGCTGATACACAGGCCCGATTCACCGTAATGCGATGGCGACCGTGACACCAAGCCGCAGATGGAACCCTCTGCTTCAGCCAGAACTGGATGGGCCGCATGTAAAGCAGGCCCAGTCGAAGCACTGACAAAGCCGCTGCCATAAGGCCCAGCATTTTCTGGAAGGCCTTGAGCAGGCGGATGGTTCCTTCCTTGAAGGAGGCCGCACAGCGCTGAATTGTCATTGCTCGTTCTGCTGAGACAGTTGCTGATAACTGTCCCCTAGGAACGACACTTGTTGGCTGGGTGACAGAACGCTCTTGGCAAAATTGACCCTGAGCCCCAGGCATTCCAGGTGGCTGAGGATGAGGGTCTTGTGTGATGTTGAAACCGCCTCCGACTGTGCCAGAATGACCCAGTCGTCGAGATAGTTGAGTATGTGGATTCCCATCTGTCACAGAGGGGAGAGAGCCACATCCATGCATCGCATAAAGGTGCGGGGAGCCAGGGACAGACCAAATGGGAGGACCCTGTATTGATATGCCACTCACTCGAATGCGAATCTCAAGAATCGTCTGTGATGGGGGGCTACCTGGATGTGAAAGTATGTGTCTTTCAGATCCAGCGACATGAACCAGTCCCCTAGGCATATTTGCGAGAGGATCTGTTTCAGCGTGATCATCCTGAACAACTTTTTTACCAGGGCGCGATTCAGGAGTCTGAGATCTAGAATAGGTCGCAGGCCACCGTCTCTTTTGGGGATGAGGAAGTAGCGGCTGTAGAAGCCTGACTCGCTCTGGGCTGGAGGAACGAATTCTATGGCTCCTTTTACCAGCAGATTCATCACCTCTGCGCGCAGGACCTGAGCGTCCTTGCTGCGCACTGTGGTGGCGACCACACCGCAGAAGTGTGGTGGCCTTCGAGCGAATTGGAGTGAATAACCTCGTCTTATTGTAGCCATTACCCAATCCGACACACCGGGGATGGCTTGCTAGGCCATGGCCCGTGTGGCCAGAGGATGTATAGGCTCTGGAGACTGGCTGCATAAGGGCAGGACGCTTATGGTAGGAGCGTCCAGCAAGTGCAGAAGTAGCTCTGCACGGCTTGGACGGATGGTTTGCCCTCGCCTTCCATCCGATCGCCGTGGGCGGGCAGAGATGTGTGGCCACAGACTCATCCAGAGGGGGCAGGTGCTCGTATCCCTTCTCTTCGGCACCGTCAACGGAGGAGAGGGCGAAGAAGCAGAAGGTCTAATGCGAGAGGAGTAGGGGGCGTGCCACGATTTAGTGAGCTCGTCGTGGACTTCTGGGAAGAAGGGGGACGAGCGTTGGCGGGGGGCTAGCTGGCGCCCCGGGAGAAACCACTCGTCCAGCCTGCTGCGCGAGGGCTCCTGAGGCGGAGACCACTCAAGCCCAAGCTCACCGACAGCTTTTGTTATAATTCAGACGAGCTCCTCGTCAGTTTTGGGCATGGCACTGCGAGAGGAAGATGGCGGCAAGAGGGCGGGGTCAGACAACAAGCCCAAAAACTCCTCCGCATCAGACGCTGCCAGGGAAAGGCTGTCCATCTTGTCGTCGCTCGCACCAAACGAGATCATGTCGCTCGCAGCTGCAGAGGGAGGCTGATCGGGCTGGGTGACGGGAGAAACCTCTCTCTGTGGTGACAGCGAGGCACGCAGGCACTGAGCCGACGTGAGCTCGCTCGTCTCCGGCCGCTCAATTCCTCTGCCCCGCGGATTTTTCCTCGCAGGTCCCTGGGAGGAAGAAAACGGGAGGGCGCGAGGGTCGGAGTCACTCTCTGAAAAGAAAGCGATCCGAAAGCGCAGAGAGGCAAGACTGAAAGACTCGCAGTGCGAGCAATCAGTCCCGCTGAGCACAGCGTCAACATGGGATTTCCCCAAGCATGACACGCACTCAGCGTGACCATCATCAGCATGCAGGGGAGCCCTGCACGTCTTACAATGACGGCGCGGCATTTGAAACAATGCAGAATTTGCTCTTTTTGTGAGGCTCTTTTAGACGATCACTGGATGGCGCCAGGGGATAGACCGGGAATAACAGCAGAGCTGCAAAGGTCCAATCCAGCTGCTGAGGCATTTCTATTAGGGATGGCTGATGCGAAACTGACGTTTCGACACGGTGTCGAGATCCCGAAGCGCAGATGTTTCGAAACACTGCTCCGAAGCGTGATTCAAAACACTCATGTCACGTGACTAAGGCGATTCGAAACACCCATGTCACGTGACTAAGGGGATTCGAAACACCCATGTCACGTGACTAAGGCGATTCGAAGCATCGGGGCGTGTCACAAGTGTTTCGAGATGTGGTATACCTGCCGAATCTGCGTTTGATTGACAGGGTCGGTAACAAATCACACAATCACACATCTGTGTCAACCTAACTCCCACAAAGTATAAAAGTGGAGTTAATGCATCTTCACTTCGTGGGTTTTTTTGTGAGAGAAGAGAGATTTTGCGATATAGTGTAATTTGGTTATTTATATTTAGGCTACATTAAAATTTATTATTAAGATATTGATAGATAGGCTATAGACATTGACAGATAATTAGGATAGATATACTGATACATTCATATAGGCACACATATACATTCATATAAGTTAGATAGTGACAAGCACTGCAAGTTAGAGACAGGATATCATAGGCAAGTTGATACATAGATCATTTCATATTCATAGATTACATAATTTTTAAATAAAAATCTTTATATGTAAAAAAAGTGGCTTGATGTGCTTTATTGTCTATTTTTCATTACCAAAATAACACTTATTTATTCACAACGAGTTCATTCAGACGTCAGACCGATGTTTCAACACATTACAAGAACAGAACAATAAAAACACACATTTTAATTGTTTATTATAACTTTGTGAAGATGACTGCGTCACCCAGGACTCGAACCCTAGGAGACAGCATTCAAGTCGAGCACACTAACCACTCCCCCAAATCACTTGGTGGTGCGATTAACACAACATACGTTATAATTCATCAATTCGCGTGACCGTTTCTTTGTCGACGCTGTTTCAGAGCAATACTTGAAAATGACCACTAGGTGTCACCGTAGAGCCGGGTGTCGAAATGTCGAATGACACATTTGCTTCGACTGCTTCAGTGTTTCACGAAGCCTCGCTCTGCCCATCACTAGTTTCTACGGCGAAGTCGGCATCAGCGAGGAAGAGTCTTCGTCGCTGAAGAGAATAAATCTGAGATGCGGCGGCGAAGCGGCTGCTTATATACACTCTAAAAATGGCTGGGTTAAAAATAACCCAATTGGCAACCCAGCGCTGGGTAAATATTGGACAGAACACATGCTGGGTTAAAGTAACCCAGCATGCTGGTTTACACATTTTAACCCAGCAGGCTGGGTTGTTGAGAAAACCCAAGATATAGTAGTTTTTACCATTTATGTGTTTGCATTTATGTGTTTCTGGGTTATTCTTGCTGGGTTATTCTCATAATTGTGCCTATGCTTAACAAGACAATCATGGACTTATAAATAATGAAGAATACAGGTTATTTAGACTGTTAAAAAATATTTTTAATGCCAACTGATATTCACAAATGTGTTAAAATTTGTACCAATGACAAACGACATGCAATTTTCTTTTCTTTTCTTTTCTTTTTTTTTTCAGCAAATGCAAAAATCACAGAAATAGTTGCCATAAATAAGATAATTAGTTCTGAATGACGTGTCCGTTTAACTGTTTAACTATTACATTTTGACATGTTTAACTATTTAAATACACAGTGAAATGACATTGACAATTAAAATTTAAAAAGACAGAGAATGCAAAATCATTTAAAGATGTCCTAAAATTTATATCAAGTATATAAAGACTCCTAGGTAGATGCGCACTGTTTAGGGTAGTTAAGGGATAGTTCACCCAAAAATGAAAATTCTGTCATTAATTAACTGACCCTCATGTCGTTACAAACCCGTAAGACCTTCATTCATCTTCGGAACACAAGTTAAGATATTTTAGATGAAATCCGAGAGCTTTCAGACCAGGGTGAATAATTAATGACAAAATTTTCATTTTTAGGTGAACTATCGTCAAACACTTAGAAAGCTTTGAAGCAAAGATCTACAGCTGAGAGCAGTGTGCTCTGCTATAGAGCCTGTCTATGGAAGGATATTCCAGACAATTTTCAAAAGGAATTGTAAATTATATTTTCAATTGTGTTTTCCACATGTGACAAATTGTGATATAATCCAAACACAATTGCAAATCTTGCATTACTCTGCGTTTTCACGTATGCAGTGACTGCCAAATTTCAAATGGAAAAGCAAAGTCCATTTGCAACTGTATTTTCCATGTATTATGAGTAATGAGCCTGTCATATTTAAAAAATACAGCGTCAAAGCAGTTTTACATTATTAAAAAAGGAAAATAATGTGTAATAATGCAAAAGGACAACAGTAAACACTCAATTTTCAGTTAAAGTCAGTTCATCATTGATTCAGTGATTTATCGTCCAGCTCAGTTCAGTTCAGTTCGAATAGTATCTGTGCTTTCAAGCTGACGATATCGCTGGAAATTAAGTGTCCCCAACTAATCAAGCCAGAGGCGAAAGCGGGAAGGAACCAAAACTCCATTGGTGACAGAATGGAGAAAAAACCTTGGAAGAAACCAGGCTCAGTCGAGGGACCAGTTCTCCTCTGGCCAGACGAACCAGCAGTTTAATTTCAGGCTGCAGCAAAGTCAGATTGTGCAGAGGACTCATCTGGTTCCTGTGGTCTTGTCCCGATGGCCGTCTAGGTGACGAGGTCTAGGTCTTCACTGGGGAACTGTCTCTGGGGCTCATATAGTTGTCCTGGTCTCCGCTGATGTTCAAGGCAGTCGAGGTCGTCTATAAGTGCTGATCCACCATCTGATCTGGATACGGACTGGATTCGGGTGGCTACAGTGACCTCGGAATAATAACAAAAGAGACTAATGTTAGCGTAGATACTTCATAAGAACAAGTACATCGGGTGTTATTAATTACCACATCTGCCTTTTCACTGTGTCGCACATGTAACTTGCCAAAACTCAAATGGAATGCCAATTACTTTAGCATTTGAATTTCCAATGCCCCACATGGAAACCTGTCAATCTGTGTCAGGGGTGGGACCATACTATGGGGCGTGTTTGTATTGGGAGGTGACGTCACTCACAGACAATTGTGTCAAATGCTTTGAACGATGGAGGTAAAGGCACTGCTGAAGGCAGCTGCCACAAAACCTGCCACAACTAAAGGCAGCTGCCACTCCGAGAGATGCGTGTGAAAGAACAGACAGTGCAACCTGGGTCTCCCTATATTCATGACACCTTACACAATAAATAATTCTGTTGCTTTTACCCCAAATGCAGCGATTATCCCCTGCTAACAGTGGGAGCCACAACGGTACCCACTATTGGTCAATATTCACCATTAACCAAATGCTTTTCACCTGCCTCAAGAAGAGAGGAATAAAATATAGGGTAAGATGCAAATAGGTAAATAAGAGTAGAGCTGTAATGCTGTTTTGCTGATGTGCATCAGTCAGAGTGCAAACAGTAAGAGATTTGGGGTAAAAATTACAAAATTATTTATGAATTATTTTATTTGGCACAATCATCTGTGAGTGGTGAGAAGTGAAAACGCAAACGGTAAAGCAAGATTTTCAATTGCGTTTGGACTATGTCACAATTTATGCATCCACATGTGGAAAAATGCAATTGAAAATACAATTTGCAATTCCTTTTGAAAATTGTCCAGAATATCCTCACCTGTCCATTGATCAATGCCAGGGAGATCTGCTGGCAATTTCAAATCGCCATGACAAATGGATGGGGTTTTGTGAACTCTGCCCGGTTAAGGAATTCCACCATGTTTGTTCCAACCTATAAAATAAATTAAACAAAACAAAGATTGCTTTAATAGCAATGATTCAGTTTAATTAACAGTGTGAAGTTCATCATGAAATTGAGTTCATCATCATTATGAGTTAAATTCACCTATGAGTAGCTGTACAGAAGCTGAATATGCTATACTGATTGGCTGAAAGGTGTGCTTTCAAACTGTGTAATCAATAGGATGTTCCAGTCAGTATAATCACAGTTTTATATTAATATGCTGGCTATATGAAACACACATGCAGTTATTGGCACACAGATATGGGAGATCACACAGCATACACACACAGACATTTCTGACAAGTCACGCAGGTACTGGGTTACTCTGCAGCTTTAAAATAGTCCATATATAAACACTTTTATATAGGTGTACCAAAGTGCTTCAGGACAAGTCAAAAACACAATTTAGAAAATGGGTATGATGTATTCGTTCATTATATAATTTTTGTACATTCTGAACACATAGTTACAAAGTGCAGCTTTAACTATAGCACGAAACAAATTTATATGTGTGTTTAAGTTACGTGAGGGTTAGTTGATTATCACAGACAATCAATTATGTTTGTAAAATCTGTAAAATGTATAATAGACATGAACTTACCGTTAAACCTCTCGATAAGACTGCACTCGACAAGTTTTTCTCTCACAAATATATGCTTTTCTGACAAGAAAAAACGACATTTTGAATTATATTACTTACCAAAAACCTTTATTTACGTATGTAAAAGACTTTATAAACCACACAAGCATCAAATCACCTCACTAACACGGCCTACGGCACTCGCTGTGCGTGCGCGCGCTTTGAAATAGACGTTGATTCCTTTCCGAGAATCACTTTGTTGGAGAATTGATGAACCGGTTTATTTGAACCGGATCGTCGGTTCTTTTAGACCTGCGGTCAGACGACTTTGTATGTGATTTACATGTCGATATGGACAATGGCAGGCGTTTACATCAGACCAGAAAGTCGTATTCACTTATTTTAACTCATTTGACTCACATTGTTAAATTTGGTTTTCAGTGACGGAAACGATTCTTTCCTCTATTTTCACAGATATGCACATATTTCAGCCTTCTTTCACTGTCTGATACTTAATAAAACTGTATTAATCTGTCGTCTCTCATACCTTAACACGACTATGCGAGTACATGGCCGTCTGAGGTAAACTGTTTGTCATTTAACATAACTAATGTTGGCCTGTAGAAGTTTAACAATATTGTTGCCGCGAAAAAAAGTTATAATTCTTATAATTTAAAATAATTATTAATGAAAACAGTATATAAACTTACCTTAAAACAGTTGAAACAGTGGCTTTGCCCCGTTGTCCTTTCAAAATGACAGTTAGGGGAGCGATTTAAACAGCTTAAAGGCGCGAAGGTCGTTAAATAACTCAGCGCTGGGCTGAAACAACCCAGCAGGTTTAACTCAACACCTGGAAAATTGAAACTACCCAAAAGTGTTTAAAATGTGATAAAATGACCCGACAAATTGACCCAAGAGACTCAACCCAGCATTTTGGGTTAAAAAAAATAACCCAGCATTTTTTAGAGTATAGCCACAGTCCCCGCCCGATTTTGGCGGGCTATTGCGGGCTGCTGCTGCCGCCGAGCCATTTCGTTTTTATAGCACTGCACGAACCAATGGACGTGCAGTTTCACTGCGTGATTGAAAAGGCTTCAGTTGAAGAGGAAAAAAAATGAGTTTTTCCCATACAAGCGTCTTACGACGCAATACGAGTGAAAATATCGACAGGGAACATCAGGTACATTATCTTTGAATTATAAAAGGAAACCATTCCAGGCCAGCGATGAGAAAACATAGTTCTGTCACTTGTCAGTCTGTTCCCTTGAACCATCCCTGTCATCCCTCAAGCTGTCATAATTGCCTCAGCTGTCAGCAGCATTTTTCTGTAAATACAAGGAGTCAATCAAAAATGATTTGCTTTTTCTGAGCATGCTACCTCTCCATGCAGGATTTTTTTTCTTTCTTTTAATTCCAGTCATCTCTCCTCAGAGAAATCATAGCTTATATCCAGTGAGCAGTGAAATGATTAGATGACAGCAGTATAGATTTTCATTTTAATTGGTGTACACTCCACTGTTGTGTGAAGAGGATGCCAGATACGTTTCTCCTCATACAAATCTTCTAAACTTGATGAATAATTTTACATAAAAATTAACAAACAAAAAAATTTAAAAAATCATAGATGCTCAATTATAAAATCATGACACAGCTAAGTTAGACAAATCAACATGCAGGGCTTTAAAAGAAACATATTATTATTTTTTTAAACAAACAAACAAACAAACAAATAAATAAATAAATATTTTTAAATGTATATAATAATATTATTATTATTTTCAATAACAACAACTATAACAACAGCCCAGAAGTGTCATATCTTTTTTTTTTTTTTTTTTTTTTTGGAGGCCAGGTCGAGCAATACTTTGGTATGCATACTAGCATGAATTATTTGGCTTGTAACACTCACAGCATAATGAAGTGAGCGCACAGTTGAGTGAACATGAATGCACATTCTCCAGATATAACCTGGCAGGTGCTGCGACCAGTAAAATTAAACCCTATAATGCTAAGGACAATTTCTTGGACCAAGATTACATTTAGCATTACAGTAAGTGACAGTGTGAATGTTGATACTGCAGTATTGAGTCAGCCTTGAGTCAATCTGAGTTAATAGTATAGGACTAGATTCAGGCTGTGCTTGGGATCTTTGTTTTGCCTGGGCTGAAATGTACTTTTCAGCTATTCAGATGAGCACACAAATCCGAAAAACATGCCCATGATGCTCACAAAAAGTACAACAGCCACTGTTTCCCACAGTTCACTGGAGTGTCACCTATTGAAAGTCTTCTGAGCTTTTATGTAGTAGAAATAAACATGTTTTTGACCTATTTTTATTTATTTATTTATTTATTTATTTATTTATTTATTTATTTAATGTTATTTATTTATTTATTTATTTAATTTTATTTATTTAATTTTATTTATTTATTTATTTTTGCGCAGGTAGGCCTAAAATCAAGACTGATTTATTGTAATTGTACATAGTCATATAGAGCATACAGCCAATGAAATGGTGTTTCACCAGGCCTGCACTGCAACTTACAGGCATGACAACAAACAGTAAATAATACACTCTGTAAACAATAAACAATAGACTGTAAACAATAAGCGTTCAATAAAAAAGCAGCAAAGACAAAAGACAATTGGGGTCAGGGGTCAAAATGCATATGTGATTCTTGAATGCTAATTTTAAGAATTAAGCAATTAAATTAGCATTGAACAACAAAACAGTATTAAAGTCCAGACAAGATGTGGAGATTTTTGAGACTCATGAGACAAGGTCTCAAAAATCATGTAAATATTAATATTTCAGCACAGAGATGTTGCAGCGTTGTATCATCAAAACAAAACAAGAAGAAGAAGAAGAAGAAGAAGAAGAAGAAGAAGAAGAAGAAGAAGAAGAATATTATTATTATTATTATTATTATTATTATTATTATTATTATTATTATTAAAAAGAGAGAATAACCTTCTCTTGGAACAGAAACATTGCTTCACCCTTAAGTGCATTGCTTTATGGGGGAAAAAGAAAGAAAGAAAGAAAGAAAGAAAGAAAGAAAGAAAGAAAGAAAGAAAGAAAGAAAGAAAGAAAGAAAGAAAGAGAAAAAACAAACAAACAAACAAAAAATGAATACTACACTGGCACAGATGCAGAGCAGTGCATCAAATGGTGCTATTTTTGTGAACCCCATGTGCAAATTATTGCCTTAACTGGGAAATGACCCAACAAAATGGTGCAAATTGAAAAAGTCAGCTGCAACGAGCTGATAATATTTCTAAAATGAGAAGTTTGTTGAGCACTTAAGAGGGTAAGAAACTGCATTATAAACTTGAACATCATTTTACTCTTTATCATTACTATTTATAGGGGACCTATAGGGGAAAGTATGAAACAATATCATAGTTTCACATTTCAGAAACAAACTGCGTACATTACTCTTCTGGAAATACTTGCTTTTAATTCCACACCTCTCACTGTAACACAATTTGACAAGCATTTAAAGGTCATGCATGGTCAACATACTGTAGATATGACAGAGTGTGTCCTTACCATGTGGCTGTTACCTCTGCACAATCAACCAGTACGAACACGTGAGAGGAAGCAGAACAGGATATAATACAAGTGACAGATGCAGGACTTCTCCAGACACTGCATCATATACTCATATACTTAATTTATATTCATTTGAGTACCACTACTTGTCTGGTAAGGTAAATAAATAAATAACTTGATTTGAAAAAGGCAACAAATTTGTGACAGCTGGATAAAATTTTTGACAAGCCAAACATGTCGGTCTCAATAAGTATAATGGACTACACAAAAAGCATTTCAAATGTTCCCAGCATGTTTTATAATGTTTTATAAAATGTTTTATTTAAAAAAAAAAAAATCAAAAATAGTTCCCCCCTTAAGCATATTATCATGTCTGCCAAAAACTTGGGCTGGATTAAAACAGGACATCAATATAACACTTCTCTGAATACTGCTGGCTAAGAAATTATAGAAAGAAATTATAACCTTACAATCCATCTGTTTTCAAATCCACAATATTTGAATCAAGACATCGATATCTGTCAAAAAATAACATGCACAGTACTATTTGAAAGAAGCAGAGGTCCAAGGAGTACACACAATTCCTGAAATAAAAGCCTTACCCGATATATTGACTACCTCATCTCTTTTTTGAGAGGAAAAATAAAATAGAGGCATGAGCAGCTTCAACGTGCTGTCTGTCAGAAACGAAAATGTACAATGTATAAATTTATTCTTCAGTCGCTGAAATTAAATTGGAGTGATCAGGAAACTGTGTGAAATACTTCGCATTACATGCTAAAGAGAATAAATGCCAATTCAACTGAAAAGTAGTGCATATCGTTCAACGTGTGTTGGTTCCTGACAGAAACAGTTGTATGTTATGTTTTGACTGACTTTTTTATTTTTTTATTTTTTTTTTTTTTTACAAGCTACGCATTCTGATTCTGACATATCTGATTTGAATAGTTTCAATAAATTTCTATTCTTGACTGTTTTTTTTTTTTTTTTTCATAATTTTGGCAATAGATAAACTGTTAAGTGAGTGATCTTAAGATGAGTCTAGTCGTCCAGTTTGACTCTTATATGCTGATGTAATATGTATTACTGAATTTGAAAGGTGATTTTTTTTTTTTTTTTTTTTAATAAAAAGTAGTTTGATTACTATTTTCTCAGATGTTTAAAAGATTAAGGCATTTATACATTATTTATTTATTTATTTATTTTGGTGAATGTACTGTATGTGAATCATTTGCATTAATGGTCTGCATAAACAAGTTTGCATCACTAAACAACATATTCTGTCTGCTTAAACAAATAGTGCTAAGACAATGTGTTATGCCTTTATTCAACACACTTTGTAAACATTCACAGCACAGGTTGGAAATATATCTGAAGCTCTGGGCTAATGCATTCTCCAAAAGTTAATTGAAGTCAGAAGTCAGCTGAGCCTCTCTGACTAAAAAAACAATGAGTTTGCTATTCACACAAAAGAGCAATGAATCTAAAAAGATAATGTCTCAAAAAAAAAACAAATTAATTTGTCAGTTTATCAGGACATTCTGCAGGAGAATTTAAGGCCATCTCTCCGGCCAGCTGAAGTGTAAGTTGAGTCATGCAACAGTTCAGTGATTCAAAGCACAGGAGTGAATCAACAACAGAAGAAATATATCTTCTGATGAGGTCCAGTCAGAGTCCTGCTTTCAACCCGATAAAGATGTTTTGCCATGATCTCAGGAGAGTGATTCACAGCAGACAGTCCAATAATATTGCTAGAGTGCAGCAGTTTTTTGGCAAGAAGAAAGGTATAAAATTCCTCCTGACACTAGACTACAATTTGATCAGGTTATTGCTTGCAATGTCAATCAGTCATTAAAATACAGGCTTATGTACATTTTCTGCCTTGCATGAAGCACAGGGAACAAATGAATGAGCTAAACTAAAGTTATTTTCTGGACAATGCAAGAAAGGCAAATGCAACAACAATTATTATAGTAGTTGATGTTGTTGTTGTTATATGCATTACAATGAACAAACAATTGAGCTAAACTTTAATTCTGTTCTGACAAAATGTGGGGCAAATTGTCATTGTGATTGATCACATTTTAAAACTGATCCATGATTTAAACATTTACTGTAAGGGACTCAAGAATGGTAAAAAGCCTATATAATTCAGTGATTCAGCTAAATACATAATGCATTTGGCTGAAACAAATGGTCCATACATCAAGAAAAGTAAAAGTGACCCGAAATACTCCTCCTAAGTGATCTTTTAAATTTAAATGTGTGGGGCTTGTTTATTCTCAGACGTGCATGTAAATGGATGAACTCTCTGCCATTTTATGTCTTACTTTGGTAATGGATGAAAGCTCTGGCAGACCTGAAAAGCCCTGGCACACTGAGCTGGATCAGAGCCAGCAGCCCCTTAAGACTTTCAAAGTATGCAGTACTTTGACATAAAGACAAACTTTTGCTCTCTGCATAAGATCACCATCATCCAGGTGTGCTGTCCTTTAATACATCTGAATGCATAAACAGGTTCGATAAGTGCTATGTAATGATGTTAAAGGCTGTGTGATCAGATGCAATTGCATTTGTGCTGCATTAAAAATGTTGCTTTTGCCAAATTTACCAAAGACGGCTTTTAATGTCAGGAATGGCTCGTAATATGGTTCCTAGACTTTTTTCAGGCAAGTTCTATAGAATTCCAGAATGCAGATTTGTACAAAATGCAAAATCCATTCAGATCTGTTTTGAAATATATACTGAATGAATAGTTCACCCAAAAATGAAAATTTGCTGAAATTTTACCCACCCTCAGGCCATTCAAGATATAGATGAGTTTGTTTCTTCATGGGAACAGATTTGAAGAAATGTAGCACTCTATCACTTGTTCACCAATGGATTCTCTGCAGTGAATGGGTCCCATCAGAATGAGAGTCCAAACAACTGATAAAAACATCACAATGATTCACAAGTAATGCCTTGTGAAGTGAAAAGCTGTGTTTGTAGGACAAAGGATGTTTGTATCCATCATTAAGGTATTTTAACTTTAAACCATCACTTCTGGACAAAATATAAGACTATAATCCATAACAATGTCCATCCCTGTTATCCCTTTACATGAAAATAAACCAACATATTGGTTTAGAATTGCCTTTGACTGGTGCTTTATCTGTTCATATTTCTTTCCTGATTCACACAAGGTGACATTTTCACTGGGGAAAGCAATATTATGGATAGAAAATTCATATTTTAGACAAAAGCAACAGTTTAAATTTAAAAATGTATTAATAATATATTTGTTTCTTACAAAACACAGTTTTTACTTCATAAGAAGTTTTTCAGCATTTTTATTTTTGGGTGAATTAATCCTTTTAGTATTTTAGAATATTACTTTTTTTTGTATTTATTTATATTATTAAAATGATTGTTTATTTATTTATAATTGCAAGAAATTTAAATTTAAAACATACCAAAAAAAAAAAAAAGTATTGTAGTACTTTATCACTTGTCTGTTGTGAATTGACTCCACCTGGCTTCCAGTATAAGAAAGGGCAGCATGTCCCATTGGATCTAATCCTTATCAGTATTTTTACCGGTACATCATTTATTCCCCTGGCCAAGAGGAATGTGTATATTTTTCCTGTTTATTAAATCAAACCAGAAGCTTGACACATACTGCCAGGTTGCCAAGGGGCTCCAGCGGCTGTGTGCTGGATGACAGGCTGAGCAGAGTTAACTCTGTCTATATATCATAATACAAACTCCCAAACACAACTAAACCAGCAGACCTTTCAGTCTCCCCCAAACCCAAGATCCCTGACTCCCTAAAACTTCTACATCTGATATGCACTTTGTCTTACTTTAAACAAAAAACAAACAAAAAAAAAAAAAACAATAATAAAATATTAAAATGTAAAAGTATAGTTCACCGAGCAATGTAAACTCAGAATCAGAATCAGAATCAGAATGAGCTTTATTGGCCAGGTATGTTTACATACGAGGAATTTGTTTTAGTAACAGAAGCTCTACAGTGCAACAGAAAGACAGCAACAGGACAGGACACAGATAATAAAAAAATAATATACAAATATACAAATAGGCAATGTACAAAATAGCAAAAACACAATATATAATATAAACAATTATGTGTGTACAGGCCTGATATGTGCAAATTTGAAATGAAAAAATAAGTATGTGTGGTGAATAAATAATTTATAATAGTGTTGTGTGTTCCACGTTTAATGTCAAGTGTTCATGAGATGGATTGCCTGAGGGAAGAAACTGTTCCTGTGCCTGGCAGCAGTTCAAAGAGGGAGTGTGCTGGATGTGAGGGGTCCAGAGTGATTTTACCAGCCCTTTTGCTCACTCTGGATAAGAACAGTTCTTGGAGAGTGGGGAGGGTTGTACCAATGATTCACTCAGCAGTCCAGACTACCCTCCATAGTCTTCTGAGGTCAGATTTGGTAGCTGAGCTGAACCAGACAGTTATTGAAGTGCAGAGGATGGATTCAATGATGGCGGAGTAGAACTGTTTCAACAACTCCTGTGGCGGGTTGAACTTCCTCAGCTGGCGAAGGAAGTACAGCTTCTGCTGGGCCTTTTTCACAATGGAGTCTATGTGAATGTCCCACTTCAGGTCCTGAGAGATGGTGGTGCCCAGGAACCTGAATGACTCCACTGCAGTCACAGTGCTGTCCATGATGGTGAGTTGGGGGAGAGCAGTGGGGTTTCTCCTGAAGTCCACAATCATCTCCACAGTTTTGAGCGTGTTGAGCTCCAGGTTGTCGAGACTGCACCAGACAGCCAGCTCCTTAAAACTCCTGTCTGTAAGCAGACTCGTCACCGTCCTGAATGAGGCCGATCAGTGTGGTGTCGTCTGCAAACTTCAGGAGCTTGACAGAGGGATCTTTAGAGGTGCAGTCTTTGGTGTACAGGGAGAAGAGCAGTGGGGAGAGAACGCAGCCCTGAGGAACTCCAGTGCTGATGGTTTGGGTGCTGGGTGAGAATTTTCCCAGCCTCACTAGCTGCTGCCTGTCTGTCAGGAAGCTGGCGATCCACTGACAGACAGAGGTGGGGACGGAGAGCTGAGTTAGTTTATTCTGAAGGGTGTCCAGGGATGATGGTGTTAAAAGCGGAGCTGAAGTCTACAAACAGGATCCTCACATAAGTCCCTGGTCTGTCTAGATGTTGTAGGATGTAGTGCAGTCCCATGTTGACTGCATCATTCACAGACCTATTTGCTCCGTAGGCAAACTGCAGGGTGTCCAGTAAGGGTCCAGTGGAGGCCTTCAGATAAGCCGAAACCAGTCTTTCAAATGATTTCATGGCCACAGATTTTAGAGCCACAGGTCTGTAGTCATTAAGTCCAGTAATTTTGGGTTTCTTTGGGACAGGGATGATGGTGGAGCATTTGAAGCATGAGGGGACTTCACACAGCTCCAGTGATCTGTTGAAGATCTGTGAGAAGATGGGGGCCAGCTGGTCAGCACAGGTTTTTAGGTAGGCTGGTGACACACTGTCTGGGCCTGGTGCTTTCCTTCTTTTGTTCTTTCTGAAGACCTGACGCACATCATCTTCGCTGATCTGAATTGCAGGTGTGGGGGAGAGTGGGGTTGCTGGAGGTATTAATGGTTGTGTGGAGAGGTGTTCAGGGTGAGTGTGGGGTGTTTTTTTTCAAACCTGCTGTAGAACTTATTCAGATCGTCTGCCAGTTGTTCATTCTCCACAGTGCTGGGGGATGGTGTCTTGTAACTGGTGATATCTTTCACACCTTTCCACACTGAAGCAGAATCACTGGAAGTGAATTTGTTCCTTAGCTTGTCAGAATAATTTCTCTTTGCCACTCTGATCTCCTTTTCCAGTGTGTATTTGGCCTGTTTATACAAGACTTTATCCCCCTTTCTGTAAGCATCTTCTTTAGCCTGACGTAGCTGTCTGAGTTTTGCAGTGAACCATGGTTTGTCGTTGTTGTAAGTTAGATGAGTCTTGGTTGGAATGCACATTTCCTCACAGAAACTAATATAAGATGTTACAGTCTCTGTGAGCACGTCCAGATCATTTGCAGCAGCTTTGAAAACAGTCCAATCAGTGAGAGAGAAACAAGCTTGTAAATCCAGCTCTGTTTCATTAGTCCATCTTTTAACAGTTCTTAATACTGGTTTAGCAGATTTAAATTTCTGCTTGTAGGTCGGTATGAGATGAACCAAACATTGATCAGAGAGTCCTAAAGCTGCCTGTGGGACAGAGTGATATGCATCCTTTATTGTGGTGTAACAGTGATCCAATATATTACTGTCTCTGGTGGGACACGTGATGTGCTGTCTGTATTTTGGCGGTTCACGGGAGAGATTTGCTTTATTAAAGTCCCCGAGAATGATTAAAACAGAGTCCGGGTGTTGTTGCTCACTCTCTGTGATCTGATCAGCGAGTTTCTGTAAAGCTGAGCTCACGTGCGCTTGCGGAGGAATGTAAACACTCACGAGAATGAACGAGCAAAACTCCTGCTGCGAGTAGAAAGGCTTGCAGTTAATGAAGAGCGTTTCTAGATCAGAACAGCATATCTTCTTTAACACAGTTACGTCTGTACACCACCTCTCATTGATGTAAAAGCACGTCCTGCTGCCGCACGATTTCCCCGTTGATTCTGCCTCGCGATCTTCTCTGATCAGCTGGAAGTTAGGCAGATGTAGCACGCTGTCCGGAATGGCGTCGTTCAGCCAGGTTTCTGTGAAACACAGAGCAGCAGAGTTTGAAAAATCCTTGTTTGTCCGGGAGAGCAGAAGGAGTTCGTCTGGTTTGTTGTGTAGAGAGCAGAGATTGGCCAGATGGATGCTAGGCAATGCCGTTCTAAATCCGCGCTGTCTGAGCTTCACAAGCGCGCGGCTCGCTTCCCTGTCTGCGCGTCCTGAAGCGTTTGACCAGAGCTACGGCTCCGCCAACCACAATGTCCAGCAAAACGTCCAAATAATCAAAAACCGGTAAAAGATTTTGTGGTGTGTTGTGCCGAATGTTCAGCAGATCATCCCTAGTAAAACTGATGGTGTTTGAGAAACAAAAAACAGGAAAAACGAACAAAAACAGTACAAACACTGAAGAGCAAAGCACTGTAGCTGCCACCTGCGGCGCCATCTTAAAATACTAAACACTTTAAATACTTAATACTTAAAATACTTAACTCTATCATTATTGAATGTAAACTCTATAATTATTGAATGTTTTTACACTTTTTATGCTATTGTTTGTCTTCGGAGAACTTGGAATGTAACAAGCAAATTAGAAAGACTTTGATGATGCCATTCTAGTGCTTTTTGCTCATTTGGAGCTCCTGTAACTTAGTGAAAGAAAGAAAGAAAGAAAGACCACATTCACTTGAATGGTAGAAGTATAGAAAGACAGGTACATATACAGAGAGAGAAAGTTATTTGAAATAAAATTACTGAAATAATATATCTTAACACATTTTTCGCATAATAGAATACAAAAAAAAAAAAAAAAATGGAAGCAGACACAAGAAGAAAGTCATTGGCACTGAAAATGTAATTATTTCTGAATGGACAGCTGAAATAAATTTACACAGAGCTGAGTCAGCATATGTCAGTAGAGGCAGTGAGATAACAGTTCACTGTATAATGACCATTGGCCATAATTTTTTACGCTGCTTGACTCTTCTGAAAGGAATCCTTGAAGACAGTATGACATTCTTAGCACAGGTACAAAATCACTGTATTATCCTCTTAGAAACCTTTGGAACAAAACATTTCTGTCAAACTGGCAATCAGGTACTGCATATTTAAAATGAATTACAAAGCTTACAAACATTGGCAACTGTCTTATTTATTAGTTGTTGTATTTTTCATTTAACAATTTATAAGACACTTGGGGCCAGATTTACTAACAGCTTGAAACAGTGCAAACCGTCTTTTGGCATTAAAATAGTGCTGTCAGGGTTTATTAAAGACGCACAATGAAGAATTAGTGCTGAAAAGGTGTGGATACAGTTATTTTTCCCGCCTGACCTTATTGAATATGCATTTGTAGGAGTTTCCCTTCAGACGCAAAATTTATGGGAGGAGAGTATTAAAATGAATCATGCAACGCAATTTACTTGCGTTCATCAAATTACTAGTATTTGCGCCATTATTTAAAGCATGTCTTAAAGCAGGTGGTAATTTGCACTGTTCTTGGTAGATTGCGCTGGTCATTAGGAAAAGATCTGGCTGTGTCTGTGTTCTTTAATGTGTGCATTATCAGTAAATCACATGCAGAATTTTCACCTCCCATCGACGCTTTTATGGAATTGCTCTAATTCTAATTTGTCCTGTTTAGTAAATCTGACCCTTAATATTACTCGGCTGTAATCAAATATAAATAATCAGATATCCAACATTAGAACAGATTGGGAATCTTACCTGCACTTTTCCCCCCTATGCTATTATTTCCATACTGAAATATTCTTGCTTGTGTTTAGATCAAGTAGTATGCCATGTTGCATTAATATTTGAGAGCAGCAAAAAGTAAATGAGGCAGCACAAAGTGAGAAAGTCATAACAATGAAGGACCAATTGCACCACTGCTAACTCCATTCCTCTAAGCACAAATGTGTGACAGGCAGTGGAGTAGGTTTCATTCGAACATCAGTTGCAGTTATGCTAGAGAGGTGTTTATGTGGGTGGATAGTTGTGCTTTACTTTTGCACTACTGCTAGAACATTTTACAGCTCTGAATTTTGCCTGTAAAATGACCATGTTGTTAATATTCAAAGTGGATATCTATACAGTAATATTAAATTACAAATAAGGTATTACGTTTATTCATATTATGCAATATTGTTCAGCTGCTCATTTAATATATATTCTGTTCATTAATTTCAGAAATTTTGCACTTCTCCACTATTAACCGTTTAATGGGCAATCATATTAATGCTGAATGTATGAATCAATTCATACATTCTTATGTTGCACGTGTGTGCTTTGACAGTCTAGTGATAGAACTTTTGTCAAGCATTTCTGAGGTTCTGGGTTCTAATCCACCCTCATATAGATTTTTTATTTTTTTTTCTCATTAAAACCAAAAGTGTTCATCAGTGATTGTGTATCAAGAGCTGGGACACGTTTGTGTGCATTTTGTTTTGTGCTTTTACCAGAACGAAGCGCTCGATCGTCTGTTTGAAGACTGTGCATTGTGCACTGATAACAGCTACAAAAACAACACATTCCACCGATAGATCGCCTGTTATTTAACACACACCAACCAATTTCTTATCGAATGGAGATGTTTCTTTCTTTTAGGTACATCCGTGCGGTACCGCGAGATGTTGCAAAAAGTGCTGGGGTCTTGGGGACACGTTCCACCTGCAAGTTAGGCCCATTCAATAGGCTAGTACTTTGAGGAAACTATTAAAAATATTCCACAGAATGAATAGTCTTGTTTTATTTGTTATATGTCATTTCCATATACATATGACAAATTGATAATTATTCGTTGAATTTCAGTTCATCTTTGAGACATGCAGAGTCTCGCAGAGACGGCTGAAAGCGCACCGTTTATTATTAATTTTATTTTTATTTTATAAAAGCACAAGATTTCGTTTTTTATTGTGAGTGTACACAAATAAAAGTAGACCATTTATAATTTATAATAATGTCTTGCACTAATCTGTATGGCCCAAAATGAAGGATTAGCCTATTTTAAGTTGTTTCCGCTGTCATGAGCAAAAAATCCATCAGAACGCGCTGGTGCGTTCGTAGGCCAGAGGGTTAAAGAAAGCGTAGCCTATTAAGTTTCATAGGCTTATTTATGTTTAAATATTAGACAATAATATATATATATATATATATATATATATATATATATATATATATATATATATATTGTTTTTTTTTTTTGTTTGTTTTTTTTGTTTTTTTTTTCATCTATATGTCGGGAGACATGGAGTGGGTCAGACATGATTTTGACCACTTCATTGAGTTTTGTTTTGTAGAAAGCCTTTCTTTGAAGTGAATTTCATTTTGTATAAATTGTATCTTAATCTTAATCAATGTTTCATCAACCAATTGTCTGGATTTAATATATTGGAAGAAAACCAAGAACGTCGGCTATGGAACGGATTGTAACAAACGAACCCCACCATGTTTCCGTGGCCTTTATTGTATCTAAGGCCGTGTCTACACCTAGAGAACCCATTATAATCTGTTGATGCCGTGACTGTCCACATGGGAAGTGGTGCGACGCAACAAATCTTCTACAGTAACTGATGCCTCGTTCTATCCCAAATCTTTGAAATATGCATTGTAATTTAAGCATTTGTAACCTTTTGTGCATTTAAAAGTAGGAAATATGACCGTGAAGGGAATTTGTAGTCGCGTTTCAAATGCATTGATCTACCCTATACGGCTTGCGTCGACTCGACCATGTTCTGAACTGGGCTGCGTTTCTCGATACCGATTGATCTTAGCGTTTAAGAATGTTTTCTACGAATCATTTTATAAACGTTCGTTATTGTTTCACGTGCGTTTCCCAAAAATGCACTTAACACAATCGCACATAGCCCTGCTTTAAGTACTTAGGAGTCACTATCTAGTGCTGAAATGTCAGTTTATAGAATGGCTCGTAATTGTAGTACACGCTCGTTTTATAATATAATATAATATAATATAATATAATATAATATAATATAATATAATATAATATAATATAATATTTATCTACTATATATAATAATATAGTTAATATATAAATATATATATATAAAGTACATTAATAATATTATACTTATAGATTAATAAAGTATATAATATCTGTAGAGACGTTATTTCTGGGCCCAATATGACTGGTTTTCATGCACGTCAGCAAGTCGTTGACAGATTTTTTTTTTGAGTTTATCCTTATTTTTCCCATGTCTTTGAAGCATATTTCCTACATTACCTTTTTTTTTCAGTCATTTAATTTAGATGTGTATTTCTATTTTTTTAGTTTTCTGCTCTTTTTAATTGTTTCATTTATAAATTTAAAAAAAAAAAGAAAAAGAAAAAAAAAGAGTAATAAAGTGTAGCCTACAATAAAGTACAATCAAAAGTTTTAATTCTAATCACATTGCACTTGAATAAAGTTAAAGGTGTAATCTGCCGATTGATATTGAATAGGCGTAATTTGCAGGTGGGACGTGTCCCCACGACCCCAGCACTTTTTGCAACATCTCGCGGTGCCGCACGGATGTACCTAAAAGAAAGAAACATCTCCATTCGATAAGAAATTGGTTGGTGTGTGTTAAATAACAGGCGATCTATCGCTGGAATGTGTTGTTTTTGAAATCATGGCGAGTGCTTGTTGCTGCTGTTATCAGAGAAAAAAAAAAAAAAAAAACTATATGAGGGTGGATTAGAACCCAGAACCTCAGAAAAGCTTGACAAAAGTTCTACTGCTAGACTGTCAAAGCACACGAGTGAAATATATATGGATTGATTCACTGCTATGAAGAATCTCGGCACTAATTACATTGCATTATTAATATTTATATTTATGTTAACATAGTCACTTCGTGCGGCTGCTCTGCCTGCACTGTCAGTAGTTACGCCACTGACCCGTGATATAAGATTTTGGCCATATTGCGCATCTAAATCATTCATCACACACTATCAGCAGGCACGTCATGTAGGCTACACTTCTTGTATTTCGTTTGGGCACCACAAGGTGTCACTGTGGCCTCAAAGCTTACCCCTCACCTACTCTGGCTCGATTGCTATTCCTGAGGCAAAACATTCCCTCCTCATTACCCTACGGACAAAGAAATGTAGAAATACATAAATGTGAAAATAAATAAATGTGGAAATAAATAAATGTGAAAATAAATAAATGTGGAAATAAATAAATGTGGAAATAAATAAAAGTGGAAATAACTAAATGTGGAAAAAAAAATAAAAATACATAAATAAGGAAATAAAATTATAAATAATTATTTATTTTTGTTTTTTTTTTACTTTTCTTTGTACATTTATTTATATTTGTATTTATTTATATTTGCTTTTTTACATTTCTTTGTACATTTATTTATTTATTTTTAATTATGGCAGGTTTGGCATTCCATACACCTGAGGGTGCTGGATTTATCGATCGGAAACTTCTGAACCAAGCTTGTTTGAAGCATCATATTAGCATAGGTACAGTGTTTGATCCGCTAAACAGATGCGTCCTTTGTGGAAGGAAACACATAAACGTTGTGCTAGATCCTGGTCGCCACAACAAACTGCATAATTTGCAGCTGCGCACATTACTGCGGTCCTCTATGTGCGTGAACTGACAGAGACGCTTGATTATGAAATCATCAGCGAAGCCCCATTGTTTCAGACTGAGGTAATGCTTTTTAATAAACTTCCTTTAGTTAACCTTAGTTAATGCATTAACTAACATTAGCAATACATTTGTTACATTGTTTATTCATCTTTGTTAACCAGCTCAGGCAAATTTTAACAGATACAACTTTTAATTTTAATAATGTCCTATTAGTAAATTTTGAAATTAACATAACAAATTACTAATGTTAATGCATGCTTTAGAAGTAATGTGTAATGAACCTTGGTGCTGTATTTTTTGTTGGCAATTTGACATGTAGTTTTCATATGCTACACACCTGGCCCACCCAATTTTATGTAGGCCCACCCACTTAAACATTTCTGGCTAACCGATTTCTGATTTAACCGCTTCTTACACTAAATTCCTTTCAATGTTGAATACAAAAGAGGCGACACTGGGAGAGGACAGCTCTCTCCTTCGAAATCAGTGGTGACAGGGACCAAGAGAGAGTGACAGTGAGCCCCGAGCCGTGTAAATACTGGGTAATATTTGTGCAGTAGAATCAGGGAAAATAAAGTTGGCGTCCTCACGGTGCAGGTGGAGTGGAGCAGTTGGAACTATGCTATTGACACAGAAGTGCAGGCTAAGGATTCAATTGAGTTCAGTCCTCAACCTCCATGACTAGGGATGTAACGATTGCCGGTTTGACGATAAATCATGATAAAATTCACCACGGTTAGTATTACCGTTTCATTAAAACCGTATTCGATTACCGCGATTTGAACATCTCACGATAAATAAATACTGTCCAGCATAAAGCACAGTTTTCAGTAAGTCTCACGTGCGCACAGCAGCAGAGTAACTTAGCAGAGTAAGTTTGAGTGAGAGGAGAGACACGTTTTAAGCGCGTCCGGTTTTTGTGCGAGAGCAAAGGAAATCCGCGTGCGAGCGGAGAGATTCGCGCTCGCACATTATATTAATGTGCTTTCGCTCTACAATAATGCGCT
Organism: Spinibarbus caldwelli; assembly: GCA_039654775.1. NCBI lineage: Eukaryota > Metazoa > Chordata > Actinopteri > Cypriniformes > Cyprinidae > Spinibarbus > Spinibarbus caldwelli. The sequence continues at coordinate 24,935,318 of CM077247.1, read as the reverse complement.
CTCGACATGTCATTAAAATAACTCGAAAACACGGCGGAAAAGCTGGGAGGTTTTAAAAGAGTGCGGAGGGAATTATACAAATGAATATATGAATGAATTAATTTTATGAATGTACCTCTGAAGATTCAGACTGTCTTCAGAAACTATTCGATGGCATGTTTTCATCTTCGCTCCATGTCATACCTAAAGGAAGTGTTCTTAATCGCAATACTGTTTTGTGCACGGAGTTTACGGGAAACAGCTGTATTCAGCTTTTCCATATAAAGCGCCACCTGCTGTCTTAGAGTGGATTTACAGAGACTTATATTTACATTCAGCCTGTGTGCAGTTTCTGTCTGGCCAAAAACGGACCGAATTTGCATGCACTGCTGTAAATTTTGACCATTTGAGGAAAAACAAGCTTATGTGGATTCTACACAATTAAACAATTCAGATAAGTTATGTAGAATTATTTATGGAACAGATAAAATACATATAACCATTTATTAATCTATTATCATTTTGATTTAACCCTTTTCTTTATTTAAAGGCTGAAATGTGAGGTTTACCTTTATATGAAATTTTTTCGAAGCTTTATTTGAACATTTACATTAGATATTTGAACATGCTATTAAACTATTTTCAGTCAAGTTGTCATTTTAAAAAGCTGAAATCATTGGTAATGTTATTGTTTTAGTGATTATGCAAACAAAAAGTAATTTTATTTGTTGTTTGTTGATTTTTAAATATAAAACTTGGTGAAGTGATTTATGTGTCTGTACTTTTTGAACATCTCCAACACATTTTAATAATACCGTGATAATACTGATAACCGTGATCATTTTGGTCACTATAATCGTAATAAGAAATTTTCATACCATTACATCCCTATCCATGACTGAAGAGAGTTTTTCCTCGACTCACTCACCCAACACGGATGCTGGCATCTCCTGTGTATACTGCACTGATGAATTTAAAGAAAAAGTTCAAAATAATGAAATATATTCAAATCCTGTAATTTGTAATGACCTTCATATCAGTTTATTAATTAATTAATCAATTAATTAATTAATTATAATAATTTATTTATTTATTTATTTATTTATTTATTTATTTATTTATTTATGTATTTATTTATTTATATATTTATTTATTTATTTATTTATTTATTTTTATTTATTTATTTTTTTCCAGTGACACAAAGGCAATATTTTAAATAATCTCAATGCAGTTATTTCCATACGCTACATTTATGTCTGTTAAGTTTAAAAGGACTAAAAATCTGTATAACTATAATTCAAGTCTGTGAACTACAGTTGGCAGATGATTTTATCCAAAGTGACATACACTAATATTCATAAGTTTGGTGTTGGTAAGAGTTTTAATCTTTTTTTAAAGAAGTCTCTTATCCTCATATCCAAGACTGTATTTGATTGATCGATCGATTGATTGATATCAATCAATCAATCAATCAATCAATCAATCAATCAATCAATCAATCAATCAATCAATCAAGCAAGCAAGCAACCAATAAAGAAAGAAAGAAAGAAAGAAAGAAAGAAAGAAATACAATTTAAAATTATTTACAATTATTTACAATTTAACTGTATATTTGATATATATATATATATATATATATATATATATATATATATATATATATATATATATATATATATATTTTTTTTTTTTTTTATATATATATTTTGTGGAAACCATGATATATATATATATATATATATATATATATATATATATTTTTTTTTTTTTTTTTTTTTTTTTTTTCTCAGATTCTTTGATGAATAGAACGTTTAAAAAAAACAGCATTTCTTTAAAATAGAGATGTTTGTAACATTGTCTTTACTGTCCCTTTTGATCAATTTCATGAGAATTTTATAAATATAATAATAATAATAATAATAATAATAATAATAATTTTATAAGTAATATAATAATAATAAGTAATATATATATATTTTTTTTTTATCAATTTGTACATTTCCTGGAAATCAAACCCATGACCTTGGTGTTGCTAACATCATGCTTTGCTGTTATAGGAACAGGAACTATTCCTGTGAATCAGATTCAGTGTTGTCATGTGGTTTTGTTTGTCCCTCTCCATGGTTCTGAATCCTGCACAGTTCGAGGGCATGAGCACAAACCAGTTTAGGAAATGAAAAAGCCCTTTTCCATTCCAGAGCACTTGCTCACAGCCTCCCTCAAATTGTTCCTATTGATGGTATTTTTTCACAAGACGTTCCAAATAACACCACTTTATTGCAAATATCAAAGAACAATGTCTTCAAGCACAATAAAAAAGCAACACAGGCTTAAGAATAAAATGTCTGACAGCTTCGGCATAGCAAAGGTAAATAATAAATGTGGTCAATAACAGCTGATGTTTACACTCAAAGTTGTCTGAAACCATTTAATTCACAAAAAAAAAAAAAAAAAAAAAAAAAAAAAGTCCAAGTAAAAATTATGTCAATGCATCAAACTGACACATTTGTCACGCTGGGAGGTGATAACAAAATCAGATAGATTCAGTTGTATGTCCCAAGTCCTCATGTTTAAAACATGCATTGTGGAAGTATTGGAAATCAGTGTTCTCTTTAATTGCCTGCTATTTATTATCAGCCACCTAAATGTCTTATGCTGTTTGACATGCAGCAGTGTTCTGCTTTAGGGGATGTGCTGTCATAAAACATGTGAGGCAATTTCCTTTCGTAGAAGAGCGTTCTTGTGCACGTCAAAATGGGTATATCCTAGCAAAACCCAACAGACCGCCAGATTTGATTTATGACACGTTAGATACACGGGTGTCGCATAAGCATATGGTTCCGTCAGCAGGCCCATCGAGCGCAAGACAAAAGTGGATATCGGGATGGTGACTTCAGTGCCATGCGGACGGCTTTTTGGCAGAGTTGCGGGAGTCCCTCAATGACACTGGCAGAAGTCCACTGGGCTTCAATAATTCACATTGCACTCTAGACATTGCCATTTCATTTCGGAAGATGAAATTAATTACATTTAAAAGCAGGAGGGGCCTGCAGTAGTCAAAAGCAGAGCTAAAATGATCCCTGAAATTAATGAGGGAAACTTAGAGAAGTGTAAAAGCTCTGGATGTGACGTGAAGGCCTACAGATGTGAAGCACTTCAGAGGAAAGAAGGAGGAAGATTTGGATCACCGTACAATCACAGACATGCATCTTCTGAATGTCATGAAAAGCTTAGGAAGGATTACTTAGTGACTCTTAATGCACTTTAAATGTGATCTTTTCAAGCCCTGATACTCTGTTTAGACTATATAAATTAATATTTTCTAAGCCTGCAAAGGGATCATAATCACTGTTGCAAATCAGACCAGCCTTTGCTTGGAATTTGCATTTAATTAATTATATTACTCATTAAAACACTTGCAGTATTGCTATTAGGGGGTGAAGTGAAGCTATCATCTGTATGTACAGTATCTGTTGTAATGACAAAGTTATCCGTTTTTGTATTTGTATTCAGATAGAATGGATACTGGGATGGACCCTATTCCAATTCTGTTCAAACGAGATATTAAATCATTTGATAGATAGATAGATAGATAGATAGATAGATAGATAGATAGATAGATAGATAGATAGATAGATAGATAGATAGATAGATATCTTCTAAAAAAAAATAGTGTACAAATCTGCTAAGAAAAAAAACGACATTCTACAATATAATAAAAAATAATGAGAATTTGGTTGTTTTATTATTGAGGAAAAATAGGTTGACAAGTTAATTCATGTCTTTTTCTAGCATTTTAATTTGGAGTTACATTATTTTAATATATTGATAATTTCATAATACTTTTAATTCATCCTGGAAGTTGACTGAGGCTCCCTGGACACCTGGTTGAGAACCACTTGTTTAAAACTTCAACAGACATTTTACAAAGTAAAAAAAACAAAAACAAAACAAAAAAAAAAAACATGTATGATACAACATCTTAGTTTAATATTACAACAACAAAAAATGATTACAACAATAAGGTAAAACTTTACAATAAATTTCCTTAGTTAACCTTAGTTAACTACCTATATACAGTATAGATATATATCAACATGTACAAATATCATTTTTTTTTCATTAGGATTACTCAATGCGCTTGAGCTAACATGAACTAATGATGAACTAACTCATTGTTAGTTAATGCTAGTTAATGCATTAACTAAGGATACCTAAGGAATGTTATTGTAATATTGTTAGTATTACCAATAACAACAATAAATATTAAAGTTGGCATTACATTTTCTGAATGCTTGGTATAGATCTTATTGTGAACAATTCATCCATTTTATTTATTTATTTATTTATTTTAAAGATGATTTGTGACCTCGTAATGTTTAATCAAAACGTCATAAATGTTATGGACCTTCCAGTGAAAATGATAGTCTGGTAAATTCCCAAGTGATTTAGCTTATTGTGACTTTAAATATTAGTTTTATATTATATTTTATGTTACTTGTCACAAGCTTCACAGATGCACACAATAAAAGAAGATCTTTGGGTGAACTTGAAATGCACATTGTCATTCATTTCTGTGAGCATTTATGGCCTCCTGTAGCAGACACAAGCTGTCTGACCTTCCCAAGGCCTCGCTCTGTCAGATCTCCTTCAATTTGACCAAAATAAACAGTATAAGCAATGTTCCTCCGCTGAGATAAATCATCCTGGGTTAAGCTATTGGAGTGATTTAGTGGTCACCATGATGATATAAGACAGCCTAGGATAGAGCCACGAGAAGCCCGGGATTCAAGAGCCGGTGAAAGTGGGTGCATATGGCTGATAGCGCTTAGCGGGAGCACATGGAAAATGCTAAAGGCTTGGGCATCAATCATGCATGGATTAGTTAATCAATCTTGCAGCCTCCCGTATGGGCGGAGATGCAATTCCGAAAAGAGTCCCAGCCAAGATCTGACAACACAGGATACATCTTAAGGAGAAATAGAGGAGGTTTAGGTTGTTGACGAATACCGCTTGCACCAGAGAAAAACTCTTACACTTATTTTCCTGCAGCACATGCCATCCGAACATGTGCAACAGACTGGAAATTCGAACTAATGAGCAGTTCATGCAGTCGAGAAAACTTTTCCAGGGAAAATATATGGTGTTTTATTGTAGAGTTTCTGAATCATGAATGTTCCAGGTTGCATGATAAGGAACCCTTGGTCATCTGTCTTGAACAGACGGGACAGATATGGATTACCGGTTTGGCCAGCACTTGGACCTGCTCGATATTTGGCAGAATTATCTTCACAGTTCTTCACACACCTTACACAGACAAATCTGAACTCGGCCATGATTTATGTGGAATAATTATGCACTGAAAATTTGATTAATGTTAAAGACCACTACAAACTCAGTTGAGCTTAATTTTCTCAGCAGAACCAAAGTTGGAAAAGAAAGTTTTTCTTCAGCCGAGACCAATTTGGATGAAAATGAGGGATGCTTAATGCGGCAGAGAAGGATCCGTATAATTATGGATCTAATCGCACATCTGGTGACTGTACAGGTTCCTGCAAATTGCTGATGAATGATCAGACAGTCTCCCCAAATGAGCCATCCATCAAAACTGACAGCTAAGATATCATCTAAATTATGAAGAGATTTGGGGCAATGACTTTGGATGGGGAACCACATGTAAAACTCATCATGTGCTTCCGCAGCCGAGGAGTTTATACAAGAACAATCATGCCGCGACTGACAGTCCATTAAGAAGTTAAAGGCCACTATTTTCTGGTCAGTAGTTTCTGTGCAAGGCACAAGCTTTGTGATCGAAGAGTGGGAAAACGTGAGGAGATGTTACTTGCCTAACGGACTGTAGCCTCCGAAGCTTTTTATAGTCTTTTTGTAGTGTGACTCACAGCCGAAGAGCCAGTTAGTCACCGAGTTCTACATCTCATCTCGACGCGTGCAAGGAGCAAACCGTGTTCTTATCAAAACAGTAATTATAAATCCAACAGTGCTAAGTGATCGTGACTCCTACTGCTTTGGTGATCTAATGTGGCTCAGCTTTTGACACTCAGTAAGAAGAGCACTTCTAAAGAGGGTTGCCTAAGTGCATTATAGGACAAGCTCTAAATAGAGACATGTTGAAAGTGCAACAGAGCCCTCAGCTATCCTAGGTTTTACAGGGTGCCGGACAATAACTTTAAGGTCATTTCACGATGATGAATGGACAGTGCTTGAGTTGAATAATTAGATGTTATGGGACAGTCATGAGGATGAGTACCTTTTTTTTTTTTTTTTTTTTGCTTGAAAATGCTGATTCTTTGATCTTTATTATCATTTTGTGAATCTGGGTCCACTCACAGTGAGAGTACAAGGGTTAGGTCAACTAAAGGACACACTGAACTCTAAAGGGAAGAAAATGGAAAATAACAGATGATAATAGATCAGTGGTTCTCAACTGCAAGGTCACATATCTGGCCTGATGCGGTTGAACCAGCAAGGGACAAAATGGTAAATGCAAAGAAAAAAATGCAAAATCGGTAACATTCATTTGTCTCATAACCCCAGTCATATTTTCTTGGTTAAATAAAAATTACTTACACTATCAGAAAGAAAGAAAGAAAGAAAGAAAGAAAGAAAGAAAGAATAAATAAATAAATAAATAGATAAATAGATAAATAAATTAGCAATGTAATCAATATTCTATTTATTAAAGCCATGTACCAATCTCATCAAGTTAGTCTTTTTAAGTATTTTACATTTATTCCAAAATAATAACTCAAGGCAGTAACAATTTAAACAATATATTTTATTTGTGAACTTATGTTGAGCTATTCTTTTTAATAGTTAACTTTTAACTATTTCTGAATTTACAGCTGAATTACGGTTGAAACTATTCTGAATATTGGTCACAGACGCGGAGAATTATTTTAAATTTAACCAAGATGATTACTCACTAAAAACTCCCACAGATTATGTTTTCATGCCATTTTAAGTCTTATATTTGACGTAAAAAGTGGTTATATCTAAGTGTGTGAGTTTTTTACTTTTTTTAAATTAGTCTTTCCATTAACGCCATTATATTGTTCATTTAGAGTGATTCGCAAACGCGCAGAAAAACAAGAGGTGGGATTTATCGCATGAACCAATCACAGGGATCATAACCAGTCATATCCAATCATATCACGATGGAGGCATTGCCTCCTGTCCTGTGACTTTCCCCCATTCATTCTCAGTTACCCCCCACCAAACTCACCTTTAGGGTGACTATTAAAAAGGGGGTCTATTAAAAGTCAATGGGCTCAAGGGAGGCTAGAGTAACTTTACCTGCTGGTGTCACAGTTGGACAATGTTTCTTTAGAAAAACGGGTGACTTATAAACTTTTTTAATGTTATATTTTGTAATATTGGTGTTGTTTTATTTTTGTATTACGATTTTTTTCCCTCATCCAATATTTTGAGGAGGCACTGCCTCCCTCGCCTCCTCGGAGGAAACGCCCCTGATACATACATACTTACTGTGGAAGTCAATGGCTACCGTCAACTGTTTGGTTACTAGCGATCTTCAAAATATATTTTATGTTCTGCAGAGGACTATTATTATATTTTATTATAAACAATTCTAGTACTGTATAAACCACTGATGTAGATGAAAACAGCAATCATGATACAGCAAAAACCAGTGAGCTAGAAAATTGTGTCGCAAAGATGACATACAAAAGACCACTCATACTGAAGAAAAGATAGCATGAAATCAGAAAATAGAACGAAAGTTAAAAAAAAAAAAAGTATTTCAAAAGCACATGTATGTGCAGATGCAGAAATAGACTTTATGAGGAGGAGCGTTTGGGAGTTCTGCTCTTAGCTGTAGAGGAGCTATAAATAAACAGAGCTGAACTGAGCAAGCCCGCACACACATGCACGCGCACACACAGATCTAGAGCAAGGGATTCAGATTCATCACAGCGGCGACGTCTCCCACATGTCTAGTACCCACAGTTCTCAATATCTCGCTGAGTGCCTGCCTAGGACTGCCAGGACTGATAGAGAAGAGGAGTAAAAATAAATACCAGCACACATATCAAAGCTCTCAGCACAGCAAACAATCCTATCCGTTCACCTCACCAATATTTAACAGGAAAATCCGCTGGGAGTCTTGATATGCAGACAATCACGGGTCGCTAAGTATGCCGCACCTGCGTCTGCTAAGCCGAGATATAGTGAACTCCTGCAACAGTTTACTGCAGGCTGTACAGACCAAGAAAAAGCCATCTTAACCTAAGTGATAAAAATAAATAAATAAATAAATAAATAAAATTGTCATGATTTGCCCTTATACCTGGATATGTGTCACTATTTCAGTATTTTAGCTGCGTGCACATCTTGTTTTTTTAACTGCTTTAACTTGATATGAATTGAATTAAGGCCACCTACATAATCTGCTTAATCAGATTTTAATTTTAGAGTTAAATTGGCTGACAGATGGTGCAGCTTTGATTTTGCTTCTAGTTTTACACTTGTGTTGTTTTTCTGTGAGTGATACTACAACCGGCTGTTGAGGCTGCTAAGCCCAGTAGCGACTACAATTAGCAAACTGATCTAAATTAATGTCGTCCAGCACTATATCTGGTGATAGTTGCAATATTCATTGTGCACCTCTCATAGCGTTAATATATTAAATGATTTTTCTTTCAAGTACCTGACAAGGTGATGCTTAAAACCTGTTTATTGAATTATATACAAGCATGTTAAAGTTTTATTAAATTATTTTTATATTTCTCAGCCATATTACTATAAAATGTTGACATAAATGTATCTTTTGCACTGGGTCAAATGAAACAGAAATATGTAAAAGTGATCATAGAGCAAATCAACTTTTATGCATTTGGAAACATCAAACAGATTGAACTGTTTTCCGCAGTCTCTTGATCTAATCATAAAATAAGCAGAGATGTCTAACTGGGAATAGTGTAGAACTGCTCTGTAACTGTGCAAATTGTAAACTGTAATGGAGCCTAAAACAGTTTTTTTTTTTTAACAGGTCTGAAAGAACAGGGTTACAAATTTAGCTTAAATGAAGCGGCTGTTTATTCTGGTGCAATGCCTTGCCCCATAGACTTTCACTATAAATACATTACTGTAAATGTTATTTTTGTTTGTTGTTTTACAAACTGAAGGTCAAAGTTGTTTTCTGTGTTAATCGACACATGCTTTACAGTTATATGAGGTTTATTGCTCAGTGTACCATTTTCTGTGTCGTATCCCCATCCCTCTACAGTATAGTGTTTCACTCTGGAATATGAGCAGTGGTCTCGGCAAGCAATATACATGGCAGTTCTCATCATGTGAATAATGATCCATGCTAATTTAAGCAATTACAGTGACCTTTAAGTAAAGGCATATACAACATTACAATAAGACATCAATTAGTATAATAGGTAATTATTCTAAATCAAATATGACAAGGGGAATGTGAAATTTTACCTCATTTAAAAATGAAATGTCAAGACAGCTACACTGAAATCATTTGCTGTATTGCTGAAACTATAGACATTAATGGGTGAAATGGTACAATGACGTGTCTTAACTTGTCATATGATGTGATGTGAAATAACATCATTCAGGTTTCTATGGATTTCAAGTAACCCGAGAGGGAGAGAGAGAAAATACAAATGTAGTATAGTGCGACTGACAAAAAGTCAACACCAAATTAAAATCAAATCAATTTAATTTCTTGTGCATGATAATGGTGTATGACTCATTTGTGCACATTATTTCAAGGAGAAAAAAAAAACAAAAACAAACTTATTTTGTGCTATAAATCACTTTGGATAAACATATCTGCTAAATGAAAACACTTTCCTTTTTTGTTTGATGCCACCAATGACTCTTTCTTTTGAACCTCTGACCTCCAATCATCTGGCTCAAGGTTTGAGACCACGATTTCTCCAGTGAGTTTCCAGTCATTCATCATTACTTTTTAAACCCATTTCAAAAAGATTACACTAGAGCAATTTCTAGCAAATAAAATAGTTTAGAGCTAAGTGTAATTGCAAATATGAAAATTTGCTAGACGTTTCCATATTTTTTTTCCAGGCTTGGAAATTTCAGATTTCTCTAAATTTGTTCCTCCTTGAATGTTACGTGATTTTCACTCAGAAATACATAACATTAAAGAAATACTTTAACCAAAGTGAAACTTACTGAAAATTTAGATGAGTTTGCTTCTTCATCAAAACAGATTTGGTGATATTTAGCATTACATCACTTGCTCATCAATGGATCCTCTGCAGTGAATGAATGCCGTCAGAATGAGAGTCCAGACAGCTGATAAAAACATCACAATAATCCACACGAATCCAGTCCATCAATTAACATCTTATGACGTGAAATGCTGTGTTGGTAAGAAACAAATCCATCATTAACCATCACTTCTGGCCAATATACCATTATGGATTTGCTATTACAAACACACAACTTCACAAGATGTGAACTGATGGACTGGAGTTATCTGAATTACTTATGAATTATTCTATTTTTTTTTTTTTTTTTTTTTTTATCAGCTGCTTGGACTCTCATTCTGACGGCACCCATTCACTGCAAATGAGTAAATTAATGCTAAATTTCTCCAAACCTGTTCTAATGAAGAAACAAATTAATCTAGCCTACATCTTGGATGGTCTGAGTGTGAGGAAATTTTCAGCAAATTTTCAATTTTGGATGAACTGTTACTTTAATACAGATGTGCAATTTTGGGTTGCAAATTTTTCATGTTGGCTTACGTGTAAAATCCATTATCTTTTCCCATGAAAGCATCTCTTAGGAGGCCACTGGACAGATGATGATGGATGAGGAAGGTCTTCTGCACCAGACAGAAGACAGTAGCTCATTCTCTACACATCTGAACTGCAGAGGAAGAAAGGTCCTGCTCCTGTGACCTCGTTAGCATTGCTTACATGTGAGCATTCTGCATGTGTGGAGCAGTTCTGGATGTATGGAATATGTATGATCTTCAATAGGCGTATTTATATGTAAATTAAATGATGCATTGTTTTTATGCTCAGAGCATAAACAAGTCTGTAAATATACTTTTTAATATTGTCAGCCTTCATACCTCCACAGTAAATGTGAACTGCCATTTGCAACCCATTTAACTTTCATAATGTGATGGATTTCTGAGTGAAACAGGATATTCAATTGAACAGGATATCCAGAATTTGAATAAAGTTGGCTAAAACAATAGCTGTGTTTCCATCCAAAGTTGTAAATTTAACTTATGCTCAAAATTAGAATATCACATAAAACATTTGCGAATAAGGCACTATTTCCATCGAATGTGTTCAAGAGAATAAAATCCTTATTTCCTGGGAAACTGGCACAAAGTATCAATAATAAAAATGAAATGCTGCAACCTGTGGCATTTTTTTGCTTACATAATAAATGACTTGTGCCTCAGAGCGTGCATGTGAAACACAATACAAAAGCTGTTGTGTTATCTTGCGTTCAGTTGCCTGATGTTTCGGAATGCAATCATGTGAGACAGTTATGGGAGGTGATTCTACTAAATCCTTTTGATGACAGATTTTAGCTCAGGTATTTCAAAATGATTAAAATAACATTTAATATGGTGTGCAATGAGATTAGAGCTTAGTTCAGTCATCTAATTGCATGATCTGTTCAGGCAAAGTAACATGACTTTTTTTGATGCACATCAAGAAATGTATTCAGTAAATGTGTTTCCATCATAGTTTATGTGTATGTCTTCTTATCGGATAGAAAAACACTGACAACGCACTGACTGAAGATTATTTTTGGAATGAAGACAAAGTCTTTGCTTTTAAATTTTGTCATTTTTAAGGAATTCAAACAATAAGTACCATTTTGTGACTCTTTACTGTGTTTTCGTAACAGATTGTTGTAGTGTCTCAGTTCAAGCAGCACATGAAACGATGACCTATTACTCTTTACTACTAGTTATAGCATGAAATAAACATGATTTTTCAACTGTCCACTGACGTTAATTTACTTACACATCTGGTTTGTTTGTTTGATTGGTCGGATCACCTGTCAATCAAACTCCCAGTGAAGGGTGAATTGAACACTTTTTTTTTTCTTCTTAATGCAAAATTAGCATAATAATAGGTGGTTGGAAACATAGCTGATGCCTATAGCTAAATAGCTATTTGGCTATGAACTCTTTTTATATTTCCAGAGTTTTCATAAGTGGAAATTGTCATACTCGGGTAAACTGGTATGAAAACTACAACAAATGCAATCTTTTATATATATATATATATATATATATATATATATATATATATATATATATATATATATATATATTAATAACTGTGGAAACGTGTGATCATAGTTTCTGAAAAGGTTTCAGTAATTAATATTATACAATAGCCCACAAAATCTAAGTGACAAGAAATTCATTTTACATTTCAATTAATGATTACAAAAGCTAACTTTATTCCTGTGGAATAACTTGAATGATTCAATCGGTCACAATGAGCCCAAGAAAATGCATTAAGAAAGTGAAGAGAGTCCATTTTGATATGATCTGACTTAAACCTCCCCTTCCAGGGCCTCAAAAACAATGTGTTACATCTAGTATTGTTAGTGTACAAACTCATAGCACTACCACCTCAGTAACAGCACGCACTGAGGCTTCAAAGGCCATTTTGGGGAAAATTACAAGTGTATTCCATCGCTAGTCTCTGAACCCCAGGCTTTTGTGGAGAGGAGACAGCGACTTTTTCATCTTGGGCACATAATGACTTTCAGCCAGGCGAAAGCAAATGAGCAAGGAACAAAAAGAGAGAGTGGGGAAGAGAGAGGAGATATAATGCATAAGGTTGAGGAGGACTGCCACAGGGATATGACGGGTCATTGATCATAGGCTGAGCTCTGAGAGAGGAAGCGGCTCTCAGGAGACAGAGCTAAATAAACATTTTCCGGGAAGAGAGTGGTTAAAATCTGCAGTTCTGCACCAGCCGGGTCCTGTGAGTGGCACTGGAGGGAGATAGAGTTACCACATCGGTGATGAGAGACAGAGCAGAGACGTTGGGAGGTGTCTGTTATCACAGAGATGGCGGTAGATTGTAGTGAGGAGAGAATGAGAGTGTTTCCAGCTAAATACCTTTGTGGTTTCCTGAGGGATGTGCGTTCTTGTGAAGACACCCAATGAGTGATAGCAGCCTCTGTTCAGCCTTCACACATGCATGTGCAGTACAGTAGAAGCTTTTTTCCAAATTTGTGAATTGGGAATTTTCCAGGTGCAGAATCTGTGTCTGCAGAAAGCTTGGTAGATTTCTGCAGAATTAGATTGTGCATCTTTCACAAAGTTTGATGTTATGGGGTGCCGAGTGTAACCGGACTAATTTGGTGGACTGAACGAATTACAGTATGACACCAAATGCACTACTGCATGATAAAATGCTCTCACACATTTTGTGGACAGACATACTGTACAAAAGCCAGTTGCATTTTTTTTTTTTTTTTTTTAAGAAATGTCAGCAATTATTTTTTTTATGCATGAAATTCTAAACCTAAAACTCATGTAAGTTCCTTTTAGTGCATATAAGATTAAATATACCTTTCATTTTGTGGATAGCAGAAAACATCTTGTGAAAAAAAATTCACCCAGCATGTCACAAAATTAATTTCATTCACTAAGCGGTCAATCTTAATACTTAAGAGTATGATATTTTAATGTTTTTAGCTTCTTATGCTCACCAAACCTCACCAAGAAATTATTTGATTAAAATACATTAAAACAGCAATATTTTGAAATGATATTACAATTTAAAATAACTGTTTTCTATTTTAATATATATATATATATATATATATATATATATATATATATATATATATATATATATATATATATATATAAAAGCTGAGTTTTCAGCATAATCACTCCACTCTTTAGTGTCACATGATCCTTCAGAAATCATTCTAATATGTTGATTTGCTGCTCAAGATGCATTCATTATTATTCATAGTGAAAACACAATACATTTTTGCGTGATTCTCTTTGAACACATTTCTCATTCAAAGATTGAGCATGTTGTGAAGAAAATGCATTTGTTAAATAAATAATAAAAAAGTTTTTGTTACCTCAAAAAAAAAAATAAAAAAAATAAAATAAAATAATATTAAACAAATCAGCATATTTTTTTTTTTTTTTTTTTCCTGCACATTGACAACATGCAACAGATTTTGGAATGGAAAGTGTTCCCACGGAAAGCAAAAACTGATAAAATGTGTACCTTGAATGCAACATGGGTTGCTTTCAATAAAATAATCTGCCAAATGCGTTAATATAAATATAAAAAAAAATAAATAAATAAATAATAAAATAAAAAAATAAAAAAATACATGAAATTGCTCAGGTTACACTTGGCACCCCACACACCACTTTTGCCCATTTCATGTTCATTTGTTAAATATTTTAGATAATGTGATCATTATTTTAACTACCAGAGTGTAGCAGTTCAGCTCATATTTTCATGTTTATATCCATTCCACTGAGTTCTGCAGATTTTCCCACAAAATGAGTTCTGAAAATTCAAAAACCATCTGCAGAGCCTAATGACTAGGGGTTACACTGACTAATTGACTAGTGGAGATGAGTTGCATTTGATCCATATGCTGTCAGCAAGACTATGTCCTGGTTCATTTGTGTGTCATTTGATTTGTAAGTCAATCTGCAACAAAATTGGAAAAATGTTTATGTATGTCAACTGAGAGCAAAGCACTATAACAACACCAAGGTCATGGCTTTAACTCCCAGAGAATGCACATACTGCTTTACAATTACATGTAGCCATTTAGCAGAGCTTCTATCCAAAGTGATTTACAAATAAAGCACAGTATAAGCAATTTATGATAAGAGCCACCAATGTTTATAACACAATGGCTTGCACAATGCTGCAGTACTGATCAAAAGTGTAGCTTGAATGTTCTGCTTTGGATAAAAGCAAAATGCACAAATGTAAATTAATTATGAAAATAAACAAATAAAAGTGGAAACGAAACACTTTGCATCCACAAAACATTGTTGGGTTCATAGCCAGCTGTGATGTCTGAGACCCTTGAAAAAAAAAAAAAATCCAGAGGCTAAATGGAAATATAAGTGAGAAGGACAAGTGTGTTGTCAAAGCTTCAAAGCAGATATGCAAGCTTTTGTTTCTCACTGGCATCATCTCTTCTGCAGCATGGCATGTTCATTACATAAGGTAAACACTGACTAATTGGTACTTTTCTGGATGACTAATCGTTAGTAAAAACGAATAGTCATGCAATCTCTTATTACAACAAGCTTATGACAGGATTCTTTTACTATGAAAATGCTTCTACTTAAGTTCCAATTATCTTTTGAATTAAAACATCAAAAAGCACATTGTTCGCAGCGCGTAAGGTCCTTAAGGACGAGTGGATTAGCCGACTCAGAGATTCACATCTATGAGCAGTGTTGCTGTCAGCGTATCAAACTTGCATTTCGAACCACTCATGTAACATCATGAAATTAATAGGTAAAATACACCTCCAGGGCAGTTTTTAGGTTCTGCAGAGGCGGTAATTCTTGGCATGCAGGGCAACCAAATTATGCAAACTCTTAAAAGGCTGCTGCCCTTGAGATCTTTTCAACTGAGCTGTACAATTTAACTGAGGCAAACACTTTGGTCATCTTCATTTTGCTCACGTTAGATCCCTTGTGATAAATGAAACCAAATGTATTAATGTTTTTTTAGTTACAGAGATAACATAGTGTGACTTTGTCTCTGTCCTCAACCATTATTAAAAATTATATTTTTCTTTTCGGTCTAGGGAATTATCTTAGTTGTATTTCCAGCAGCTCTACTGGTCTACATAGTCACCACTCATCATTGTATTAAATAAAATACAACAGGCACACTTTAACTAGCCCATTAGGGCCTTAACTTACATTTTTTAGAGTGTTTTCTTTTCCCCTGAAGGCCACTTATGATGTTAGTCAATGTTTCTTGCACCAAAAACAGTTTTAAATTACCATATTACCAATCTCCTTGAAATGTAAAATGAAATAGGTTGTTTTTTTTGCTATACTATACTGTATCTTTGAGATCTATGTCTATATCATCTATGACAGTAAAATTGGCTCAGTCAAAGTTTGAGGTGAGAGTGTCTGTTTGTCCCAACCAATGGAGGACAAGGGAATGTTTGGGAAACCCAACCCATGCTCACATTTCTGTGGTTACATTTCTGCAAAAATTATATTTGTTGCCGCTTGCACATTTCGAAACTGATTAACATGAATCTGGCGATATTTTATTACATTTGTAGTTGTATGTATTGCTGTAGTTTTGGAAATAAAATTTCCCGTGAGTGGCGTTTAAAAGGTTAATGCTATATCGTGTTGAAAAATAATTTACCACCTACACTAAACCCCACCCTAAACCCAAAAGATAATGTTAACATTAACTGATAAAAAAAAAAAAAAAAAAAAAAAAAAAAAAAACTTTTATGATGCATCCATGCCATATTATTTATACAAGTCTTTGAGCTCTTTTGTTTCACAGGACTCATACTTAAGTACTTCGCATTCCAAGTGCAATGATGTACCAGGTGAGCTACAGAGCAAGTTTACTGTTTCAGAAAAGCCATACATATGGAGCTGGTTATGTGATGGAAACATCAAAATGTATTAGTTAACAATTCATGCACTATGGTAAAAGTGTTTTGAGGTCATAACCTAGTATTGTTCAAGAAACTGCATTTTTCCAGTGAGCCTTGTGGAAACCATTATTTATGCAACAAATAAATTACATACTTTGTCTTTAAATATGAGTTAATATAATTAATCTGGTAGAGCATGGTAGTAGCATAGAGCATAAAGTTTAATGTATCATCAATTTGGATAAAACTGTCAAATCAATGACTTTCAATTATGCTAAAAAGAATTTAAACCACCATGTTATGTTGAAACTGTAATGATATGCAAAAAAAATAAATAAATAAATAAATAAAAACAGGTTTTGGTTTAAAATGAGAGAATACAGTAGAGCATGGCTGGTTCTTCAGATCTAGTGTTTTTCACTCCACCTTCCACAGACACTCTTATCCTACTCAATCTATCATATCCTTTGTGAAATAAGGCTGTGAAAAGATATCGCTTAGGATGTAGAGGAATAAGGAGAGAATGGCCCCACTGTCAGAGCACCTGTCACTCCAATGATATCTCTTGCCAGCTGGTGCTGAAACGGCCCGTTGAGTCTGTATGCCTAGAAGCCGGGCTGATATGGCTTGCATCTGGAAATTAACTGCACTCAACAGAACTGAAACATCAGAACTTTTTTGACATGAGGCTTTTTCATTATGTTCCTCGTGGTATGCTTCAGGATAAGTTTATAGGCTTCTAGGTAATAACCAAACGTTCTCTGTTAATCTGTTTCTGAGTTTATTTAAAACATACAATGTTCTGATCCTGATGTGAGTTTTATGACATAATTGAAATTCATAACTCCAATTTTGTGTGACCTAACCTGTCAGATTAATTTATTAGACATCAAATTTCAGGTGCTTTTCAATGACTGCCCAGTTACACATCTTGCTTTATGAAATTACCGTTCAGTGCAGTGATGACATCGTTAAATCAAAACCCAATCACCATGTCCAAACATTTGGTCCTCACCCTGAAAGTACTGTTCACCAGCTGGTCTGGGATATTAAAGAAAAGGTTTCCACTTTTCTACCACTTTTACTTTATTATAAGAAGGGGAGTGGGGTAACCTGTGCCATGATGTCCTTGTCACAGTCTCGTCTGTCTTGTCTTGTGTGTTTCCCCCTCCATGCCCTTATTTGGTCCTACCTGTTCCTGTCCTCATCTAGTTTGATTGTATTTGATTTCTTTCAGGTGTGTTAGTTAACTATGATGTGTATTTAGTTCTTGCCTCTTCTGTTTAATTTTTGTCTGGTCTACTTGTTACCCCCGGAGTTCCTGTGTGTCTATCCTGCCTTGCCTTGCCATGCCTTGCCTTGTCTTGTCTCGTTTGGATTTCATTAAAGACTGTATATTTTGAGTTTACCTTCATCTCCTCGTTCATCCTTCGTGTGTGCACCGTGACAGTCCTATTGTTATGAAGAAATGCAATGTAGCCAACATTTTATTGAATTTTAAAATTATATTCAATTATATTCAATAATATTTCATATTTTATTATATATAGACTGGACTGAAAATGAAAATAAATCAACATAGGGATATGAATATCAAAAAATAAGAAAAAGTTGGTCAGTGGCACAACTTACACAATGCTGATGTAATGACAGATAGTAAATTGAATTATTGGGAGATAAATTAATGAAATTTTGCTGCACATTTAATGTATTTTCTTTAAAAAAATAATCCAAAACAAAGCAAGAAAAGTGTAGTACTGAATATATTTCTCGTGGTTCAATTCAGTTGACAAATATTATTCTTCATTCTAACCATACATTATTCCTGATTACAGTTTTTAGACTTGGAAGGATTTGCTTTGAAACAAAATCCATTTTATCTATTATCTTGGAAATTTGCTGTGGCATGCTAAATATATGGTCACATGACAAAAATATGCAGTTCCTTTATCTTACACATATTTAATTTTAATGAGTTTTAATTTAAAAGTTAATAAAATAAATAAATAACTCCCTCCATGTTGAATAGGATCTCAATTATAATATCATAATATCTCTGACAAGTAATTACTGTCCCTCCACATTGAGTTAGTAATAATTTCTCTGCACATTTCATAGGTTAATAAGGTTGCCCCCAACCAATTAGCATTGACCTTATTACAATCTCTACAATGTAGCCAAAATAGCAAAAGTCATTAGTATGTGCAGCACGGCCTGATGTAAAAAAATAAAAATAAATAAATAAAAAATTAAATAAAAATGTATTCCTTGTTCAACCACCCAAGTATATTAAATGCATGTTTGACACACTTGTGTGCATGATGAACCAGAATAGATTGGAATTACTGTTCCTTGACACATCCACACCGTATGATTTGAAATGCCAAACCAATTTCATAATACACTTTGGAATGCCTCCGGAGTATTTCTGCAAAGCGATCTTTTCAAAAATATTAAATGACTAGCAATTTATGAATGATACATATTATGGAGGAATCAGAACAACACAAACCCATTATTTGTATGTCAACATCCCACTCAAGATGCTTGACTAAATGTCAAACAAACAAATGCTCCCCTCTCTTGTTTTGCTCTTTCATATATTATGAACACACGTATTACTCATTTCAGAGAGACAATGAAAAGGGTAAAGAAAGAGAGAAAGTGCTTGTACAGCCATCACTCAACATAATATATACCCAAAAGGCTTCAAATCCCTGAAGCCTGCAGAAACTGCCCCTACAAAACGACCACAGTTTTAGAATGAACTTTGATAATTGCAATTGTTTAGCCAACAGGAGCTCTGAACCATGACAACATATTGCTGGCCTGATATTGATTTGCATATTGATGTTTTCCAATATCATACACTGCAAAATGCATGCCTCGGGGAGCGCCCAAAGGTCAATATTTGCATCAGACAATGTATCTGCGTTGAATAAAAACCAGGGCACAGGTGGGACTGTGCTGTGTGGCTTATATTGATGCCTGAATTATTGAACTGTACAGGGGGATGTGAAGAAAATGTGAAGATGTTTGCACATATACTGTAGCAATTCCCTGACAAAGCCCTGTGTCGTCATTTAAATACATATTTGATTATCCCGTACATTGGGTTTCATTTCATTTTGTGATTTCACTGGAACACATGCAGAGCAGTTCAAAGCACACCTACATTACTTCCTCTAATATTATGAGCACATAATCTGTTACATAGAGCTGTGTCAATTCTAGCGACTGAGAGACTGTAATTCTGCTTTGTCATGATAGTTAGACTCCATTGTAATTTCTTTTCGGCATGGCACAGAGCATGAGTTGTGCTTTATGGCCTCCTATTTGCCCTTTTCATTACTTTAAAATCCTCTAGACGTGATGTGACCATAACGAATGAGCTATGGCTTGACCGGAGTGAGACATGTTTCATCTAAACAATGCCTACGCTGTGTAATCACTGTTTGATCAGTTCTGATCTCTGCACCCAGAGCATTTGACACTCCAGGTAATTATGTTGACTTGACAAAGCCAACAAACTGTTACTGTGCAAACCTGGATTATTCTGAAGGGGTGGGGGACAATATAATATATTCTGGTTCCTCCATAATATGTATCATTCATAAATTGCTAGTCATTTAATATTTTTGAAAATATCGCTTTGCAGAAATACTCCGGAGGCATTCCAGAGTGTATTATGAAATTGGTTTGGCATTTTGGCAAAAAAAAAAATAAAAATTTTATTAACATAATTATGTAGAGAGCATGTTCACTGTTCAGAGTTGTATTTGTTATTCTTTGTTGTTTATAATATATTATTTTAAATATATTTATCAGATCACTACAATGGTGTCATATTTTTTCTTCGCCAACACCATGAAGTTAGCACACACACACACACACACACACACACACACACACATATAAATATATATGTGTGTGTGTGTGTGTGTGTGTGTGTGTCATAGAATAAACTGTATAAATTAAGAACACATTAACCACATGTGTTAATCACAGAGCATATTGCAGGTAACTTTTGATTTTAGACTTTTTTCTGAGTGTCACATCTGTCTAGGTTTTTGTTTCTTTTATGCCATTTTTTTGGTTTCAGTTGTATGTTTCTTGTTTCATGTCATATGATGTCCTGTTCCCTGTTGTTTCCAGTGTCATGTTTCTATTAGTTCATTAACTTGTTATATTACTATTAGCTCTGGCCTCTCAGTGGTTCATGTTTATTTGTATTGATATCTTTATTGATATCTTTACCAGTTGCATATTGTCATTGAGTGTTAATAAACTAAACTAGTTTTCTCTACATCATTGTCTTTTTCATGCCTGCTACATTACACTGAAAAAAATAAATAAATAAATAAATGAAATAAAATTAATAATAATAATAATCCCTGCAGCACTTAAACTGAAGTTGAAACTACATAGGACCTTGATTGTAAATAAATAAATGAATAAATACTTTCTGACACTAAAAATCAAACCCACTTTCAGAGTTTTGACTGAAATCACAATGCTGGAAATCAATTGGGTTTGTTCTCGCTTTAATAGTAATTTAACTGACTGCACTGACAACTATTATTTTATGTCATTAGAAGGTCTGTTATGCAGATGTAATTGTTTTCATTGATTTAAACAGAATACATATTCTGGCATTAGAGTTCTGATCAACTTATAATTGGCCAAAATGCTGAGAGCTGTGAATTGTAAATTACAAGTCTTGCAACATAATAAAACAGTCTGCTTGAATGGTTCTTTTCTGCTGAGAGAAACGCGCTTACGCAGCTCAATAATTGTAAAAGTGATCAGTCGGAAAATAATATCTCAAATTCAGATTAAAGTGGAAAAAGTTAAGCAGATGTAGATATTTCCTCTTGCCAAATGAGTCAGTTAAATTATTTTTTCTCATTGTAGTTGGTCAGGGTTACATGTGTTCTATCGATTTCATTGCAGCAAGCAATTAAACTGTTCACAACCCTGTATGAAACCTATATTTGATGACAGTTTCCTTTACAGATGGGTCAATAGTCATGTATGCATTTCTAAACAAAAAAATAAATAAATGTGAATGTGCAGTACAGTAAGCAGATAGCATTTGCCTTTACGGGGGACGGGAAATGATTATTCCTTGTCTAACATATTTTCAATTAGTTGCTGCACAGGCATTAGACAACAGATAATTACATACAATTATTCCTGGTGCATTGTTCTAAAGTATGATAATCAAGATTAATATGGGCCGGTTGACTCCGTTTATTTCTAAAGCACCGGGGGTGCTCCCTTCTTCTGAGTAAATATATAATTAATTACACATTGGCAGGAATAGTGTAATTGCAATATATCACAATTAACAAAATTCCTGTTTCTCATGACAGAACTATTCATTACTGAGTGCAAGGATATGCGTGTGTGTGTGTGTGTGTGTGTGTGTGTGTGTGTGTGTGTGTGTGTGTGTGCGTGTGGGTGTGCGTGTGCGTGTGCGTGTGTGTGTGTGTGGTGAAAAAAAAAAACACTCATAAACACTATTAAGCAATGACTACAATCTATCTCCTTCAAATAAAAATATGCATATAATTACAAATAGAAGTGATTATTTATTAATTGAGTTACTTATTTATAATTTCCAAACTCCAGGGTAACACAAGCTGTTGACAGTCTAATATAATAGTGTTCTCATTTTACATTTGTATTTATTCATATGAAGGATTAAAGTCACATTGAAGAAGCATGTATGGAAGGCATGCTAATTCTGACCCTAATCTTTACCGTAACTAATTTTTTAAACTAGCAAGAGCAGCTAGTTGTTAGCTGGCTAAAGTTTAATTTAAAAAGCAAAGTCCTCTACTGAAGTTTTTTTCTGCCCAAACTATGAGTAACAGTGTGTGATATTATGAGGCAATTATCAGAAACAAAATCACAAAGTTGCTACTCAAAGTCTCACTGTGACTCAATGGCCCATTACGAGCAATAAAGTGGCAACTGGCTTTTTTGTCCCTTGAAAATGCACTAGTTGAATAAATAAGAATCAGCAATACCCGACTTACAAATTGAATCAAGCCTTCGAGTTGATTCTTTCCTAACCATTGGTCAAAATGGGTTTGAAACAGTCTGATTCAATTCGGTTCAGTTTGAATCATTCGGTCAGCTCACCCACGCTCACGCACATTGTTTGATGTGGTTAACTCACAAAGCCGAACAGTAAAGCAATAGTTTAAAACACGCTGGATAAAGTGAATATTTACCCACAGTTGAGTGAAAAAGCCTAAACAAGCATCCTGTCAATTATCAGCAATTACGACAATCTTTATTAAGTTCAACCCAACGCATGGGCTTCGTGTGAACGACTCTTCAGGGAAAGACGCTGTGCGACTGAAAACGCTATCAAACTGCTAACAGTGCACGAAAAAGCTAAATGTTTCGTATTGTTACCGTGTTTTGGATATAATGTAATTCTGAGAAACTTTTAGATATGCTTTGTAGACCATAGTTAAGGCTGTACTCAATTATTAAAGAATTCTTGTTGATGTTAAAATTCTTTTAAACTTACCAGAACTGAAAGCTTTGTTGTTTCAGTACTGATAAACAGGCTATGAACGTTTTATATAAGCATTCCATACAGCCTATAATGTTTTTTGTTTTTGAATGTCTTTATAAAAAGTTATTTTCCTATACAAAGTGCCTTTTGACTGTGGTGCAGCACTGAAGTCTTTATTGCTATGTAAAGAAAAATAATGGGTTTGCATGATAGTCAGAGCATATTTTTCCTGTCCTGTTTGCAAGCAATTTTGCTTTGATTGACACGCTTGGATTGCTAGTTTTCGTTAAAGCATGAAGCCTTTGAATCTCAGTATGTGGCCGGGACACTTCTTATGGATGGGCTGTTATTTTTAAACACAGCAAGAGAAATCAAAAACCGCATTGTGAGGTAATGGGAAAGAGATTAGCGAGCTAACTTGGTTCAATGAAATCGACATTATTTGTAAAGCTTGGTGGTTTTCCGTTGATTTCAGATGCAGAAAACACTAAGTGCTCGTGGGCCCTATCAATAAAACGCTGCAGTGTTGAATGATAAGATCAGATCATTAGGACCAGCACAAGAAACATCATTACATTTGTTGATTTACAGTGAATCGTTAAAGCTTGTTTTCATATTAATGTGCGCCTGTGTGTGTCGTGTACTGCTTTGCTTGATTCGCTGGTGTGAATTTCAATACAAGCCCATAATGCACAGCTGGCTCGTGACAGTAGACAATAAGGAAAGACTGCCGGCGTTGTGCGCTGTAGTCTCTTGTCTAACTGAATGGAGTTAAATGAGCTGCCTAAAGCAACTGTACATTGAATGTGGTGAAAAAAATGTATCCGCCTAGCCGGTTGTCATAATTACTGTCTCTCTTAGTACTGCGAGTTCCGTGCAGCCCATCTGACAGCATCCCGTAACTCATATTTAATCTTCCTGGAAAGGGCCCATTCAGGTGGGCCCCAGGGGCCAGCGTTTACTCCAGTTCTTAAGCTCTCTGCTCTGTCTCAATGGAGGTGCAACGCTGACGTGTAAAATATTATTTTCCTCATACTTGCGCCACAATGCACGCCTCAGAGGATGACAACACTGTCATTCTGATTGTGTTGATGAATGCTGTTCTTTAAGTTACACCTTTTGTTCCCTGAGAGCTTTTTTCAGCTCCTATATGTGCCATAATGAGCACTCAGGAAAATGTCTGAGACAGCCATGAAGTAATTTGTTTTGATACGGAAGATTTTTCTCTCTCTCTCTCGTCACTTACTTCTTTGCCAGTGGCATCTTAATAAGAAAATTCAAATTGTGTATTTCCAAGTGACAACTGATAGAAAAGAAAAAAAAAACAGCCTGAATAATTGGCGCATTTTATTCCAATGAATGTCCACTGTAAAATAAGTGAATAAACAGGTCTTGGAGGAGTTGGACATTTTGTTTATTAGAACAATAAAGCTACATGGTAAAGCACTGTTATGTTAATTGTATACGTATTTATTTTTTTATGTATGAGTCGACATTGAAACATACAAAATAAAACAAAAATGTTTATAATAGAATCTTTATTGCCACACTATGGAAAAATACCAACAATTTTTCAAGCAATATCACAAGCACAAGTGTAGTGTTGTTGTAAATAGCAGCATAGCTATGATTTGGCCATAAGCACAAGACTGCTGATAATCATGTAATACTATAATATAATTATATAATCAGGATAATCATAAGGTGTTTTACTAAATATTATTGTACTCCCTCCAGGCCATCTAATATAAAAATATTCAGAAAATAGCTGTGCTGTTAACACCTGATTGCAAATAGTCCCTTTGATACAAATTAGGGAAGATTCCCCGATTCGCTCGGTGCATCGGCATAAAAAGTTAACGATGCGATGCATCGGTTCAAAAAGTGTGCATCGGCTACAAGTTGGCATTTGTATCGCGATGCATCGTTTCTAACACATTTGCATCGGTAAAAACCGATTTATTTATATATAATTACTAGTGGATGCGCTACACTTTTATTGTTTATAAAGTCACCAATAATCTGTGACCAATATGTTATATGTAGATTGATTTCTCCTCTCTAAACTGTTTCTCAAGCGCATTCTCTCATCACGGCTGCGCGTGAATATGATGTATCACAACAACACTATGGAGACCTGAGGAAAAGCGGGGATTAAAGTCCAAAACCTGACTTGAAATAACATAACAAATCAATCGGGGCTACAGCGGTTCCATAAACGACAATGTAAATTCACACAATCTCACTAATTTGTGCACACTTATTCTTAATCGGCCCTCAGTGTCGATCATGGATCTAATCGATCCATCATGGCAATATATTTGTGCTGTTTAATGCATTTGAGACACTGTGTTTTCCTCAGCGCATAACTGACATGTCACGACTATATTTTTCATCTGTAAATGTTAGAAAGTCATGCAAATATATTCATTTTGCTGTCAGGAGTGGGCGAGGCTTACGCGAGTGAACGAGCGCTGCTGTGCGCATGTGCTCTAAACAGACAGAGGGCAATAATTCTGAATCAAATATGAATTTTGCTAAAATATTCGTTGTTGGACATTAAATGTGCCATTTATATAATTTTAAACCTACATATAGGTATATTTTTATGATAGCATAGCAGTAGTAGCTGTAAAGGGACTATTGTAATGGGTAAATAAAATGTAAGCTGATGCAGTCCTAATTACTAAGCTCAGATGAGTTAATGTGTGTTTCTTAAAGTAGTTAAAATGTAGTTTTAATTTAGTGATTTTAACTTTTAGTTTAGTGATTTTATGCTTTAAAGAGCAATGTTAGATTGTAATGCTATCTGTTCTAACTATAAAAAGGTACAGCTGTCATAAAACAAGAGAGAAAGGATGCATGGCTATGAGAGTGTATGAGAGAGTCAGAAGTAAAATCACTACATTCATATTGGTCAGTGTTAGAGGAGCTCATCTTAGCCTGACAGTTTGCCTGCCCTGGACCAGGTTAGCTTTCCAGCATAAGTTGTCACAGTGACTGAGGTTGATCTTTCTTAAATGGAACCAAATCATTTGACAGTGAGTCAGACTAACTGAAATAAGCCTGACCTATTTGGGAAACTTGTTTTTATGAAACAGGCCTCGAGGCATTAGAAGTCAGAAGACACATAAGTTAATTTATGTTTTGCTGTCTGTCTGAACCAAAGAAATAAAAGCAATAATATTTTTTTTTCCCATTGCATCATATCACATTGTGTTGAATCGAAATCAGATCGCACTGCATCGTAACACGGGTGAATCGTATTGCAAGCTGTTTCGTATGTATCTTCAGTGTATCATATCGTTGGCTATGCATCGAGATGCGATCGCATCGGCCTCAGTTATGGAGATTCACATCCCTAATACAAATAATTATTAGGTAAAATAGTGTTTATGTAAACGTTTGTTAATTTCAGGGACAATAATTTGAAATGTTACATGTCCTGCTTAATCAGGGATTGTGGTGTCATTAACCCTAAGGTTTCATAGTGCCCTATGATTTTTTTTTATTGAATTTTAATAATCAAAAAACCATGCCTAATGTCACAATACACAGTGGAGACAACAGGTAAGTGAATCAAAGGCAGGTTTATTGACAGGTTGGCAGTGGAAGATCGTAGGGAGCAATGACAGGTGAGATTCCAACACGTAGTAAAGTTCAAAGAGTCTTAGCTATGTACTGAAGTTTGGTTTCTGTGCAGGTTTGTGGGGAGTTCGGGATCCAGGAGCGGAGAAGTGCAACGTAGGAAGGTCGGAGGTCTAAAGGTAAGTAGAGACTGCTAAGTAGCATCAAGGGAGTCTGGTAAAGTTCAGGGTAGTGAACGGTAGATCGGACACCGGGGTAGTGAGAGGACTGCAGAGATAAAGGGAGTGTAACGAGCTGAGGCAGGTGCGGGCAATCTGTGCTCGTGTAATTGGGATCTGGTGTTTGCTGGAGCTGATGACTGCGTTAACTGTGAACAGGTGTGAGCCGGGGAGGAATCTGGGGCATGGAGTCCAGAGCTGGTGACTGGTGACAGAGAACTCGTGACATCACTCTCCCCTCCCCAAAGGCGTGTCCCGTGCCGTACAACATCAACGGGGACGGGGGGTGGGCACTCTGGAGGCCTCAAGGGGCAGAGTTCGGGGACGGACAGCCTCCAGGGCGGAGCCCGTTCCGGGACCCAAGGGCGTAGCAGGGAGCTCGGGAGGCCATGGCGGATCAGGAGACTCAGGAGGCCATGGCGGTGCAGGGAACTCAGTAGGCCATGGTGGATCAGGAGACTCAGGAGGTCATGGCGGGTCCGGGGACTCAGGAGGTCAAGGCGGTGCAGGGAGCTCGGGAGGCCATGGCGGTGCGGTTGACTCGGGAGATCATGGCAGTGCAGGGAACTCAGGAGACCATGGCGGCCCTACCTCCGAGGCCGTGACCCCAGTCCCCGCCCTGGCCTCTACAGCTGGAGCCATACTACCCAACCTACTACTGGGCTTAACTCGGAAACAGGAGCCCTCTCTGGGCTTAACTCGGGAACAGGAGCCTTGGGCTGAATGGGGAATCAGGAGCCCTCACTGGGCTTAACTCGGGAACCAGAGTGTGCTTACGTGGAGCTGGCACAGGAGGGCGCTCGGGAGGAGCTGGCACAGCTAAGCGCTTTCGTGGAGCCACAATCGGCGGGCTTGCCACAGGAACCGCCGGCAGGCTTGACTTCAGCGGGCTCGAGTTAACCGCGAACGGCGGCGGCCTTGAGTCAGCGGCGGCTGGCATTTCCGGGCTGAGGATGAGGGCGGAACCCTAGAGGACACGGGGGTATTTGGGGCCGGGCAGGCAGTCCGAGCCGTTGATAATAATAATAATCTGTTTCATTTACCCAAATTCTTTATTCATTCATTCATTCATTTATTCATTCATTCAGTTTACTAATCACACATATACATCCACTATCTCAATGTGATTAATTGTTCTGCCCTACTTTTGAACTATTAATCCAAAACACAGCAAATATGTGCCATCTGTTGTATGTTCCATTTTAATGACAGGATTTCTGATTCCATCCACTTTTTCTGTAATGCTGAAATCATAGGACTCTTGGTTCTGGGCCAGCCTTTTGGGATTGCACCTCTGCCAATGTATCCAAAAATGTGGAGCTAGTTGGAAAACAAAAATTATATGATCATTAGATGTTTGGGGATGGGGGATGTTGCTGGACCTGTCAGTTGAAATCTTCAAGGACATTGCTTCTAGACTCATTTTAAAATTTCTCATTTTATAAATGCTAGTGGCGTAATAAATAATATGATTTGAATTGATGCAAAAACGTGCAATCCATCACCAATTTAACCAGTGTTCTGTTTGTCTGCCCTCCCCTCTATGCAGTAAATTAGTTTCTCACAGCACCAGTGCGTATGGAAGGAGCAATCTCTTTACCTCACACTGTGTGTGTTCTCAGGTTCATTCTCACCTAGCACACACTGGAGGCTTATCGGATGTGAGGATTGCAAGGTTGAGCAGCAGTAACAAGTGCAGACTTCCTATTCTAGCACGCTACACAGAGCGGCTGAATAGAAGCAGATGTGATTGACCACTGCACATCCAATTAGTTTACGGTTGGATCTCTGTCACCTGTTAGAATGAGATACTGAGTAAATCTGCTTCAGTATATTTGAGAATGCGCTGATTTGACATCAGAGAAATGAATTTGATCTTTCGCATCAGTAGAATGGAAAGATATTTTTGATGTGGGCCGAGGTGAATGGATAATTTATGGTTTACACTGGTAATGTGTTAAAATGTTTGGCTCTAATAAAATATTTCTAGGTATAATATCCAGATAAAAATATATCCAGAAATAATGAGGATGTACATACTGTAAAACATGAGAAGTGCATCAAGGCTTTCCATCTTTAAACATGCCTGAACAAGAGCTTGGGAGCCAGTTGTAATCAAACGTTAAATGAAACAAAATGAAGGGACAACTTTTGTGCTTCATTTGCCAAAAAAAAAAAAAAAAATGCTCCTAGACTACCAGTGAAGTCATGTGGATTAGGGCTAAAGTCAAAGTGATCCATGAAATGTATTCTGACAATTGTGCAAACAAATTAAAACAGTACTTTTTTAACCATAAACAAACATGTCATTTCAATATGCGGAAATATGGATACATATTAAAATGAGTCAATGAACTAATCATAATTTGAACTGTAAATATTATTACTGTGCAGTAAGCCGTTTAATGTTTTCTACAGTAGATATGTTGCAGGCGTTCGAATAGATGTCTAGCTTTAGTGTCAGGATAAGCCTTTTTAAAGCAATGCACTTATTAAAAATACAATAATAGCTGCTCCCGCTGCCTCACAAAAATGGAGAGATATAAAGCACAGAGTGCAAGCATAAAGACAAAGGTGATTTTTAATTATCAAGTATGACATGACGAGGATTTCAAGTGTTCTGCAATGTGCTGACACAAGCACTGATGTGTTGTAATTAAACTTTGAAGCAACTAATGAAGACAGATGTGGCCAGCAGAAGCTCACGGTGGGTTTTATTTAGGGCTTGGTTGAAGCCCAAGCTTCATATTAAGCAGATATTAAGGCTGGTAAAATAATTTTTATTCATGTGAGAATGTTTCACAAAAAGATGTAAACATGGTGTAGTTTATAGCTCCTGCCTGCTTATTTAATTAACTGATATAATGTTAATATATCAGCCTACTTGAAACTACTAAAATCTGTTTTGTAACAACATAATAATGCAGTTGTCAAAGTAGCTAAAGTTAATCTAAACTAGTTATAAACCAATGCTAATAAGCATATAGACAAAACACAAAATGTTACCTCACTACCAGAGGAATAAATATGACCAAAGTAGTATTGTAGGGCTGCATGGTTAATCGAAATAAAACCGAAATCACAGTATGGATTAATGCGATTATCAAATTGTGTAGGCCGCAGTTTAATTAAATAAATATATTATTTACTTGTTTTCAGTTTTTCAGAGTGGCTCCATTCACATTAAATGCTTTTCCAAAAGCTCAGCATGTGCTCTGAGTTTGAGGCGCTTGTGACGTGCATTTGGGACAGCAATGTCAGCAATCATTCTCACAAACTTGTAATGATAAGTGCTTATAAATTGTCTGTTGTCAACAAAAGAGAAGCTTTAAGGGCTCCCTGCGGTTTCCCGCCAAAATAACAGCTTCACCGTTTAATGTTTGAAAATGAAGAAATTAAGAAATCCGTGAATACTAGTATTGGAATTTTATTGTAAATGCAGTATTGCAATTTTAGTTACACTCTAGAATTGGCAAAATAGATTTGTTGTGCTGCTGCTACGGGAGAGCATTTACCCAGACTTGCTACTGCCAGTACATGCCCAGACATGCTGCTGTGAGCATGTAAGAAATACTGCTGCCTCGTAAAACACATTTATGAAATAACCCCTGTATATAACATACATGAAATCACCCCATATCAGATCTATACAGGTGGAGCTGGGGAAGGTGGAGGGTTTCTGAATCGCACTGCAACTGTTACAGCAAGCACTAGTCAATTATTTCAATGTTGAGCAGCAGCTCATTGGCTGCTGATGTGAAAAGAAACCAATCAGCTGCACCATGTGAATAATGATCATTATGTCAGATTGAGTTAGAACCTATCGGCCTGTGCCATCTAGAGTTTCATGACAGAACTTTGGATTTATTATATAATTAAATAATAAAAGATAATTATAATAGATAGATAGATAGATAGATAGATATGTAAATAAGTAAGTAAATAAGTAAACAGTTTGAGTTTATTCAAAATGCATGCACAACAGGGTCAGGGATAAAAACCCTTTTTTAATATTTTTACGAGTGTCAAATAAATCAGCACAAACATAAGAAAATCATCTCAACAAAAACCTACTTGGACTAATCAGTAACGGAAAGATTAAAACTATCCCTAAATATAAAATGTTCTTCATGCAAACAATACCAGTAACAACAACAAGAGAGGAGGGGAAGCTGTTCAATGAAAAGAGTGAAGCACTAAGGCATAATCCACAATTATGAATGTGTAGAAATGACTGATGACCATACACAATTAAAATGACGTTAACTGTGATTAGTCTATTGGAAATGCACTGCTTTTGTGCACGGTGTAAAATGTAAATCATAAACAATGCAATAGTAAATTGTTTCCCAACACAATTTAAAGATGTTACTAAAACACATGATTCATTCATTTAGGCTACTGTTTTATGGTTTGTTAGAAGTCAAACCCTGCAAAGAAAAAAAAAAATCTTCATTGTCATTTGTGGAGAAAATGTTAATAATGCTTAAACAGTATTTTCTGTGTCTCTTAAGGCCCCTTCACACCAAGAAAA
Source organism: Spinibarbus caldwelli (assembly GCA_039654775.1). Lineage (NCBI taxonomy): Eukaryota > Metazoa > Chordata > Actinopteri > Cypriniformes > Cyprinidae > Spinibarbus > Spinibarbus caldwelli. The sequence goes on along the minus strand of CM077247.1, from coordinate 24,903,808 downwards.
ATAAATATAAAGATAACTATGATAAAGTTATCTATATTACCGTACGCATCTGCCACTTTAAATGCTCAAGCTCATTAAAGATAGATGTATTCTGATTGGCTGTCAATGTTTTTATCATTCATCGGATGGGAAAAAAAAAAAAAGTATAAAGAGACTTGGTTCAGTTGTGAACAACTACTTTGTTGAGCGAATAACACAATGACTGATTCCTGAAAGCACATACTTCCCTACTTTATAGTAGAAGAATAACAGTATGTGAGCAGAGTAGTTTGTCCAAATTCACAGTATTCAAGTCCTTGGATGGCCTACTACTTGTATGTTCTGAAATGCACATCCGATGGACACCTTACTGTCCCATGAGACTACCAGAGAAGTTCTGTGAATGACAGTGAAGTGATGCAACTGACACTGGTAGGTCACATGACAATGACAACATGACAAATGTAGTATATTCATACTATACACATTCATAACATGATATTTGTTTGATCGCTAAGTAATTTCTTATAACAAAGAAGTACCTCCTCAGAGATTATTCCATTTCGGAAGCAGCCAAGGATTTATTCATAATAGCCAACAAGAAATTCACTGGACGCAACCCATTGCTGTACAGATGTAACCTACAGAATGGATCACTGAATGGATCAATGAATGAATCAGTTAATACAGTGGATTCAAATGATTTGAAACAACGAATGAATCAGAATGTACTTTTTTCTAGAATATATCTGACAGAACAATGCAAGACTGAGTTTTGGCATGTTAAGAAAAAAGCTTAAAGGGATAGTTTGCCCAAAATCATTTACCCACCATCATGTTGTTCAAAACCTGTATGAATTTCTTTCTTCTGTTAAATACAAAAGATATTTTGAAAAAAAAAAAAAAAAAAAAAAAAAAAAAAAAAAAACAGTTGCTGGTAGACTTTCATAAATTTTTATTTTTTTTCTCTCTCCATATTATGTCAGTGTATGTCTATGTCAGTGTCTCCATACCACTCCAGTGGCTACCAGCAACTATGTGGTTCTTCAAAATATCCTGTGTTCAATAGAAGAAAGAAATTCAGGTTTTGAACAACATGATGGTGAGCAAATGATGACAGAATTTTAATCTTTGGGTGAACTATCCCTTTAATTGTTTCATTTTTTAAAGAAAATTAAACAAGTCATCATCTATTACCGACCCTACAACATCTGTATAGCTTTTATTCCTTTCTTGATCATCCATTTTGGTCTGTTCCTCACGCAAAACTATTTTCTGTTTTCAGAACATTTATATGTAATAGTAGTCTGTACAACTTTTAGTTTTTTTTTTTTTCTTTTTTTTTTGTTCTCTTTTTAGTGCTTGACAGCTGGGGCTGCAACAAATGATTATTACAATGATTAATCGACTAATCGCCAATTATTTCGCAGGCTAATAAGTAGGCTTTGTTCTATTATTCAGCTTTTAAAATTAGTTCAAATTTTGAGTTACACATATTCTAACAAATAAATAAAACAAGCTGTCAAACAATTATATTACTATTGTACAATTCAAATTATTATACTATTATTATTTTTTTTTTTTACAATACAAATAAATATATTTGACATGCTATACAAATATATAGTTTATACTTTTAGTCTTGAGGACTTACAATGGCCGCTGCGTGAGCTTGTCCGTTAAGTCCACGAGACCATAGGGTGTCCAATTCATCATTTTAGCTTTCAGAAGGGTGCTTCTGAGCGCCCCCTTTGCAGCCGCTTTGCGTGCTTGATGCACACTTCTGCTGAGCCCGCAAGCCTGCAAGCTACGCAGTCGACTTCTACCCGGCATTCAAAGCAGGATTATGTCACAAAAGTGCAGGCTCAGAAGAAGAACATGAGGGTTTATGGTGCCATTTGGAACAGGGCCGCTGTTGTCTGTGGATACTTCTGATGACTAAAATTGCATCACGAGCACAGTGCGCAGACCGTCGCATAAGGCGTATGGCTGAATTATACCTTCGGCTTTATTTATTGGGCTTTTCTTCTCCTACAGTTCCACATTTGTCAAACTGCATTATTTCAGGCCCTTGCATTATGTCATATGAAATCAAACGGCTATTTGACATTTTTATTTATTTATTATTATTTTTTTTAATCAATTTTTATCTTTTGTGTTCTCTATTGAAGAATTAAAATTATATTGTTTTTGAACAACGAGGTATAATTTTAATTTTTGTAAAGTATCTCTTTAATAAAGTATGCGTCCAATCTATTGCCCATTTGCGAATTGTGTGTGATTCTGCATTTGTCCACAGCAGTCATTCCACCACTCATGTCTGAGTAGATGTTTTTATTAACAGCACATGTCTCCCCAGACAGACTCGCTGTGTCTCGCTATGTTTTGTTATGTCGCAATATGCCCCTTGGCGGTCACACAACAACCATTCATGATATGACCAGAAGCCAGTCCATGTCCAAAACTGCCATTGCCCAAAGTAAGCAGATGTCAAGACCTTTGGGCACCATGTTGCACATAAACCTTCCCACCAGGCCGCTCTCATCACTTGTAATTGTTCCTCTGGCCACATTGCACCTCATTAGTCAAATACAACCTCTATGAGGTATGAATATTAATGACAGATTCCACAGCAACCTTGCTCCCCATTCAGTGTTAATGTTTCACATCTGTTTCAGTAGAAAAAAAAAAAAAAAAAAAAAAAAGAATATATATATATATATATATATATATATATATATATATATATACAGTACTGTGCAAAAGTCTTAGGCCGCTAGTATTTTCACAAACAAAAAATGGTTTTAAGTCAGTTATTTCTACCTTTTGCTGTAGCATGTCAGTAGGAAATATCAGTTTACATTTCCAAACATTTTTTGCCATTAATTGTAATAATCCAGTGAGATTTTTGTATCCACAAGGAGTCTGACAACAGCCAGTGCTCCACACAGAGATCTGATCTGATCATCATCCAGTCCGTCTGGAATGACATGAAGAAACAGAACAAACTGAGACAGACTAAATCCAGAAGAACTGTGGCAACGTCTCCAAGACGCTTGAAGAAAAAACCTTCCTGCAAAGCTACCTGAAAAACTATGTGCAAGTGTACCTCAGACAAAAGCTGTTTTAAACGCAAAGTGTGGTCATACCAAATGTTGATTTGATTTAATTAATAGAAGTTAATTGATAAATGAAATCTATTTATGGCATTATTTATGAAAGCATCCTCATTTTACAGCATTTTTACACAATTGCCTAAAACGTTTAACAGTACTGTAGCTTTGCAGGTAGGTTTCTTGAGGCATCTTGGAGACGTTGCCACAGTTCTTCTGGATTTAGTCTGTCTCAGTTTGTTCTGTTTCTTCATGTCATTCCAGATGGACTGGATGATGATCAGATCAGATCTCTGTGTGGAGTACTGGCTGTTGTCAGACTCCTTGTGCAAACAAAAATCTGACTGGATTATTACAATTAATGGCAAAAATAATGTTTGGAAATGTAAACTGATATTTCCAACTGACATGCTACAGCAAAAGATAGAAATAATTGATTTAAAACCATTTTTTGTTGGTGAAAATACTAGTGGCCTAAGACTTTTGCACAGTACTGTATATATTAGAGGTCTTCACAGGTCCACTTGGATCTGAAAACCCGAGACCCGACCCGAGCGGGTTCAAGTCCAAAACTCGGGTCCGAGTGCCTCGGATACGGGTCGGGTTCGTTTATTAGCAACCTCGGGTCTCGGGTAATTAAAATAAATGTGCTTTTCCCAAATGGACCCGATTAGACCCGAATTCTTTTAAACTTTCCTGGATGCGTATCCTACTTGTGAATTCCTGTTAAGTTCATTTTTGAGAAACGCACGTAAAAAAGGAACACACATTTTTAACCTCAGAAATCCATCTTATAGATATGAGGTCCCTCAGGAAATCCACTCACTTCATCACGCTGCGTGTCAATGCAAGGCTTTTCTTTCTTTTTTGTGTGCAGAAGCCCTTCACCGGAGATGAGGTAAATAACATTCCAGACAAAACTAACAAATCCATGATTTATAAACCTATCAATTTAATTTTTATAAAACCATCACGTTTATATTTCAAATCCACTGGTTACAATTGAAAGTTGACGTTTACGTTCGGGTCCAGTCGGGTTCGAAAATAAATTCGGTCGGGTCGGGTCGGACTCGGGTCTAATTTCATCGGGTCTCTCTTGGGTCGGGTTTATCTTTTAAAAAAGATTATTTATGCATGTCGGGTTCGGGTAAGAAGTGATTCGGGTCGGGTATGGATTTTAGGACCCGAGAAGACCTCTAGTATATATACATTGCTTTGCAGTAGCAGAAAGATTTCAATGAGCGCTAACATATTCTGTGGGGAAAAATGGTTATTCCCTAGTCATGATTTAGAATGTCATGAACCTTAATGGGATCAAACAAGCATTCGTAATAATAATCAAAGATCCCACAGTATAAATTGAAATTAATACAGCATTGTTTGATTCATTTTGGATGTTACATAATCTTTATCAAAACTCTATTTGTGTCGTGTATGACTTACAGTACAGTACAGTTCCTCATGGACCTATTGTTTTAAAAGATTTTCTTAGAACTTTTGATGTCCTACAGTGATGTTTATCCTGGGAATCATAGCAGTCCTGTTGGGAACTGGGTGTTAAAAGATCTATTTTTTTTCTTTGCTGGAATCCTATTAGAAAATTCCCATAGGCTCCACTGGCTTCAGATTATAATAGAAATTCCAGCGGGAATCCTTTAGCATTTTTGACTAGAATTGAAAACATGTGAGGCATCCTTTAGGGATGATCTGTGGTTGAAGAACGTCTCGGTTACTTATGTAACCCTCGTTCCATGAAGGAGGGAACGGAGACGTAACGTCATAGTGACTGATGTAATGGGATCTCGCTAGAGAGCCCAATCACCTTCGAGTGTTATCAAAACAAGCCAATGACAGTTGGCATGCGTGTTTCGCCATGCGCACCCCACCCCGCAGCGCGGGTATAAAAGGAGAGCGCGTGCAAACGCACATCAGTTTTTCGCTGAGGAGCCGAGACTGTGTGCCCCGGCCGTACAGCAGTGGTACAGCAACTGTGGTGACGGGACGTTACGTCTCCGTTCCCTCCTTCAGGGAACGAGGGTTACATACGTAACCGAGACGTTCCCTATCAGTCAGTCACGTTCGACATAACGTCATAGTGACTGACGTAATGGGATCCCTATGAAAACGCCACTATTGCTGACCCCCTCCAGTGCCCTGCGGAAGCCGGCAAGGGCAGTACTACATATGGAAGTCTCTGAGGTAGACTCAGCTAGCCTGGGGTGAGATAAATACACAGCAGAGACGGCAGAAGGTCTCTGCCAGGTTAAGACATGGATTCACCGTGAGGGGAGCCATACTGTGGAAGAATACACATGTGGGATCACCCGAAGGGAATCACTACACATGGGCATCTAGCCCAGCACAAGAGCTGACCTTGGGCAAACACACGAGTGCTGGACCTGGCGTCTGGCGCTCTGCCATGCCTGACTGCTGGGGGTGCAAGAGGAAATTCAACAGGGTTCGCCAAGGGGAACTGAACTGAGAAGCAGTAAAAGCGCATGTATCCGGTCCGTAGAGGGGAATGGCGCAGCAAGCGTGATTGACACCGAGCAGGTCCGGTGTTACTGGCCATCTGAGGCAAGTACACGAGAGGACACAGGCTCTACACGGAGATTATAGAATCTCGCAAACGTGTTAGGTGTCTCCCAGCCGGCAGCTCTACAAATGTCTGCTATCGAGGCGCCCCGCGCCAAAGCCCTGGAAGATTCCACACCTCTCGTAGAGTGTGCTCTTACACCGAGGGGGCACGGTAAGCGCCGGGCCTGATACGCCAAAACTATAGCCTCCACTATCCAGTGGGCAAGTCTCTGTTTGGAGACAGCCTTTCCCTTCTGCTATCCTCCAAAGCAGACAAAGAGCTGGTCTGAGGTCCTGAAGTTCTGCGTGCAGTCCACGTAAATGTGCAACGCGCGGACGGGACAGAGCAGAGCAATGGCTGGGTCTGCCTCCTCCCGGGGCAGCACTTGCAAGTTCACCACCTGGTCCCTAAAGGGCGTGGTGGGAACTTTGGGCATATATCCAGGCCGGGGTCTCAGGACAACGTGAGAGTCAGCCGGTCCAAATTCTAGGCACGATTCGTCGACCAAAAATGCCTGCAGGTCCCCTACCCTCTTGACTGAGGCCAGTGTAGTGAGGAGCACTGTCTTCAATGACAGAAACTTAAGCTCTACTGACTGTAGAGGCTCAAACGGCTCCTCCTTCAAGGCCAACAGGACCGAGGGGAGAACCCAAGAGGGTACCAGATGAGGGCGCGGAGGATTTAACCTCCTCGCTCCTCTGAGGAACCTGACGACCAAGTCGTGCTTCCCCACAGACTTACCGTCTACTGCATCGTGATGTGCGGCAATAGCGGCAACATACACTTTGAGGGTGGAGGGAGACAGCCTTCGCTCCAACCCATCCTGCAGAAAAGAGAGCACGACCACGATCGGGCATCTATGGGGGTCTTCCCGGCGGGGAGAACACCAGTCGACAAACAGGTTCCACTTCAGCCTGTAAGCATGTCTTGTAGATGGGGCTCTAGCTGAAGTGATGGTGTTTACTACCGCTGGAGGTAGCCCACCTAGAACCTCCGCGTCCCGTCCAAGGACCACACATGGAGATTCCACAAGTCTGGACGCGGGTGCCAGAGGGTGCCCCCTCTCTGAGAAAGGAGATCCATCCTCAGAGGAATTTGCCAAGGAGGGGCTGTCCCGAGGAGCATTAGTTTGGGGAACCAAGTCTGATTGGGCCAGCACGGCACCACCAAGAGTACCTGCTCCTCGTCCTCCCTGACCTTGCACAGCGTCTGTGCGAGAAGGCTCACTGGGGGAACGCATATTTGCGTAGGCCCCGAGGCCAGCTGTGTGCCAGCGCGTCCGTACCGAGGGTCCCCTCGGACAGGGAGTAAAACAGTTGGCAGTGGGACGTGTCCGGGGAGGCAAACAGGTCTACCCGAAGCGTCCCCAAATGAGCTGGACTACATCGGGGTGGAGTCGCCATTCTCCCGGAAGGGCGGGCTGACGTGAGAGCTCGTCGGCTGCACAATTGAACTTGCCTGGGACATGAACGGCGCGAAGCGACCTCAGATTCTTCTGACTACAAAGGAGGAGATGGCGGGCGAGTTGCGACATGCGACGGGAGCGTAGACCGCCTTGGTGGTTGATGTACGCAACGGTCGCAGTGTTGTCCGTACGGACCAGTACATGCTTGTCGTGTAGCAGCGATTTGAAGCGGCGCAGAGCAGGCCATATTGCTAGCAACTCGAGGCAGTTGATATGCCACTGCAGTCGGGGCCCTGTCCAGAGCCCCTCAGCTGCATGCCTGTTGCACATGGCACCCCAGCCCATGGTAGAGGTATCTGCTGATACAACAACATGCCTGGACACTTGCACTAGGGGAAATCCTGCCCAAAGAAAAGCAAGATCCAACCATGGGCTGAAGGTCTGACGGCAGGACGGGGTGACTGAGATCCGGTACGTACCCCGTCGTCATGCCCAACTCGGGACCCGGTCATGAAGACAATGCTGAAGCAGTCTCATATGAAGCAATCCGAGCAGCGTGACAGCGGCTGCGGATGCCATATGCCCCAGGAGCCTCTGAAACTGTTTCAGTGGAACCGCCCCTCTTGCGCTGGAAAGACTCCAGGCAGTTCAGCATCGACTGAGCACGCTCTACTGAGAGACATTCTGTGAGGTTGACCGAGTCCAACTCCATGCCGAAAAAAGAGATCCTCTGCACAGGGGAGAGTTTGCTCTTTTCCCAGTTGACCCAAAGCCCCAACCGGCTGAGGTGGCTGAGCACCGTGTCCCTGTGTTCGCAAAACTGTGCTCGAGACTGGGCCAGTATGAGCCAGTCATCGAGGTAGTTGAGAATGCGAATGCCTGCTTCCCTTAATGGAACAAGGGCTGCCTCCACTACCTTGGTGAAGACACGAGGCGACAGGGACAGCCTGAAGGGGAGGACCTTGTACTAATATGCTAGCCCTTCAAACGCAAAGCGAAGAAATGGTCTGTGTCGAGGGAGGAGCAAGACATGAACGTACGCGTCCTTCAGGTCGATTTCTGCGAACCAATCGAAAGGACGGACGCATTGAAAGGTGCGTTTCTGCATCAACATCCTGAACGGGAGCACGTGAAGGGCCCAGTTCAGAATGCGCAGGTCCAAGATTGGTCATAACCCACCGCATTTCTTGGGTACGATGAAGTAAGGGCTGTAAAACCCTGACCTCATCCCGGCTGGAGGGACCGGCTGTATCGCGTCCTTCGCCAGCAAGACCGCGATCTCTGTACGCAAGACAGGAGCATCTTTGTCCAACACAGAGGTGAACCGAATGCCCCTGAACTTGGGAGGGCGCCGGGCAAACTGAATCGCATAGCCGACTCGGAAGGCAGTGCGTCCCGAAGTGGGGTCTGAGTGCACGGTGCGACAATTACCTGGCTCCACGGCTGGGCAGGGGGTGCAGGAGAAGGCATCGCGTCCTCGAACCGGGCCCTGCTGCCCGCTGACGAAAGGAGAGGGGGACGGGGGAGTCGAGACTGTGTCCCGAGCATTGCCGTCCTCGCCCTCTTGGGAACCGGAGACATAGGAACTGCTCTTTTGAAAGTTTGGGTACCACTGGCCAAAAAGCCAGTGGCGGAACAACAAAAACAGGGAACAAAAGATTTTCCACCCAGCCCTCCACCGGGGGAAGGAGCGGACTCACCATCTCCTGAAGAGCAGAATCCAGTGCCTCGGGTTTGCCCGTCACAGAGATGCCGCTTGCCCTGGCGCTTCACGGGCCTGGCAGGGGCAGAGATGGACTGTGCCACATCCCTGCTGCCCGCTCCAAGCTGCTGCCGGTATGAGGGCTGCTGCTGGAGTCGCGCTGGAGCGGCGCCCTCGGCGACGAGCGGGTGGAGGGGCTGAAGCTGGCGGCGGGGTATGACAGCAGCGGGCCGCCAAGACAGGATGCCCTCTGTCTGCTTCTGTGTGGCGGAGAACTGGGCCAGGCTCTCCCCCGCGTCGCCGAAGAGGCCTGCCTGGGAGATCGGGGCGTCTAAGAAGCGATGCTTGTCAGCCTCCCTCATATCTGCCATGGTCAGCCATAAGTGGCGCTCCTGGACCACTACCGTGGACATCGTCTGACCCAGGGACCGCGCTGTGGCTTCCGTCGCCCCTAGGGTGAGGTCCGTCACTGTGCGCAGTTCCTGCATCACACCTGGGTCAGCACCACCCTCGTGCAACTGCTTTAATGCCTTGGCCTGGTGAATTTGCAGGAGGGCCATGGCGTGCAGGGCAGAAGTGGCCTGGAAGTGACCCTCGACGGTGGGGCGTCACAAGGGTATGTGGGGCCCACATACCCTTGGGCCGCCCCACCGTCGAGGGTGGTGAGGTGGCTGCCTGCAGAGCGCCGCCGCCTGGAGGGGTAATCCACGCCTTTCGTCCAGGGCCTGTAAGTTCTCATCCGCTCTAACAGCCAAGGCTTACAGTGCTGCTGGACAGGCCACTTCCGCCCTGCACGCCATGGCCCTCCTGCAAATTCACCAGGCCAAGGCATTAAAGCAGTTGCACGAGGGTGGTGCTGACCCAGGTGTGATGTGTGTGACCAGGTGTGTGACCCTCTTCGGCGACATGGGGGAGAGCCTGGCCCAGTTCTCCACCACACAGAAGCGGACGGAGGGCATCCTGACCCACATGCACAGCTCTGGATCTGACTCGGACAACGCCACTCTTCCTGACGGAGGCAGTGCAGCCAAATCGTCCTTTCCAGAGCCTAGCTCGCCCTCCGATGCGGCGATCGACATCCTGTAATCTGCTGGTGCTCCGAACGAGATGCTGGGCCCCGCCCTGTCTGAGGAACCAGCAAACTCATCCGGAACACCAGATGGTACGATGTGCTGAAGGAATGAGAGGCCCGCGGAGACGCACTCGACGGGGAAGCTCTCACCGTGATCCTCAGATCACCCTGACCATGAGCCGAAGTAGCCCTCCCAGAGACGGAGGAACTAGAACGGGGCATGGCGAGTGGGATACCCCCTCGTTTGACGAGGAGGTATCTGGACCGCAACATCGCGATGGTCATGTGCCCACAATGAGAACATGACTCATCCACGAGCGCTGCTTCAGCGTGATGAAAGCCCAAGCACGAGACACAGCGAACGTGACCGTCAGATGAAGCCAGGAAATAACCACATCCAGAAACACACGAGCGGGAAGACATCTTTAAAAAGACGCCCGTCGCTCGTGGAGCTCTTTTAGATTTGCTCTTTTAGAAAATAAAGTGTTGAAGCGCCCAGGAGGGGTCGCTGCGTGACCGCAGTTTGATGAGCTACAACAACGCCTTCCAACCCGGAAGAAGCAGCAGCACTGGATCGGCAGCCCCCACTGACGCGCCGTAACGCCGACACACTCGCTGTCTGTAGACACTCTCTTCAGTGACTGCACAAGCAGGAAGGCTCGGCTCCGAAGTGAAAAGCTGATGTGCGTTTGTACGCGCTCTCCTTTTATACCCGCGCTGCGGGGTAGGGTGCGTGTGGCGAAACACGCACGCCAACTGTCATTGGCTTGTTTTGTTAACACTCGAAGGTGATTGGGCTCTCTAGCAAGATCCCATTACTTCAGTCACTATGACGTTACGTCGAACGTGACTGACTGATAGGGAACAAAAAACTGTGGTGTCAAAAAAAATATTTGTTTAAAGCTCTGTGCAGTTAAATGCTGTTTTTGCCCCAGGTCTAGTCGGAATCTGCTGACGTTTAATGCATTTTCTGAGCTGCTTTTGGGAGAAAGTCTGTGGAATTCTGCTGAATGGATTTAAATGTTAAAGTGTGTTAAACGGAGCTGAAAGAATTGCATGCTGATTGGTAGCTGAAAGCAAAATGAAATTAGCCAAACTATTTCATAAACAAACTTGCAAAGTAATGAACAATATTGGGTAGAACTTTGTAACTAGTGGGCGTTTCACTGCTATGGAAACCTGCAGAGCTTTATACAGACACATCACCTTTGCATCTCTACAGCAGATGTGCTTAGTCTATTTACTGGTAGTAAAGTAATGCTGTTTACAGAAAACTATCTATTATACTCTTAAAAATAAAGTTACTTTATTGGCATCAGTATTTCTGTGAAGAACCTTTAACATCCATGGAAACTTTACATTACAAAAAAAAAAAGTTTTAGTTGATTGAGGTTCTTTTGCATTTTTGAATATTGAAATATCTATACTAGAAATAAAATTGTTCTTTTAAGAACTGAAAGGTTCTTTGGGGAATCCAGAATGGTTGTTCTACACTTTAAAAAAAAAAATAAAAGTTCCAACAAGGGGTTTTCAAAGCAGTGTCATAGGAAAATCATTTTGGGTTCCTCAAAGGATCCTTGAGTGACCAGTTCTTAAAATAAAATAAAATAATAAAATAAAACAAAATAAAATAAAATTTTAAACATTTTAATAATCTTCCACTCTAAAGAACCTTTGTGAAATGGGATATGGAAAGTTTCCATGGATGTTAAAGGTTATTCATGGAATCATCGATTCCAAAACAAAAAGAACCTTTATTTTCAAGACTCACTATGTATATATTTACACATTTTGGAACCTAAAATGATTTGAATTGGGTGGCATTAATATGACCAGTCATACAGTCATAGAATGTCCTGATGCAATGAGATCAACTCGGTATGTATAAATTACAGCAAGAAGGGAAAAAATGCTGTAGAAAGAATATTAACTCAGATATTGCAAGTCCGTAGTAGCATAGGCCTCTTAAATCTTTTTGTAGTTGTAAATGCCATGTTTTGTTTGATTGCTTGATTTAAGTCTGTGTATGGATCATTAGCCCCAAAATGGCTCTCAAACTGTTTGTATGTCAGCGACGTGTATATTTACAGTTACTAAAACAACCAAACAATTTACAAGTCTAGCGGTACGGCAAATCTATAGTGCAATGCAAACCAGCATGCCTTGATCTAAGATACCATTGAACTTCAAATAGATGCCAGAGGTTGTGTGATGTTTTTGAACATTGTGTAGCGAGGGTAATTTCCTGAATGCAGAGATGATCTCCTGGTCCTCTCATCAGGGACTTTGCTCTAGTTCCCCTCTCTCTCTTTATCTCACGCAAACACACACACACACAAACACACACATGCAGAATCACTCATGAACACACCACCACCATCTGCTGTTCTACCCGCTAAAATGGTTACTTAGCAACTGCCATTTTTCCTCTAAATCTTTCCATTCTTGCACAGTGTGACAAAACGCGATGGATGTGTTTACTCTGCTCTACAGTAAAGAATTGCATTGTTTTGAATCAATAGAAAACACCTTAACACCTTTGGTGGGCTTTGCAGTATAATGCTGAGAAGAACCAGAAGATGCATGTGACTGGTTGACTAATGTTCCTGTGGGAATGAGAGTATCTATTCTTAACTCAGTGGGAAGTTAAAGAACAGTAACGTGTCCAGACAGCTATCCTTAAAAAAAAAAAAAAAAAAAAAAAAAAAAAACTATACAGTAAACCCTTTATAAACAGAGCATTGATATTGGAAATGACTAATAACCAAATAACAATTCCGTAACTTTCAGTGTCTGTGTTCCATGCATTATAGAATAATTAACATCCGACCATTGAATTATTGAAAATGTAATGTGCACCTGAGGTGATACAGTACTTCAGCTGAGATATTGATGTTAAAATTCAACAGTCTGGGCTATAATATTCTGCTTATGCCACAGTTGCCACATATAGGGTACAACTGAGCTAAAGGTCCCCTAGGGGGGAAAAAAGCATTTTTTTTAATTTTATTTTTCCCATTGCATTAAATAGCAACAAACAACACCACAGCACTTTTCAAAACAACTTTTTGGCGCCATGCACTGCAGAAATTGTTAGATTTTTTTTTTTTAGAATGTTACCAATTTATGCAGTTATAGTGAGAAACTCTGTGACTATCAGACATGTGATACGAAAAATGATTTTGAGTTTTGTTGAAGGTCAGAAGATTTTCAGCAAAAGTGAAAAAGTGAAAAAAGTGGGAAAAGTGAAAATATAGTATTTGAGCTAAAACAACCAAACAAACAAACAAAAAGTATTTTGGTTTTGGCAGAAGACAAAATGTAAATATCAATACTGCTTTTTTTTTTTTTTTTTTTTTTTTTTTGTATATGTGTGCAAATAAATTATACTACCTTTATATATGCAATTTTAATTATTTTAAACTTTTTTTTTTTTTTTTCCCATCATATAAACAAGTAAAATGGACATCTTATTTAACATGCTTCTTAGCTTTTAGGCCTGATGTATTACCCTGTTGACCAGAAATGTTTAAACTATGGAGAAATAAATAATCCAAATGGCTTATTTATAGTTGACTCTGTCTAAGTGGGGAAAAGAGTATAAAAATACATCTCACCTCTGTTTTCATACAGTGGTGAAGATGTGTAAGCTATGAACTGTCAAAAGAAAACTTACGATTAGTGTCATAATACCCCCAAAAATAGTAAGGTCTATCAGTGTCTATTTTAGTTATGCTGTTCATGCATAATCGAGGGCTTTGCCAAAACCCCCAGCAATCCCTCATGGTGACAAGTGCTAAAGCATAGTAAGAGAAAGAGAGTTCAGTGTGCAGAGAGTGACTATGTTTGAATGTGTGTTTGTGAATGTGTGTGCTTGTGTGCGTGAGTGTTAATGTGTGAGAAAGAACTGCTGCATTGCAGTTCACAATGCTCACATCCACTGAAACCCCTCATACATAAATGCCCTCTTATATGGACAATGACATGACATATATTGTAACATTTCTTTACTGTTACTTTTGATCACTTTAATTTGTTTTTTGCTGAATAATAGCATTAAATTATTACAAAAAAATAAAAAATTACTGACCACAAACTATTTCATGGTAGTCTATATCTGCAGAAATGAGGCTATAGACTGCACGATCTGTAGGCGTGTGGGACAATGACTGCATGATAGTAGGTTTAAAGGGGCAGTACAGTAGTGATCATTTATCAGGGCTATTGCTCGGTTGTGCTTTGTGGTTTGATGCCTCTGAATCATGTCTTTTGAAAGTCATGTTTCAAAGAAGTTGTGACCAGGTGTGAAAGACTGAGAATGATCCTGACTGCCCACATGTTGGACATTGACTCGTAGAGGTCATGAAAGAAGAGCAGTATAATGACTCTAATGACTCTCTCTTTGCTGAACAGGTGATACATTATAGGCTAACGTGTTCTTGTGCCCTAAATGACCTATTATGGAAGAGCTGAACACAGACTCAGGAAGAATTAGACTATCAAAGAAGGCCTGAAATAAGATGGAATTTGTTGCAGAAATAATCTCTGGAGCTTTGAAACTGATGGGTAAGATATCAAGCTGATTCCATTCATATTTGTATATAAAGCACACGCTTTTGTATGTATATAGGCAGCATATATTGACAGCTTCTAAAATGTAAACCTTTTACATAATGCACAGCTTACATTTAAGAACATAAAAATCTTTACTAGGCCTTTAAAGATGGATCAGAACTGCTGGAAACTTTGTGAAGCTGCAGGCGATCAAGATCAGTATTCATACAAAAACAATGAATTCCATTCAATATTCTGCTAATCTTGAAGGATACACAAAATATGGGTACCATATGAGTCAATATGGAGATTTAGAGATTTTATTTTTTTTTTTGTAATTGTTTATGTTCACTATTATATTTAGATTACCTTGGTAAACAATTTAATAGCACTCTTAAATGTAATATCAAATCTTAAAATATATTTTGTATTTATTTATTTATTTATTTATTTATTTATTTATTCATTTTGCCGTTATGGTTAAATTCATGTGTGCAATAACATTTAATACAATTGATTTTAGTCAGTTCCTAGTTTGTTTAAACATTTAGCATTTATACAGTAACTATAGAAATAATTTTAAATAAAATTTTAATATTGTGAATCTCACAATATAATTAATAATAAGAATAAGAATAATAAGAATAATTAATAAACATATGCACGTCTCTGAAGTTGTTCATATGTAAAGTGGTTTATGCATTAGAAGAACTCCATTCATTGACATTATATATTTTAGTGACTATCCAAATGTCAAAATGTGTGCTGGAACCACAGTATATGAATGCTAATCAGATCACGTTCAAGATATTGATTAAAGTAGAGCAGGTGTTTGAATCAGCTCCAGACGTCCACAATCATCTCTGTTTTCTTGAAAGTATTCAGCAACAGGCTTTCTGTGGTTTCACTCTAACACCAGCCGTTAAACCTCCCATCTGTAGGCAGATTCATGGCTCCTGATTATGAAGCCAATTAGAGTCGTGTCATCTGTGAGCATGAGGAGGTTTGAAGAGGGATCCATGAAGATGCAGCTATACTAGTGCAACTCATCTGAACCTGCAAAACAATCAATACTATCAGAGACTGGAGTTAAGCTTGTTGTAAGTTGACTGTATCTATCATTTTTAGAAATACACCACTGATAGATAATCTGGATGGATAACTACTGTGGACAGATACCTGTAGATACTGTGGATTAAGGGTGGGCGATATGACCAAAATCAAATGTAAAAATAAGACACTGCAGATCTTCACTGTATGAATTAAATATAAATTGATTTTCATTAAAGATGCAAAAGTAATTCAGTTAACAGTGAGTAATTTTGTCTTTTCTTTATTTTCTCATTCATGCATGTTTCTTTATTTCTCTAATGTGCTAACATTTAGTATACTGTGCAGATAGTTAGATAGATAGATAGATAGATAGATAGATAGATAGATAGATAGATAGATAGATAGATAGATAGATAGATAGATAGATAGACAGATACAGACAGACACAGGCATAGATGGATGGATGGATGGATGGATGGACAGACGGACGGACGGACGGACAGAAAGACAGACAGACAGACAGATAGATAGATAGATAGATAGATAGATAGTCTATCTATCTATCTATCTATCTATCTATCTATCTATCTATCTTGGTGAGTCGAGGCATGCTATTACTTTTGTAAGAGATCTGACTGGTATGCTATAAAACAAGTGAAAAATGGCACAGGCTTCCACAGGGCAGCAGCTAAAATTCACATTGTTCGGGCAGGAAAAGAGAAGTATAAAACAATTATTTCATGATGGGATTCACTGTCCTTTCGATTGCATCATTGCATTCAGTCAGCACCTCGGCTTATGTGAGGAATCACCCTGCTGAGCTGTATCTCTGCTCCTTTCCGGCAGGCACCTCCATCTATAAGACGATTCACTCTGCAAGAATGAGAAATCCTGTCTAATTCAAGACCCTTAGCTATGGGGATTTGGAGACGGGAGGGTTAGAGAGGATGAGGTGAGAGAGAGACAACATCCTGCTCAATGTCAGCTTGGTAGTGTGTACCAGTGTTGACGTATACTCAGTGGACCGGAGTGTTTCACTTCTGATAGCATATCAAACAGCACATGACAAACATTCACAGGGGACAACAGAACTCTGAACTGTATGTTACAGAGCTCAACAATGACCGTCCACTTCTTCAGTGACCTGGGTCCCAGAAGCACTAGTCTCCATAGGCATATCAGAAAAATTCCAAGACCTAGCCATAGGCCAATTAATGCTACACTGTATTAGTCTTTGTGATTTTATTTAAAAGACATGTACATTGTGAACAGTTGATGTTGGTTAGCAATCATGGCAGCAGTACTTCATAAAATTAAAATGTATCAGACGTACTAGGTACTCGCAATTACACAGTTAATGAGCATATACAAGTGCAAGCTTTGGCAGAATTCAAACAGTCATCAGCAGCCATTATTTCTGTAAAATGAGGGATCAAAATTATTAGAGAAAATGAGGAAATAAGGAAAGTCTCAATCAAGGAACACATGCAAACAAAAAGATTTGAAGCACCAGCAGTGAAGGTAAAAGCAGTGTGGAAGAATGGAAGAAACGATTTGCTATCACCAATCGAGATGGGCAGCCGTTCTGTTTGCTCTGTATTTCAATTTGAAATACTGGGCATGTACAAAACCTAAAATGTCAAGACATTTCAATACCACCCATGCAGTATTTGAGAAGAAATACACAAGTGGATCTCAGGACAGAGCTCCCAAGATAACTAGGGAGAAAAAAAAAAAAAAAAAAAGTGTTTGCTGAACTGAATGCAATGCGAGCTAGTTTAAAGTGTCCCAGGCTATCCCAAGTGTCCCATTAGCAACGTTAAAACATTCTGTGGCTTCTTGTCAAACATGGCAAACCATTCAGTGATGGAGAACTAGTTAAAAACTGTTTTCTGGAAAGTTGTTTTCATGAACTGAGCAACAAGAGATAGTCTGCAGGATAAAAAGTTGGCAGCGGCTATTTGCACAGTCTAAGTGTGCAAAAATAGCAATTAGACGCTATTTACACTAAGGAAAAATATATTTTCGTAGCTATAGATGCTATTTCCAATAAGTGCATATAGTAATAGATTCTACATACATTAAGTCAAAATAGCAGTATTTTCTTAGCCATATGCTATTTACACTAAGCGCAAACAGCAATAAATAGACTATATAAAAATGGTAGGTTTTTTTGCAGCAAGTGTAAATAGTTAGATGCTTTTTTATACTTAGTGTAAATAGTGACACTTTAGTATTGTACATTATAAAACAGTATACAATAATAACTTATTGAGTGTAAATTATATATTTATTTTATTTTTTTGTAAAATTATTAAAATATAAAATAAAACCCTCCATCCAACTACCCCTAATCCTACCCAATAAACACTTTATTATGAAATACCAATGAGGCACTTTATTTACACTTTGCTAGGCTGGGACAGGAGGCCTTTCTGTGTGGAGTTTGCATATTCTCCCTGTGTCTGCATGGGTTTACGCCAGGTGCTCCGGTTTCCTCCCACAGCCCAAAGACATGCACATTAGGTTAATTGAACTCTCTAGATTGTCACTGGACGTGTGTGTGAAGATAGAAGACTTGTGTATGAATCGACTTGTGTATAGATTGACTGGTTATCGCCATGAATATTGCCTTAGATGCTGAAATGACGATAAGAAGGAAATAAATAAATTTACACTTGGCTAAGATTTTATATTTATATACATTTTATATTTTTTTATTGAAAATAAATGCCTTTCTTATCTGATGTGTGATGGGAAAATACGGATTCAAACTTTGATCAATCGCGTCAAAAGTTACAGTTGCGCTCCAAATTTCAGAAATTGACAAAAATCTTGGCAGCTCAGTTTGGCAGCAGATGAATCAACAGATATTGGAGACATTGCTCAGCTTTGTATTTGGGTGAGATTCAGAAACTTTTGAGGTTACAGAAGATTTGTTGGCAAGGGGCAAGGATGTCCATAGAGCATTTAGTGAAGTAAACAAAAACATGAACATGCTGTCTCCATCATTATTGATGGTACACCCTCAATGATGAGAAAACACAAGGTTCTTGTTTCTGAAATGCAAATAAATAAATAAATAAATAAATAAATAAACTTGCTGGGATTCCACTGTATATTGCACCAGCAAAACTATGCAGCAAGTTAGCTGATGGATACCTCATGAAGGTTATGGACACTGTGGTCAACTTTATTTAAACACGTCCTCTAATGAACCACATTTTGTTGCACTGTTAGACGAATTGGAGGATGCCTACAAAGACCTTGTCTTGCACAGTGAAGTGACATGGCTAAGCTGGGGAAAGTCGCTTTCTGGCTGTACTCCCCTGAGTTACTTTTCTTAAATCGCTTTCTGGATATACTCCCCAAGATAGTTCAATTCCTTGATGACATTGGCACAGGAGAGAGAGTTTTAAAAAGACAAGGAGTGGAAAACCAATTTTTCTTTTTTTTTTTTTTTTGCAGACATCACAGTTCATTTAAACAAGCTGAACCTGCAACTTCAAAGTGACAGAAAACATGCTGATGACCTGTTGGTCTGTACTGAGCATTTGAGGGTGTATTGGACATAAAACAGAGAGAAAGATTTGATGCAATTGCCCATCAAATGCAAGACAAAATGAATTTTTTTTTTTTTTTTTTTTTTCAGATTTTGCTGGACTTTCCGTCAGAAGCCATTCACTTTCCCTGTGAAAAAAAAACAAAAAAAACAAAAAAAAAAAAATTCATGAACTAGCCTGCAGCATTCGGTTTGCCGTACCAGTCACTTGAAGATGCTTTTCAAATTTTGATACATTTGCAAACGCGAACATTTTCTGCATTGACGCGCATCAAATCACGCTTCTGTGTGCGTCTTACTGACTGCAACTTACAGCTGCAACTTCATTGTGCTGTTACTGCTTTCGAACCAAATTAATCAGTTCCCCTCAACATCAGTTGTCCCATTAATGGCGATTATCATTATACTTTCTATTTTAAAGAAATGTAATTGTATAGGAATCATAATAATCAAAACATTAACTGTTAATACCTTAATATTAAATCTGGTTGGTTTGCATTGGTAATGTTGTACGTAAATACTATGTGGTCTGTGAGAATTGTACTTAGACCCAATTGAAAAAAGATTAAAAAAAAAATAATAATTAAAAAAAGGTGAGAACCACCGTTGTCACTGGCCATATATCCAAAATGGGCTGTGCAGTCGAGCACACGTCTGGGTTTAAAAAGCATATTCATGTGCCTGGATTGCATTGATTAAATAATGCTGTACTGTACAAATATGCTGAATTGTGTAGTAGGCTGCATCTTCCACGACCTAACACTCATAAACGACCTGCAAAATGGGGAATTGCTGTAAACGGTGCTATTAGCAGATCCAATTAATTCCACTTTTGTACTTACTGTTTTTTTGTTTGTTTTTTATGAAGTGTTGAATTAATTACACATCACATTAAAAGTGCTTTCTGTAGTTTGGTGCTAATTTAAAAAAGTTTTACACATTAAGAAATAAATGTTTTTTGTGAAGAATCTGAAGAGTCTGAGTCACATCCCAGATGAAGACTGTTCTCATAATGGTTCTATAAAAAGTGTTTTAATTATGTATGCTGTGTTTAGTTTCATTAAACGTCAGAGAGAATCCCGACACTCATTGGCTGCCACCTCTGTCGATTCGCTAGTAGTAGTTTTGTGTTGTATGCTGATGCCAAGAGTGAAAATCAAACAATGAAACACACTTATTATCATGCTTTACCAGCGCAGACAATGGAAAAAACAGTACCTGTACAGCTGAAGAAGCAGAAAAACTGACAAAGATAAATAACAAGTGTAAACTTTGGTACACCTGGATGGACTTTTTGGAATAAACTTTTCCTTTTCTTTATCAGAGCTGCTATTTTGCTGAAACAAAGTAGCTACTGAACTTAATGCCCATGACCTACCATGTGCAAAGATGGCAGATTTCACATCGCATACTTTTGAGGGATTGTGCACCAGCCAAGCAATTGCTATTAAGATTAATGAGTTAACAGATAGATTCATCCAGCTTATAGACCTTCTTGGTTTGTACTCACAAAGCATGCTGGTGCTGTGAAAGTTTATTTAGAGTGTTCACATACCAGCCAGACTCTTGCAACACCGCCCTGAAACTAATCAAATGTTGCCCAGAGGCTGACAGAAACTATAAGTGAATAGGACATGACTGTTTTTTGCACTATTTATGACAATGCAAGCAGCATGAATCTGTCAATGGAGATATGATATGCTTTTGTTTCTCAGCCGGATCACCTCATCTGCCTGGACATCGTCTTCACTCACACTGTCTCTGTCAACGCAGTGCTGGACTTGCCAGAAATAGCCAAGACTGCTGATGCTGCATGTTATACAGTGAGTCATTTACATAAAATAGACACACCTAGTCAACTTTCTTTTCAGTATGAGTAGTTGACTAGTAAAAAAAAAGTCAGTTGTTTTCAAATCTGTCATGATTACTTGTCTAGCTTGTGCTAACCTTCAAAAAAGTCTTGGTTCTGTCTTGAAAAGTTTTTATGCTGCTAAAAAAACAGTTTTCCTATGATCAAAGCCATTTTGGTTTGTATCATGTACCATGCTTCTGCAAGTGTGAAGTCGGCGTAGTCCCAATCAAGCAATATGCCTCACCAAATCAAATATACAAAAGTACAGAATAGGTATAAGAAAGATACTTGTTAAATATTTTTATGTTGACATTATGTTGACTTGGTTTTAACAACACATTCATGGCTTTAGATGCCAAAAAACAGTGAGACATGACCAACAAATTAAAACATACCAGAGATAAAAAAAAAAACAAAAAAACAAAAACAAGAATGTGTACTTTACAGCCCCTAAGTTTACCTCAGATTCAAAATGGATTGCTGTGGACTGTAGGTCCCCTATGAGCTTACAGATTCAATGATATGGAAATGAAACAAATATATTGAAACATATACTGCCACAATATTGCAATGTCTTTGAATTATCTCCATTTGGGTGATTTGTCAGAAAATAGTGACACAACATTAATTCAAATTATTTTAATTAATTGGCATATAATTAATTCAATAATAAATTAACTGACATAATTACTAGTATATAGTTTCTGTACATTCAAGCTCATAAACAGTAGCAAATAGTTTTTTTTCATGGCATTAAAATCATAGTAAAATCCTTTTTATGTAATTTATGCATTATTTATTTATTTATTTATTTGTGTTTGTTTGTTTGTTTATAGATGATTTGGATGAATTTACCATGTTAAATGTAGCTACTCACACTGTATGTAGCTATTTCATGCACAAGAAGGAATGAAGTGTTGAGCATGTCTCTTGTCTCTCTCATGTTCTATGGGTGCATACTGTCTCCCACAGCCTAATGGAAAAGGTCAAACTAGCCCTTCAGATGACATTTTCACTCACTCGATCATGCAAATATGGCCTCCATAAATCAGTCACCTTTTCATAAGAACCGCTTTTGTCTGGGCCATTGTTTCTTCCAGCGCAAATACCTAGCCCTGGAGAGCTAACCCGCTGTGGCAAACATCAGGGCAAGAGACTCTACTTGCCTGGACAATGGGCCCATTGAACTATGCCATCATCCAAATGAGAAGTGACATTATCCACCGTGACCCAGACGGAGCTGATGAGAAGATGGAACAGGTCCAGAGGGTCTTTGGCTGTGTAGTGTGACCTACCGCCATATTCCTCTCTCAAAACAAATCAGCCAGAATCACAGTAGCTCTGCTGATATGAGTCTCATAGCATGAAATTTTGCTTTATTGCCTCAAATTATGTATGCAGGATTTTTTTTATTAATTTTTTTTTTGTGTAATTTTATGCTCAACTACTCTAATTGACTACAGTCCCATAATATTGACAATTTCTTGGAAGAAAATGGACATATTTTACTGGTGCTTACAAGCACATATGTTGTAGACATGTTGAGCCTTGTTGCTCACTTGGGTTGAACAGATTTGAGTCTGGGCTGTAATCTGTCCCAATTCCACACCCTTTTCTGATTTGATTTCATTTATCTGTCTAAAATAATTGACTCATTGAGTGATACATCAGTTCACAACAACGACTATTATGGCTCAAAGGCACAGCCAGTAAGTTTGTATGGAGTTTACAAAAAATAAAAATAAATAAATAAAATGATAAATAAATAAATAATGCACAACCTTACTTTGTAGTTTGAGAGTGTCTTTGTGAATACTGGTTAAAAGTGCTTATATATTTTAGTATTTGCATTAATCGTTTAGGGGGGGAAAAAGAAATTAATATGTCATTCATTCATTCATTCATTAATTCATTCATTTTCAGGGCAATGCCTCTACAACAGTTATCTGGTAAAAGTTCCCACAAGTTCCCACAAGTGTAAGGGTTTAAAAAGGTTTGTTTAGTTAGTTAGTTAGTTAGTTAGTAGCTATTTTATAGCTTTAGTCAATATTTCAGTCAATCATTTTATATGCATCAATTCTGTGTAATTGTAATGTTTCATATATTTGTAAATGTTAGTAATTTTCATAAATTCTACACGCATTTCGAAATAGCATGTCATTTTAATCAATTAAAATAACATTTGTATTGACGATGTACAAAATCATGAGTGTGTTCAACTGTAAAAGATACATTTTTAGACACATTTTAATTTGGGAAAATGTATGTACGTTAATCTAAAACAATAGCAATAGCATGTCAGTATACTGAAGTATTACTGTTTAGAAGGTACTAATTCTTCATGCTTTTGTTAATTCATGTGTAGAGGCTTTTTAGAATATTGCATTATATGTAGTACCTAATTATTTTATCTTGAGCAAGTCAATACTTAACATACTAGTATGATTTCAGTATTTGAATCAATTATTTTTAATGAATAAAATATGATTATTTTTCCTGCCTTTTTCTTTCAAACACACTGTTAGTGCATTGTTAATAACTTGCAGTGTGTCTTTACTCATATTTTTGTCAACAGTATGTTTTTTAATTAAAACTGTTTAATTTTCATAATGTTGCATCTTGTCTTCATTACTGTTGACAAAATAAATAATAAAAAGGCCTTCATCAAGTAACATTTTCGTCAGCACTTTCATTAACAAGATTAACACTGGTTCCCCCAAACTGTGCAGAAAACAATGCCAGCGTCTGGAGGGGTGATAATTAGCGTCTCAAAAATGTTTCTCTCATTTGCAGAAAGCTCCAAATACACCTCCATAAAAAACACGGGACATGTTTCTGCCTTTGGCAAGAGGACAATGTCATCGGATAATGATCTTGTAGGAATCCCCTGGAAAGGAGGAAAGCTATCAGCACTTAAATCTGCTGTTGCGAACCTGAGACCGGTAACATTCAAATTTTCCTCAGGTAATTAAAGAGCAAGGACACAATAAAGGTTAGTTTAAGATCATAACTCAATTACCCAAGCCCTTTTCTACTCTTCTCATGAACCAGTGGCTTTTATTTGCAGCTTTCCGGGTCCGTTTTGACTAATAACATGCAAAGGTGCTTCGAGGCACGTCTCAACTGGTGACGAAATACTGTTGGCAAGCTTTATGGCAAACAGCAATGGCAAATCCACGGATAGAGCCGTTACTAATGATCTGCACATTGCCAGCCTTCTGACAGCTGCCCTTGTCATATGGAGGATGTAATTAAAACAAACAGTGAATAGGCCCTGTGGTCAGCGCCATTGCTGTGACTGCAATAACTTCTGACAGGTACACTGTAAGGGGCCCACATGATTTCACGCCGTTTTTAGTTCGCCAAGGTAATTCTCTAATGTTTTGAGCCCCTGAGCTCTTCATTCAAGAGATAAGTTTGAGGAGTTTTCATCGATTTTCTGCTCAACCACAATGGAATTGACCGTTATCCTTCATAAATCTTTGCGTCGGATCAATTCTCTATTTAGTCAGATATTCAGTAGAGTACACGCTTGTTTCTCTGTAAATTAGCTTGTGTTTACCACTTGCAGAAGTGTTCAAAAAGTGTTTGGGCTCCTTTATGCTTGTAGTCTAGGAGGCTGAAGCTGCGTCATGACTACGACAAAGCCTAAAAAAAAGTTTGAACAGCTGAGATCAGGGAAATTCACAAGTACTCTCAGGTGTTGTGAAAGCAGGCCACGGGGATGCACATCACCACAGTGCCTGAATTACACGTTCAGTCGCACGCACGTGCCAACACCCTCTTGAGGACGTTACTCATGCTTTGTGTGAATTAATCATCATAATTAGTAGACCTTGTAATATGCAACTTTCAAAATAGAAATGGCCTCACAGTGATGTAGCACTTTCTATTAAAATCGAAGGGGAACGTGCTCGTGTGTGTGCTGTCATCTCTGCTGTACCTTATCAAGTTGAGACACCGTGTGTTGACCTTGTATCGCGTTTATGCTTATTTAGTGGTAAATTGGCACAAATGGTGTTCTCACGTCCCGCTGTGGTTCTGCAGTTTATTTGTATCACATGTTAACTCCCAGTCCTGCAATGCTGAAACGAAACCACTCTGCAGCTCGCTTAATGTGGTTTACTCAACTAGGACATCTTCCTGGATCTGCATTCTTGTTGGACCTTGGACAACATTCCTAGCAGGCAGTTCTGCTAAGGGTTGACGGTTCAACAACATTGTTGTACTTTAGGAGTTTTAGATTGGGTAGATCCTATGATTGTTTGGTAAGAATGTTGTTTCAGGAGTAACAAGGATGTTCAACGAGGAATGTGTCCTACTTGGGTGTATCATAAGTGCATTTGAGCTGACCTCAGGTAAAACTTCATGTTATATTGTGGGACTTCAGCAAAGATCAAGACTTTTAATTCTACAGTAGCTATTTAGTCATTATTTAGCACTTTTTAGCCAAAATAGATAATAGAATATATAGAAAAGTATGTCTCTACCTACATTTTGGCAAAACTCCAAAACACATCTATACACACAATTCACTGCATTTTTCAGCTGAAATGAACACTAGCGGCAGTAAAACACCAACTTTTAGTCACACAAATTATGATTACAATGGCAGTTCTTTGTACAACACTATGTTATGACTTTGAAACACTTTTGCCTAATGTATGAATTGTAAACATTTTGACATTTACATCATGTAACCAGTTCCATATGTATGGCTTTTCTGATGGAGTAAACTTGCTCAGTAGCTCACCTGGTACATCATTGCACTTCCGATGCAATGAAACAGGACTCACGAAAAAAAGAGCTCAAAAACTTGTAGAAGCTAAAATGGAAACTGAAATCTAAAATGGCATGGCTTCGTCAGTAAATGTGTTTTTATTGTATTGTTTGTTTTGCAATTGTTTGTTTTCCATTTGCTATCATTTAGGTTTAATGTCAGGTTTTGTGTAGGTGGTACGCTATTTTCAAATGCGATAGAGCATTAACCTTTTAGTGCCACTCGCTGGACATTTTATTTTGAACAGCTGTGATATGTACAACAACCAATGCAATAAAACGTTGTCAAATTCATGTTTATCTCTTTCAGATAAAATTGGATGGCTTTTAGCTCCACTCACTGGACATTTCTTCTTAAAAGTGTCATGCAGAAAGTAACTTGATATAATTTTGCAGAAATGTCACCTCAGGCACATTTTTCCATTGAACCTGGGTTGCTTTTGCCTGTAAGTAACTCACAGTAGTCTTATTACTGGGACAATCCTCTGGAGTAATCTGGTGTTTAGTGTATTGCTCAAGGTCACAGTGCTCTCTGTTTATGAATTGCACCTTGCAGGGTTTGAACCGACAACCTGTCAGTGCACAGCCCAGATCTTACACCAGATCTAAACCCTATGGCAACCCCTTGTGCCTTGACAAGGTTAAGCTAAAGCTTACAAGAATAAAGCAGAGCATCTTGTTGGCTAAAATATATTGTCACTTGGTATATACTGTAAGTAAGAAGCGGAAGCTTGTATTTTTGTGGCTTTCTTCTTCAGTTTGTTATTTCAGCTATAATGTTGTCTAATCATTGGGGCGACTTTATAGGTGGAGGAATTCTAGTTACGTAATTCCTCTGGCTGAAATCTGTTCTAGCTCTACAATGATTTATGAATAGTTCAGCCTCGTCCCAACCCATTCGTGTTCCATCCTTCCTATGTGCCTTCCTGGTATCTTTGCAGAGAGACAAAGCAAGCACAACTTTTTTGTTGTTGTTGTTGTTGTTTTTTAGCATAGTTAAATGATGCATGCTAATTTGCATATTCCACTATCCTATTTAATGTGCAAGATTACTATTAGATTTTGATAATGTGTCACCAGATGGTTTACTGTTTCACATGGATTTTGAAATTGTGTATTTGTTTTTTGTTTTTTGTTTGTTTGTTTGTTTGTTTTTAAGTTGATGTTACCCACAATTTCTCCAATAAAAAAGGAGGAGACTGTGGTGCTTTTCTTTTGACTTTTTAACATTTTTAACAAATTGTATTTGGTGTGATTTAGAGCCTTACATAGTCTGAATATTAAGAAAACTGATTAATATATATGCATAATAATTTTTGTGCATCAAAGTAACTTTAATGAGAAAATCTCCTCTGTCTCTTGATTTCATCATTCTATTTCAAAAGCTAAAGAAAAAGTTTGCTTTTTATTATTAAATAAGTACATTTAAATAGGGTTAATTTAACTTTTACTCAAGAATGTTTTGGCCAGATTCTTAGACCTTTAATTAAGTAAAATTTTGACACACTACTAGTACTTTTAACTAAAATATTTCATCCCAAATTGAATCATTTACTCGCCCCTGAATTTTTCCAAATCATTATGAGCTTCTTTCTTCTGTTGAACACAAAAGAAGATATTTTGAAGAATGTGTGTAACCAAACAGTTGATTGACTTCCATAGCTGTATTTTTTGTTCATATTATGGAAGTCAATGGGGACCGTCAATTGTTTAGTTACCCTCACTCTTCAAAATATCTCTTTTATGTTCAATCAATCAATAAAAACGAATAAATAATAATTAATTAATTTTTTAAAAAAAGGGTGAACTATGCCTTTAGCACAATACTTATTTATACACCCCTGCTCTGTTTTGTACACCTTAAATGAAAATGTCACTTTAATGAAATAAAAATAATAATAAACGGGAAGGGCTTTGTGAGAATTAGTAATGAGATCAAACCAAACTACAGTGCACTGCACATGCTTCAGGCATACTTATCTTTGAGAAATGTATAAAAAAAAAGAAAAAAAAAAAAGTGCCACTTTAAATTTCAAATTGACAATCCATAAATTCTATCTTAATTGAACTGCTGTTAGCATAGGCAGTTTGCCATCAAGGACAACAACAACAACAACAACAGTCATTTGTAGTAAATGAGTAAAATTAGATAAAAAGGTCACAGATGGTGCTGCAATAAACATTTTAACTGATGGAAAATATAATTGTGCCAATATTTCAATGTCTTCAGCATGTGTTGAATATGGCAAATGTGTTTGTTTCATATGCTTTGTATATTCTCATGCACATGATAGAAAGAGATTGAAAGAGAACAACGCACATAATTGTTTAAATGCTTAAAACATAAATATAACAATTATTTATCGTGTTCTCACATAAAGAACCACCAATCATGAGTTGCAGATATTGTCTCATCATTTTATTGGCTGCAAAAAGGTGTCAATCAATCACTGGGCGACGATGCAGTGGTGGAGGTGGATTGATGGGAGTGTGCCAGTACTCTCTGCCATACCTCCTCTTGTGCATCAAATATCCTGGCTCGCAGAAGCCAGCGTGCCAAAGGACAAGGCATCCGTCAGGCGGGTGTCATTGCTAATTACCCGACAGTTCCTGAAAATTGGGTTTTAATTCAAAGAAAAATAGGATACCCAGCATCCCCTTCAAAAACCAATTTGGAGAGCGGCATGTCGTATTGCTCAGTCATGATCGAGTTAATGCCTTTGGAGTCAGTTATCATTAATCAGATTTGGTGGGAATGAATTAACTCACAGCTACTGGATGTCATCCAACCCTATGGGCTGTTTGCTTGTGAAGGGAGGTGCATGAAGTATTAAAGCCCATTCTAATGTTAGATGAATTTGTGTCAGTCACACACCGCTCTGTGACATAGAGATGATACTGGAACTGTTCGATTGGCTGTGAGATAGTATGTTAATGTGATGCCATTGCCAGAACTGCTCAAATCAACTAGAAGGAAAGCTTAATGGAGAAGACGTCATATCTGACCTACCAAACAGAACAATAGCTTTTTCCAATATAGCTAGTAATCACTTCCTAGACTGCAATTTTAGGGGTACTAGCTTCTTTTGGCAATTCTTGCAACTAATGTAATCATGGAGGGCCTTTGCAATGTCTTCACAAGAAATAGCCCCCAGAGAAATACAAATAAATAAATAAATAAATAAATAAATAAAAGATTAAGCCACAGATGCTATTTACACAAAGTGCAAAAAGCCATTCTATTTACACTCTATAAAAATAGCAGTATTTTCTTTGTGATGTGCTACTTACACTACGTGCAAATAATGATAGATTCTATTTACACTATGTAGAAATGGTTGTATATTCTTTGCAGTAAGTTTAATAGTAATTGTTATATGTATAACATCCACACATGTATATGTAGATGTTATATTTATCCTTTTTCACATTTGTAAGTAAAATTGTCTTTATATTTCCATGACAAAAATGCATTACGCACTTGGCTTTCTGAACAATTCAATTCAATTCAATTCAAGTTTATTTGTATAACGCTTTTCAAAATAAAAATCATTGCAAAGCAGCTTTACAGAAAATTTTAAGTTTATACTTTATATTTAGGAGTAGGTTATTAGTGGTATAGAGAAAATCATGCAGTTAGTTAAATTACATGTAATCAAACAGATGGTGAACACTGTTAACTGCAGGGATTATAGGTTGCGATTAAACTTAAACTTAATTTAAATTTGAATTGATTAGACTTACATTTTAAATGGTTAAACTTATAGCAAAATTTGGTAGTTTTGCATGTTGTTCCAGGTTTAGCATAATCTGAGGTCTTCTGGGGGGTTTGGCATCATCTCATCTCAGGTGTTCAGTCATTCATCTCAGATCTTCATAAGGGTCGGATCAGGATTGAAGCTTGTGTGATTACGAGTTGCCTCGGGATGCGAGTCCCGTGGCAGAAACAGAGAAGCAAACAGAGACAAAATTAGCGAATGTGTATTTGATCAGATGTAGCGGACGTACAAGGTTATGAGATACATTACGTGAATGCTTGGCTAAAGAGATGTGTCTTTAGTCTAGATTTAAACAGAGAGAGTGTGTCTGAACCTCGCACATTATCAGGAAGGCTATTCCAGAGTTTGGGAGCCAAATGTGAAAAAGCTCTACCTCCTTTAGTGGACTTTGCTATTCTAGGTACTACCAAGATTCCAGAGTTTTGTGATCTTAGGCAGCGTAATGGATTGTAGCGTGATAGAAGACTAGTTAGGTACGCAGGAGCTAAACCATTAAGGGCCTTATAGGTAAGTAATAATATTTTGTAACTGATGCGGAACTTAATAGGTAGCCAGTGTAGAGATTGTAAAATTGGGGTAATATGATCGTATTTTCTTGACCTGGTAAGGACTCTAGTAGCTGCATTTTGGACCACCTGTAGCTTGTTTATTGAAGATGCAGGACAACCAGCTAGCAGTGCATTACAATAGTCCAGTCTAGAGATGATGAATGCATGAACTAGCTTTTCTGCATCAGAAACAGATAACATGTTTCGTAGCTTGGCAATGTTTCTAAGACAAAGAATGCTGTTTTTGTAACATGAGAAATATGATTTTCAAAAGACAAGTTGCTGTCCAATATAACACCAGTGGTGTGTAAGTTACTCTAAAAAACTAATTAATTGCTAGTTACTAATTACATCTTCAACAGTATAATTAGATTACTGTACAAATTACTCTCTCCACAAAGTATTTAATTACTTATTACTAATTACTTTCTAAATCCTATATCAACCTCGACAAGTTAATGATACATGGATAGACATGAAATGGTTCTTTTAATACTTGCAAATAAATAATAGATAACTACATAAATTATTCTGGTCACACTTTAGATTAGAGTCCAATTCTCACTATTAACTAACTAATAACTATGACTTTTGCCTCAATATACTCCTAATTACTGCTTAGTAACACTCAGTAAAGTTGTTAAGTTTAAGAATCGGGTAGGAATTGCGTAGATTTAAGGATTTAAAATAAGATCTTGCAGAATAAGACATTAATATGTGTTGTTTAAGTAATAATAAACAGCCAATAACCATCTTAAAGCCTGCCCTTGAATACCCGTATAGTTCTGTAATCGATCTATGAGTATGTCATGATCTATGGTGTCGAATGCAGCACTAAGATCAAGTAAAACTAGCAATGAGATGCAGCCTTGGTCTGACGCAAGAAGCAAGTCATTTGTAATTTTAACAAGTGCAGTCTCTGTGCTATCATGGGGCCTGAAACCTGAGTGAAACTCTTCAACAGCTTGAACAGTTTTGGGACGTGGCCTAGAGATAATGATGAGTTAATAATATTGAGAAGTGGTTCTCCTACTACAGGTAGTCACTCTTTCAGTAGTTTAGTGGGTACAGGATCTAATAAACATGTTGTTGGTTTAGATGCAGTGATAAGTTTATTTAACTCTTCCTGTCCTATAGTTGTAAAGGACTGCAGTTTTTCTTTGGGTGCGATGAATGAAGCTAAATTACAAGATGCTCTAGAATCTACATTTGTTATTGTATTTCTGATGCCATATATTTTATCAGTGAACAAATTCATAAAGTCATTACTATTAAAATGTGAGGGAATATTTAGTTCAGGTGACATCTGGTTATTTGTTAATCTAGCCACTGTGCTAAATAAAAACCTTGGATTGTTTTGGTTATTTTCTATGAGTTTGCGGATATGCTCGGTCCTGGCAGCTTTTAGAGCCTGTCTATAGTTGGACATACTGTTTTTCCAAGCAATTCTAAAAACTTCCAAGTTAGTTTTTCTCCATTTGCGCTCAAGATTACGAGTTTCTTTCTTGAGAGAATGGGTATTACTGTTGTACCATGGCACAGTAAATTTTTCTCTAACCTTTTTTAATTTGAGGGGGGCAACAGCTTCTAATGTATTAGAGAAGATAGTGCCCATATTGCTAGTCATTTAATCTAGTTCATGTGGATTTATGGGTACACAGAGCAGTTGAGATAAATCAGGCAGGTTAATTGTGAATTTATATTTGGTGGTTGGAATAATAGCTCTACCTGGATGATAACATGGAACCACATAATAAATTAATATCAGTAATACGCAGCATGCACGATACAAGGTAATAGTCAGTAATATCATCACTTTGAGGTACAATACCTATGTCAGTAAGATCAATTCCATGTGATATAATTGAATCTAGCATATGATTAAAACGATGAGTGGGCCCGGTGACGTTTTCCTTAACTCCAAATGAGTTTATTAAGTCTGTAATCGCAAGTCCTAATGCATCATTTGTATTATCAACGTGAATGTTGAAGTCTCCGACAATTAGTGCTTTATCAACATTAACCAATAGGTCTGAGAGGAAATCTGCAAATTCTTTTAGGAAATCTGTATATGGCCCTGGGGGTCTATACACAGTAGCCAGAGCAAGAGATAAGAGAGACTTCTTTTGTTTATCTAACAGAGTAACAGTAAGCAGAAGTAATTCAAATGAGTTAAATCTGTATCCTGTTTTCTGAGTAACATTGAAAATATCACTATATATTGCTGCAACACCGCCGCCTCGACCAATCTGACGGGGCTCACGCTTATAAAAATAGCTTGGTGGAGTAGACTCATTTAGACCAATATAATCATTTGGTTTGAGCCAGATTTCAGTCAAGCAGAGCACATCAAAACTGTTATCTGAACATTTCATTTACAATAACTGCTTTGGGTGTGCGAGCGATCTAATGTTTAAGAGCCCAAGCTTTAAAAATTATTTTTGTTCATTTATTTAGCATTTTTTTAGGATTAATCATGATCAGATTCTTTCTAGATCCTGCATTAAATTTATATTTTGACCTCACTATTCTGGGAACAGTCTTTATAGACTGGACAGCACAAATACTTCTTTCATTTAAGTGGGTGAAACAAAAGTCATCATAGCAGTTATTTGAAATTTGACTTACTAGTCATATGGAGCGTAGTGTCCTGGAGATGTTGTCCGACATGAGTTTCGCTCCGACTCTGATGGGGTGCAGGCCATCAGCACAGAAAAGCCTGGGACGCTCCCAGAAAAGATTCCAGTTATTAACAAAGAGCAGTCTCTGTTCTTTACACCATGATAATAACCACTCATTTAAAGAAAAATGTCTATTGAACCTTTCGTGTCCACATCGATACGTGGGAAGCGGTCCTGACACAATGATTGTCGTCGCGGGCGATGTTCTGCGTACCGTCTCGATCAGGCTCCTGATGTCCCTCTTCAGAACCTCCGTCTGCCACATCTTGACGTTGTTCACGCCCGCGTGCAACACGATCGCCCCGACGCTCTTGTCGTCCTTCAGCATCGCGGATATCTGCGCAGAAACATCGAGAACACGAGCACCAGGAAAACAGTGAGTGTGAGCTTTACCTTTAGCAAGGGTAGCACGGACGTGCCGGACGATAGAGTCTCCGACGATCATAGCGTCGCGTTCCGTCTCACGGAGGGGAAAGAAGCGGTTCTGGGTGGAGATCTCGAAGACCGGAGGCAGCGGAGGGGGAGAGGTCCTCGCGCGGGGCCTGGCTCGCATCTTCCGCTACTGCTGCACCCAGGGTCTGTGGTGTCCCGGCACTGGAGTGAAGGAGACCTGGGAAGATCACGTCCTGGGTGCACAGGGCCTGTGCAGAGAAACACACAGAGTAGAGGTGGTGGGAGTGTTAGTATTGCGCTGTATACTTACCCCGGACTTGTGGGCGTCAGCCAGGGATGTTTCTAGCGCGGCTCTCCTCTCTCAGCTGGGCCTGCTTCTCCAGCAACTCGTGGATCTGCTTCTCCACGGCCTCCAGCTCCAGCTGCACCGAATGCAACTTGAACGTGTCCTTACCTGCACTCAAAGGTAGACACAAATCTGCCATTAAAGCAAGTAACAGTGAGTAAAACAATGGTAATGTGTGTGAATACAATGTAAACAATGTAAGCAAGATTAGAGGCAACCACGCTGGCGATGCTAATGGGCTATAAGCTAGTAGCGAACTCGGGAAATCGAAATAAAACTAGTGAAAGCAAGGTGCTCCGATTGTTTTTGTTGTAGAATACAATATGGGATATTTATTCACATGTTATAGAAATGAAAATGAACGTATATAAAATTGATTTTAAGATTAAAAAATAGACGATTTAGAATTAACTTGACGGAGCTCCAACTCAAAACATGCGGCAGCAACAAACAGGAACAAACATCTCATTTGCACAAAGTGCTTCTTCCAGATACTGTGACATCTATTGACGTTACGTTCAACACAGAAGCTCCAAAGCTTGTATCGAAAAAACAACACATTTCACATTGAATCACTGTATCGGAGCTTGATTTGTTTTGAGAAAAGCACGTTTTTCTGATACAATTGTGTTGAAAGCTTCTCTGGTTCAGAACGCTTCACTTCGCCATCACTAGTGACATCACAAAGTCACTCATTTAAATAATTCCTGCCCATGGAATACACAAATAAGGGGGCGAGGTCTGGTTGAGCTACGCTAGAAAAGACAAAGCAGTAGAGCTGGCCTAGCAGTGGTGTATTGTAATGAAGTAATAATACTTTGTTACAGTACTTAAGTATTTTTTGGGAGTATCTGTACTTTACTTGAGTTTTTATATTACAGCCAACTTTTACTCCACTACATTTCCTAATTAAAATGTATACTTTTACTCTGATACATTTCCCCGAAGCATATTCGTTACTTACTACAAAATAGTAAGAAGAACACAGACAGCAAGAAAGCAGGTTTAATGAATCAGTGGTCTAGCGCTTGCAAGTTAGACTCCTAAAAAAACACCTTTGCTCATGCAAACAAGTGCATGCACAACCGCAGATGATTTAATTTTCCACTCAAGTCGAGTTTGGGATGTGCGATACAGCATTGTCTGTGATAATATGGTAAGTGCTGTTGTGCAATCTGACATTTTCAAGTAGACTATATCAACCAAATCACACACAGAGTGCACGCACGTTGATTTATAAGTCTATTAAAACTCAAATTTCCAGGCATTCTAAATTGTAGAAGGCAAAAATCTGTATGCTTCTGTATGCTTTTTATATTTATATAATTTAATATAGTTAACTTCTATATCTATCTATATCACACAAAGAGTACCATTTTTCTGAAAATATCAGCAAGAAACACATTTAATAATCATTTTATACAAGTTCAGTAAAGCAATAAGTGACTTACATTTTAGACATAATATTGCTTGTTTTCACTCAATTTTGACAACGAAAATAGTTCCAAACAAAGATCACAGCACTGTTTCGCATCTCTGACCAATGGACGGTGTTTACTTATTGAATGAATCAGCTTTTAGAATGAATCGGTTGAATAAATGATTCAGTGATTCACTCATTAACACAGGCAAATGCTTTGTTTCTGAACGAATAAGTCGTTTGAATGAATCGGTTGAATCTCAATGACTCACTCATTAACAGTCACTTGCTGTCACCTACTGGAGGTTTTAATTTCACATTTCAACTATTTTTTTTTTTCATGTTTTAAATTATTTCAAATATCAGTATTCAAAGTTTTATGTTAAAAACAAAACATTAGGCCTATTTATGCATCTGTAACTGCAGTTTAAATGCATCCATATCCCCTCTGAGATACATAAACTGTGTAAATACATCTAAATGCTGCTATTTCAGATGCAGATTCCAGAAATGTTTTCTTATGTTTGAATAAAAGACACTACGTACCGGATGAAGTGCTTCTTATTCTTACCCAAAAATACAAAATAGAAGAAAGAGTTAAAACTTAAAGTACAATAAATATCACATACAATAAATAGTACAATAAATATCACATACTTTAAGACTTTTACTCAAGTAATATTCTAAACGGTGAAAAAAAAAAAGTCTAAAAAGTAATTTTTTGGTAAGATATCTGTAATTTTACTTGAGTATGGCTTTCAGGTACTTTATACACCACTGTGCTCTAGTAGCATATTTGTGCCATGTCGCACTTATGGTAAGGGGTGTGACATTTCAGGAACACACTCTAAGACAGTGGTTTTCAAAATTAAGAGCATTATTTTTTTCTTTTTAAATTTAAGTGAACCATACCTACACACACACATACATACACACACACACGCGCGCACACACACACACACACACACACAAACACACACACTACAGAAAAATAGTGCCGTGAAGCAGGGCAGTGCTGATGGAGCGAATGTTAATGAGTGACAACTGTGCCACAGATCGGTCTCGAGTCCTACTTAGCCTTCATGCACATCTATTTTGTCTAGTTCATTGTTATGATTATCACCATGTCAGTCATTGTGATTTCGAGAGAATCCCCAATTTATGTGCGGATGTCACTCCCAAAAATTTGTAACGTATGCCACATTGTTCCTGTTTGCAGCATGAAAAACAAAACTTTTTATTCAAATTCTGAATGAACTATATACGCAAGCGTGCAAAGAGTGCTCCCTTAATGACTGAAAATCTGAGCTGTCACTCATTTCAGTTTATCGTAATCTCAGAAAATTCTGCTGTAATTCATTTTACTCTCTCTACACGGAAAAATTAATCTCACAATTTATATTGCACCTACACTTTGTTCATTATAATGAAAGGATTTGGAAGTTTCCAGAACTCAGGACTGAACAAAAAAAAAAAAAGTTTCCAGAACTCAGGAAAAAAAAGAAAAAAAAAGAAAAAAAAAAGAATTCTGACTAACTGAAATGCCTCTGATTAGCCATTGTGTTCCAGTAATCAACAGATACCTCTGTGATTGGCTACATGCTCAGCGTTGCAAAAACAGCACAAACACAAATACATATTGGATTCTGCCACGAGGCGGTAGCCACTTACTTTTGTTTCGCCGGTTCCCTTCCTTCTTTCCTGAGTCTTGAACTTTGTTACATACACATATACATTTTCCTTAAACCATCCTGGCCACCCATTTTTTAAAGCCCCGTTCACACCAAGAACAATAACTATAAAGATAACGATATTAGCATCCACACTAGCATCCATATCATCTGTTTATTCTAAGTGCACTCTCGTCTGCAGCTTTAAATTCTGGAGCTCGTTATAGCAGGATGTATTCTGATTTGGTGTCAATGTTTTTATCATTCATCAGCTGGAAAAAAAAAAACGTTCTGAAAGTGATTCCAACTATATCTTTTCTCTGTGCATTTATCGTTATAGTTGTGGTGTTGTGACTCTGCTATTCTTTAATATTGAGAACGATTTTTAGAACTATATCTTTATCATTATCTTTATAGTCCTATATCGTCCTTGGTGTGAAATGGCCTTAAGTCTCGCAACCCACCCAGGGTTTGAAAACCACTACTCTAAGAGGTTCGCCAATCACAATGCACTGGATCAGCTAACCAATCAGAGCACATCAGTATTTCAGAAAAAGGGGTTTTCATCGAAACAGGAACTTAACAGACAGACTGGAAAGAGAGGTGCTGCAATAATGTAAAATATGTGAAAAAAATAATGTGATTTTGGAACAATCAAGCATTAAAACCTATTCTAGTACAACCCCAAAAACTAAATCAAGACTTCATAAAAGTGCATAATCGAACACCTTTAATGAACAATGTTTGATTTGTTTTTTTTTTGTTTTGTTTTTTTTACTTACTAGTAAGCACAACATTTTGTACACATGCTCTACACATATGAACATTTTCACGTCAGTTTTGGCCTTTATAAATCTCATTTTGTTTCTCACTTGCGACCTACGAAGAAATCCATGGAATTTAGGATCAAATCCAATCATCAGTTAATTTTATAAATGAGGCCCCTGATTTGTGTTTGCTTGATTAGTGATTACAGGATTGCAGCTACAGCAGTAGCATCACATGAAAGCGGCGGAGGGAAGGAACATGTGATTGATTAGTAATGGGCCTTACAGCCAGTGAAGAACAGGCCTCCGGTTTCTCCAGCTGGTTCTGTGACACAATGGCACTCGGCTGCTTTTGATCAACTCCACAGCGTGACACTCATTTGAGCAATCCATGTCTGCAGGCTTCCACTAAAGGCCAAGGTGTCTCATATGATAAGAGCCCTCTGATCAGGCTGATGGTGAATTCAATCAGAGGCCACATTGCCTACAGCACACACTAGCACAGAGCGCACGCTAGGGCGAGACATGGATGTTAGTAAAAGCCACTGCTTTCAGGAAGACAGACCCAGAAAATACTCATATGAGGGCCATCAGCCCGTATTAGATCCATAGATGATCCAAGAATGCTGGACATTTTCAAAACACAACAGATGAAAGTGGTATTTGAAGTTAACTACCAAGTAAAACAGCCCTAGTCAACTGCTACAAGAAGGAAACCATTTTAACTTTTTTTTTTCCCAACCTTTTATTTCTTCAGCCAAAGTCTGTTTGTCCGACACAGTCTCATCGGTATTCATAGGTATTCACAACTACTGTGAAAATATACACAGAAAAATACAGTTCAAAAGTATGAAGTCGGTAAGCATTTATTTTTTTTTTTTAAATAAATTAATACTTTTATTCAACAAGCATGCATTAACTGACAAAAAGTGAAAGTACAGATGTTTATTCATCAAAGAATTATGGTGAAAAAGTTCACGGTTTCCACAAAATAACTAACTAACTAAAATCACTGTTTCAACTAACTAACTAACTAACTAACTAACTAACTAACTAACAACT
Organism: Spinibarbus caldwelli; assembly: GCA_039654775.1. Classification (NCBI taxonomy): domain Eukaryota; kingdom Metazoa; phylum Chordata; class Actinopteri; order Cypriniformes; family Cyprinidae; genus Spinibarbus; species Spinibarbus caldwelli. The sequence continues at coordinate 24,865,493 of CM077247.1, read as the reverse complement.
AAATAAATAAATGAATTTAAAAAAATCAACATTGATAATTATTAGAAATGTGTTGTAGTAATTATTAGAAATGTGTTGTATGTGTTGTTTTATGATATTATGATATTACCATTTTTTACTGCATTTATGATCACACACATGCAGCCTTGGTAAGCATAAGAGACTTTAAAAAATCTGGTAGTGTTGATGGTGTTTTAATATTTCATACTTGTTGAGCTTTGATAATAATATAATACAGTGATATAATAAGTTGAAAATGACCATCAAATGACTATGAATACTGATAAATGTATATAAAAATCACAATCCCACATCAGTTTGTCAGTTTGCTTTTGTCGTGTCGTTTTAGAGTATGTTTCTGTGTCTGGTATATCTGTCTGGTGCAGTTTTTGTTAAAATATATATGAATGTATAACAGTGTTTTTCAGAATCCACTCTCTGTTTCTCATGCAAGATTGACACAGAGTTAAGTGGAAGTTGCTGGGAAATATGCATTACACATGCCACTGAAAAAGTTATATGCATGTGATTGTTTAAAGTGGTACACGGAGGAGCTTGTCTCTAGACCAAAGGAGTAGCAGAGGTAGGAAAAGCAATATAAAGGTACATCTATCATGTCTACTCTTCTCGGTTACAGATAGACCAAACACGAAGGAAAGTTTGGCTGGCTAATCTACCCAGCCTTCAATTTACTGCAGCAGCTTGATAATTCTTCAGTTTTATTAAAGTAAGCCATCCTCATAGTCAAGCAGTCTGTTTTATTTACTTATGAGCTAAATAGAAAAACCTCAACTGAGCCACTCTTTACTAAAGTTAATGTAAAGAAATGGGACAAAAATGTATTCAGAAGAACAGTTAAATGAGGCTTTGTGTGCTTTATTTAATTTCTTGCAAATATACTGCAAATGCATATAGGAAGAATAGTCTACGTTCAGTTGAAAGTGAAAAACTATAGCCATTTTCAAATGCCACCCCAAAGGTCCTCACAATACATTACATATGCGCGGCAGTAATGAATTTCATTTAGGGGTGACTGGATATATTGTACCTTGTATTTGAGTGAACTGCAAAAAATAACCACAAATCATATCACAGTTTTCTGAGCTATTCTCAGCTTTTGCCGAACGAGCACATGAGGTGAATACGATTCATGCGGCATCATTATTCATATTTCTGTTTTGTGCAGACCCAGTTTACATCTTCGGGCATGACAACAAAATAAAACCAAATGTGTAACGGCTGAGTCTGGAAAGATTTATTTTGTGTACACAATATCAGGTGACCCTTCCGTGAGGGAGGCCGAATTCAGAAAGTACTACTGAGCTGTAATGAAATATCTAACCAGATTTTCCCTTTTCTCATTGTGAGACAGGAGTAGGAGTGGAGCGTCGACATTTCTGACCTAGATAGAGCTGAGTGGAGGCAGAATGGAAGGGCTTTGATTAAAAAGGCCGCTGCAAGGCAATGTCGAGCCCGAGATTAGTCAAGACGCTTGAGCGGCAGTTGATGTCTATTCTGAGTCTCCCTTATTCTCTCTCTCATTCTCCCTCGCTCTCTCTGTCTGAGGCCTTTCATTCACCCTAAGTGCAAATGTCTTCTCATATGCAAAAAGCATTACGCGCTCGGAGAATGTTTTGCAGGCTGTTGTCTATGTTACTAGCAAAGAAGATTTTGTTGAAGGAAACAAATAACATTTCTGTTCATTTTAATTATGTTGGTGTGCGCAGCTGTTAAAATGATGGTTCACCCAAAAATAAAAACTGTCTTCATTTACTATCTCTCATATTGCTCCAGAGCCGTATGACTTGCTTTCTTCTGCCAGAACATGAAAGGAGAAAATTGGAAGACGGTTTCCTTTCTTTTTATGCAATCATACTGAATGAGAACTGAAGCTTTCGAGCTTCAAAACACAGACACAGATGCAACATAAAAGCATCATAAAAGTGGTCAATATGATACATTTCTGTTAAAATGGGTAAACTGCGATTGTCATGTTCGAGAGCTATGTCTGCTTGATTTAACCCATAAAAATAAGTTTTGTTGGTAAAATGAATGCTTTTGTCTTGAATCAGCAAACAATATATACTTTTTGCCGTTTTATTTTTTTATTAATTAATTAATTAATTTATTTATTTATTTATTAGTGTTCAATATGATAAATTTCTGTAAAAATGGGTTACCTGCGATTGTTACCTTCTGCTTGATTTAACCCCTAAAAATGAGTTTTGTTGGTATGAATTAATGCATTTGTGTTGATTCAATATTAAATGATATAGACTTTTTGACAATTTTTAGGTTATTTTTTTTGTTTGTTTTTTGTTTTTCTTCCTCCAGTATGAGACTAAAATTTAAGTCAAGTTAAGGTGACTTAAGACATTTGTTGTCCTAATAATGAGAGTTCATGATAAAAGGAAGTCAGATTCAGGAACAAAATGTTCTTTTGAGTCAGATCTTTTTCAAGAAATTAGTTGATCCACAAAACCAGTGTGAATGTTTAATTTCCAAATCAGACTGATCCAGTTCAACTCAGAGTGATTCATGTTTTTATTTTATTTTATTTTATTTTATTTTATTTTATTTTATTTTATTTTATTTTATCCATTGGGAAAGATACATTTCTTATTTCCTGTCCTAAAAGAAAGAAATGCGGAGTAAAAAAAAAAAAAAAAATATATATATATATATATATATATATATATACAGATTTATTTTATTTATTTATTTATTTTTAATTCCCTTTTAATCAATGTATTGTAATATTGTAAGGTACCTAAGCTTTGAGCTTTGTAATCTTGTTGTTATGTTTTACATAACTAGGCAGAGTAGAGATAGACATAATTATTAAATTTCAGTTAGTGACCTTGTTCAAAATCTTGTGCTTGACACTGTTGTGCATATTTCAGAAGGCATGATTAAAATATTGCAACATTGCAAAAGAACATGTCAAATTGCATCAGCTTCAAGGTGTAACCCTGGGACTTAAGTGCTGTTTACTGTGAGTATAATAATAAGTGCAGAGTAACTTCAATAGATATATTTCACGAAAAATACCATGTGTTAAAAGCATTCACATCATATGCTCTCAAGATATTGCAAATATACTTGCACAAGTTGAACATAGTTCTATGGTATACAATAAATATGTAATAACATTATTATAAGAATTGTCTCTGCAATCTAAAGCATACTACAAGTACATGCATTTATTTAGCCACTGTGTTAAATGACTTAAACTGTGTGTCGATATTTATAGCTACCATTCAAGGTTGGATTACCCTATCAGTATATTGTGTATTTTTTTACTGAATGACTAACAGGGTTGATAATTTAGGGTAGCATCATTAATTACACTCAATTAGATAAGCAGATGGTTGATTCAGTGGTGAGGATGTGGGACTTTATCATTAACTCTTGTGGTGACTTTTAAGGTAGATTGTGCTTGAATTAAAGCTTCTGATGTGACGAGCCACAGCAGCTAAACAGTGTTAGATAAAATTTACACCACAAACTTACACCAGATAAATACAGCTAATTGCCTGACTAACTGCTAAGCTCTCGTTCACATCTTCTAAATTTGCTGTGAAATTAAACAACACATCGGCAAGATATGTGTCTTTGCAGTGCGGTGAAAATACTGTGAAATTATAGCTTGTTAAAATATAGCAAATCTGCTCTATAGTAAAAAAATAAAAAAATTAAAAAAAAATAAGTTCTTACATTACAAGCTATTAACAAAAAAAATAAAGGTAAGTAAACACACAAGTAATTAATTACACATAAAAAAATTTAATGAAATTATTAAATTTAATTAAATTATTAAATTTAATTAAATTAAATTAATGAAGCCAGCAGTGTTTCTCTAAATAAAAATAAATTAATTAAAAAAAAATTGAAAAGAAGTCTGGAAGAGCAACACTTCTAAGTTGTAGTTACTTATAGTTACTTCACTACTTTCAGTCATCAACAAGCACAGTCTCAGTCGATGGATTGTGATTAAAAAAAAAAAAAAGTTGCATGTCTGTTCTTATATCATCATACATAGCAGAGAGAAAACAGTTCTGAATTCAAATAATAAAATGCAACTACCTAACCATGCAGTTGCATACAGTTATGATGCTACAGTATATACCTTTGATATGATACTAAAATATGTTTATCCATTTTTAAATCAAACAGTCTTTTCCTGCAATTTCATGTGTCACTTGCTAGTCAGATTAGGCATATGCCAACATAGACAGGTTATGTGGCATGCTCTCATGTGTAAAAACCATGCAAGAAACAATGCAAGTAAAATAAAGCCTACATTAAATATGAGTTGAAATGAGGATAGACATGGTCTGCCAACCACAATGTGTTTTATGCAGTGAATTATTGAGAGCATGTAATCACTGCAAAAGACTAAACAAACATTCAAACTCAAAGGCAAGCCAATGCACCTTTAATAATACATGCATTTATAAGTTATTTATTAGTGTATATCTTACTGAATTATCAATATCTGATTTTAAGGGCTTTTGTTTAGTATGGTGTGTTGACGCTTCTAAATTTGGATCCTGAAGCAAAACCACTTAAGAACTACAGTCCCTATAGAAGATGTATTTGGAACGGGACTTTTACAGGATTTTGGTTTTCTTTCAACTGACTTTAAATAGGATTATTCATAGAATTATAAAGTTATTGCAGCACGATGATGCAACGTCAGTGAGTCAGAAAGAATTTGTCTCCATTTTAAATCTTTCTCAGTGTCTTCAATATGATATGCATTCTGATTCACTGACAAAACTCTAGTGTTATAATCTGCCCAGTAGGAAAGATATGAATGTGTTGTTGATTGTCTTATGCATCCGTTCTTATTGATTCCTGTCACACTAGAGATGAAGAGGCTATGGTATCCACCATGAGATGATTGGAGAGACGTGCCACCTGACGGATACCAGTCCTTGGGGCATACCTCCATTAAAAAAAACAATCAATGCAGGTGCTGCTCTTTATCGACAAAGCTAACAACATTACGGCAGTCTCCAAAGTGCAAAACCTGCATTTCAATTGTGTTCATATGCATTGCTTTTGCTTTCAAATCTAAGCAAATGTGTTTCAGATCAGTCTGATGCAACAGACTGCTGGATTTGAAGGTGTTTCACAAGCAGCAGAGCATAACAAAGACAGATCTGGCTCTTCTATGGAGTTATTTATACTGTGATTTATGTGACTGTGATTTATGTTGAGTGGAGTCTGGGGAAGTGACTCCGCCTTGAGCCTGGAAGGAACCTGTGACATTCACCCTTTGAATTAATAATTCTTTGCCGTGTTTTGAATTCTCCATGCTAGACGTCTTGTCATACATCAGGGTATGTCATTGTTGTTTAATGATGTGAGTATGAGAGTAGGAGAGGAAATACCTCCCATTATTGCATGTTTTATGACTTGAAAAATATAGGGAAAAAAAATAAAATAATATCTTGGATATTTGATGATTCTTCTTATAGACAATCAATATAGAAAGAAGTCTCTTATGCTCACCAAGGTGACATTTATTTGATAAAAAAATACAATAAAAACAGTAATATTGTGAAATATAATTACAGTTTAAAATAACTGTTTTCGATTTGAATATATTTTAAAATGTAATTTATTCCTACGATACGAGGCTGAATTTTTAGCACCCGTTATTCCAGTTTGCAGTGTCACGTGACGCATCAAAACAGTTCTTTTTTTTTTTTTTTTCCTGTGAGATATATATTTTATATTTGAAATATAAAGTTTTTGTAACATTATAAAAGCCATTACTGTGACTTTTGTCAGTTCAAAAGTGCTAAAATGTCTATGCTGTTTGGATATACAACCTTAATATTTGAATGCCTTTGAATTATCTTCTTCTAGATTCGGCTTCTGGCTTTCTACTGCAAATATTGATACAAATTTATTGTTATTAGTTTGATTAATCAGCATATCATTTAATTAATTTAATAAAAAAACATTTCATCGTTCAACAGCCCTAATAATATGACATAGTATTCTGTCAAACACGGCTGCGGAGCTCTTTTAATGTGTTGCTTTTGCTTTTGTTTTTGTCATCTGTCTTCCCGTGACAGGCTGTATTTGTGCCATTGTTCAGAAATATCCAAAATAAAGTAACAAAGCCACTTCACCGATTTCCTATTTCTTTGCAGAAGCCTTACCATGAACTGCGGAAAGTGTTTTGAGTAAATCTCTAGCCTTTGGACCTGCAGGATTGTTCTTCGAAACAGCAATATATTAGGAAGAGTCCCCATTGTACCTTTGTGAAACTGGGTCATGTCAGGCCTTGGGTAACACACACATATGACGCTTCTAATGCAAGCTGCCTCTTTTTTTCTAGAAAAGCAAATTGCAAAATTAATCAGCATGAAACTTGAGAATCAAGTTTACTGAATTAGTTTGCATTGAAGAGGAATTTGAATAGGCAAGCTCTGCAAAATATAAAATGTACACAGAGAGTATGTGATACACAGGTAGTATAATTAAGAAAAAAAAAAAAACCACATACATTGTGCAATCTGTGATTTGGTCATTATGATGTTGAGTTTTCTGTCTCATGTTTTGAAACACATATAGAATGAATAGGAGCCTATTCATAATGGGAAAAGGGCATTTTCATCTCCAGTGCTGTTCATTGAACTTTCTATTCATCAAAGGATCATGAAAAAAAATTAATAAATAAATAAGAGTTTTCACAGTGTTTAAAGAGACTTCTTTCAAAAACAAATATCTTAATAATTCCATACTTTTGACTGATAGTGTATAAAACGCTTATAATTTGATTATAGGTTAACATGTCAGCTTCATTTTGAAAGTTGCATTCTTGTAATTTGATGAAATGTATGTTTTCTCCTACAGTAATGTTGATAATTTTCCATGATTGTGTCTGTATAAACTGTACTGTACATTTATATTACAACATTCTGTTGTATTTAGCAATTGCAGGCCTCCAACTGCTCTGGCCTCCCTGCAGAACATATCCTGAGGATCATTTGATTGCATTTATTGTAAACTGAGTAATAATCTATACTTCAGCATAATACAGTGTGACTCTTTGTTTTAGGCTATTTGTACCGATCTAACTTTAAAGGAAAGAAGAGTTTAAAATTTAATGACATTTTGTAATTGGAAAACAAATCTAAATGTAAGGAAGAAAAACTGATTCAACAGGAAAGAGAAAAGCAATCTAATTCAGTAATAATCATTGTTTTGTTTTGTTTTTTTCCTCTTTTAATTATCTCTAAAAAAGCAGCACTCTGACCACTCTGACATTTAAAAGCATTTTAATGAATGTTTCCCAATTCATGTGGATTAAAACTGAAGAGATTGAAAACAAATGGTAATAACACACACAAATTACTCCAAGTTAAAGGCAATAAACTCACTGTGTAGGGCTCAATGTGTATAATATCCATTCTACGTTGTGCATTTATTTGACAAACAGATTAGCTCTGGAAGGTTATTAAAACAAAAGCCCACCCGAGGCAGAGCATCGCACTGATTTTACCATGGTGCATTTCTTAATCTAGCAATATAATAATTTAGCACATTAATTTAGAATGTGTGGCCACAAGTGTTTATTGGCATTTTACAATGGTTTTAAAAGTGTCTCATCCAATTAGAATTGAGACTCTGAATGTTTTCCTTTTATTGTTTTTGTTGTGTATTACCATATGGCAGTAACACATCTCCCTCTTGATTGAGAATGAAGGGTTTGGTTTGGCTTGTTACCTTAACTTTGTGGGTGGTTATGGTTCTTCTAGTTCCAGATGTGCAATATTTTGTTTGCTTCCGAAAATCCAAACTGCTATAATGCACCAGCTCAGCTGAAAAACTAAATCACCTAACAGTATGAACACATAACTAAAAAAGTTAAATTAAAAGTATTCCATAATCTGCTTTAGATACATAATGAGGCTTATACAACATGCACTTTTATTGTTAGCTCACATAAGAAACAGCAGGATTATGGATCATACTGCTGAAGGAACAGAAGACCATTGTACAGTTCTGCATTTGTGCCATATAATACCTATTCACACTCCCAACACATTCACATTCACATTCACAAAAAAAAAAAAAAAAAAAAAAAATCAATAGTAAGATTAAAATCCTCTAATTTTAATGTAGAGTTCATCGTAACAGCTCTATAGTATAAAAAATATATATAATACAATACAAACGAGGTACAGTTTATTGCAGTACAGTATAAAAAAATAAACATTTATACTTTTTTTTATTGTTTTAATGTTGTATTCTCTATGCAATAATTGGAAAAGTGTTTACTAGAGCTGTAAAGTACTTGGCCACTTGTACTTCATTACAATACCTAAGTATTACTTTGGTACAATTCCACTTTTCTCAAGTACTATTGAAAATTTTACTCAATTCCATTTCCAAGGAAAATGTGATGATTACAATGAATGCCAAATGGGAAAAATAGCCTGAGGTTACAGAGCAGAAACTTGCATTTTTGTTAAAGTAAATAATTAAGTAAGTAAGTAAGTAAGTAATTAATTAATTATTTTATTTTATTATTATTTTTTTTTTTTTAGTTTGTAATTTCAGTTGTAATGGTATCTAAATTAAGTAAATTAAGTAAAAAGGGCATTAGATGAAAACTTGACTGTGTTTGCAACTTGAGTTTGAATTATAAACAGGAGATTAACATGCTGAAAATGGATCAACAGTGAAAACATTACACTGAAAATACAATTAGCATTTCCCTTTGGACTTGAGTTGGCTACATTTAATACGATGTCAGACTAAAAAAAAATGTTTAAAATGCTGAAGCTTGATGTGAAGTTCAGCTAAGGTAGTTCAACTGATTTATCGAAACTAATGATCGTCTGTTGACAAGAATATGCCAATTTGAGTTTGTTTGCCCAACTATTCATAAGGTTTATTTACAGTTATATAAATACATCTGCAGAATGCAGTGCAGGTATTGTATCTTGTTGTGCAATGTGTTGTTTTGAGTTGAAGACATTGTTAAATCATGCAGTATACCCAAGCCAGAGATTGTCAAGTTAGGCCCACGTTGCTGAGTTGCGAATGCCTGTGGTTATAGCTGTTAGAGAACAATTACCCTGTGGTTTCTCTAGGGTTTAACTGTTTTGTAGGGATTTGTGACAAACTTTGATTGCTCTGAAAGCCTGTCCGTTCTGTGATCAGGGGATCAGGGCTGAGCAAAACAAACCCAGGAGAAAAAGATCAAAATGGTTTCTTCACCAAAGGAGTCGCCCATATACAATGGATTGGGGGAAGATGAAAACTGTGAGCTGTGGCCTGAAAGATTTTATTTTATTTAATTGCATGATGCCGATTTCATACAGGAAAGCCACATTGTGTGCTGGCTCTCCTCTGAGCAGAAGGCAGGGAAATGCTCGTTCTCCCTGCCAGCTGCTGAAACATACGCTGTAAAGCTGCTGGATATTTTTAAGATTGCCTTAGAGAAAGTTGAGGTGCTCTGAGCTGTTTTTTTTATGAATTCTCTTGGCAGTTTTGAAGAAAGAATCAGTATCCAGCTAATAAGGGTATGGTGTGCTCACTGACAGTTTGCAGAGTAATCAGGTTCTAGTCAATAGTTCCAATGATAACATTAGAGAGAAGCATATAAATTGGGTAGGAAATGGAATCACTTCAGACATAGATAGATAGATAGATAGATAGATAGATAGATAGATAGATAGATAGATAGATAGATAGATAGATAAACAGACAGACAGACAGACAGACAGACAGACAGACAGACAGCCTTTGTTTCACTCCACAAGAAAAACAGTTGAACACGCTTTTTAAAATCTTGTATTTTTTTCTGTTGGCAACATAATAAGCCTTGTGGTCATGTATTTAAACAAATAAACAGTCCTCTCAGTAAATTGTATTTTATGCTTCACAATCGTTCTCATCACCCTGCGCGCAGTCACCCTGAGGATGTGAGGCCTCGTTGTGCTTCCTTTGTTTCTTTCTGCCTTATTGATGCCCTGAACACCAGCACACATCAGTTTCGGCTCCATCAAATACATTTTCATCTCATGATGGTTTTGGGGTCAGACTCATTGTCTGCTAGTAAACAAGGGTCAACTACTTCCTTTGAACTTTGTTGTGTCCAAAGTGGAAATCATGGCTTGATATTGAGTTAGGTGTATTTATGGAGGAGGCATTACATGTATATTGCTTCTTTTTTGTGTGTACATGTTAACATGATTAAACATATCGCCAATTTATGAAGAACGTGAAAATTCTGTTCCAAAGCTGTATGACTTTTGAAGATTTGAAGATTTTGAAGAAAAATAAATAAATAAATAAATAAATAAATAAATTGCATATACTGTTCTGTTTATAATGTGTGTTGTGTGTTTATACGTGTGCAAATTAAATATAGTTAACCATTAAATGCATAGTAGCAATATTAATGATGAAATCCTCAGCCTTAGGACGCATGGACTGCAAAGCATTCTCCATCAGTCCATTAAATACAGACAGACACATTTCCATATATATATATATATATATATATATATATATATATATATATATATATATATATTTCCACATATATATTTCCATATATTTTTTTTTTTTTTTTTTTTTTTTTTTTTTTGTTAACAACTGTTTTTTGCATTTTCTTCTGGGAAGAGTAGTATAAAACAAAAAGCAGCTGTGCAAATTTAGAACCCATCCCACCCCTGGTAGACTTAAAAAATAAATAAATAAATAAATAAATAAATAAAATTAATAGATAAATAAATAACAATAAAATAATTTTTAAAAGGATTATAGAAAAGATGACACAACATTAAAAACTGAATGCCATAAATTTACAGTTTTCACATTGGATCCATGTATACGAGAAGCTGAGAGTTCCATCGAGATAATGTCCAACAAATACACAGTCCGGGTTCGTCTGTCCATTGTGTGAGGAGGATTCCAACGGTTGACTAGCCATTTTTTTGCTGCTGTGAGAGCAGCTAACAGTAAACATCTTTGTTGGACAGACAAGGTGAAGTCCCAAAAGTCATTCATGAAAAAATGGCGCGGAGTCAAACATATCTCAGTACCCAACAAATATATCAGGTCCTGTGAGAGCTGAGACCAAAAAGGTGAGAGAGAGGGGCAATCCCCCTCAAAAAATTGGAAAAAATGTGCTTAAAGATCCTTGCGGACAGAGATTACACTTAGGAGAAGACGACAGATTCATATTCAGAAAAAAAGCTTGAGAGTGTGATTTCTTTGGTCTAGATCTATCTAGGATATGCGACATTACAGAATTCGTATCTGCAACCAATACAATTTCAAAATCCGAAAATTTCAAGACAGGTTGACAAAACTGAGAAAAAGTAGGGTCAGGAGTACAAGGGGCACAAACTGAAAGAAATACAATATTTCTATTCTCTACTATTGTTTTTATATGTGTTATTCTACAATCTGTATCACAACCTTTATCTAAAATAGTAATGTTTAAAGTCTTCCGCACCAATATTAGGACACCCTTGGTTTTAGTATCTGAAGATGAGTGAGATACCACTTCATAAAACTTATTATTACACTTGTATATATCCTCCTCTTTCAAATGGGATTCTTGAACTACCACTATATCAATCTTTCTTCTTCGCAAAACATTCAGAAACCCTGTACGTTTGTGAGAGCCGTTTAGGCCATTAGTATTACAACTCAAAATACTAAGGTCAATCATAGGTATCAAACAGAATTACTGCATAATAAGACAAAATACAAGTATGAAAATAAAACCAGTTGAGTCTACCATTAAATGCCCCCCCCCCCACCCCCACCCCACCCCACCCTTCCCGTCACTATTCAAAACATAAACACATTCCCATGAACTATGGCAGATCAAACCAAGAACAAACCTTGATCTGTCAGCACCCCTTAATATGATCCGTGGCATCAACAAAAACCTGCACATTACTGAAGCACCAACATTGGCCCCATAATCACATATTGACTAGGTAGTATCTCTATTTAAAAAAAAAACTAAACAAAACAAGGAGAGAGAGATGGAATACAACTAAAACATAAATAAAATAACATCATAATCAGTAAGCGATACTGTATGCACCATGAAAGCTGTTAGTAAGTATGAATTAAGAAATGAACATTAAAATGAACAGTGAAAGACACAGTCACCTAACCATTTAGAGCATCTCTTCTCCGGTTAGACAGCAAATGTTGGTGCATGAATGGACTCTGAGAAAAACTCTTGCTTCTTCTGGAGAGTATAGCAATTTAGGTTCACCTTGATTGAGAATGACCTTCAGCGTTGCAGGATAAAGAAGAAAATTCTGGATGCCAGCTTCTCTGATTTCCTTCCTAACTGGTGCAAATGCACTTCTTCTTTTTGCGGTGACCAGAGAAAAATCTGGAAAGAACGACAGCGTTGGATGTTTTCACCGGGGTGTGAAGTCTGGCGGCCCGCAAAATGAGCTCCCTGTCCGTGTACCGCAACAGTTTAAAGATGAAAACCTGTGGTTTAGTGCAATCTGAGGTTGAGCCTTGTGTATACGCGATGTGCTCGCTTCACTTCAATCTCTTTGCCCGCCAGAGACAGGAGCCACGTCGGTAGCGATCTTTTCAAAAAGCCCATAGGGTCGTCCTTTTCTGAACCTTCAGGCAATCCAACCAGACTCAGATTGCTGCGCCTATTGCGATCCTGTAAGTCCACAACCTGTTGCTCGAGCGCGGCTACTCACCTATCGTGATCTGCGACAACTTTCTTTTGTTCTCTCATCTCCCCTGTAAGAAGATCCAATTTAGAGCATAGCGACTGAACAACTGACATGTGAGAAGCGAACTCGTTCCGCATCGCCATCAACTCAGTTCTCAGAATGTCCTCAAAGTGTGTAACAGTGTTCGCCATCTTGTCCACCATATCGCTCGCGGTCGGTGGCTTGGATTTCTTCTTAATCGGAGAAGCCGACGGTGACAACTCCTGCTGTTTCAGATTGTATGCCATCAGGGAAAGTATTATTAATGAATAAAACTTAAAATAAAACGAAAAAAAAAATCAGCAAAAAGGGGCCAAATGTACCGAGCTCTACTCAAGTGCGACTATGTTCATGAGCACGTCACGTGACTCCCATATTTCCATAATATTGACGTTTTATATCAGGTATACACACTTTCTCTGAAGAACACATTATAGTTTACTGGCATCTATTTCTTGGATCTATATTAATTTCATTTAATTCCAGCATAAAGGTTTTATGACATTACCAGGCATTGTGTAAATGTATACAGTGTAAACAAAAGTGTATGAATATGAACTGCTATATTACTTTGTTGTGCCCAGAAGCCCAACATCATGGATAGTTATTGATATTTTTACTGTTTTCTTTATCCCTGTTATTTCAGAACACCACATAAATGAAATAGATTAGCTGCACTTTGAGACTCTGTTTCTACAGAATAAAGAAAGAAAGACAGGGACAAAATTAAAAGCACAGGCAATGGAAAGTATATACCCTAGAGAAAAATAAATATAATAAAATGTATTTGAAATACATTTATTTCATGCTAAGTGTACCACAAATACATTTATATATTTATGTACTAAATAAAAATACCCTGCAATTGTACTTTTGGTATAATAACTGGTATACTTAAAGTCTGCTGAATTGGAACAACTAATGCACTTTAATTGTGCGGAAGTACTGCTAAAGTTCAACTAAAGATATACTGAAGTATATTTGATTGTGCTTAAGTGAAACTATTGCACATATACTTTAGGTACACTTTAAATATATTGCATTTAAAGACCGATATTATTCAAAGATCATTCAATCCTCGTTAATAGTGACATTAAAACACATTTTAGGCTTAATATTAAGAAATGTGCATTGTGCACAAGTAGTACTCCAAATTAATTTTATATATTTTATATCTATATCCCTAGTATGAAATCTATTTTTACTAGGGTAGCTAAATATTTAGTAAGTATTAGTAAGCATTAAGTAAATATTAATTGATAATAATAATAATAATAATAATAATAATAATAATAATAATAATAATAATAATAATAATTCATTCACTCATTCATTCATTCATTCATTCATTCACTCAAAAATGGATGCCTACGATCAATCAGTTCCAAAAAGACATACAAAACCTTTGCTATTGAAAAAAAAACAAGTTGAGAAAAAAGTGATTTTATAGCATAATGAGAGATTTACATGCAATTTTTAAAAGACCGATCATTTTTGAGGGACAGGTCTTATCCAGAGGGTGTTAGTAGTAGTAGTAGTAGTAGTATCGTTGCTGTTGTTGTTGTATATTAATCTCAAACACTGGAGCTCCAACATGTTAAAGCTTAGCTGCTCATAATTCACATGCACTATTTTTGAAATGTCAGTGAATTGGCCTGCAGAACAGGCTATGTTAATGTGCCTGGTTGGAGGCCACTCATATTGTAACTCTGAGTAGGCTCATTTATTGTAGGTGTTAACTCTACAAATGGTTCACACGCTGTGCTATGCATGCTAAGTTCAAATGGCACATTCATGGTCATAGTTCATTCTTCAGCATATGGGTCAGAATAGCTTGTGAGTAGGGGTGTGACAAGACACTTATCCCACGAGACGAGACGAGACACGAGACTGGGTTCACGAGAACGAGACGAGACGAGATTTTTTGACTTTAAAAAAAAATCCTCAGTGATGAAATATATAGTGAAAAATAGACTTTTATTCAACTGAAAAACACAAAATGCAAAAAATGTAGGTGCATTTTGAAATCAACTTGTACTTTATGAAATTAAACTTCTATTTTAATGAATTATATGCAGTAATAAACATGTAAACTAGAGCTGCACGATTCTGGATAAATTGAGAATCACAATTTTTTTAAATAAATTGCAGATCATGATTCTCTCACGATTCTGAAAAAAAATAGAAAACTAAACAAAATAACGTAATTTACTAGTGGTTCTGACTAAATGTTCATTGCTTAAGTCTTTTAAAAATATACATTCATTTGAAAAAAAAAAAAAAAAAAATTCAATGAAGGAGTCAGTGTCTCACTTCATAAAGACTTGTTTCATTATTGGAATCTATTTGAATGAATGATTCAATGTCAAATACATTTTTTAAAGGGGTTGTCGCTACCTCCTGGCGGAAGATAAGTGTTACAATACAAGTGTTAAGATACTTTAGTTTTGATCGCTACTGTAGACAAAAAGTGTTTATACCCAAACTATAAACTTTTATCCCAGTAGGCCTACTTCTGTTATTCAAATGTCAGTAACACAGAAATAATGATGTGTGGTTGAAAAGACTGTTTGTGTTGCTCTTTCTGAATCAGCAGCAGCATGAACGCAGATTTGAATGTCTTTAAGACGCTTACGATGTGAAACAGGTGTTAGTGGAGTTGTTAGTGTGAGCAGCGCGTGTTTTGTGGCCATCCATATCAGTGAATGACAGCATCGGAAGCGTGATGATGCTGATTCATTAACATGGGCAGCGACAAAACGTGCTTCTCACGATCCACTGACACTCGCGATGTTAAACAGTCGTAGACACAGCTGAATCGTTGTCATTCAGGAATAAGATCGCGTGGGTGTTTAAATCAAGATCACAATTTTTTAACGCAGCTCTAATGTAAACACTGCAAAATGTTTTGCGAGATATTGTCACGTTCTCGCGAGACCAGTCGGATCTCGCGAGACACATCTGATCTCGTGAGATCTCGTGCCACGAGATCTTGTCACATCCCTACTTGTGAGTAATTACGTTCTCATATTTGTTATTTAACATGGTCTGCCTAGCCAAGCGATATACAATAGGCAATAAAATAATTTTGTCCTTACCAGCCACCAGACTATGGCAAAGGATACGTGACAAAGGATGCATTTTTTTTTTTTTGGTTTGTTTTTTTTGTTTTTTGTTTTTTGTTTTTTTTCATGACCAACTTTTGAGTAAATTTTGTTAAATATCAAACTGAGAATCTGCTGGTTCAGTTTAGACGTTTATGTAGCCTAATTACTATTAAATAAATAAAAATGGCAAACGTACATGACAACATGACTAAAAATTAATATAAAATTAAAAAAAAGAAAACCTGAAAGTAAAAGCTAATTTATAATATTAATAAAAAAAAACTACAATAGTATATAAAAAATACTACAATAATTCTGCCTTGGGTATCATTTCTAAAGGGTTGAACCGATGGTGTTAAAACTGATCCATGTTACAACCATCCCTGTAAATCAAATATGTTTTTCTGTGATTTTGTCATTTTACTCAACATTTTTGCCTTTGTCTTTACTACTTTTCTTTACAAATGCACTACTTTTAGGCTACTAACAACTTGGAATACTCTGGAAGTGTTGCGTAATGCTGCAAATTGTCACACCTGGTTCAGTCTGGATAAATTGTGCTGCACACAATCTTCAAATATTTAGGAGACACTGGTTAATTTATTTCAAAGATCTGATGTTGAAAATTATTTATTTGTTTGTCACAAGACCCACGTGCCACATTCAAGTGAGTAATGCTCTCCAGCAAAACTCAAGTGTCATACCACATCCATTCAACACAGAACATTAATTAAACCGTCCAGTTAGGCTGCTGCGCTCTGCACTTACCGTGTCGCAGAGAAATCATGCAAAATTCATGAACCACATGTAAATCTGTCACTAGACTCCTGCCAAGGGAAAGGAAAGCTAAGTACCATCAAACATAGAGATTTTGGCAGCCATGACACACACCACATTGATCTGAACGGAGAGGACAGCAAATGATTGGGGACCATAAGAACAAGTTGAGACCATTACAGGGAATATGATGAGTGAGATGTGCATGACCCATCTGCCCTTTTAATTATGCCGAACTCCGATTTCAAACTTTTTCCCCCACCAGCTCCAGTGTAGTCTAATGTTCAGTGTTGCATGCATCATTGCCTATGCAACTTAACATACTGTTTCAGCCAAGCAGAAAAGATGGCGTTCGTTTGAGGTAAGGCTGAGTATCTAACGAGACCATAACAAAGAGAAAATGAATTGTTTTGGTGGAAAGTGAGGTGGAAAAAGTCTGTCTGCAATTCAAAGTAGACATTTTAATGAAATCCTTGGAGCGGCGAGCTTCAGTTAGCAGCTAGCATGGGGCTATTTCAGTACACCGCTCTTCTGAAAGGATAGAATCAGTGAGTCACCCTTCAGCTGGAAGTTGCTTCTTGGTTTTCCACGTAATTGAAACCCTTCAAACTCGAGGAGGAAAGCTTTGATCTTTCCAATAACAAGAACGGCCATATTGCTGATGAATAAGGCACTTCCAGGTGAATATGCTTAGTGAGAACCGGCTGGGAATTGCCGCTGAATTACTCAATTGATAGTTAAATGATTCATCATGCATTAAATATGATTGGGGACCTCCTGAATCATGATCGCCATGAGTGTGGCTTCAGAGAGAGACCTAGTTTGGAACTTCATTCCATTAGAATTAATGTGCACTCATAACCACTGCATGACTCAAAGCCAGAAACGGCATCCAGTTTCTCTCTGGATTTAACGGAAGATTTATGTCATCCATAACTAATTTTGTCTGTTTTATATCAAGCTCTGCAAATTCCCAACTAGACGAGCTTTGCCACATGCACTCGCAAAAAAACCCACAGGAAAGGAAAATCACCAATGAGATCTCCTGAATATCTCAATTCCTTCTCCTAGACAGCTATGAGATTAAAACGGGAATAAATGCTGACTTTTGTTTTAAGTCTCCTGCTTCAGGTTTTTCCTTCAAAAAAAAAACACTAGTAATCCCACATAATGTCTATTCTAGTTTCAGAAGAGATCTCAATAGTCCCTGAATATGTCTACTTCTCTACTATATGTTTGGTAATTCAGTATGTGAAAAGTAGAATGTCAAAATAGTAGAATGTCTGAAAATGCAGTATTCATAAAACGGTACAAATATGAATTGCATCCAGTGATACTTCCCCATCCCATGAGGCCATGGGAAACAATATTTGTAAATAGTGAGAAACACTAAATACAGATACTGATACCGTATGTTAGCGATGACTGCTTTCAAAACACTGCTTCGTGACGTTTTGAAACCTTTACGGATCTTTTGTTTTGAATCATTGGTTCAGAGCACATGTCAAACCGCCAAAGTCACATGATTTCAGTAAATGAGCCTTCACTAGGTCATAACTGTTTCGAAATCCTTCGAAATTTCAATGGTTCATCACTGGGGGGCATCGAGCGGATTCACTGAGATTGCCCCCCAGCGGCAAACCATTGAACAAGTGATCTCAGATCAGTTTCATAAATTTGTAGACATTTTAATGAGACATTTATATAATTAAAAAGGAATAGTAGTTGATAGCAATAGACTTTTTAGCTGAGCTATCCATAGGCCAAACAAAACAAGCACTGAAAACTGAAAAACAAACACATATTATACTAACACTTAATATTTAATGGTATTAGATGATTAGTTAACTGCATTTGATAGATTATGCCTTCAATAAAACATTTACAATAGGTTTGTAAAAGCTCTTTCTATGCATGTTTGGCCTGAGTTTTCATTGCATTTATACTATTTTGACCAGCAGGAGTCACCAGCATGTGGTGTTTTGAATGCTTCGAAACAGTGAATCATTTTGTGAAGCAACTGGTTTAATTGATTCAAAGCTTTGAAAAGCTTAGTTTCTCTCATCACCTCCATATGTTGCATGACAATTCTAACATGAACAGTCCTGTTCATGCTGCCATGTCTATTCTAGGTTTGATTTTTGTTCATATTTTCATGACTTTTAATTTGTAAATTGTCATAGTCATCCTCTTTTTTTAATTGATTCAATAGGCTTGTTCGAGATGAACTACACTAGCCTGCCACCGGCTGATCTGCCAGTTGCAGGCAGGGGAGGAGCAAAGAGACGGCCATCAGGTCAGACACTTTGTGCTTTCCGTAGTCCTTTTTTGTTCCTCATATATTTAAGAGTCTCAAAATAGTGTGTTAGTTCACTTTTAAATAATATGACGTTAGGCTTATTACTTGCCCAATTTTGTTTGTGTAGCTATATGAAATTTTCCAAATATAAGCAATAGGTTAACCAGAACATTTTCTTCCAAATGTTTACTTTTATACAATAAGAATATATATTTTCTAGATAGCCTAATCTTATTTGTTGTTAATGTTTTGTGTGTTTTATTTGAATACCAGATATTCAATATCAAGATTGGTTAAATACAGGAACTTGTCTAATAAATACAAGCAACACACACCATCCTTGTCATCACAGAAGCTGACCAATGAAAATTGTGTGTCATCATCAAGGCTTTCGTAGCCAATTTTGAGTAACTGCTGCGCCTGACCTAGGCGGCTGGTCTCGTTTTGCTCTTGTGGTTCTTTGATGGCACATGTGATTGTAAGGCGGCTGCAGCACCGATCAAAGTCTGACAGATATTCTAAGCAGAACGCATTGCTTTTGTCAGGCAGCAGCCAATCTTTGTGGCACCGCAAGAAGGCGAACAAGCCTATAGTCTTGTCATGTGGTTATAAGTTCTGTCTTGCTATTGGTTGTTTTTTTATTTGTTGTCATGTGATCCCCATAGCCCTGTATATATAGCTCTCATGTTCCCTTCAGCTCTTCACTGTCAGAAAAAGCATGCAAAAATTGTACCTTTAGGGGTACAGCAGCTTGTCACTGGGGCAGTACCCTCAAAGTGACACCGTTGCACCTTCTTTACCACTAAAGTGTCCATATTAATATCCAGAGTAGTAATATGTACTTTTATGGTACTATTATGAAACATAAATGAAATTGTATGTTTAATTATTCGTGTCTTACAAACTAGTCAGTGGAAGAAACTAAATATTTGCCAAAAAGCTCTTGGGACATATATGTCAGCAAAAATGACAAGGATACTCGATGTAGCTTGAGCAAGCATTCTCTGGCTCTCAACTTAGCGACCAGGCACTGCGTATGTGCTGAATTTTTGTTCGGAAACATTTAATGTATGTGTAAACGAATATGTGAATCAGATTACAGAACTTTCTGAATCTGAACATACCTACTTATTATAATTGGTTCTCTTTGATTTTGCCACATTGTTCTGCTCTTGTCCAGTGTTGACATGGTGTTTATTGCATATCAACAACTGTCTCATTTCTATTTATTTCTCTTAATGAATTTAAGGAGAAACGTCTGAGACAAAGCTGATGAAGCGTAACTGAGAACTCCATTAAGTAAAGAATTTGTGGGTTTTGGCGCCACATTTGCATTTTTAGATGAATAAGATAAAGGAACGTAAAAAAGGAACACCTCAAGCAGACCTCTGATCTCGTTCTCTGAACAAAGAGAGAGAGGGAGAAGTGCAGACGCGGAAGTGAAGCGTGTAATGAAAGTGCCCAAAGCAGCTTTCGACTCCGGAGGGACCCTGCGTGGGTGCCTCGCTGGATGGCGAACGGCTCAATTTAAGAGGGTTAATTATGAGGTGCCACCAGAAGACTCGGAAGACTTATTACAAAACCTTTGCGCTAGCACGTACGTTAGCATTCTGCTTCATGGAATCGTTGGAATCATACGAGGTGCTGAATGGATAATTGCGATTACACCGCCCCCACTTAGAGTCACGTCTTTAGGCCTGTCGTACTGCGTTTCCACCACTTGCCTCATGGGCAAAGAAAAACAACAGACAAGCTTGCTGAAGCAAAGGAACATTTTTGGGTCCTATTATCATTCCTTGGGTAAACAGTGCAAAACTGCTTCAGAGCTTGTGAGCTAAATAGAATTATCACTGATTAAACTGGTTAGCCACCAGCTGCTGCGAGAAAAACAAGAGAGGAAAGGAGCGTTTCTTTCCACCCTATTAGCATTCCTGTGCATTGCTCATGCTAAACGTGTCAAACATGGGTTCTGCCAGGGATCAAGGCTTTAAGAGCTTGCTTCTATAAGCTATTGTCCTGTCTTGGGGCCAGTTCGTGTAGCGTATTTCACAAATTAAGAATGGGCATTCAAGACTCAACCACCTCCATCATAAATCATTATTCATAAAGTCTCAGCAAGGAGACTGCGATTACTCAAAAAAACCTTGCGACTTTTCAGGCTTGCGTACTGTTGGCCAAACCATGGGAGGCTGGCTGCCATCCAAATCGCAGTGGAAAGCACCTATTGACGAGGAGCGAACTCCCACTGTTACTCGCTTCCTGTGCGTATAATGCCCACAGAAGTCCTCGCCCCCAATCTCCAGGGGCGTTCGAACAGCCAAAGAGGAACTTTCCAGCTTTTTCATTATATCTTTGAATTTAAAAAGAGATGTGTAGGGCTTGCCGAGAGGTTTTGAATAGATCCTTACATGTCTAAAGTAGACCCCAGGTCAGATACTTAGTGAGTTTGGAGGCAGAAGAGTGAGTTGGGATGGGATCCAGTCAGGCAGGAGATAATAAAAAGTAATATGGGCATCACAGTATGGAGAGCTTTGTAAATGGTACCATCTGTCGGAGCACATTGTCAACGTGCTGTGAAGGTGCCAAACGCAGGCAGGTGAATATCTCCTGTCCTTCCCGCTGCTGTCGTATGTGCTGAAAAAAGACCTATGCTAATTAGGGAGAAAGCTGTGGACTCGTAGGAATTCTTAATGAATGAACAAGGTCTCCGTGGATTGTTCAAGGTCAAGTGTGCAGGGCATATTCTGAGAGATGAGGAGGTTATATAATTGCTCAGCTGCATATAAAATAATGTCTTCGCAGTTAGGCTATAAAAAAAATGCACTCTTATATTGTATTCCATGCATATCGGCCTGTGTATGGTAACTAAATGCTGCAATGTCCAAATTGAAGTATCCTGAATAAATGAATGGCAATTTAGAAACTGGGCAAGTTGCATAAACTTAGCCTGAGCAACTAGCAGTTAGCCAAGGGGTAATAAGTGTTTATTTTTTTATTTTTTTGTTTTTGTTTTTGTTTTGTTTTTTTTTTAACTAATGTAACTAATTAAAAAAAAATGACAAGTTATGACAAGTCTTAAAGAAAAAGGTGGAAAAATAGTAAAAACAAATAAATAAATTAATTTAAAAAAAACACATAAAACGACTAACTTGTAAGACCACTGGACCTAAAAAAAGTAAAGGTAAAAAGACATTGTCCATGGTATTCAATCACAATGAGGTGCAAAGTTACTTTCCAAGTTGTTATACTATTATTTACATATTTAAAAATGCTAATCTATATACTTATGTTTATGTATAATATGTCAATGTAGATTTAATTGTATAGTGATGGGGGACAAAAAACAAAAACTTCAACAGAAACTGAAATTCACTGCAAATTTCTGAAATGTTGACTTAAAAATAAAAATAAACAAAATAAAAATAATAAATAATAAATAATAATAACAACAATAAAAATAATAATAATAATTATTATTATTATTATTATTATTATTATTATTATTGTTGTTGTTGTCATCGTCGTCGTTGTTGTTATTATTATTATTATTATTATTATTATTATTATTATTCACAATAGGACCAACATTTACAATAATATCACAATGCATATAAAATATGTAGGGTGAATTTTCATTTGATGATGATTTTAAGACCTGCTAGCTACATTCTGCATTAGGAACAAATGTTGCAAACAAATTGAGCTCAAAGCTACAAAATAACTAGTAGCTAAACCTCTTGTATTAACTTTATTTCCTAATTTAAGCAAAAACTCACAAATGGCCACATTTATACTGCTGTAGCTTTTATACAACTTTGGTTTACTATTGAAAATCTGTATTGCAGTGCTGCAAGGTCCTGCATGATAAATTGCTTGTGAGTTGTCTTGTAAATAGCTTTGGATTAAAGCATCTGTTAATTGGCTAAATGTACAACTATTACTCAACAACATGGTTTGGAATCAAGATATGCGGTTCTTTAAATTCAAAGCACATTCTGTGATCTATAGGGGTAACTGAGCGTGGATGTTGCAGGTGGTCTGGATGTAATAAAGAGTGTACTGGATGTACTAAACCTTGGTCATTTCTCACTTCCAGTCCAGTGCCTCAAGACTGCAGTAAGATGTCTGTGAGGGTATGAGCCTTAGCTCCTGAGCCCATGTTGCAATAAGAGAAACTGACATGAGCACCAAGGTGAAAGTCTTGGAGTTGAAGTGGGGAGATTGTAGACTGAAACAAGTGCTTTTGTCCCAATTGCATTGTCACTTTTTTTGTTGTAAGCAGGAGTTCAGTTTGAAAATTGATCTAAACAGGAGCATGTTTGACAAAAATCCTAAACTGTACCCCTGGCTGGACAGGAAGTTATGAATGGGGAGATGGGGAAAATGGAATTGGGACAAAATGTTAAAAGTGAAAAACGCCTTATATTCAGATGTGCATTATTATTAGGTAGGTTTTCTTTTACAGGTAAAATGGGCCAAAAAAGAGATTTAACACATACACACACAATCAATCAATCAATCAATAAAAATGTTCACAAGAATGATGTAATACTATAGAAACTGCAAAATTAAGGTGTGACCATTGAACAAGAAATGCTCATTGGGGGCTAAGAAGATAAGATATTAACTGCAACAGACTTTAAGAATTAAGGTGAAGAATTAGGTGTTAAACCAAGAATTAAACCATCAGGAACCCTTTTGTCTCCGGTGCCACCACTTTCCAGAACTGCAAACTATCTGGAGTCTCATAAAGTTTAAGGTGTGAGGTTCTCAGAGACTTTGCAAGGTAAAGAATCCTGAAACATGACCCCTACTTGATAAGAATCACAAGCTAAATTGTTGTGAAATGCATGAAGAAAAAAAAACAAAACAAAAAACATATAGTTTGAAGAAAATGGATCTTAAGAGTGCTGTTTTGGACTGATGATCAAAGGGATAGTTCACCCAAAAATAAAAATTTTGTCATTAATTACTCACCCTCATGTCGTTCCAAACCTGTAAGACCTTCGTTTATCTTTGGAACACAAATTAAGATATTTTTGATTAAATCCAAATGCTTTCTGACCCTCCATAGACAGCAACACAATTGACATGGCCCAGAAAAGTAGTAAAGACATTGTTAAAATAGTCCATGTGACATCAGTGGTTCAACATCAATGTTATGAAGCTACAACAATACTTTTTGTGTGCAAAGAAAACAAAAATAACAAATTTATTCAACAATTTCTTCTCTTAACAATGTTCTTACGACCTTTCTGAGCCTTGAACGTGGTAGCAGCATTGCTGTCTATGGAGGGTCAGAAAGCTCTCGGATTTCATCAAAAATATCTTAATTTGTGTTCCGAAGATGAACGAAGGTCTTACGGGTTTGGAACGACATGAGAGTGAGTAATTAATGACAGAATTTTCATTTTTGAGTGAACTAACCCTTTAAGTGGCGAAGTTTTGATGATTTCTAATAAACTTTGCAAACGCCATCCTCTCTAGACTGAGCTGTTCCTGCTGTCATGTCAACTCTTCAGAGGAAAATGACTTTAAAGGGCCGGTTAAACAATGCCTGCAAAAGTGCTTGGTCAGTATTCATCTCAGCATAAAACCTTTTTTGAGACTGAAAGTGACATCAGCACATTGCTAACAAAGTAGACGCCTCCTCCCACCACCAAATCGACCTGATTTCCGTGATTACAACACAAACATCCAAAGCCAAAATTCACTTAGCCTTCCGCTCGGCCGCCTCATGAAGTGGGTGGTTTGTTACCTTGTCTAAATGCCGCATGCATTAGTCTTGCCTGCGCCGGTGCAGAAAGCGCAAGGTGACTGTGGCTGTCTCCAAACCTCACCCTCCACTGCCCGCAATACATCAGCAGATGCTCGCAGCCGCCCTGCCTAAAAGACAGCTGGGGATGCTGGGGCCCAGAGACCCCCGCCCTGACCCTGCCGCCTGCTGCCCTATGATAGATGATGATGTCCAAATATTCAAAGCGCCGCAGAGGCGACAGATAACACCTCCACTGGGTGTGGGGGAGCTTATCGAGCAGAGGCAGCAAATTCCATCAGCTGTAGAAAGGCGTATTTAAATTGCTTGGCTGGGTTGTGTCGATATTGAATTGCAGCTGGCTAAAAGTGTGAGGTTTTAATGTAATCACAAGAAGCGCCGAAAATGCCAGGGGAACATTTTATTCGCAGGTGCCTCTTGAGTTATTGACAGAGAGTTGAGCTAGGGAAAATTACAGGGTAAATGTCTTATTTCCGAGGAAAAATCAAATATGAAGGTACGCTGTATGTATTATCTTGGCTGAGTAACCTCTGCTCTCGAAAGAGCTGATCTTTTCTGACCACAGTACTGCTTGGGACATTTCAGGAAGATTTGTTCAAAGACTACGGCAAACTCGTTGGCTCTAAAAGTTTAGCCATCTTTCCCAGGTTTTCTTTGAACCAGGTAATGACATTTACTGTTTCAAAAGAGTACATTGAGGACTTGAAAGGGAATTTCATGCAGGCCAGAGGGCACAGGTTTGAATCTGTGATGTGTTTTTTTTTTAAATTTCATGGACATTAGAACAACCACGCAGTGTGGTTATCAGAACAAAATCTTTTGAAATATGTGTCTGGTGTCTGGAAAGGGACGGTCATGTGTCTTTTCCTATTTGACTGCGGTAGAGTGATTTGGTCAAGGGTGCATGAAAGGCATGATTTGATTTAATAGTTGTTATAATGTACAACACTATAAGAAGTCTCTTATGGTCAAAGGCCGCATTTATTTGATCAAAAATACAGTAAAAACTGTAATATTGTAAAATATTATTACAATTTGAAATAGCTGTTTACTGTTTAAATATATATGTTAAAATGTAGTTTATTCATGTGATTAAAGCGGAATTTTCAGCATGATTATTCCAGTCTTCAGAAATCTTTCTAATATGCTGGTTTGCTGCTCAAGAAACATTTCTTATTACTATCAATGTTGAAAACAGTTGTTCTGTTTAATATTTTGTATTGGTTGATTGATTGATTGATTCATTCATTCATTTTTTGGGTGTGTGTAAACCATGATACTTTTTTTTTTTTTTTTTTCAAATTTACATTTACATTTTCATTTAGTCATTTAGCAGACTCTTTTATCCAAAGCGACTTACAAATGAGGACAATAGAAGCAATCAAAACCAACAAAAGAGCAACAACATGCAAGCGCTATGACAAGTCTCGGTTAGCCAAACGCAGTACACGTAGCAAGGTTTTTTTTTTTTTTTTTTTTAAGATAGATTATAGAAAAGAAAGCTAGTGTTAGTTTTTCAAGAAAAGCTAGCAGTTAGAGAATAAATATGCAATTGATAGAGGGTCAAGTGTGTGTGTGTGTGTGTGTGTGTGTGTGTGTGCGTGCGTGCGTGCGTGCGTGTTTTAAATAAAAAGAAGGCAGATAGATAAAATAAAATTAGAAAAGAGAATGCTAGAGTTAGAGGGTCAAATAACGATGAAAGAGATGGGTTTTATTCAAATTACCAGGATTATTTAATGAAATGTAAAACAAACAAACAAATATGAACAAATAAACAAACAACAACAACAAACAGCATTTATTTGTTGATGTATGACAATTTGACAAGTCCTTGCTGAATAAAAAGTATTAATTTCTTATTTTAAAGTATTAAGTATTAATTTCTTAAGTATTAAAAATAAAAAAGTATCAAGTTTATATACCAAGTAAAGCCCATAATGTTGAAGAATGAATGAAGGATTTGTGCATCTGTGTTATGTGCCAATGATAGCATCACTGTGACAGTAACGGTTGCTAGGATGCAGCTTGGGCGTGAGTGAGTTGGTTGCCATGGAAACGGCACAAATGTCGGGTTTCTGCACAGCATTGAGAAACTATCTCGTCTGCTTAAACCAGAGGATTGATGCAGTAAAAAATCCACATTTTCTGAATTGATTCAGTTCTCAGGAAATGGAAGAAGTAATGGCAACCAGCTGCATCATCATTTCAAATCCATAAGAACATATAATGTCACTTTCATCTTTTTTTTTCCCCTCCTATGTAATGGAAGTAAAAGGTGACTGAGGCCTTCATTCCATCGAGCATCTGCTTTTGTGTTCTACTGTGTTAGTCATGCAGGTTTGGTACAGCATGAGGGTGGCTCCATGTTATTCATTCATTCATTCATTCAACTTTGGATGAACTTTCCTTTTTATGGTCACACTTTATTTTAAGGTCCAATTCTCACTATTAACAAACCATTAACTATGACTTTTGCCTCAACAAACTTCTAATTTGTTGCTTATTAATAGTAAGGTAGTTGTTAAGTTTAGGTTTTGGGTAGGATTAGGGGTGTAGAATATTGTCATGCAGAACATGTGCTTTATAAGTACTAATAAACAGCCAATAATGTTAATAATAGGCAAGCTAATAAGCAACTAGTTAATAGTGAGAATTGATCCCTATACTGAAGTGTTACCCTTTTTACAAGAAGAGTATCGTGACCTCTATAAATGAGTATATGACCAGATGAACCATACTAACTTTACAGGCCAGAATTTTTTTTTTTTTTTTTTTCCCAATGAATTATATGATTTTTTCTCCTTATTTTTTTTTCACTAGGACTTCAGTGCTTTAGTAGCAATACTTTCTGTTAGGGATGTAATGGATGTGTAAGAACGATGTTCTTCGGCTTGTCTGTCAGAGGGAGGGTCTCAGAGAGAGATGAAGAGTGGGTGAATCTTAATGACTTCAAAAACCAAGCCACTACGGACCGCTTCCTCTTTCATTCTATGTCCAAACCAAAAGCCAACAAGAACAGAGGGCCGCAAAGTGCTTTGATGAATAAATGCTTTTTCATCCGTGACATTGGCAGCACTGAGGGTTATGTAGGACACCATTTGAATCAAAGACCATTCTAATTATCACTGAAATGTTTCAGAAAAGCAAAGCCATTCATGGCTTTGAACAACTTCACATGAACATGTTGAGGAATGTTGCTTTTTAAATGTAACACAACGAAATATTGCAAAAAAAAAAAAAAAAAAAAAAGTGACTAAAAGAGATGGGTTCATTTTTACCATTATGGAAAAGTACCAAATTGTGATACTGTAATTTTAACCAAAGTAATATTACAGCGACCAAAGATTCATTATAACTGGCTATTTTTAACTAAACAATCGTCGAAAGAGTTGTCATGTTTTCTTTATGTTTGGAAGGTGACTTCACAGAACGTGGTCCACTTATTTAAGGTGATTAAACTGATACACATTTAAATCAGTCTTTAACAACTAGCTGTTCAGTTTTACTTTAACAGCACATATATTAAGCAACACTTAACAAGCATCACCAACCCTGATGATAAGCCTGACACAGTTCCACAAATTATTAAGCAGAACAACTGTTTTCAACATTGATGATAATACAAAATGTTTCTTGAGCAGCAAATCATCATATTAGAATGATTTCTGAAGGATCATGTGATACTGAAGACTGGAGTAATGATACTGAAAATTCATCTTTGACTCACAGGAATAAATTACATTTCAAATGTGATGCCAAGGATGGGGAAGCAGGAGGAAACTAGGATCTTTGTGCAGCAGTTTTAATAACAGAAAACAAAGCAAAACATGAACAGAGTCCAGGGATGACAAATCCAGGGAAATAGAAACACATAAAACAACTCACAATGAAACACAGGGAAACCATGACTTGCAGAAGGGTAAACAAGGAAACAAGGGACACCTGGAGACACAATCAAGGGCATCCAATCAGGAATGAAACTACAACTGGACTACAAAAAAAAAAAAAACAGTACAGTAAATGCAACAAAGAAACAAGAATATAAGCATAAAGTCCAAAACAAAACATAATGACATTAGAATCAACAGTTATTTTAAATTATAATGTTACTTTGGTACCACTTTAGTATAGGGACCAATTCTCAATATTAACTAGTTGTTTATTAGCATGCCTATTATTAACATATTGGCTGTTTATTAGTGCTTATAAATCATTTATTCTACATGACCATATTCTACATCCCTAATCCTAGCCAGTACCTAAATGTAACAACTAACTTACTAACTATTAATAAGCAGCAAATTAGGAGTTTATTGAGGCAAAGGTCATAGTTAATGGTTTGCTAATAGTGAGAATTGGACCTTAAAATAAAGTATGAACGATATTTCTCAATATTATTGTTTTCAGTGTATTTTTAATAAAATTAATGCAACATTGGTGAGTATAAGAGACTTCTTTCAAAACTATTAAAACATGACTAACCCCAAACCTTCGAACGACAGTGTATAGCAATTTAGCTACAAAGTAATGGATATTAGTTATGCCCCTTTACTAAGTCTTGATTTGGCTTTTGGGGTGTACTATAATAGGTTTTCATGCTTGTTCATTTCAAAAACGCACTATTTTCCACATATTTACATTTATTGCAGCACCTCTCTTCCCAGTCTTATTTAAAAGCCTTAGCTGCACCCCAAATGACGCACTATACAGTATGCACTATGTAACCAAGGTTAGTTTGTTTATTCAGCATCAGAGTCTGAAAGCCCTTTCCTCTCTGCTATGTAATTAAAGCTGCGACAGTTGAGTGCATGAAGCGTCCAACATTCCACACTTTTTTTTTAAATTTATTTATTTATTTTTTATTTATTTCTTTTATTTAAGTGCATTATCCGGGTATTTAAAGTGCAAATCTATTTTAGTAATTTTCCATGTGAACGCACTACTCATATATTTTTCCATACCAATTTGATTCCGATTCAAATGCTGAGAAAGTGTACAAACAAGAGGATCGTGCAGAACCTTTGCAAGCACGGATTTTACATTGACATTTAAGAGTGGTATTTTTTTTTTTTTTTTTTTTTAGTTAAATGTCTCCTTCTGGTGTAGACTTTGAGCTTTGTAACCTTGCAGGTGTTTTTTTATGCTTAAACAGCGACATTACACACTAAGGTAAGTACATAGTAGTTAAGGCAACCTAATATAAAGTGGGACACACAATAAGCTGGAAAAGTCCCTTTAAAATGAAGATATGAATGAATACAGAAGTGTTTTGTTTCTGTTATGTTGTATTTTGTACAACAAAATTAGAATGTTAGGGTGAGCATTGGTGTGTGGTTGCTAAGATGTTCTGAGAGCTAGTGGGTTGTTAGGGTGTTTTGGGGTGATTCTTAAGTGTGATTTACTTTAGTCAGTGATAGTTCACCAATAATTTGGTAACATATATAATGCATAATTAATCAAGGTATTCCAGCGTATTTGGTTGTTGAAGACTGTAACCCAGGCAACAGTAATCTGTTCAAGTGTTCAATGAGAGTGGGCTGTTATTTCACAAAGTGCCAAAAGTGACAGAGAGGCACAAAAGAAAGTTTCTTCAAGCTTATTTACAATTCATAGCAATATGGCCAATTTATTTCACTCCGTCTTTGACAGCTCGTTTTATGTTTCCAATAATACAAGATAAAAACATGGCTTTGTGACAAGGTGCAGACGGCAGTGCAGATGAATCAAAAGTGTGAGAATAGGCAATGCAAAAGTAGTATATGCTTTAGACATGTACTGTAATTAGAGTAGAATATCACATGAGGCATGTTTTATTAACCCAAGAGGGGTTTTGCTCTGTCATGCTAAATCAACTCAGATGGTCTTTAGTCTTGCATAGTTAGTTTATTTTAAAAAGAGAGAGAAAAAAAAAAAGATACTTGATTAGTCAGCTTGTGTATGCGACAAAAAAAAACAAAACAAACAAAAAAAATCACTTCATTCTGTCACTTTCATTCAGTCAAGTGGCAGTTATGAGTCTGATTCATCCAGGGAGTTGGTGTCTTCCTTCAGTTTTGATCACTCCTCATAATTCCACTCAGTGTTCAGCTGTTTTGTTTGACAGCAAGCTGTTCGAAATGAGAGCAAGCAGCAGTTCGAAGGCAGTGTAGGATGGGGCTGGTGGTGAGGTCAGTCGACAAGTTCTTCAGACCGACCCGTCTGGGTCAAAAGTGGCATCTCTGTGCTCATCAGATCATCTATTTCAACACATATGAATGTCTTACTAAGTTTAATTAGGCCAGAGAGTCAGTGAGTTGCAGAAGCTCCAGACAGCAGACTGGAATAATTATTACGGGCAAACCTTCAAAGTTGCAGAGTTTTATTCCAAACTCGTGTGTCCACTTACAGAAAAGTGAATCTTTTCCATGGGAGTCCTCATTAGCATCATGTTCACATCATTTCTCCTCAAGCTCAATTTAAAGGACAGGTTCCCAGAATTAGGCTTATTTTTTATTTATATTTTTTAATTGGCCAACAGACTAGAAACCTTGGAAGGCTGGAAAAAAAACAGATAAATGGCAATAATGATGTTAATGGCTCGAGGCTTTGAAAATGCAGTGTTATCCTGATTTGTTTCTTCCATTATGGCAGTTTGTCATGGTTAGACAGTGGCAGATCGATGTTGCCAGTCTCATTTGATAACATACACATGATTCTAATTGGAACAGTCAAGCTCTCCAGGTCCAAAATAACAGCAATAATTTATTTTTAAATTAAATTCAAGCCGGTCAAAACAGGTCTGTGTAATAAGAAAGGTGGCATGAAGAAATCTGCAGTGTTGGGGGTAATGCATTACAAGTAACACGAGTTACGTAATCAGATTACTTTTTTTTTTTTTTTCTCAAGTAACTAGTAAAGTACCACACTACTTTGAAATGTACAAGAAAATATCTGCATTACTTTTTTTTTAAATAATAAATGCAAGTTGTTTTCACATTTATTGACTGACACCACTCCTGTCCCCATGTTGAGAGAAATTGGGAATGAGGTGCAGAGTCAGAGGCTTTCTTCAGCCTGAGGCTTATTAATTTCACTTTTGGTGTGAAAGGGCCTATAACTTTAGGGTTTTTTGTTATTAAAAATAAATAAGCAAGCCCAGGTCAGATGACAAAAAGTAATGCAAAAGTAACATAATGCCTTAATGTCCATAAAAGTAACTAAGTGAAATGCAATTAGTTACTTTTTATGGAGAAACACAATACTATAATGCATTACTTTTAAAAGTAACTTTCTCCAATACTGCAAATATATGTACTATATTAAAAATGTTCTTTGAAGATAACAATAAATGTATAAAGTTGGGTTTAATATAAACATTGTTTTGGTAAAATCATATGTGAAGCGTAGGCCTGCCATTGAATTAATTAATTAATCAAATTATTTAAAGCACACCTATTATGCCCCCTTTTACACAATGTAATATAAGTCTCAGGTGTCCCTAGAACGTGTCTGTGAAGTTTCAGCTCAAAATTCCCCACAGATAATTTATTATACCATTTTGAAAATTCCTATTTTGAGTAGAAGCAGAAACACGTTGTTTTTGTGCATGTCTCTTTAAATGCAAATGACCTGCTGCTCCCTGCCCCATTTTCCAGAATAGATGCCTTTACAACTCGTTCCCCAGACTCTGCTAAAAAACATTGGTTGCTCTTTATTTTATAGTGCATGTACTTACAATGTACTTAACTAAAAAGTACTGTAATATAAGGTAACTAGGGGTAGGGTAGGTTTAGGGGTACACTCTTAAAAAATAAAGGTGCTTCAAAAGGTTCTTCAAGCAATGCCATAGAAGAACCATTTTTGGTTCCACAGAGAACCATTCAGTCAAAGGTTTTTTAAAGAACCATCTCTTTCTTACCTTTTTACAATCTGAAGAACCTTCTTTCACCACAAAGAACCTTTTGTGAAACAGAAAGGTTCTTCAGATGTTAAAGGTTCTTTATGGAACCATTTAGACAAAAAGGTTCTTCTATGGCATCGTGAAGCACCTTTATTTTTAAGAGTGTAGGTTCAGGGTTAGTACCTACAGTAGTTATTACCTAGTTATCGTAATTACTATAATAAGTACATAGTATGAACATGAGGAACAGGACTGTTAAATTAAGTACCAAAACATCTGTTTGGGGTTTGAATATCATGTCTATCGCGCTGAAATCATGCGTTTTAAAGCCATATCAGTTTAAACTTCTTATATATGGTTTTCTGAGCGCACACATTCGAAGCACACACACAGAAAGTGTCTGTCACACGGCATGTGAGTACTAGACTAAGTTCTCTTTCATGTCTTATTGCACTTAACTCTTTCCCCGCCATTGACGAGATATCTCGTCAATTAAGAGACAACGCTTCCCCGCCATTGACGAGTTTTTACGGCAATCCGTGTTCTAGGTGTATTACGGTAAGGAAAGCCCTAGCGCAGGTCCTGAATGAGTTACGATTCTTCCGGGTCTTTAGGGTCAGAGAAAATGTAGATCATATATAGATCATGTATGTAGATCATGTTTTGACCATTTTGAATCTGATCGGGACAAAGTAGTCAGTGAGAGAGATGCCTTTACAGACACAGAAACATCTCTAGTTGTAACCGATAACCCGTCGATCTGAATAGGGGTGTGTGTGTGTGTGTGTGTGTGTGTTTGTGTGTGTGTGTGTATGTGGGCGCGATCTATATTTAGATCTATATCTATCTATGTATCTATCTATCTATCTATCTATCTATCTATCTATCTATCTATCTATCTATCTGTCTATCTTTCTATATATATATATATATATATATATATATATATATATATATATATATATGTGTGTGTGTGTGTGTGTGCGTGTACAGTATATGTATGCATATGCATGTATGTAGCCTATGTGTGTGTGTATATAATCATATGTATGTATATGTTTGTGTGTGTGTGTGTGTGTGTGTGTGTGTGTCTGTTTGTTCTGTTTATTGAATGCAATTTCAATTATTCATATAATTATTTACAGGTGAAAGAATAGGACGTCTGAATGTATTTTGCTTGAAAATGCACTACTTTGATAAAAATGCATTTTTCTCAGTTTTTTGTCCAAAATGTTGTATTTTTGATGAAACCTATCTGCATTCAAATGGTGATAAAACATGAACACATGAAGATAGAATAATATATATATATATATATATATATATATATATATATATATATATATATATATATATATATATATATATATACATATATATATATATATATATTTTTTTTTTTTTTTTTAAGCAGAGGCTTGGTTCTTTATTTTGATATATAATATGTTATTATATTCATAGCAGAAAATATTCTGAGGGCCGTCAAATTTAGGTGAAAGTCATCAAAAATGCTGGCGGTGGCTGGCAACTTTTTTTAAAAAACGCTGGAGGGGAAAGAGTTAAACTGTGAAATACACACAATTTTATGTTAAAAACAAACATAAGTTACAAAATCAATCGGTTATGTCTGTGAAGGTAAACAGCCTGAAAAAAAATTGCATGTTTATATTATATCTATGTATTAAGTGACAGCAGCATAATATAGCTACAATACCCATACTGCTGTCTACGCTGTTAATATGGCCCAAACAATAAAATATAAACAGAAAATTACTCATTGCTCTTGAATGAATAATTTCTGTAGCTCTAATAAGAAAACATTTCTTACTTGAATGCTGCTTTTAAATGCTGTAGCGTGAAGATAAACATGGCAGATTGTGTGTGGCTCACTCAGGGCGGGTTCTCTGCTAATACGGCAGTGTCAGTCAACAGTCATGGGCGGGGCTTGTAAAATATGATGTGACATTTTACAGATTCTGTGAACGGCTTGTTCTGAGACATTGTTTATGATTTATGGGGATTAAAACAAAGGAGCAGGTGGATTTTTATCATTATAGTGTGATTGTGTACACACACTGCCAACACACATTTATGTTACAAAAACATGAAAAAGTGAATTTTGCATAATAGGTGCCCTTTAACATTTTTACATTTTATGTATTAAATGAAAACATTTAATTTACAGATGTAGTAAAACATTAAAAAGCAACTGAAAGCAGACATTAATACACAAGGTTGTTGCCTGGCAGTCTAAATGTATTTGAAAGTTTAACTTTTCAAAAAGTATTTGATGTTTTTATCATTTTCTGTCACTCACAGCTGCACTCTTGTACCAGTTATATCAAAGTTAGCTGAAGTCAGCCGAAAGGTGAAAGATTTATTTATTCAGCTGACATGAGAAACATCAGTTCCCCTTTCAGTTGGTCACTCCGAGTCACGTCGGATGACCGACGAAATTGGGATCTCGCCAGAGAGACCAGTCCACTTCGAGTGTAACTAAACGAGCAATTGGACACTGGCATGCGATTATTGTACCCAGCTGCCTCTGATCACAGCCTGAGTATAACAGGCAGCAGGTGCACCGCATTAATTCTTCCTTTCGCTTCGGAGCCGAGCGGTGGTGCATCACTACTACTCTCTACTTCGGTGTTGCAGAGAGAACGAGCAAGTGTGGGCGTTACGGCAACAGCAGCGGTGGTCAACGTCTCGCGGCTTCAAAAAAGATTGTGCAGACAGCCACACCAGGAGTGTGCGGTGGCCAGGTCCCCTGTGTACTTCAACACTAAAAGAGCAATTTCTCTAAAAGAGCTTTTCTCTAAAAGAGCAACACGGGTGATCGGGCCTTTTTAAAGATGTCTTATTACCCATGCGTTTCTGGGTGTGGTCGTTTCCTGGCGCCTCAGGATGGTCACGATCGCTGCCTCACATGTCTGGGCATTCAGCACGCTGAGGAAGCTTTCGTGGATGGTTCATGTTCTTCTTGTGGGGACATGACCATCTCGGAGTTGCATAAAAGACTCCGCTATGTCAAACATGGCGGAGTCCCTCTGCCGCGATCCAGCGTTCATCCCGGCACCCGGGGCGGTGCTGCGTCCGGTGGAGTCAGAGGTGATTTGAGGATCACGGTGAGGGCTTCCCCAAGTGAAGCTCCTCACCCCTCAAGCACTCCGCAGCCAGTGGAG
Source organism: Spinibarbus caldwelli (assembly GCA_039654775.1). Taxonomy (NCBI): domain Eukaryota; kingdom Metazoa; phylum Chordata; class Actinopteri; order Cypriniformes; family Cyprinidae; genus Spinibarbus; species Spinibarbus caldwelli. The sequence continues at coordinate 24,829,727 of CM077247.1, read as the reverse complement.
CTGCCGTTGGAGCGGGCTGGGCCCTCTGCAGGACAGAGGGCACCACTCGTTTCCTTCGGTGCCCCCTCTGACGACCAGATGTCGGATTGGAGGGTGAGCCCTCTCTCTCCGGGGATGACAACTCGGCTGCGTTGCCCCCTTCAGGTGTGGTAGCATTGTCCAAGCCAGACCCAGAGATGACAGATATGCTTTCCCGGGCCACTGAGAATGTCGGGCTCGTGTGGAATCCTCCACCGCGTCCTGATCCTTCGAGGCTGGACGAATGGTTTCTCGGTGGGGGTCGTGCTGGTTCTCAGCGCCCCCCTCCGGTGCCCTTCTTCCTGGAGGTGCATGAGGAGCTCACTAGATCGTGGAGGGCACCTTTCACTGCCCGAAACAAATCTTGTGGCTCCTCCGAACTCACCACCCTCGATGGTGGGTCCGCTTTGGGGTACGCGGGCATCCCCTCAGTGGAGCGGTCTGTGGCCATGCAACACGCTACCACTCTGCTGGGTTACCCGTGTCTCCCCTCACGGGCCTGTAAGTATTCGTCAGGCCTAACTGGCAGTGCTTACAAAGCTTGTGGGGAGGCGGATTCTGCCCTCCACGCCATGGCATTACTGCAGGTCCACCAGGCCAAAACCCTGAAAGACCTGCACGAGGGTGGCCATGACCTGGCGGTTCTACATGAACTGCGTGCTGCGACAGACCCAGTGCTTCGAGCGACGAAGGTGACTCCACAGTCTCTGGGTCGTGCGATGTCCACACTAGTAGTCCAGGAGCTCCATCTCTGGCTGTGTCTGGCTGACATGAAGGAACAGGAGAAGATACAGTTCCTGAATGCTCCTGTGTCGCAGACCGGCCTTTTCGGCAACGCTGTTGAGAGCTTTACTCAGCAGTTCTTGGCAGCACAGAAGCAGACTGAGGTGATCAAACACATCATGCGCTGGAGGAAACCTGCTGCTTCCACCCGGTTGCAGCCCCTCAGCCTGCTCATCGCTGTGGGCACCCCCCTGCGGCCGCCCTCAGCCCCGCGCAGCAGCCTTCCACCAGGCAGCATCGTGGAACCGGTCGCAGGCAGGTCACCCAGCCTGTCAAGGCCCCCGACAAACCTGGTGGCAAGTGCAAGTGCAAGAGGCCCTGAGATGGGTGACCCAGAGATGGAGGAGACTACTCGTCGGGAGATGGTGACTGCACCACTCCCTCCCCCGGAGGAGGGTCGGGTGGAATATCTTTTGTTTCATTTTGTTTTTCTTCCGTCGCTGGCCCAGCAGCCAGCAGTACCCAAAACATCAATAAAAGAGCGGTTTCCTCAATCTCTGGGTCTCAAGAGGAGGAGAGTGGTGAACCATGCATAACGGGATCACTTCCCTCCTCCTCTCTCGACAGCAGGCAGTGGGTGGTTGTCCAAGAGCACCCCTCCTGCCCGTTCGTGGAAACAGGTAAGGGCGGTAGCACTCGAGTCCCGGCTTCAAGTCGTCACAAGCCGGGCTGTCACAAGCCTCAAGCCGGGCTCCTGTGTTTCTTCCTACACGAGGAGGAATCAGGTGAGTGTTACACTGCACACCCAGACCCCGCCCCCTGCCATCACAGACCAGGCCGTCACAGGCCCTGGGCCGGGTCCCTGTGTTCCACCTCGCTGCCCCACTGTGGGTATGTCGGTAGCCCCGTTGGTCCCACTGGCACGGTCTCTTGGAGCCTGGCTAGCGCTCCCCGGTCCGTCTTGGTGGCTCCTGCGGACCATCAGACTCAGCTACGCGATTCAGTTTGCCCGGCGTCCCCCCAAGTTCAGGGGCATCCGGTTCACTTCAGTCAAGGCCGTCGATGCCCCTGTCTTGCGTGCGGAAATCACAGTCCTGCTGGCGAAGGATGCGATAGAACCGGTCCCTCCAGCCGATATGAGCCGAAGCGGTGGGTTACGACCAATCTTGGATCTGCGAGTTTTGAACCGTGCACTTCAAAAGATGCCGTACAAGATGTTGACGCAGAAACGCATTTTTGGGTGCGCCCGTCCCCTAGATTGGTTTGCAGCGATCGACCTGAAGGACACGTACTTCATGTCTCGATCCTCCTGCGACACAGGCCATTCCTGCGATTCGCGTTCGAGGGTCGGGCATATCAGTACAAGGTCCTGCCCTTCGGGCTGTCCCTTTCGCCTCGCGTCTTCACCAAAGTCGCGGAGGCAGCCCTTGTCCCCCTGTGTGCGCATCCTCAACTACCTCGATGACTGGCTCATACTTGCACAGTCTCGAGAGCAGTTGTGCGCACACAGGGACCTGGTGCTCAGGCACCTCAGCCAGTTGGGTCTTCGGGTCAACTGGGAAAAGAGCAAACTCGTGCCACCGCAGAGGATCTCTTTTCTCAGCATGGAGTTGGATTCGGTCAACCTGACAGCACGCCTCACCCAGGAACGTGCTCAGTCGGTGCTGAAATGCCTCAAGACTTTATCAGGCAGGACGGCGGTCCCACTGAAACTCTTTCAGAGGCTCCTGGTGCATATGGCTGCGGCAATAGTTCCGCTCAGTCTGCTCCATATGAGACCGCTTCAGCACTGGCTCCATGGCCGAATCCTGAGGTGGGCGTGGAAATGCAGTACTCACCGGGTTCAGATTACACCGGCCTGCCGCAATGACCCTCAGACCGTGGACAGATCCCTCATTCCTTCGAGCAGGAGTGCCCCTGGAGCAGGTATCCAGGCATGCTGTGATATTCACGGATGCCTCGGCCACCGGCTAGGGAGCCACGTACAACGGGCACGCAGTGTCAGGGGAATGGACGGGTCCCCAACTGCGTTGGCATATCAGTTGCCTCGAGTTGCTGGCAGTACGCCTTGACTTGAGCCGCCTCAGAGAGCGCCTTCGGGGCAAGGACGTTCTGGTCCGTACGGACAACACTGCAACCGCTGCGTATATCAACCGGCAAGTGGTTTACGCTCCCGTCGCATGTCGCAACTCGCCCGCCACCTCCTCCTCTGGAGTCAGAAGCATCTGAGGTCCTTTCGTGCCATCCACATCCCAAGAGTGTTCAATCAGGTGGACGACGAGCTGTCTCGAGCGGCACTTCCTGGGGAGTGGAGACTCCATTCCCAGGCGGTCCAGCTGATTTGGAGTCGGTTCGGAGTTGCTCGGAGATGCTCAGTCCAGACTTGTGGAAACTCCATGTGTGGTCCCTGGACGGGACGTGGAGGTTCTAGGTGACCTGCCCCAGGAGGTAGCTCTCACTATCGCTTTCTGCACGAGCACCATCCACAAGATGGGCCTATGCGCTGAAGTGGAACCTGTTCATCGAATGGTGTTCCTCTCACCATAAGGACCCCCGGAGGTGTTCGATCAGAGCCGTGCTTTCCTTTTTGCAACAAGGGTTGAAGTGTAGGCTGTCCCCCTCCACTCTTAAGGTGTACGTTGCTGCTTTTTCCGCCCACCACGACCCCATAGAGGGGAGGTTGGTGAGGAAGCACGATCTGGTCGTCAGGTTTCTTAGGGGGGCCAGGAGGTTAAATCCTCCTAAGCCTCCCTCCCTACCCTCTTGGGATTTGGCATTGGTGCTAAGAGCCCTACAAACTGCCCCCTTTGAGCCGTTGCAGTCAGACGAGTTGAAGTTTCTCTTTATGAAATCCCTACTCCTGACTTCGTTGGCCTCGATCAAGAGGGTGGGGGACCTGCAGGCATTTTTTGGTCGATGAGTCGTGCCTTGAGTTTGGGCCGGCTGACTCCAGTGCAACACTGAGGCCCCGGTCCGGCTATGTGCCCAAGGTTCCTACCACTCCCTTCAGGGACCAGGTAGTGAACCTGCAAGCGCTGCCCCTGGAGGAGGCAGACCCAGCCCTAGCTTTGCTCTGTCCTGTACGCACACTGCGACAGCACGTGGATAGAACTCAGAGCTTCAGGACCTCAGGACAGCTCTTTGTCTGTTAAGGAGGACAGCAGAAGGGGAAGGCTGTCTCCAAGCAGAGGATGGCCCACTGGATAGTGGATGCCATCACCTTGGCCTACGAAGCACAAAGTGTGCCCTGCCCGCTCAGGTTGCATGCTCACTCCACTAGGGGTGTCGCATCGTCCTGGGCGCTGGCTTGTGGTGCCTCGCTAGCAGACATCTGTAGAGCTGTGGGTTGGGTGACTCCCAACACGTTCGCTAGGTTTTATAACTTACGTGTCGAACCGGTTTCCTCCTGTGTTCTCACCTCAAACGGGTAGTGGCACTGAGAGGCCCGGCTCAGAGTCGGCTTGCGGCGTTCTTACGCCTAATTCTCCAGAGAGTTCCTTAGCCAGGCAAACCCTGTCGAATCCTCCAGCACTCTGGCGTCCGGACGTGGTGGAGCGTCCGGCGCCAGGCCTTTCAGCCAATGAATTCTTGAAATCTGGTGTGAGGCTAGTGCCCATATGAGAGATATATCCCATATGTGTATTCCACGGTATGCTTATTAGATCCGTGTTTCCCCTGGCAGACCATGTTCTGCCATCTCTAATGATGCAGCCTAAGCCATCTCAGAGACTTACATGTGCAATAGGGCCCTACGGGGTTACTTTACATGTCTAAATGTCACTTAACCCCCTCTGGGAGGAGGTGACTCTGCATTGTGCCTCTTCCAAGTGGAAGGGCACACTTCCCAGTGTTATCCTAGTCTTACTGTTTGGGTTGCTCAAGGAACAACTGCAGCTGACCTTCTCTGTGTAGAGCCCGGTCCTATCATCTGCCTTATACGAAGGATCAGGAGGCCTACACAGGGCACTGGAAGGGGCAGCTCCTGTGGCGATTTGGTAGGGATCCCAACTTCGTCGGTCATCCGACGTGACTCGGAGTGACCGACTGATAGGGGAACGTCTTGGTTACGTATGTAACTCTCATTCCCTGAAGGAGGGAACGGAGACGTCACGTCCCGTCGCCACAGTTGCTGTACCACCGCTGAGCTGCCGAGTCACCGGCTCAGCTCCTCAGTGAAAACATGAATTAATGCAGTGCACCTGCTGCCTCTTATACTTATCCAGCGGCAGCTGGATGCAATAATCGCATGCCAATGTCCATTGGCTCGTTTAGTTACACTCGAAGTGGATTGGTCTCTCTGGCGAGATCCCAATTTTGTCGGTCATCTGACGTGACGTCTCCATTCCCTCCTTCAGAGAACGAGGGTTACATACGTAACCGAGACGTCTCTGAGTGTGCTGGTAACATTATGTCCTCTCTGTCTGTAATCTGTTAGACCCTTCTTCTGTGTCCCTCCTTGGATCAAAACCATCCAATGTTTTTGAATGAATCTCAGTGGCTAGAACACATTTATAGCTTCTGCTATTTTACAAATGAGTAACTGAGCATGTTGTGAATCATTTAAGCAGCCATGATGAACCATGTTTGTCCTGGCATTCGAAAATTACAGTGGTGACTCTACACTCTCTCTGACAACAGCTTTGATTTCTCGGTAGATGTGCAATATTAAGGTTAAATTAAAATGACAGTTTTTTTTTTGTTTTTTTTTATTTGAAGCTTTGAAGTCATCTGCTATATATGCTGGTGTGATGCTAAATGATGACAAAATTTAAAAATAGAAGTAGAATAACATTATTTTTAGGATCAAATATAAAGTAATATTCTGGTAATTTCTCAGCCCAAATTGATGTGTGATTAATTTGCAATTAATTTGATTATTTATAATTAGTTTAAACTTTTAATTGCTTGAAAGCCTTAATATATGTATTATCACTTGAAAATGAGATTGCACATCTCAAGGGTTTTGTCCTATTGAATAAATTTAATTCAATACAGTATATATTAAATATTTATAGAACATTATTCTTTGGCTTAGCGTATAGATTTCTTTTGAACTTTCATCTGCTCATTATATAAAAATGTTAAAAAAAGTCAAATAAATACATTTGTTTTATTTTTATTTATTTACTTCTTTTTTTTTTTTTTTTTTAAATAATAAACCGAAAGGCTCAGGTGCTTTCTGCGAGAAACCGGTGGTGCTTCCTGTTGGAAAAAAAAACAAAAACTGTAAACACGAGTGCTTCACATGGAAAAGCGACAGGGCGACAGGCACAAGTGATTTCTGCTGGAAAAAAATAAATAAATAAAAATGGTGGGCACGAGTGCTTCCTGCAGAAAATAGTTGGGCATGAGTGATTCCTGTAAAAAATCAGTGGGCATGTGTGCTTCGTTGAAAGGAAATGGTGGGAACGAGTGCTTTTTTGTGGAAAAGAGATGGGCAAGAATGATTCCTGTGGGAAACCGTATGGCACAGGTGCTTCCAGTTGAAAAAAAAAAAAAAAAAAAAAAAAAAAAAACAAAGGTGGGCATGAGTGCTTTCTGTGGAAAAGAGACAGGCTCGTGTGATTCCTGCTGAAAAAAATGGTGGGCATGAGTGTTTCCGATAGAAAAGAGATGAGCACGAGTGATTCCTATTGATAACCAATGGGTATGGGTGCTTCCTGCTGAAAAAACGGTTGGCACGAGTGCTTCCTGTGGCAAAGAGACAGACACAAATGCTACATTCTGGAATAACACAGGCCACTGGTTCTCCTTTCAAAAAGAGGTGGGCACAGGTTCTTCATGTGGGTTACTGGCAAGCATGAATGCTTCCTCCAGGAAGCAAATATTTGTCTAACACCACATATCTGTGAAATAGTCTAAGAGAAAAACATACACAAATCAATTCACTGAGTTATTTTTTTTAAAAATGCACATTTTCTCTTTATGTCAGTGCAACAAAGCTACTTATTAAATAATAATGATAATAATAATAATAATAAACTTCTCTAGAAACTTATTCTCATTAGTCTTGGGATACTCACCTCAAAGCAAACTGAAATTCCATCCAAAATGTGCGGTGTAACCTGCAATCAGTAGTACTATTCGAACATTAGGAATGCGCTGTACTAATACACATCATAATATATAACAAAGACAGCTGCAGTTCGATTTGACAATCATGTAATGAAGGAGCGCGTGTTTTGGGAGTTTAGACTGCACATCCTGCGTTCATATTACGACAATATTTTGTCTTTGGCAGTTGCCTTGCATACTGCTATTTTATGCATTATTAAACAGATTTTGTCGTAGTTTTTGATAATAGAAAATGTTTGAAAAGAAGTAGCTTTGCCATCATTACAGCAGAGTGCTAAAGCAGTTCCATTCATTATTATTATAGCTATTCGGTTGTATCATTAAAGAAACCTCACTTGTTTCATTCTTGAATGAATCAGCCATCTGAACAAATCGTTTGAATGAATGACCCAATGACTAACTCATTAAGACAGTCACTTGCTGCCACCTACTGGTGGTTTACTTTCATGTTTAAAAGTAGTCTATCGTTACATTTTTTTTTTCCAACATTTCATACATGTATATTAAATTCTGATTTAAAACACTAAGCTCATAACATTATTTATGCAGCTGTAAATTCGCAGTGTGAATGCATTCATACTACGTGGCTTCATTTAACTCTCTGTGTAGCTGCATCTAAATGCCACTTCAGCTGCTTCTCTTTCTTCTTCAGTTGTGTTGATATTTTAACGCGTTAATATTTTTATTTTTTTTACGCAAATTAATCGTTTGATAAGGTTTGACCCCAACTTCTTCCAGTCATCGCAGCGCGGAAGGTTATCTATCATTGTGTGATGAGGGCACAGTGAACCAGTGTTGCCAGGGTCGCAGCACTAGTGGGCTATTTTGAAAATACAGTCGCGGGAAAAATTACAGAGCCGTGGGTTGTGGTTTTTTGGCCTACTTTTATAATGTACCGCGGCCGCTCAAAGTGTATATAGACAAATAAAAATGAAAACAGATCCTTTTACTAATGTGTATTATACTTGGAATGTATAACGTTACCTGGCAACTTAAGAACGGAGAGGCGGCTGTAACATCACAAACAACGTGAGTTTCAGCCGGAGCACATGTTAAGGCTTTTACACAGCAGAAATAAACATGACAACAGCCACTATAGATTATATAAGATAATAAACACACGATTACGATAGGATATGGTTTGTATGTGATTTTCTTGAGATGAATGTGTACATCTGAAATGCTAATTTGTGCAGCGATATAAAAGGCTATAAATAGCATATTTTAACAACAGTAAACGACCAAATTCCACACGTGATTGTAAAAGGAAGTTATTACAAACACTCGATGGTGGTTTGAAGTAAGTTCTGAGTAAAAGTGTACTATTAATCTCATAAATTGTCTTATGAAGCATGATGCTAATGTTAGCTCTAATGCACCTGCAGAACAGGTCCAATTCTTCTTCATAATGCATTTTGTCATAATACTTCACGTAAGGTCGCAAGAAAATGTTTTGTTGTATTTATTTAGAAATACTTTTGATAATAGTTGGGTAAATGTAAACTGGGATTGAAGCGATGTGGCTTGGTAAACGTTTTATTGCCAGTATAAAGGCTGATAATGGCTGAATAAAAACAGAAGAATAATGATAAAAGAATAATAAGGATTATGTCTCATACCTGGCGGAAGTGTGAAAGGTTCTGTTTCCTTAAACTAGTTTGTCATGCACTTCTTTATTTCAACACATTTACAGGTAAATCCTAGTATTTTACATTTGTGATTAATCATGATTAATCACAGTCCAGGACTGTGATTAACACGATTAATTTATTTTAATCGATTGACAGCACTTATATATATATATATATATATATATACTTATATATATATATATATATATATATATATATATATATATATATATATATATATATATATATATAACTGCAACATAATAGCAACACTATGAATGCAAATTTAACGATTTCACTCAATTAACCTATATGTTTTAATGAAAGCAAAGTCTGAAATATACATTTGATTTATAGATTACAAAAAAGTATTAAATGTAAAAATAATAACACTTGGAACAATATGCCACTTTTTCTTTATATAAACTACAACTTTTGCTCCACAAATCTAAAACATAGATGTGTCCACATGTCCCTCATTAGCAAACAGACACAAAACACTTTGATATTCAACATAATACAATGTCACAGATCACTATTTTCCAGAGACACAAAATTAGATCAATTAACCTCAAAACTGTTTTGAGTGACTCCCCAGTGTTGACATTCAGATAAAATTACAAAATTAAAAATAGTCATTCATCAAATGTGCTGAGATGAGATTTTGTGCCATCTATGGTCGAGAAAAAAAAAAAAAATACGGTTGCATGGTTATCTTACTTTGTAGAGATATAGGCATATGCTTATAGGTGTCATAACTTTTAAAATACTGAAGTCCATCTTAAAGTTATGATAAATGATTACAACAGACAGAGTACAATCTTTTATGTGTAAACTGCAGTCATCTGAACCAATGAACTGCTATTATTCACTGTGGTACATCAGAGACCATATTAGCCTATAAAGGTCTCATGTACCAGTCTAACCCATTCATTGCAGCCATAGGCTTCCCGCTTGTTTATGATTAATGTTAATCCAAAAAAACTCTGAAGTGTGCTTTTAATGGCACATCTAATTAATGAAGATAGAGGAAGACATTTACCCATTTGCATTTAATCACACAAGACCTGACACCTTCAAATGCTGATACATGTAATGGGGATCCTCTTTTTGCACTACATTTTCAAGGAACTAATTGAAGGAAGTCTGAGCCACACTCAGGCCCTGTGAGAATAGCACAAACATTCTCTGGCTGAAGACACTAATGGGACACAGGTCTAACTACCGGGTCAAAAGGTTCAGATTTTATTTTATTTTTATTTATTTATTTTTATTTTTTTCTAGTTTTGAGAGATGCACTGACCGCATTAAAATGGAGCAGTGTTTTCTTTTCTTATACCCGTCTAATTAATGTATTCCTTTGTGTTGCACAGAACAAATAATCATTGTTAGGAATTATGGTTTTGTACATATTAGATTTTTGCTTTTAAAGTATAAAATAAACAATTAGATTCTTTTGAGAAAAAAAAAAAAAAAAAAAAGATTCAGCATAATACCCACGCATTTCTAGGAAACTGAATTACTTTAAAATGGAACATGTCATTTTTGCATTTTCGGTAGCATTAATGAACTGTATTCCAAAATAAATTGCCATTGGTTGAGCAAACAGATAGCTCCACCCCAAACTCATGTCATTGGCTAAATCAGTGTTACTGGTTGGTATACTCAAACAAACAGTGGCCTGTTACACAAAGCTAGTTGACAAAATAAATAAATAAATAAATCAATTAAAAAAAAAAAAGATGTAGAGTTGACAATACCAAAACAAATCCACCCTAGTTTAGATGCTATAAACATTTTCTGTCAATTTGATCCAGAGTTTATAAAGTGACTTTGTTGCATGAGATGTCACTTTACTGATGGCTGATTGGTCCAGTTTTGGTTTGAGATCTCCTGCCCAGAATAAAACCTGCTTTGGAGCAGATTAGCCATGTAGTGTAAAGCTGGGCTCACACTACAGGAATTTTTAAATCCTAACCCATTATGAAATCTGGTTGCAGCACGCTCATAAGGAGAGTCTTAACAGATTCTTAAACATATTAAACCAACCTGATCTTATGTAACGAAAATGTACCTGGGGGAACTTTTTTGCAAGACGCAAAATACGCCATGTACGGTTCATGACATATTTGATATGAAATGGCACTAAAAGGATTTTTTTTTTTTTTTTCCCGGAACAGATGAACGTATATACAATACGTTTTATGTGACGTTGATTTTGTACATGTCACCACAGTTCTGACTTGAAATGTCTGTTGAGTGGCGCTATAAGTCTAATGCTCCATGACGTTTTAAAATAACGTACCATCTGCACTACACCTAAACCTACCCGATAGTATGAACAAAGGTGAATGTGACGTAAAACCGCAGTTGCAAGAATGCCATTTTAGCTTAGTTTTTCGATCTCTCATCTTTCAGCTTTTTCATCGTGAGTCACGTTTTTGACGAGATTCTCATCCGGGGATTCCGCATCCTAAATCCAATTCCGTGCCACCTGAGCTACTGAGCAAGCTTGTTAAGTCCAGAAAACAAAACATATGGAGCTGTAATCATAACTGTGTACAAATATGATTACAAGTGCTCGCTGTTTTACCACCTATAGTGTTAATTTCTGTTGGAAACTGCAGTGATATGTACTTATTGGTACATATTTCGTGTCTTGCGAAAAGTATCCACAGGTACGTTTCCGTCATGAGATCAGGTAGCATTAAACATGCACACACTACAAGATTTTTAAAATCGTGGCATATCAAACACTATAAGATATTATTAAGATTATCATGCCAGCATTGATGTTCAGCTAATGTTTATATATATATATATATATATATATATATATCCCGCATGAAAAAATACTATAGAAATTTATAATAAATACTATAGTGTTTTTGAACCATACTATAGTAAAGTACTTTAATTAATTTGTTGTGGTAATTCTGTAGTTGCTGCGGTAATATAACAACTATAGTATAAACAAATTACTTTACCCAATACTGTACTAAGTTTTCTACAATTATAGGGTATATTATACTACAATACACTACAGTTTATTGTAGTAAAAACTAATGTATACTACAGTATTTATTACAGTTTATCATTTCACTATAGTTAATACAACAGTATACTGTAGCATTCATTAACAAAGTGCTATAAATACTATAATATACACAATATAATACACCTTACTATAGTATGGTCCAAAAACACTAAAATATTTACTATAAATTAATATAGTATTTTTTTATTTTTTTATTTTATTTTTTTTTTTTCACGTGGAATATGTGCTTGCTAGTGCAGCTTGCATTCACCCGGTATGTTCAAAACTGAGGCAGTTTCTCCACAGAACTTTGTCTATACGGTTGTGGTATGTTTTCACACATTGTACATGCAGTCGTGTTGTTGCCAAACTTCCTCAAGCCCTTTCTCTATATCTGTTGTCCAGCTATTGTCAGCTATTGTGAAAGTACTGATGTAATCATAGCCGTAATCATCCCAATTTAAAATTCCAAATATCAAACATGTTTGATATTATTGGGACAGCCCCAGTGTGTCTGCGAGCAGATCGGGAGGTATAAAATTTGATCTTTGAATGCCTCACATTGCCAGATAATCTGTGCCGGACATCATAACCGACTGAGGTCCTGGACAAGATTTTTTAACAGATTGTTGGAAGGGGTAAACCAGGGATAAACTGACCTAAAACTCCTGTAGTCTGAGCCTGGCCTAAATCACCATGACACTGAACACCATTGCTAAAAACTATCCATATTTTTGAACCCGTGAAACCAGAGTTTGATCAAACTAAACTCAACTTACCTAGAAACTGGCTTTATGAAATAGGCCACAGGCCAATGTTTTGATAGTGACAGAGAGACACTTTTTTTTATACTTTTTGAGGAAATATGCTTACCAGTGGCTTTTTTACACTTGTTATGTAGCCTCTGCGTGCGTTTGAACATCAAAAAACTAAGCACTTCAAAAAAATTAAGTAGTTAAATGATGGATGCTAATGTCTGACTTGTCTGAGTAGTACTTAAAAATGAGTATCACAGCCCAACTAAAATTAATTGTCCAAGTCTGTAAACAAGCTTGGGGTCAAACTCAGATGTCAGTGGCCACTTTTTTGACGGACAGGCTGAAAATACCGTCAGTGTCAGCTCATCTATCAACATTAACATGCAGCCAAACCATTCAAGGGCGCAAAGACCCACAATGCATCCCTCAGCTTCATGTAGGGGTTTCAACAGTTCTACAAAGGCCAAATTGAAGCAGAGTGCATCCATCAACTGGACATCATGATGATGTCCATCTTCGGTCTGAAGGCACGCTCTGTAAATAAGTTGCTGTAGGGCTAAGAGACAGCAGTCAGTGACTAAATGGATGGTCCTCAGAGAATGCAATGTGACTTTTGAAATGCTAAACACGTCATGTGATGTTAGCTGCACCTTCTATGAAGACTACATTTGCGTGATTCTTTCAAATACTAGTGAGCTGATGTGATAATCATGAACTACTGAGACAGTTTGAGCACCTAAACCATTCCCTACCCCTGCACTTTACCATTTCACCTAACCTAACATTTTGTTTGTTTTGAATGGCAGTGTGAACAGCAAAAATGACACTGAATTCAGATTTGGTCCACTTTTAAATGTGTAAATATACTGGATATGCATCCATAAATGTGTTGCTTGTCGGAGCACTGCCAGTGACTCTATAGTCTGACACAATTCATGCATTTTTTTTTTTTTTTTTTTTTACATCAATCTAACTCAACATTTGTCATAATTATATGCTTCATTGAACTTGGCATGAATAACATGACAGACAACTAAAACGGCTAGTGGCACACTAATTAAATTATGGAGTGGCCCGTCTATTTGGTCCATGTTAAAGGACATTAACAGTCAACTATGGATTTTTTTTTTTTTTTTTTTTTTTTTTAAGCATCAGTTTTGATCAGACATGGTAAACCACACACAGTGCCAAAGAAAAAATAAAAAGACTCAAGGATAAGTGTGTCAAAGAAGGCAAAAAATGGCTGTGGCTATTTGCCCATTTTCAACTCAGAGTCATTGGAAAAATATACCTGTGGCAACATTTCTGCAAAATGATATTATGTTGTTTCTTGCATGTTCACCCAAAAAAAAAAACAAAAAAAAAAAAGTCCAGTGTGAGAAATTAACAAGATTCTGGCAACATTTTATTTCGTTGGTAATTGTACATATCACATAAGTTCTGAAATTAAATGCACACTGAGTGATGCAAAAAGGTTAATATTCTGTTGTTTGAAAACAAAGTATCACCTACACTAAGACTACGTTTACACGGCAACGATGTAGTCAAAAACGGAAAAGTCTTGCGTTTTTAAAAAGTTTCATGTATACACGTCAATGTTTTTAAAACGATTTGCGTTTACACATATCCACAAAAACTGCCAAAAATTCTGTATTATGCCAGTAGTAGGCACTGTCACTTTGTTAGTAAACAGTACCTGTAGGGAAGTGACGATTAGCTCTTTGTGGGCGGGATTTCGGTCACTAAAATCACCACATCGACTGTTACTCTACTCCTCATTCATAGCCCCTAGTGTTCAAACTGGATGGTAGATCAGCCACCAGCCAGTGTCAGTGTTCATACAAATAACTAAAATGGACCACATTTAAAAGGTTGTGTGAACAACCTTTACCAAGATTGTGAGCAAATATTGGTCATTTTGACTTTGAGTGTGAACATAGCCTGTGTCTATAAGAAAAAAAACAACCTGTAGTCTGGTAGAGCATTGCGTTATATGACGATATGTAATCATGCGATCATGGGTTCAATCCCAGAGAACGCACGCACTCATAAAATGTGCATTAAAAATCTTGATTTTGCATGATTTCTGTAAGGGGTAGGTTTAGGGGTGGGGTTAGGTGTGGTCAATCATGTATGAATTACCGTGAGATTGGTGTAAAAAGTCCACACATTGCATTTAAATAAACACGCATTTTGATTGGTAATGACAGTCATATGTCATTTCAAGACGACAGACACAACACAACACTGTCATTATTTTTACGCACACTAGAGGGCGTTAACTTTAAAAAGTAAATATAGGTTGTAATAAGGTGCTTGCACAAACTACTTATAGGGTTGTTTTTTATTGGAGGACAGGCTCGCTTAGCCAGCATCTGAGCCTGTCACGAATCCTTCTGACTCTCATTGAATGACTAGCCAGCTCATTCGTACAGAAGAAGAAACCTGAGCTGTGGAAGGTTTTTATCCTTTAAGGGTTTATCCTTCATAATTGCTGCGGTGTGCATCTACTGCCCATTTCTCTCGGTGACCTCTAAATATTGTTAACATACCACTGAGGTGAACACACCAGAAATTGCGCACAAAGATTAACAACAGCCAACAGGCGCCGGACAAATCGAATGCCAGGTCAAACCATTAGAAAAGACACCTTGGGCATTCTTCCAACAAATGTCCACCCACTAGATTAGACATGTGGACATAGAAACAGCTTGTGTAGACAGAGACTCGAGCAAAAGCAATGCCTTTCCTTAGGTTACATCAGCTTACCACACTGTGTCTCTGTTTCAGGGCTCTCTGATGGGCCTGTGCAGAACATGGTGGATGTTTCGGACTCCTGCTATCGCTGGTTTCTGACTTTTATATTTTTTAATCTTACTGCCTGCATGCCTTCCTAATTAACCGTCCAGCAGTTTAGATCATGCTTATCTGGGCTCTTGGATGCATTTGCAGAACTACTTGACTCTAGTTAATTTCTTGAGGAGAGGAGATGATTATACAAGATAAGGAAGAGGTGGAAAGGGTAACAGAATGCCCAAGTGTGTATGAGAAAGAGCACCAGGTTTCTTATGGCTTAAATCAACACATAGCACTGTACACTGAGAAAAATGACTCAGTGGAGTTGTAATTGTAACAAAAAATATCAATATTTTCAACAAATAAAACTATGTATGGTACTTTACTTTGAAAATTTGAGTAATGTACTTAATATCAATTTGTTGCAAACACTTGTTTTTTACAATTAAATGATGTATGTATAATATTGAGTAATCTTTATGAGGCTTTTTAGATGTGTGCCTTCTCGAGATCTATTTAAGTAAAATGTACTTAAAAGACTAACTGTGGGATTAGGCTGCTGAAGACGCTGAAGACAGCTTACAGGACTGCATTTTTCTGCATCGCTATCAACTCAAAGGACATTGAAAAGGTAATAATTAAATCACGCATGAGCAGATTAATTGTTGAATGCTTTAAATGTCACCAAATATGCGATGATAAAGCAAAATTTTTGCTTTATTAGCTGGTTCATACTCCTGCATTTAGCGTTAGCCTTGGAGCTAAAATCGGCTAACGGTTTCACGCCATGTTTTCGTTTTCTTTATCGACACTTTAAGTAATATACTTTTGTTTTAATATTTTTATCCACTCAGTATTAAGCATGTGAGTTATGTAGTTAGGTATGGATTAATTGGGTTTTACGGGCTGTAATTTAGTTGTAATTTGGATTTTATGTTCAATATGGTTTAAGCTACTCTTGTATACAACTAATAAAGTTATTTGACTGTTTTCCTTAATTATCAGTTGAAATAATATGAAACATGTCTTTAAACTTAAGGGGGAAAAAAAAAGTAGTTTTGTAAGCATGCCTTGCAAATCCAAGAAGATCCAATCACTTCCCATCAACAATCCCACACCTCTGAAATTAAAATTCTGTCATTTACTCGTTTGTCACTCCAAACCCGTAAGACTTTTATTCATCTTCAAAATACATGAACATATTTTAAATTAAATCTGACAGATTTCTGTTCTTCCTTTGACAGTCCATGCAACTATACCACTTTGATGCTTTAAAAAGTTCATAATCGAGCAGTTTTTAATTCAAATTTTCTGAAGAGCCATGATTGCTTTATATGACAGTTTGAATTTAGCATTTTATCCACATATAAACATTGATCAGAGAACATAAACAGAATTACTTGCTTGACACATAAGAATGAACCTCATTGGTTCTTGCAGAAGCTCAAACATGCTGCGTAACACAAGAATGAACCTTGTTGGTTCTCACACATCGAGCAAGAATGCTTGAGCTTCCGATTACCATAACTGATCTGCACTGACGAATGTGCATATGTGAATAAAAGCTAAGCTACATCTATTCATTATATAAAGTGATTGAGTCTCTTCAGAAAATTGACTAAACTGCTCAATTCTTATGGATAAGTTTTACGATCCCTTTATGAATCGTCAAAGTGGTTGTTGCATAAACTGTCAAGGGAGGGACAGACACCTCTCAGATTTCATTAAAAATATATTCATCT
The DNA here is from genome assembly GCA_039654775.1 of Spinibarbus caldwelli. Lineage (NCBI taxonomy): Eukaryota > Metazoa > Chordata > Actinopteri > Cypriniformes > Cyprinidae > Spinibarbus > Spinibarbus caldwelli. Next base: position 24,812,947 of record CM077247.1, on the reverse strand, counting down.
GTGTTCTGAAGATGAACAAAAGTCTCATGGGTCTGGAACACCATCAGGGTGAGTAAATGATGACAGAATTTTTTTTTTCAATCACAATCAAAATATGACTTTCTGTTACAAAACAGGACGTCGATTTCATACATGTCCTCATATGAGGACACTAAAAGTATCCTTTAAAAGCATGTTTATTACACATTTTGGGAGACACAACAAATGAATAGGGAAAGAAATTATATTTCAATAGTCTATGAAATATTATATATAATTATGAAAATCTTGTCAATTATTACTCCCATTATTCCACTTCTTTTTTCATTACATGTTGCCCCAAAAACACATTAATATGCAAATTAGATTTAGTTTATAGATACATTGTATATAATGAGAAAACCCGTATATGACCATTTTACACACATTTTGCAGAAAGAAAAATGGTATATCGAATAACATAGTTGAGAATCATCTTTATACAAAGTTTGGTAAAAAAAAAAAATAATAATAATAAATAAATAAATAAATAAATAACTAAAACAAACTAAAAATGTATTGGTGATTTAAAAAATCAATTGTTTTTGCCTATGCATGTTCATTCATGTCTTTTTATTTTTTAAAGAAATTGAGTCCCGATGTCCTCTACCGAGCACATAGCATAACTTATGAATGAAATATCATTTTTCATTTATTTATTTATTTATATTATTATTTTTTTTTTCTACATTATTTGTAATGATCTAAACAATGTAAAGACATGAAAAAAAAAAACTAATTTTCTCAGGTCTTAAGAGGTTAATTATGACTTTGGCCTCAATAAACTCCTAATTTGCTGCTTATTAATAGTTAGTACGGTAGTTGTTAAGTTAAGGTATTGGGTAGGATTAGGGATGTAGAATATGGTCTTTTAGAATATGTGCTTTATAACTACTAATAAACAGCCAATATGTTAATAATAGGCATGCTAATAAGCAACTATTTAACAGTGAGGATTGGTCCCTATACTGAAGTGTTACCAAATAGATAAAAAAAATGTACAGTTTATGATAATGTTGGCTTCCAAAACAAGCTTCATGTTATTTAATGAACACATCAAAAATGAGACTTTTTTTTTTTTTTTTTTCCCACCAAACTATATTTACTGATGTGATTTTGTTCATCTGGTGTAAGATAACTAATTAAATTCCTCAACTGAACAGGAGAGCATTTAAATTTGATTTTTACCATTATTTGAAGGTAAATCCTCTGGAGTTCGTGAGGTACCACGAGATTCAAAGTTTATTAAAACATCTAATCTGACAAAATGATCAGTGGAAGCTTTATCATCTTTTAATTAGAGTTCCAGCCGACTGCTACAAAGCTTTTCAGGGACAAATAAAGACCCTGATCAGTTATAGTGATGGCTTCACTCATCTAAAATTAAACTAATACTCTCTAATGAAAATCATGTGAGATTATGAAATAAAATTAACTTCATTTTAACAGTGCTTCCTTTTCACAGTGCACAGCTACACTTAAAAAAAAAAAAAAAAAAAAAAATCTGTTAAGCCAAAAATGTCAGTTCATAGTGACCATGTCTAAGCTCCAAATACATACATACATACATACATAACAACACCACCACCATAAAGCATATTGTATGCTTTGATGTGATATATAAGCTGCTGTTGTTGTGTGGACAATATCTCCTACTGTATTCTAAAGAAAAACAGTATACAGGTTTGGAATGAATAATGGATAACAATGCACTTAAATAATACACTTTAACAAAATGTATAATGCCACATATGTAATTGTGCTTCTTTTTTACAATTTAAAAAAAAAGATAAAAATATATATTTTTAGAATTTCATTTTAAAAAAGATGAAGTTATTCTATTGTACAATTTAGAATAATTTATCCTACTGGTATGATTTCATGGCAGCTGTGAATATTGTAGGATGATAATGCACTGTCAAAAGATTTGAAATAAGGGTATATATAGACGCTGTGGAGGGACAGAAACCGGGAGCAGGACAGTCAGTGCTGACTGACAATGTGAGGACACCACATGCATGCAGATAGGAAGTGTATATATATGACTTCTTACAAAGTTTCCTGCATATTGTCTTTTTCTTCCTTCTTTTTAGTGTAACTTTGCTCATCTGTGACAAAATTATTTATTCATTAGCAATGCACCAAAAATACCATAAAATATAATTTTTGTCTTTGTCTTGAACTGAAACTGCAACAGATTGGACAAGAGCAATTCTGATATGGAGAAAAACACCTTGTATATGAACCAATCCAGTTGAAATCATATTTAATATAATGCTAATCGGCAGTGCAGCGTGTAACACCATAGTTGTATCAGTTCTTAAAATAAACGAAAAACACTGATGCCAACGCTGGCTAAAAAACTACTGAATACCCCTTTATTAGATCGTTATTCCAAACATAAATAATTGAAAATGACATTTTTCAGCATCAGGCAAGAATTTTCGTGAGTGCATCACTAATATTTATTTTAATATTCTCTCTGACACTGTCCTCTGAAGCACCTTTGCGGTCTATGTTTTATTCAGCACAGATTACACACATTGATGGCATCCAATTATTAAGAGCTTATGCATAAGATATCAGGCCATTTGAAATAGTTTGGAAAGAACCACAGTGTCCCAGTGGAAGTCTGAAGTCATTGTGAAGTCATCAAATCGATCATCAGTAAAACCGGCACAGCGTAAATAGAGAAATACACACATGAATCAAAATCAGCCCGGTAAGGTCATGCGTACAATTCCTCAGAGAGCAAACGACGCGGAGAAAAAGGCAGAAATTCCCAAGACGTGGAAAATAGCAGTAGACAAGCGAAGAAAAATGCATTTCTGCATTTGCAAGGTGTGAAGTAGAAAAAGAGAGGGCCGTAACGATCCGCCGCTTCAGTCATATGCTGTTGACTGCAGGGTCCCCGCCGTGTCAACATAATCCGACTGAGTCTTCCAGTAGCAGGCTAGGTGACAGCCCAGAAAGGACTTAGTGCCCTTGTATCTATCAGCGTCTGTGGACTGGCACCTAGCAAGGGCTTATCCAACTCATGGGTTTGTCAGGCCTTAGCAGAACCCAGAGTGCCGTCGCTCGAATGTATCTGACGCTGCACAAACAGCTTAACGCCTCTCATATCCAATGCATAAGGGAAATCCTTTTACTGTTGCTTCTGTGAGTACAACGTGCAGTTTTGTGAGCAAATGCTGAATAAGACAGATCATTATTCAAAACTGTCATTAAAAAAAAAAAAAAAAAAAAAAAAAAAAAAATGCTTACCTTGTACTCCACACAAGAACAATGACTGTGTTCAGAAAGGAATGCTACTTCTTACTGTATACTGTACAGAACAGGCTTATTATATATTGTGGTGGAGTATACCAGTTTTTTAACATTTTAAACATTCATTTAATAAATGAAATCAGTAGTCAGTATACCACCAATACATTTCCAGTAATATGCCAATACATTTCCAGTAATTATTCCAGCAATAATATTTGATATACAATTATTTAGTCAGAAGAATACACAACTAATTTTAAACGGCTATCAGTTGAGAAAAATGCTTTTTGAGTTCAGAAAGTGTTGTTACTACAGCAAGCGCTAATGGGGCCATGCTAACTAGCCAAACCTTGAACCCTTGATCAGTGTGAAAATAGGAGGTCAAGTTCGCACTACATTGTGGGGTACTGTATTTAACATAGTATGCTCTGTTATTTAGCGCTCTTTTTAGCAATTATATAGTAGGTCATCTGGGTATTTTATACTGATAATTTTTACAGTACTGCACAGTATACATTGTATGCTGTAGAATGTGTGCACGCACACACACACACAACACACACACACACACACAAACTATCCAGAAACTTTCCGAGGGAAGTTAAGATGGGGAATTTTGGAAATACTGAAAGTTGGAAACTCTACAGGAATTAAAGGTAATTAACTGGAAATTTGCAGCAATTTATATAAACTGTATCATACTCTAAAAATAAATATACTAATATGTATTTGAAATAAATTAATTTAATGCTAAGTATACTACAAAAACATATACATATTTATGTGCTTAAAAAAATACCCTGCAATTGTACTTGTAGTATACTAAACTGGTATACTTAAAGTGTGCTAAGTTGGAACAACTAATTTTGTACTTAATGCACTTTAATTATGCAGAAGTAGTGTTGAAGTCCAACTGAAAATATGCTGAAGTATATTTGATTGTGCTAAAGTGGAACTATTGCAAGTATACTTAAGGTACACTTTAAATATCTCTCATTTAAAAACCAATATTATTCAAAGATCATACAATCAGTCTTAAAGGGGTCATATGATGGTGCTAAAAAGAACATCCTTATGTGTATTTGGTGTAATGCAATGTGTTTATGTGGTTTAAAGTAAAAAAAAAAACGCATTATTTTCCACATATTTTACATTATTTTATCTCCTCTAAGCCCCGCCTTTCTGAAACGGGTCGATTTTTACAAAGCTCATTGGTGTGAAACAGCGAGGTGTGCTCTGATTGGCCAGCGATCCAGTGCGTTGTGATTGGCCGAATACCTCAAGCATGTAATGGAAATGTTACGCCCCTTACCATAATATGATGCTGCATCCCCGCGACGACACAAAAACATTAAAAGCCATTTCAAACGAGGCATTTGTTGCATCTAGTGGGGACATAATTACTGATTATAATGACTTATACTGTCTATTTACGCGTCGCATTGCATCGCACCGCGTAAACATAACACCATGTCTGCATTTGTGAAAGGAGAAACGCAAACAACAAGCACTACTTACACTCGCGTTTGAATAGTAAGTAGCAGATTTTTTAAATAATAAAATGTAACGTTATTTACAGGCTGTGAATCAGAAGCGCCAGACTGTCCTTGTAAGGTTGGAACTGCCCCACTTTTCAGCAAAAGTCTTTCTACATGTAACAGCCGTGGTGTCCATCAAGCCAGTAAACCTCACTCCCCTGATCTAGTGACTCTTAACACCCGTCTCCCGCACTTAGACCGCCGTTCGAATCTCGCTCGGAGCGGGGTGAATAGGACCGGTTACACACAACCGGCCTTGTACTCTCCCATGTTCAGAAAACAATCCTACGTGAAGTGCGCAGCACAAACTCCAATATTTGTGTTGTACTGCTCTGGGACAGTGTTCTAAATAAAACCTAGCCACAGATTTCTTGTTATGTCCTCTTTACTCGCATCTAAACACACAGTACCTCTCCACGACATGGTGCCGGCGGAAGCAACAACATAGAGTGAGAAAGCTACGCCTTCTTTCTTTGCGTATACATTTGGGCGGTGTTATGCAAATCTTCCCACATCGTGACGTAGAGATGTGGGGGTGTGTTAGAATGAGCCGTTTTAGGTAGGTGTGGCTGACTCTTAACTTTAATAAAGAATATCTCTTTGGATTTGAGACTTTGGTCTTCGCAACTTTACAGATCTTCTTTATGCACCAAGAGCTTGTAACACTCCAAAGAGAAAGGAAAAATTGAAATCGCATCATATGACCCCTTTAAGGGATTGTAAACAGGCAAAACAGAACATCTATTATGTAGAAATAAATGTCTTGCAGCGTAAATACAGGATAAAAGACCTGCTGTGGTCTATGGTGTCATTACTAATAATAATCAAACAGCATAAAAAAGTAGTTTAAGCCTTTCACTGTTACATTTTGAAAGAACTCTTTGTTTTATTGGTCTTTATTGCTCTTGTTATTTTGCATTTTTTTAAAGCTAAAAACCCTTCACTAAACAGTATTGTTTTAATTTATTAGTTTAAATATATTATTTATCATTTTTAATTATTTTAAACTGTATTTTATAAAGTTTTTTTTTTTTTTTAATGCAAAATATTTAAAATTGGTAAACTCAATATCCTGGACATTAAGCAGCAAAATGATAAATGCATTAAATATTTAAAAAAGCACAATAAATATTTAATTAGCAGCTAAATAGCATTGCAATATTGAATCTTGAATAGATCTATGGCAATTCCCAGCCTTACAATGTAGTGAAATATGTTACAACAGTGTTCTGTAGCAAATATTTGTTGTTGCATGCAGGTTACTTTTTACATAATATTTTTTAAAAACGTTTCGGAAGTATTGGAGTGTTGCATTCCAAATTCAGCCCAACACTAAACCAAAAACATCATCAGCATCTTTTGACAATGTAGTGCTGTCATTCAGCCGGACAGCTGAGGAAAGAAGCGCAGGTTTTACCCAGATTTCCTATGGATTTCCCTGCACCTATTGATCAGTTGCCTGTATATAATGACACACAGCTCTTGAGTTACAGTGCGACCAGGGCTCTCTGGCCTAAAGGACACCCGCAGGCTCTGGAGTAAACAGCAATTTACTTCTGGCTCAGCTAGCGTAGGCTGGTGGCTTACCTCGCTGATTTACAGGCTGGTAAATACACTGAGGGAGCGCTCTATCTCAATAGGTCTGTTATCAATCTCTTCGTTATCCGACTGGATCAAGCACTGGCCAGGATTGCAGAAGAGTGGGGATCAGTCCAATAGGTGAATCATGGTCAGGCTAGCAGCCTGTGGGCCTGCAATTTCAGGGAAACAAGAGTTAGTGACCAAAGCAAAAGAAACAGTTGTACTTAAAATGGAAAAGCCTGTAGTAAATTGTAACAAAAGTAAATAGATTTGGCAAAGAGGAGGTCTTTTTGTGCTGACAGTAGCAGGTTTGGCAAGTAATATTCATAAATTTGCCTGTGTGTGTGTGTATAATATATATATATATATATATATATATATATATATATCCATCCTTCACTCTTACACTTAATACATTTGTATAATAGGACAAATGTATTAAGTGTAATCTTAATACATTTGTTATTTTCAGATCAGTAAATCTGTCAAGTTAATCTTCATGGCATGCTATTTCTCTTATCATGATGTCTAGGGACATTTTGATCTTTGCAGTCCACTTTGTCCTCAGTTTCCAAACTTCTCAAGTCAATGGCAATTTGCTCCTCGCCTTTTTTCAGGACTTGCAATTGACCTTTCGCCAAAAATCCATTGCAGCATTTTGTCAGTCCTTTGGGTAGTTGAGAAGGCACTCAGACAGCCTGATGATGGACATCTCATGTGTTGCTGGACAGAAGCAGGAACTCTGATGGGATTCCATAGCTTTTAACGGGAGCTAGGAATACAGCAGGTAAGTAGGGATGTTTTATAGGAAGGCTTTTGAGAAACATGCTGCCAGTCGTTTCCTGCACTAGTGGGTCACACAACCCAAAATCTCACAGGTGTAGGTTAGGTTGAGGACAGCAGGACAAGAGCAATAGCAAATGCAAATAATAATATGCAACCAATCATATTATCATATATAGTTAGGAGCGGAAATTAAATAGAATTATAAACATACACACTATGAAAATAGGAGAAAACACTTCCTATTTACTGCTGTTGCTAGTGTACGTCCAGTCATTTTTTTTTACAGTATTTTTTTGTCAGTTTAGTTTGACTAGTACTTCCCTCTTGTGTCTGATAATTATATTACTGTGCAAAAAGTCAATAAAATACCCTATAAAATAAAGTGACTGATATTGCACATATGATTTAGTTCTTTCTTGATTTATTTTAACTGTATGTGGCCCAGGGCTTGAAAACGAAAACAAAAAAAAGTCAATCGGTTCACTCCGAGCAGAATCGATATTTTAACGTTTCTGTTCCTGCGTTCCTCTGTATTATTACCGTTCCTAAACCGGTTCGAGTAGAAAAAATAACGGTTAATAACGTTATTTTTTAAAATTGTATTTGCCTGTAATGATACTACTACTACTACTACTACTACTACTACTAATAATAATAATAATAATAGCCTAATAATAATAATAATAATAATAATAATAAAGTACAGTGATTTCTTTACACAAAAAGAAAAATAAATAAAAAAAAAAAACAGGAAGATGGTATCTTAACCCGCTGCGCTTAGTCACAGCCATCATCTTTTCTAGATTTGCCTAAATGTAGGCTACTAACAAAAGAAAAAATATATTAATGCTTTAAAGACATTAAAGTATTTTTAAAGATATTTAAAAAAATATTTGCTGCATTGTTAAAAAAAAAAAAAAAAAAAAAAAAAAAACACTAGTATAAAATTGCGTTTTGAGAAAAAAAAAAGTCGCGTCGCATTTTATTAGGCTATACATTCAGAAATGATCGCTAAAATGCCGGTAAATCAAACATGTTTACAAACATTATAAACACAGTTATAAGTTTCTCTCCACAACAAATCCTCTCAACTTAAGGCTATAGCCTGTAGGCTATAAAAACCAAAAACAAATTAAAGGTGAAACTGATGCCTACCTCTCTCATTCGGCACGAATCCAAATGTTTCCATATTCGCGCCTTATCTGGATGCTAAAATATTATTTATTATAGGCTTTGTACTTTCATCGACGTAAAACATCATCCCTATATCAGCACAGTGAGGCGATGGTCACGCTGAACGCAACAGATTGGATAACGGAGCACTGTAACTTTTTATACGTTCCTTTAACTGTATTTTATTTTGATAATGAACAGGCTGCAAAGTCCTAAAAATATTGTGTCTTTGTGCGCGTGAGGCGCCAGCGCGATACGGCCATAGCAACGCTGGTTGGTTACAGAGGTGACATCATTCAAAACTGTCAAGCTTTTGCAAAACAAATAAAACTACTTTCTGCCGACTCGTTTTACTTTCCGAGAACTTTGGAATGCGTCACAATGAACCGTAGGCCTAAATCAGCATATATATTTTTTTTTCTTTGGTTTCGTTAATCTGTCAATGATTTAAGTGAAATATATTATGTAAGCCTGTAGTTTTATCGTGTTTTCTCCGTTCACAGAAGCGCTGCAGGTGCGTAAGATCTGTTGAATCCATCAGTCCTCGGATAAACTCTGCATTTATGATGAGCTCACAGCTGAGCGCGCGGCATTTCACTCGTTGGATGCGTCAGCGTCACATTTGCATAGTCTAGCTACTTGAATTCCTGATTGGTTAACAGCAAATTTCAAATATTAAATGGAACAATAAAATAACGTTATTAACCGGTTAATGGCCATTTCAAATTTTCGATTCTGTTCGGAACTATAACATTTGATTTCGTTTCTGTTTCCGGTTCTGTTCCAGTCAAAATTTCGTTCGTTTCCGGTTTTCGTTTTCGTTCCTTGAACCGGTTTAGAGCCCTGATGTGGCCTCCAATCATTTACTCAACCTCTAGTCACTCTTTATCTGTATCATCTGAACAGGAAATTATGTTTCTCCAGTCACTTCCTGTATCCCTGCAATTTGCTGGAAACTTGCTGTACTGACAGCTCTGTGTCAGAATCTGGACAATCAACAAGCTTGTTTTTCATTGAATGCTGACAGTCAACACTATTGTGCTAATTAATTATCATACAGTCATGTTATGCCAACACAGGCTAATTGTACAGATGGCATATGGGCAGTATCAATATGTGCCAGCCAGAGCAGGACAGATGCCCATTTCTGAATTTTAGTTCCTCTGCACGTTGAACACCTAGGTGTTCATCTTAGTTCCTCCAAGCTGAACACCTCTGGTGTGACTTCAAATGCAGATCTTGAGCCAAAAACTCTTTACCAAACACCAATGACTTGTACATACACTATATGGACAAATGTATTGGGACACCCCCTTCTTTAGAACAGAAAAAGGCACTTCCAAAACTGGCAACAAAGATGGAAACATAATGCATGTATTTAAAAATTGTATTTCCATCTCTGTTGCAACAGTTTTGGAAGTGTCTAACATGACTGTACCCATATGTACAAGTCATTGGTGACCAGAGGTGTTCAGCTTGGATTAGGACTTGGCTTTCTGCAGACCAGTCAAGTTCTTCCACACTGACTAAATCAATCATTTATTTTTGAACCTTGCCTTATACACAGAGGCATTGTCATGTTAGAATAGAAAGGGTCCTGTCCAAACTGTTGCTTTAAAATTAGAAGCACACAATTCTCTAGAATATCATTATATGCTTAAACATTAAAATGTGTACTCATGGAAATTACTAAAGTAGTCAAACCTGTTCAAACCTGACGTTGCCACAGTTCTTCTGGATTTAGTCTGTCTCAGTTTGTTCTGTTTCTTCATGTCATTCCAGACGGACTGGATGATGATGAGATCAGATCTCTGTGTGGAGTACTGGCTGTTGTCAGACTCCTTGTGCAAACAAAAATCTCACTGGATTATTACAATTAATGGCAAAAATAATGTATGGAAATGTAAACTGATATTTCTAACTGACATGCTCCAGCAAAACATAGAAATAACCAACTTAAAACCATTTTTTGTTGGTGAAAATACTAGTGGATTAAGACTTTTGCACAGTACTGTATACATTTCTTAAATCACCTGGAATTGACAAACTCTTTCTAGTCATTGATTTAGGTATTATTAATAGTATGCATGTCTTTTTTTTTTTGTATGTGCATAAATGTATATCAGGGGTGTTTCCTCCAAGTAGGCAAGTGAGGCAGTGTCTTATTATTATTATTATTAAAAATGCCTCTTGGGTCTTGGTCTTGGGAAGTTGATATTCCAGTTAGAAACTACAGGTGATGTAAAACAAGCATGGCAACATACATGGATTTGTAAACAATGATAAACAATCAGCTTTATGCAGCTGGTAATAAAAACCTGTTTGCGATTGCAAATGTGTAAAGCATTATAAACAAGCTCTGTGGTTGATAATTGTGCACCTGCAAAACAAATGCTAGTCCGCATACTGTCATTTATCCCATTCAGTTTGGTTTCCAGGAGATTTGGTTGCCTTTGTTGACATTTCTAAAGTGAATGTGAGAATTGCAATTTTATTTTTTTATTTTTTTTGTCATCTTCTGTGCGTCAAGTAATGGAATGCATTTGTGGTCGGAAGTAGGAGATATCAAACAGAAATAGCCACATCTGACTTTGAATGGAACGCTGCATTATCCACATACATCCTGTATATGACAAATCTCTGGGCTCTGTGCCTGTATGCTCTATTCTCAGCAATACACTCAATACATGCCCTGCCTTCTGCTGCCTCATGCATTTCAAGATGTTCCAGAGAAGAACGATGAAACTGTTAGCTAAGCAACATATACCAGGATCCTCTAGACCATCCATTAACTACAGGATACGATTTACTTGCCTTGCAATGTGATACAGCTCATTGTAACCTGTTTTGCCTATTAGTAGCATCCAGCTATGGGAATGTCTAGTATATATATATATATATATATATATATATATATATATATATATATATATATATATGTATATATGTATATATATATATACATATATTAGTGCTGTCAATTGATTAAAAAAAATTAATCGTATTAATCACAGTCATGGACTGTGATTAATCATGATTAATCACAAATTTAAAATACTAGTTTTTACCTGTAAATGTGTTGAAAAAGAAATGCACGACAAACCAGTTTAAGTTAACAGAACCTTTCACACCTCTGCCAGGTATGAGACATAATCCTTATCATTCTTTTTATCATTATTCAGCCATTATCAGCCTTTAAACTGGCAATTAAACGTTTAGCAAGCCACATCGCTTCAATCCCAGTATACATTTACCCAACTATTATCAAAAGTATTTCTAAATAAATACAAAACATTTTCTTGCGACCTTACGTGAAGTATTATGACAAAATGCATTATGAAGAAGAATTGGACCTGTTCTGCAGGTGCATATTAGCATCACGCTTTATAAGACAATTTATGAGATTAATAGTACACTTTTACTCAGAACTCACTTCAAACCACCATCGAGTATTTGTAATAACTTCATTTTGCGATCACATGTGGAACTTGGTCATTTACTGTTGTTAAAATATGCTATTTATAGCCTTTTATATCACTGCACAAATTAGCATAGATGTACACATTCATCTCAAGAAAATCACATACAAACCATATTATATCGTAATCGTGTGTTTATTATCTTATATAATCTATAGTGGCTGTTGTCATGTTTATTTCTGCTGTGTAAAAGCCTTAAAATGTGCTCTGGCTGAAACTCATGTTGTTTGTGATGTTACAACCGCCTCTCTGTTCTTAAGTTGCCAGGTATACATTCCAAGTATAATACACATTAGTAAAAGGATCTATTTTAATTTTTATTTGTGTATATACACTTTGGGCGGCCGTGGTACATTATAAAAGTAGCCCAAAAAAAAGCAACCCACAGCTCTGTAATTTTTCCCGCGACTGTATTTTCAAAATAGCCCAATTATGCCGTTACCCTGGCAACACTGGTTCACTGTACCCTCATCACACAATGATAGATAACCTTCCGCGCTGCGATGATGGGAAGAAGTTGAGGTCAAACCTTATCACTTGATTAATTTGCGTTAAAAAAATATTAACGCGTTAAAATTTTTAGATTAATCGCATGCGTTAACGCGTTAACGCTGACACCCCTAAAATATATATTTGTTTAATGTTCACGCAATTAACACAAAATTCTTAAATAAGGTAGTTTCTCTATTTTTGCAGTATTCAAGTGTTCATGTCCCTGAATAATATCTGCATTAACCTAAGTCTGAAGAGTACACATAATATTTAGTAGACAGCAATCCTTGTGAGTGAGAAGTCTGGTGTGTAGGCTGGATCTTGAACTGACTTCTGTCCAGGTTATCTGTCTTCACAAACTGCCCTGAAATACAATTCAAACAAACAATGTAGTGTGAGGCTCTTACATTCACAATTTGCAGAAAATTCTGCTGGACTGAAATTTAGTCTTTGGTAAACAGTCTTCAAGAGTGCAAATAATATTTTAAGTTTTAAGTATCTTTCAGGCTTGCGTGAGGTTTCCACAAGCAACAAAGTCTGCTTGAACAAAAACTTCACTACATTTAAAGTTTAGAAAATAATATACATACAGACCGTTACAGTTTGAAGTGAGGTGCGTTCACAGTACTCTGTCTTACCGTTATTAATTTTAATTTCAAAGAACTTTTTTATTATCATCTGTGTCTTTTTTTGAATTATGATTGACCCCTCTGTAGGTTGTTGTGTATGAAGTGTCCTCAGAGCAGAGTTAAACAAGATGGCCTTGTAGGACATACAGGAACCCAGACAGCAACATAGTGTTGTCCCAGATCCGGCCCACATCTGGCCTGCATGAAATCCAGACGGGCCAGATGTGGGCCGGATCTGGGCCGACGGTCGCCGTGATTTTGCCAAGTAAAACATGTTCCTGGATCAACATCTTTTGTTGATCCTGGATCAACATTACTGTCCAAAAATATAGACTTAACCCAATCCCTACCCCTAAACCTAACCCTACCCATAATTTATTCCTAAAATCAGTGTGAAATGATAGTTGATTAACAAGGGTGTAGAAGCAGTGTTTTTTGAACATTTGATAAACTTTTGAATGTTTGAGGTTTTACTTACTAGTCAGATGGTTCATGGCACTTTGGAGATGTTCTTCAACAGGAGATCCGCTCCGCTCCAGCTCTACAGCACAGCCATCAGCATGGAAGAATAAGAACAATATGTCACATAGCCAGCAAAATGTAGTATACAATGTCAGGATTATTAGAAATAAACAAACTACAGCAGAGGTGAAATGCAATAATAATAATAATAATAATAATAATAATAATAATAATAATATACAAAACATACAAAAAATCTTAAGATACCAGAATTCATATTTTTAGGTTTTACAGATGCATGATGATATAGTTTAAATATATTGTGAAAAATTCATATAAAGTTATTTAATAAGATTTCTCAGATCACCTGTGTTTCCTGTATCTCTGTCAGCAGCTCCCATTACAAATTTTCTTGTAACTTCCCCTATTTTAGGTATTTTTTTCTGACGCTCCTGAAATCACAGTACAATTTATCAATATATGTTTGCAATGAAAGTTTCAAATGTGTTTGAAATAGTTTCAGCCCATTAGTTCATGTAAGTGACGTCACCGATTGACCCCACAATGCAGACTTTTAGGTTAAATTAATTAGGTTATAGTGACTTCCATTTATCTATTGACAAAGTATCAGGAAAACATTTAAAAAACTGTCAAAGCCGCTCATCTACACATAAAAGGTGCTTAAAAGCTCAAACGTTCATTAATAAGAGCTCAAATCTATAAGTTAGCTTACCTCTAATTGTTAGCCTCTATAGTTAACGGTTGTGATGCTAACGGTCTTTTTTGAAGACACTAAACCACTCCTGTAAAGTAAAGATTCAACAGAAACGTGTCAATCACATGTAAGAAAAAGTCAGGAACGGTTGTATGTATTATTTGTGTAACTTTAGGGACTAAACTTACCTGAAAGCAGTGAAAACAGCAGAGACAGCCTCTCCCTACTTGTCAGCTGAGTGAGTTGACGCCGTTACCATGGTAACCTCCTCCCTCCAGTTTAAATGCGATTTGAATGTTCAACGCGCGCGCCCATTGGCCCTGTCCACACGAACGCGGTTATTTTCAAAACCACAGCTTTTTCTGTGCGGTTTGGCCATTCGTCCTCACGCAAACGCTGCACCAGGTCACTGAAACCGAACATTTTGAAAACTCCTGCCAGAGTGAAGATTTTCAAAAACTCCGGTTGCAGTGTTATCGTGTAGACAGCAAAACCAGAGTTTTTGGCTTGTGACGTCGGAGCCTGCGCTATTATCTCCGCCTACTGGAAACTTTTCCCCGCTTCTGATTGGCCAACATGGCCTAAACACATCAGAGTTACACATTTACATAAATAGTACATACAATTCAAATAAAATGTCCTGAAACTTCATCATGTATTGTTTAGTAGGCCTACATCAAACTGTAAATTGAATGAGAATATGAAAGCAGTGAATGCAAAACATTGTTTGCAGTCAGTTGTAAATAAAACAACAGGATATACTTATTCTATAATATAACATATAATATCATATATTATATAATATCATATGAGGCATGAATATAATTTTGCATATAAGTAAACACATAATAACACACAACATGAGCATTATGTTATGCATTTTAAAAATATATTTTAAAAATATATTTAACAGTGTTTCACATATATGTGAATATACCTTTCTATATGGGAAAACATTGGCATTTTACTCAAAAATATTTGAAATGGATTTTAAATGTGGGTCAAGATCGGCAATACTTATGTGGCCCACGTATCTATATTTGACATCTGGGCCAAATACTACATTTGACATCTGGCCCATGTCTTGTGTGCCGTCTTAAACCCGGTACCATCTCTGCCAAACCCGGGCCATGTTTGGCCCACATGCTGTATGCCAGTGCCGGATGAATGCCAGCTGTGCCAGATGCATGCCAAATCTGGGCCAAATTTGTTTGCTGACTGGGTTATAGCGTTTTATATCGCTGCACAAATTAGCATTTCAGATGTAAGTTACACATTCATCTCAAGAAAATCACATACAAATATCCTATCATAATCGTGTGTTTATTATCTTATGTAATCTATAGTGGCTGTTGTCATGTTTATTTCTGCTGTGTAAAAGCCTTAACATGTATGCTCTGGCTGAAACTCACGTTGTTTGTGATGTTACAACCGCCTCTCTGTTCTTAAGTTGCCAGGGATACATTCCAAGTATAATACACATTAGTAAAAGGATCTATTTTAGGTGGCCGTGGCACATTACAAAAGTAACGTTAGCCCAAAAAACCGCAACCCAAGGGTCTGTAATTTTTCCCGCGACTGTATTTTCAAAATAGCCCACTTGTGCCGTTACCCTGGCAACACTGGTTCACTGTATCCTCATCACACAATGATAGATAACCTTCCGTGCTGCGATGACGGGAAGAAGTTGAGGTCAAACCTTATCAAACGAACCTTATTTGTTGAGACTTATAAATCTCAACAAATTAGAATACTTCATAAGACCAATAAAAAAAAACATTTTTAGTGAATTGTTGGCCTTCTGGAAAGTATGTTCATTTACTGTATATGTACTCAATACTTGATAGGGGCTCCTTTTGCTTTAATTACTGCCTCAATTCGGCGTGGCATGGAGGTGATCAGTTTGTTGCACTCCTGAGGTGGTATGGAAGCCCAGGTTTCTTTGACAGTGGCCTTCAGCTCATCTGCATTGTTTGGTCTGGTGTCTCTCATCTTCCTCTTGACAATACCCCATAGATTCTCTATGAGGTTCAGGTCTGGTGAGTTTGCTGGCCAGTCAAGCACACCAACACTATGGTCATTTAACCAACTTTTGGTGTTTTTGGCAGTGTGGGCAGGTGCCAAGTCCTGCTGGAAAATGAAATCAGCATCTCCATAAAGCTTGTCAACAGAAGGAAGCATGAAGTGCTCTAAAATGTCCTGGTAGATGGCTGCGTTGACTGTGGACTTCAGAAAACACAATGGACCAACACCAGCAGATGAAATGGCAGCCCTATTCATCACTGACTGTGGAAACTTCACACTGGGCTTCAAGCAGCTTGGATTCTGTGCCTCTCCAGGCTTCCTCCAGACTCTGGGACCTTGATTTCCAAATTAAATGCAAAATTTACTTTTATCTGAAAAGAGGACTTTGGACCACTGAGCAACAGTCCAGTTTTTTTTTCTCCTTAGCCCAGGTAAGATGCTTCTGACATTGTTTCTGTTTCAGAAGTAGCTTGGTAGCCCTTTTCCTGAAGACGTCTGAGCGTGGTGACTCTTGATCACTGACTCCAGCTTCAGTCCACTCCTTGTTAAGCTCTCCCAAGTGTTTGAATCAGCTTTGTTTGACAGTATTCTCAAGCTTGTGGTCATCCCTGTTGCTCGTGCACCTTTTCCTACCCCATTTCTTCTTTCCAGTCAACTTTTCACTTAATATGCTTTGATACAGCACTCTGTGAACAGCCAACCATTCAGTAATGACCTTCTGTGACTTACCCTCTTTGTGGAGGGTGTCAATGATTGTCTTCTGGACAACTGTCAGATCAGCAGTCTTCCCCATGATTGTATAGGCTATTGTGTAACCATTTTGAAGGTTCAGGAAACCTTTGCAGGTGTTTTGAGTTGATTAGCTGATTGGCATGTCACCATATTCTAATTTGTTGAGATAGTGAATTGGTGGGTTTTGTAAAATGTGAGCCAAAATCATCACAATTAAAAGAACCAAAGACTTAAACTACTTCAGTCTGTGTGCATTGAATTTATTTAATACAAAAGTTTCACAATTTGAGTTGAGTTAGTGAAATAAATGAACTTTTCCACGACATTCTAATTCATTGAGATGCACCTGTATATATACATATATATATATATATATATATATATATATATATATATATATATAAATGTATATATATATATATATATATATATATATATATATAAATGTATATATATATATATATATATATATATATATTGTGTGTGTGTGTGTGTGTGTGTGTGTGTGTGTGTGTATAATATTTTTTTGGATTTCATTCCTAGAGAACATGCAGTATCAGTATCTAACACTAATATACACCTTCTTTTTTTTATTTATTTTTTTTTTTATTTAGTGCATGTTGATTTAAAGCTTTAGGGAGAGCCTTATTCTTTCATAAGTCATTTTCAGCATACTCTTCAGTCAGTTTACATTTTGTTTCTTTTTTTCTCTGTAGAGAATGCACATGGGGTATGTTGTGTGTGCATAAATTGGTTTAAATCTAGTGTTCAAAGGCTGTATTACTCTTTGACTTCATTTCATTACCATATCTTGGATCTCTGTTTTTCACTTCGAAACCCGTCCCCAATTTTAACAAATGGCCAAACCTTCTGCCCCAACTTCTCACGTCAATTGGTTATACATGTGAAGGGTTATTTACAAATGGTATACATAATGATTCTTGATTTAGTTTTCGAGCAACCTTCTGAGGGCACGAATCAGTTTAATACTGAAGAATGCGACAATATGCTTATTTATTTATCACAGTTTCATCCTGTCTAATATGTTTTTTTTTTTTGTTTTTTTGTTTTTTTCCAACACTACAAGCAAGCCACAAATCTAATAAATCTAGATGAGGGTGGTTGTTTTGATTTATTTTAAACACCAATAAAGGACACAAACTGATCCTGCACAAGTTAAACTGGCAGGAATACTACAGTATACCTTCAAAATCTCTTCCTCTCTCTCTCTCTCTCCCTCTCTCTCTCTCTCTCTCTATATATATATATATATATATATTTATAAATATATATATTTTTTTCTAAATGTAGCTATATAATATTTAAAATAATGTAAATTGTAAATATGATAATATTGATAATACAATAATTTTATCTCTTAAAACTCATCTTTGATCATCAAAAATACATATTTAAACTTTTTTTTTTCCCCTGAAAAATTTATTAGTTTTAAATTGGCTTTGACTGTAATTCTACACACCTTGTCTCATTTAGTATACATGGATCTATGAATATGCAAATTAGCCACGCACCCATTCAATCACAGCAGTTCGGACCTGCTCCACTTTCACTCAGTTAGCAGAAGTGAATACTGTAGTAGACACTGTAGTTATATCTTTGTCGTTCATTGCAGTTTTGAGAATGAATCCGCGAGTGAATGCATTCAAATTCTGAATGGATTATAACCTAGGAAACGTACAAAGAGCACTTCCCTTGCAATCACTGAAAAGTTGTCATTCGCCTTAGTTCATCGCCATCTCATTCTGTTATAATCAATGAAGCTACACACTGCACAATTAATCTCGTATTTACGTCATGTATACAGCTTGCTTGTTATAATGAGAGGGTTCATGAGTGTGCAGAACTGCACTGAACAAAATTCGGGCGATTTGAGCAGTGAGTGGATTCTGACTAACTTAAACATCTCTGATTGGCCATTGCGCTCAATAAATCAGCAGATGTGCCTGTGATTGGCTACATTGCTCAGCGCTGCAAAAAAGACATTGTAACTAAACTTTGACCTGATATGAAAAGCACCACCTGGCATGTTGATGTGATTGGTTAAATGTCTGTGATGTAGAACAGGGGTTTTCAAACTGTGGGTCGCGACCCACTTATATACCAACATTAATTACGAATTACGATATTGCTTTTCGAATCGCAAAGGCCGCGATTTAAAACATTAGTTGTGTGATTTGAAGCGCGGGCTCACATAAGTTGCAATAACAGTGAGGCTTTCAGAGCGACGGTTCATTATTAAAAGACTCGGTCCGTGAATTTAAAAGAAATTCACTCACTTCACTACGATGTGTTCTGCATGAGATTGCATACACCAGAAATTTAAATGTTACGGAAACTGTTTCAGGTATGTTCATTCAGTTTTATCATCTGTTTGAACTCGGCACTGTCTATCTTTCCGAGAGATATAAAGAGTTTGTTGTTTTTGTTCCCTCACTTGCATTTGGCTACCTACCAATAAGGAAACGGTGTGTAAAAAACATTTCACATGTATACAGGCTGAGCGGGGCACAAACGCGGATTTAATTCTAATACTAGGCCTACATAATTTTACAACCCAGGCTCATTGAAAATGCGTGCCGCTACATACATTTCTGCAACACCGTAATTATGTACCTTACTGCACGTTTCGCGGCGGTTTCAAAGTGAAATGTCCCGAGAATGGCGCTAAAGCACATTTAATACATGACCGTGGCACATTTTTATTACCTTGGTTGAGGTACGTATTGCGGCCGTTCAGAAGAGTAGCTCCAGAGTGCACCCTGGACGAAGGGGCGGGGCGACACATTAAGGTGGGGCGACACGTGTCGCTCCGCCCACCCCCAATTTCATTGGTTTATAATACAGCAGAGCTTATTGGTGTAGACGTTTGCGCATGAGTAGTCTTTTATATACGTTTTTATGAATGATCTACACTGTTTGGCTGTATTACAGAAATATTAAGTGCTAACAACAGCGATTTTAGTTAGAATCAATTAGCAAATATGTGTTTTTTTTTTTGTTTTTTTTTTACTTATGACGAATTAGTTCGATTAAGTTCCTATCAAACGCCTCACCTATGAGAAATATTAATAATGTTCCTGTGTGATGAACGTAAATAGTGGTCCTCAATCTCAACAGGTGGGTTGCACGTTAAATGAAGTCAGATATTTTTGCACTTTTTACTGTACACGAAGCAGACATTAAACATATTGAGCAGTTTTAGCTGGGCGATGTTGATAAAAATGATCCACTGTTTGAGATTTAGCTGTTTGGTATATTTATATGTAGCCTATATTCTTTATTTTAGGATCGGTGGATAAGCAAAAACTTAGGATATGATTATAATTCACTGTAGTTCAGTAAGACATAGGACAAACCCGCAAATTGTTTTATTTTAAAGAACAACTGCAGTGACAAATAAGACAATAATACCAAATAGTCCATCAGCGTGAACTGGGGTTTTATGTGTGGATAATGGGAATAAAAACATTGCTGAAACTATATATATATATATATATATATATATTTTTTTTTTTTTTTTTTTGCATATAGGCCTATTTTAAATGTTTTTGTTTACTAAAACAGTTATTAAATCTGACCTACAGCAAATATTATTATTAATGTGCTTTAGTGTGTATTTAAGCAATAAATGTTAATTTTCTCTGCAAATTTTATTTACACTTTTATATATAGGCTATATGCACAAATTAAATTACTGGTTTTGTGGCTCAATCCTTTAAAAAGAACCAGTAATCACTGTACTATATTAGGCCTACTGATTTTAGATTTTTTAGTAGCTATTATAGTCTTTAGCCTAATAAATAAAAAAATAGTAATCACAGAGAATGTCTCTTTTACTCATTAAAAGTGCTCACGTACCTATTGAGCAAGTGACATTGTAATTTAGTTTCATTGTAATTTAGTTTCTTTTTTCTTGTCTTCACCACCTGGCTACTTGTGTAAAATGTTGAGAGATCCAATTTAAAAAATAATTAATAAATACAATAAAATAAAAAATAAAAAAGACTGCAAGTGACGTCCCTTGCAGAAGTGCAGGTGTCTGAGAGTGCAAGTCTGAGAGTGCAGGTGTCTGAAAATGCAAGTGCAAGTCTGCAGCCAGACCCTTCTCCTGGAGTACTTGGTTCAGAATGCAAATATCCGGTGAGTGTCGCTAATGCTCTCGTGTTGGAAATATCCCCTACACCAAAACCAACCCTAAACCTAGCCGATAGTGTTAACAAATAATAAAAAAAAGTAATATAAAAACACAGTCGCTGATGCAGCCATGCTATTTTAAATTCCTTATGCGGATTTGAGCTGTTTTGTCAAACCGTAGTTTCACTGGAATTCGTACCAGAGTTCTTCATCACCTAAGTGCAACGCCGTATCACGTGAACTACCGAGTAAACTTACTGGATTAGAAAACTCATGCATATGATGCAGTATATGTGACGACAACGGTCAAAAGTATCAGATTTCAAATCGTGCAGGATGTTAAAATTATTTTTAAGTCATAACATAACATTCTGCAGTAAATTTGTCATCTAGGTTTTTAGTGTTTATTTAAAATGAGACACATCTGATTATTTTTACAGGTATTTCACAATTATTTTAATCTCCAAACTGTTTTAGATAGTTCTGCTATGCTTTTTTTGCTTTGCTAAAAAAATATTAAAAAAAAAAAGTGATGGGTTGTTCTCCGCTCTGCCCTACACACACGGAAGGATCATGGATGCAATGTCTGTGCTGAACTCCGCGATGAGTTTACCAACACTCGCAGCACGGATTACAGTATAGCCACGCAGAAGTGAGCGTGTTTCAGTTTTTATGTAGGCCTACATATTTAATAGACTCATTAACGTCTGTAAATTAAGAAATTAAAACGTAAATATTAGTAGTGAAATTATACAGTTGTACTATAGAATAAAATGTTTTTTTTTCTTAATTTCCGCCATATTAAACTTTTAATTAAGAATAAGTTTACAGTAATGCCAATTTTTGTTGTTGTTGTTGTTTTGTGTTTTTTTGGATCTCAAATATTTTGGTGGGTCTCGCAATAGATTATTCTTGTCTTGGTGGGTCTTGGAATGGAAAAGTTTGGGAGCCCCTGATGTAGAAAACGGGTGGTTTCAAACCGTGTTTTGACTAATTTTGGCACACCACAGTTTTAAGGACGACCAGTTAGTCTCCATAACATCTTGATTATAACAGCGTTTTGCTTAACAATGACGTTTCCTTATAAATGTGATGTGGCCATTGGTTTGATTATTTTGAAGGTGAATGATGTGATATGAAAATTGTAACCTTGGTGACAAGAGCATGAAGTCATCCGTGGAAGAGTGGCACCATTTTGCCGTCTGAATATTTTGACAAGTGAAAGGTCTTTTTGAGTGCAGTGCACTAACATTAGGGTCATAATGTCTTTGCCCATCACTGCCTTCACTGTGTCAAATGTCACTGAGCAGTGACATAGCTTCAGGCTGCCCATGGTATTTTAAACTGACAGAGAACATTGAAGAACTCCAGTAGCACTGGTTACTACCTAGTCTGAGCAACTGCTGTATGGATGGGGCTGTTGAATTGGGAGTTGAGCTAATTGGGGGAGAGTCTGCCAGTGTTAATTAGCAGTTCGTTAGCAGTGCGGGTGTATACTGGTGAATTCGCAGTTGAGAAATGGCAGCCATCAGCCTTTGGCCAAGATTCAGACAGGTTGAGTCACAAAAACAGGGGGAAGATTGTATCCATCACTATAACGGAAATAATAATGAATTTCAATTCTGGACGTTCAACACACACACACACACAAAAATAATAATAATAAAATAAAATAATAATAAAAAAAAAAAAAAAGATTTGGATTGTTTCAAACCAAATAAAACTGACTATTGGATGTAGATATAGGGTTTTCAAAATCCCTAATACTAAGGTATTGAATTTAAATGCATAACTTGAGGAGAAACCCACTGTAATAATAATAATAATAATAATAATAATAATAATGATAATAATAATAATAATTATTATTATTATTATTATTATTATTATTATTATTATTATTATTATTATTTGTGATGTTAAGAGCTTTTTACATTTGTTGATTGTCACCATTCTTGAAGTTTTTCTGTCAAGTGTTGTGGTCTATGTACAACTTTTTAAAACTATGTCCTATATACTTTTGCTTTGATTTATTTTGATTTATTATTTGGTTAATTTATTAGGGCTTTTCACACTTGAAATAGTTAACACTGGGCTTTATTGACTTCATTTGTCATGTTTTCAGTCTCCATTTGAATTTTTTTCCCCCTCAAACGCTGAAACTACGGTTTATACAACAATCTGTGTTTCTATGACTGTAATAAAAGTGTTAACATTTTAACACTGCATTGTTTTACATACGGGGTTAAAAGTGGGGTCAGAATGTTGATAACCTGGGTTTAAGCACAGTGTAAAAAGCCCTATTTTGGTTGAAAATTTAATTGAAAATTTGTTGAACAACAAATCTAGTTGCTGTGGTGAATTTACTGGCTGAATGAGGCATTTTGAATTTGAGTTACATTTTATAAAACAATAGCTGAGAGAACCTAAAAGTCTGAATGCAGCAGGTTGTATTGAATTTCTCTCTTTCTCTCTCTCTCAAAAAAAAAAAAAAAAAAAAACTATTTAAAATATATTACAATATAAAATGTATTTATTTATTTATTTAGAGTACCTAAAATCTGAATGTATCAGGTTGTGTTGATTATTTTTTCTCAACTATTTATTTATTTATTTATTTGTGTACTTACTTACTTATGAATTTGATTGATTGATTGATTGATTGATTGATTGATTGATTGACTGATTTACTTATTGAGAGAGCCAAAAATCTGAATGCATCAGGTTGCGTTGATTTTTTTTTCTCAACAATTTTATTTATTTGTTTGTTTGTTTGTTTGTTTGTTTGTTGAGAGAACCTAATATTTGAATGCATTAGGTTGTGTTGATCAGACGTATTATTTTCATCTGGCGAATGATAAAACAACAAAAAATCTTATAGACTTAAAGAGCACTGAAGGAGGGATTCAAGCCAACGACCTACCAGCTAACTCCAACACCCTTGGAACTGCATGACAATGTGCTAAAAACCTCTCAGATCACAGCAAGTGCAAAGCAACACCCTGGCAACCACATAACAATGTGCTAAAACCTCTCTACACAGCGACTGCATAGCAATGACCTGGCAACCATATTCACCTCTTTATGGTAGTGAGTTATGCATAAGTAAATGTCATTTATGTGTTCTTCAGAAAGTGTAACAGTCTAGTTTGCAAAAAAATCTAATATTTGCCCAGCAAATAATAATTTTAGTTGTTCTTGAAAATGTCATTGCCCCTTTGCCGGTGAATTAAAAGAGGATATTAAACCAACATTGTTGGATTAAACCAACAGGATATTTTATACAGGTATTTAGACATGGATTCCTTCATAAGATTATGATTCATTCTAGCCTCCCACTCTGAGGGTTGCCTGGGGTTTTATTTGGGTAAATGAAAGTAGGATTAAACAGAAAATGTTTTATTTTTAGAAGTGTTTTATTTCACAGCCCGAGGATGCAGTGAAAACAAAGCAAACTATTTTTGGCCAGAAGAGTCTCAATAAATTGTTCTTTGGTTCTCATTCAGTTGCATAACTTTTACATCATATGCCACCCACTGATAAGAAGATACTTTGGTTAGTTTGCCAGGGAGGGAAGGGCAGGTCAAGTTAGTATAAATTGACACTCCAAAGACCCTGTGTGATATACACAGCACATTGTGTGCCCACTTTAACATTACCACCTACACTGAAAGCACACGGTTATTGGACTCACTTACTGGCAATGATTGTTGAATTCACAGTGAGTTGACACTTCATAGCATGTGCAGCCTTCCATAATTCATAAACCAGTTATGCTTTGATTAAGGCTTTGAAATGAAAGGTATTGTCATGATGAAGTCCAGGGTATGTGAAACTTTGATAAAGGCATAGTTTACCAGTTGAGCAGTCATGATTTCTTTTTTGAAGGTTATATTAGAGAGCACAAAAGATAATTTCAGTTGTTTATGGTGTTGGGAGTAAAATAACAATTTCATCTCTTTTTAATGGTTTCAAAAATAGTTGTAACCAAAGGGTCTCCATGTAGCTGGGGTTTGCATGCGTCATGCGAGCAACAGCCATTAGGATGAACTTGAATGCTAACAGTTTCGGGTATATTAGACATCCGTGGCTGGAACAATCACAGCTATATTACACCCTGCTTCATATCATGAAGAAGACAATACAAAGGTCCAGCAATAGCACGCTGATGAGTAAGTCATTGAAGGCTATTGCTTTGCCTGAAATAATTTATTTGAGACAGCACTTTATTTCTACACAGCTTTTTATGTGAGCAATTGAGCAAAAGGTGCCTGTCAAAATGTACTTGGACACAAAAATGCTTTTACTGTCATTAGGAAAACCACTTTATTATCATACGATAACGAACAGATAGAGCCAGATGCATTGGTCCTGATCTGAATATATAAATCTTTGCATTTATTCACACACGTGTCCCCGAGGAAACACTCAACATGAATACATCCGCATTCATATATCACAGTGGCAGGAATAAAATGGAAAAATATGCCCAATGCCAATAAATCACTGCTTAATTTACTTTGCTCTGCCGGTTTTGAGAATTCACTGCCTTTCTACTTGGAATTGAGAATGACCGTCCCAGCAACTCTCCAAAAGTGCTAGTTAGTGTGATGAAGAAAAGAAACCAAAATCTTGAAGGATTTTATTCCTGCTAATGTTAAACGTCAAGTGTTAACCCTAGGATCTAAGATTTGTATTTAAAAAAAAAAAAAAATTAACATTGAAACATCAGGTTGATATGCCATGACTTATGAGAAGTGATTATAATCTAAATCTCAACTTGATAATATTGATCACACAACTACATAAAATATAAATGCATAAATTATTTTGTTTTATTGTATATTTCTTGAATGTTTTTTTTTTCTTCTTCTTTTTTGCTAAGTTTAACACACCCCAAAAGAATCAAGCTATATTTAATGAAGAGTTATTATTGAAAACTAAAACAATTAAGAGAAAAGCTATTGATTTAAAAACAATTTTGGAAACTTTAATTACAAAAACCTTAAATAAAAAGTAAGCTAATACCAATGGTTGTAAAGAGAGAAAAAAAAACAACAACAACAACAACAAAAAAACCTTGGTGTATTATTATTGTTATTATTATTATTAGATTTAAGATTTTACATACACATAACAGAAATTGGTCACACTTTACAATAAGGTTCATTAGTTACCATTACTACATTAGTTAACATGAATGAAGAATGAACAATACTTAATCTTACTTAACGTTAATTCTAGCATTTACTAATGCATTATTAAAATCACAAGTTGTGCTTGGTAACATTAGTTAATGCACTGTGAACTGACATGAACAAACAATGAACGACTGTATTTTTATTAACTAACATTAATAGTGAATTAATAAATAGTGTAATAAATGTATAGTTCATTGTTCATTCATGTTAGTTAATACATTAACTAATGTTAACAAATGACACCTTATTGTAAAGTGTTACCCACAAATGAAATTGCAGCACAACATTAAGGGGTTAAATGCGTAAATTACATAATTATTTAGGGTTATGGATTTTGTAGCCTTGGGTACAACACTTTTTTTGTAATGTTCTTTAGTTTTTGCATCAACTTTTGATGATAAATATGCATTAAAGACTCAGTATGGCCTTGGACGCAGAAAGTGATTGACTGAATAATGGCTGGCTGCTGATTTGCTTTGCTTATAAGTGAAATAATTCACCCTTTAAAATAAAAAACAAAAACTGCCATCATTTATTTACTTTTTTCCCCCCCCAATCTGTTGCTCACACAAAGCAATCATAAAACAACAAACTTGAAATATAATAAAAAGTTGCATTGGCTACTTTTATGATTCTTTTATGGTGCTTTTAAACCGTTTTTAATGGTTGAAAGCTTCAGTTCCATTCATATAAATTGCATGTAAAAGAGCAACCAGCATGGTCTTTCGAATTTTTGCTATCACAACATCAGAATGAGTATACGGTAATACAATGTTTTTGGGTGAACTACTCCTTTAAATCTTTTATCAGTTTACTTTTACTCCTGCTTCTTGCCTCCTTGATGAGCTGCATAAGAGTATCAGGAGCGTGTTCCCAGCTGGCAAGATAAAGGACGCCTGCAATATGTGATTGCCAATGATAGGACTTTTGAAAGGAACATACTCTGGTTTTGAATTATTGAGCAGTACATTGAAGGGACGCCCGTGCTGATTACTACACCTCAAAGAGCCATAATGAAGCCATTCCCACAAGAACATGAATCGGATACATCTAAAATGTCAATATCAAACCAGGAAGACATATGGAAATAGACAACCTTATAACGTCCTTTAGTCTACAGAGACCCAGAGATCTCTCCATCTGGCAGCATGCAAATCCCATTAGAGAGACATTATATTTAGATGTGCATTGTGTCATTGTATCCTCCCTGCTGAGTATATACTTACCTTGAGTTGCTGTGGTAGGCTTTTCTGCAGTTAGAAACAATAATGACACCTTCAGGATGTTCGTAACCTTTGCATTCAGACTAGAGAATAGGAACAACAATATACTATATAGTAATATTCTAACAATGAAATATTGGTAAAAACAGAATCATCTGGCTTTCTGTGAAAACACAATATAGGAACAATCTTTTCATTTGCTGTCATGGTCTTGCTGTGAGGTTGTATTACAGAAAATATGTGCATTGTACAAAAATAACTTGTTGAGAAAAGAAAAAGGTAATGTGATGCTTTGAGATTTTTTTTTTCCTTCTTCCTTTTTTCCCCAACAACATTCTTAGTAATAGTCACCAGTAAAACACCACTGAATGTAATCGCCCACTGAATGCAAATTGGCTCAATCTGCAAATATATTCTTGTCAGGGTAACTAATGATGGTAACACTTTAGTATAGGGACCAATTCTCACTATTAATTAATTGTTTATTAGCACGCCTATTATTAACATATTGCCTGTTTATTAGTACTTATAAAGCACGTATTCTGCATGGCCATATTCTACATCCCTAATCCTACCCAATACCTAAACTTAACAACTACCTTACTAACTATTAATAAGCAGCAAATTAAAAGTTCATTGAGGCAATTCCCGGACAGGGTTTTATATGACATTATATGACATTTAATATGTCAAAAAGTGAATTCTGCAGTTTTTGTTTTGCAAAATATTATCTTCTTCAGAAGTAAAGATATTGTCCAATTATTTTTAGATAGATGCATTTGGACCTCAACACAAACTTCAATAACTGTGGCAACCAACAAACGTCATTAAGCAAAAAAGATGAGCTCTTAACATCACGACATAGCAGTGACAACAACAGCAGCATGAATAAAGCCAGTAAACACCCAAACAATAATCCTCAATGGTAACTGCATAATTTATTCATGCATGTTGGGAGCTTCCAAACCTTTAAATAAATCTGCAACATTCTCCAATATGCCATAGTTAAAAAAAAAACTTGGGACAATATTTAGAGGAATATTTTTGGTCTAACATGTTTTTATGTGGATTCAAAGTAATTTGTTTGATATGTGACTAAAAGCCCCATCGATGAAGAAAATGCAATTCCTTATTTTACAGTGTAATGAGGTACTTCCTTTTCAAAAACAATCAACAGAGAGTCAAAGGTTTTTTTTATTAATTTATTGTATTTATTGTAAACAATGTAAAAAAATGGTTATTTTATTTTTACTCTGTTTTGTTACTTATTGTATTTATATTATTGTCTTCAATAAAGAATACTATTTGAAAATAATTTTAGCTCTGAGATGCATCCTTAAGAGACTATTGACTGTGTGGCAGTACTTTTGATGGAAGAGTTTCTTTCCAACTCTATTATTTTATTTGCCAAACAGCAACACACACAGTGCTGCTTATTAATGCTGTCTGCAGAACATTTTGTATTCAAATCAGATCAAATTGTAAACAAGCACAGGTTGCGAAAGGACTCTAAGCATGGCCAATAACACCAGCAATATCACAAACATAACATTATGTCAGTTCATATTCATTACTGTTAATGCACTCAGCATTGTGTGAAATTCTAATGGTTCTAATGGCAACCTTTAAATGGCATTCCTATATATTTATGTGATTAGGGTTTTAATTAGTTTAAAACTCTACATT
This sequence comes from Spinibarbus caldwelli, assembly GCA_039654775.1. Classification (NCBI taxonomy): domain Eukaryota; kingdom Metazoa; phylum Chordata; class Actinopteri; order Cypriniformes; family Cyprinidae; genus Spinibarbus; species Spinibarbus caldwelli. The sequence goes on along the minus strand of CM077247.1, from coordinate 24,783,785 downwards.
TTCTTTATTAGTGGAATTCTGAAAATCTTAATGGATGTAAATAGTTTAATGTATGTGCAAAAATAAACTTTCATCCTTCCAATCTGGGTCATAAACAACCCAGATATGTTTATTTGCCTGCCCTTCTGTTTTAACTGATCTATTTTTAGCATTTATTGATCTTTTATTTTATCGCTTTAGCATCCATTTCCTCACATTTTCAGTGTTAATTAATAAAAAGTGTTGAGTCACAGTGCTAAATAATGCAATGACACTTTAGTTCTTCAGGTTTTTAATTAGCAGACAATCAGCAGCTATTGTGTCATAAATGTCTTCTCAGTGCCAGTGTACTTATAAGGTAGAATTAAAGTGTTTTTTTGATAAATTGACTATCATGCTAACACAACAAAATAAGATATAATGGTAAGGTAAAAGTCTGGACTCTGAAGCCTAATATGAAGTCCTAAGACTAGCTCCTCAAAAATCGAGTGATTCGAGAACAAACTGAATTTTGTATCGCTTCGTCTCCCAAACCTGCTGTATCATGACTTAATTGTGTAGAGACCCATCCAAAACAAGCTGGATTTCTCCCGATGGTCATTTCACCTCTCTCACAAAGATATCGTTCACATCCACATCTAGAAATTAGTCATTTTTGACACTGCCAAACCTGGGTTCAAGCAGAATAATAAATGACATTATAAGAGCAGAGTACCAAAATTGTAAATGCAGTTCAGATTTGGGTCGTGAAAAGGTTTGAAATGTGCTCGCATGCCATTATGTGTTTGAAAAGACATTTGAGGACAGACTGTGCTTTTGAATCACAGAGCACTGACTTGCCTATTAACACAAAGCCATTCTTTAATCAGTACGAAATGCCTTTAGAAGGAGATTGTTAGCTCCAATTTCAAACTGGATTATCATATAACTGACTGTATAACTGGATTTATCATTGTAGGTCTGCTTTGCATGATTGATAGATCTGAGGAAAGCACTGTGATTCAAGGTCAGAATGCAGATATGATCAGTCTTAGGGCTATTAGTGATATAACAGCAGCGGTCAGGTAGGGAAACTGGTTTACTATAACAATTCTGCAGCCATCTTGGACTTTTACTGATTTGTTTCCCCCCTTTATATTTACATTTTTTATGGCTAAACTGCTCTACCATTCCCTCTTTTTTATAGTCTTTAAAGACCCTATGAAGTGGTAAGATTAATGGAAAAGATCGAGACCATGAATGCTAGTCTTCAAACTGCAAGTAGGTCTGCAGTGTAAATAATTCATGTGCAAAGTTATAATATCTGTCAATGGCTCTTGTATGTAATAGCCAGCTCCTCTTGGCTCATTTGGAATCAAACCTCTCTGGTAGTGTAATGATGCAAGGAAACTTTGTTAACTATGTAAGTATTTCTGTGGAGAATCGATCGACTCCATAGACATGCAGGTGGAGTAAAGATAGCTTTGAAGTAAAATAAAACCAGCTGAGGACTTTTTTTTCTCTCTTTCTCTCTCTCTCTCTCTCTCTCTCTCTCTCTCTCTCTTGATTTAAAAAAAAAATGTTATCAGTGAAGTTGATGATGGCATGAGCATGTCACAGTGCAGGATTCTACTACAGTAAGACCTCTTGTCAAATTATAGATGCTATTCAGTATTGAGTGCTGTCATCAAATATAGAAAAAACAATTTTATTTTATTATTATTTTTTTATCATTGTTATTATTAATAATATTGTTTGTATAATCCTTGACAAATGCAGCTACATGCAATCACTACATCTTTTCAAAGTTCTGACAAAGAACATTTCAACCCAGTCTCACTGGGGAAAAAAAAAAAAAAAAAAAAATGTGCCTGTGGTGGCATATCTGCAAAATTATATTATGTTGCTTCTTGCACATTTCACAACATTTTCTAAATGAAATGTCCAGTGACTGGCTCTAATACTGTGTTCAGTTTTATCAGAAACACATAAACATTTATTACATTGGTGGTTGCACGTATCGCAACAGTTTGGAAATGAAATGTCTGGTGAGTGACGCTAAAAGGTTAATGTTGTATCATATTTGAAAAATCACATACTACCTACACTAAACCTAACCGATAGTGTTAACAAAAGCAAACGTGAGATGATAACATATTTACTGAAGCATTTTACAAGTGTTTTACCTCTTTCACTAAGTGTTGTGACCCGTGTTTCAAAGGACTTTTAAGAAGGAATATAATTAAGAAGATACTACCTTTTCTAGTATCTTTGACAGAAAAGGGAGATTCGAGATCGGTCTGTAATTAACTAGATCTTTGGGGTCAAGTTGTGTTTTTTTTTTAAATGAGAGCTTTAATAACAGCCAATTTGAAGGTTTTGGGGACATATCTTAATGACAGTGACGAATTAATAATAGCCAAAAGAGGATCTATGACTACTGGAAGCACCTCTTTTAGTAGCTTAGATGGAATAGCGTCTAACATACATGTTGTTGGTTTAGATGATTTAACAAATTCATACAATTCTTCCTCTCATATAGTAGAGAATGAGTAGAGAATATAGAGCTGGTTCTGTGATGCAAATGTCAAATGTATTTGTTTACAAATCATGGAATATGGTAAAAGTGTTTTGAGGTCATAACATAGTATTGTGCAAGTAACTGTGCAAAAGTAAATCTTATTAATCAATAATCTGCCCCTATAAGTCTCTCATAATTTGTGTGAAAAGGAATAAACGTTGTTGTTGTTTTACTGCCTCAGCTGGAAACTGCAGACAATTGTATTTACTGAAAAATAAATAAATACATACATACATTTTGACGATTGCATCACATAACTAGCTCCACATGTATGGCTTTTCTCATGTAAACTTGCTCAGTAGCTCACCTGGTACACGCTGTCCAGATCGCTTGGGTATGAGTCAGGTGAAACACAAGTCACAATAAAAGAGCTCAAAGACTTGTAGAGGCAAGGCAAAATGGCATAGTTGCTTAAAAGCAAATGTGTTTTCATCTCAGTATCGGTTAGGTTTAGTGTAGGTGGTACATTATTTTAAAACACAACTTTAGAACTGCAGAAGTGTCTCCACGGGCTTGTTTTTCCAGTGAGCCTGCTGTTTTTGACACATAGTTTCCAACATTTAGACCCACATTCTGCATCCACAAAAATAGGCTTTAATTATATTTTGCTTATTAATACTTGTAGAGGCATAACACCACAGGACTGTGGCAGCAGGTCCACATAACATTATATTAAACATTACATAACTGTAATTAGTTTAAGGATGTAAAACTCTCCTCCTTACAGTTTAGTTCTTGTCCTTGTTCTTATTTATTTATATAGCACAGTTTAATACAACACCAAGTTACCCAAAGAGCTTCACAATATCACAATAAAATACGTAAAACAAACACAGTCACCCATAAAAAAAAAAAAAAAAAAATACATAAATCATAAACAACATAGACTATTTAAAATGAAATAAATCTGCATCACAACAGCTCTTCAAAAGATGTACTTTTAACATAGCTTTGAATACTGGTAGTGAGTTGACAGATCTAATAATGTAAGGGAGGTCATTCCACAGTTTAGGACTGGCTTGCAAAAAGGCTCTGTCTCCCCTGTTTTTGTATTTTGTCCTAGTAACACAAAGGAGGTGTTCATTTTCAGACCTCAGAGATCTCGTAGGAGTATAAACGGATACCATACTTGACAAATACCCATGGGCTAAATTTAGAAGCTTAAAAATATCTTACTTATACTTTCTGCTGAGATTCAGATTAGCAAAAATACCATATATTGACTTTTATCTAAAAATTACTTGCGATCTGCCCATTCGTGCTTATTTAATATTGTAGATGCCATGTTATGTGTGTAGAAGGAGCAGTGCAAAGCGAAACCTAGCGAGAGCACAAAAAGAGGAATACACTTGGTGACAGTGAAAGAGATGAAAAAGCAAAGAAGAGTCATCCCTTTTATTTTTCAGTAGGACAGTTATGAAATATTGCTCAGGCCCTTCTGTGCCGCCGCATCCGGGCGGTCTCGCCAATTGGGCGACTCACGGTTTTTGAGTAGGGATGAAAAACAAAATGTCTGCCACACTTTGGGCCGGTCTGTTTGTGCTGTGTGCCTAGACCACTCACCCGCTGCCAGTCAGACACATGGTGCCAGCATGCAAGCTCCTCCAACCGATGCTCCGCTGGCGACAGCTGTTCTCTCGCTGACTGAAGTCTGGGCACATGGCGAGGCGTGGCCGTCTGCGCGCAAACACAATCGCTGCAGCTCCATGCCTCGGGGCAACGGCTTAGGCATGCGTGTCACAGCGCATATTCGTCCTTCTGCTCTGTTCCTTACTGTCACATAAGCATTATTGCATTATGAGACACCAGTCTGGTCAGTTGTAACTTGGGCATGGAAATGGAGACTTTCACTCTGGGCACAACAGCCTTGACTGGGAGGACTTCCTCCAAACTGAGCCTGGGGTACATCAGTGACCCAGTTTGCAAGCAGGCTAAAAGTTTGGGCTCTTTCAAGTCGGTTGGGCACATGACCTAAGAAACGCTGTCACTCCACAGGAGTGCGATCAATCGTTTGAGGATAATCTGACTGAAACTGCACAATTTTTGAACAAGCGCATGCTTGATCGAACAAACACTTCACCAGATGTACACTTGAGGGATGCTATTATTTTAAAAGGCTACTGGTAACTATAAAAAATAAAAAAAAACAGCCTCGGGGAAGATTCATGCTAAGAAAATACAACATCAACCATATCACTTTTTGAAATACCATGACAAATTAAATGTGCATATTGAATAAACTCAACCGAAATAGCAAGATATTGTAGGACAAAAGTGGCATGTTGAGTACAAGCACATGTACAGTGTGAATGAGAAAGATGTAGAATCTACAGGGACTAAAATGGCAAATCAATATACCCAATCGTTCATTCTCTCATGGGGTTAAAGCACCATTATATTGGCTTATGAGAATTAACTATTGAGAAATAGCCTCAACCGAGAAAGGTTTCTACTGGTGAAACCAACTCAGCCGACTTATTATATTAATCGCTGCTTTTGCAGGTAAGTATGTAATTAGGGTTAAGACCCAAATTGTATCTTAGTTTCCTTCTTAACATGTAAACATCCCCATTAGCTTTGATTTTAAAAGCCTCTTGGTTGAAGTAATGAGGTAAAAACTCTAGCCTGTGAGGGCATTGTTCAATACGTCCAGTAAGAAGAACTTTAAACCTCTTAATTGCATCCTGTGGTCTTGCATGAGTGTTTTTTGTTGGTTGTTGATTTTATCTTTGCACTTAACTAATGGGTTTTTCGGATTCATGGTTTAATTAGTCATGTGGTATAATGAGCTCATTATAGTAAAGGAAGTGGTTAATTAAAGTGCAGTGTATGTTGTAAGCATAGCAAATGAAGAAATGAGATGCTAACAATAGTATGCAAACTAACTTTGAGATCTATTCATAACCTATGTGCCCAATATAATCAAAAGTCAAGACAGCTCAGGGAAATCATGTTGCTGTTTGCTTATTATTACCTTTTAGGAAGAGGGAGCAATCTGAACATCATTTCTCAAAATTAACATTTTTCATAATTAAGTTGGTTTAGCAGAAAATGGCCTAAAGTGAGTGTATATTTCTGTTTTCCCTGTACTGTTAGATCATCTTGGAAAAGTGACAGGAGCCCAGAGCCATTTACTTGCATTCCTTGATGCTACAAAGTTGAAATTGTTACATTAAATGCTCTACCTGAAGCAAGAAGCGAATGTGTTGAAACAGCTCATGAACAGAAAATCACCTTTAGTTTCACAATATATGCTGCACCATTTGATTTACCCCAGTAGGATACCAACATCCTCTGTTGGTGCAGGAACAACATTATCACCAAACAATGAAAGCCCTCACTTTAAAGGGTTAGTTCACCCAAAAATGAAATTTCTGTCATTAGTTACTCAACCTCATGTTGTACCAAACCCATAAGACTTTCGTTCATCTTCGGAACACAAATTAATATTTTTGATGAAATCAGAGAGCTTTCTGACCCTGCATAGACAGCAATGCAACTGACACTTTCAAGGCCCAGAAAGGTATTAAGGACATCGTTAAAATAGCCCATGTAACATCAGTGGTTCAACCATAATTTAATGAAGCTACCGGAATACTTTATGTGTGCAAAGAAAGCAAAAACAATGTCTTTATTAGAATAAATTGTTGAATAAAGTTGTTATTTTTGTTTTCTTTGGGTCAGAAAGCTTTTGGATTCCATCAAAAATAACTTAATTTGTGTTATAAAAATGAAAAATATTCTTAGGAGTTTGAAATGACATGAGGGCGAGTAATTCATGACAGAATTTTCATTTTCGGGGGAACTATCCCTTTAACTCTGGAATCATAGAGAAATTAATGTTGCTCATGCCCCGAAGCCTAACTGAAAACTTAAGCTTAACCTAAGCATAAAATATGACTGACTGATAAAAATGTTGTTTAAAAACCAACAAGGATGGTGATCCAGAAACATGTAAAACTGTAGGAGGTAGGTATGGCACAGCAAGATTTACCCAAAAAGGAGATTACTGGATCTTTTGATGGATTATCCTTGTAAAAAAGAGTGGGTTACTTATTAAGGAAATAATATGCTTTTTACAATACTTAAGTGTGAACTGAATCTAATGTTTTTAGATACTATTTACAATTAAATGAAAACGTATCACATATTATATTAATCAAAATGTATCGCATATTAAATTACTATATTAAATTTATAGTAAAAGCAGTTTGAACTTGACAGTGCTTGAACAAACAAACTGTATATTATATTTTAACTAAAATATACTTTATTGTAATTTCTGCTGAAACATGTATGTCCAATATTTTTAATTACAAATTTGTAATAATGAAGTTCCAGTTCAGTATATTTAAAATAAATCAACATTCAATATTACGTCAAAGAAAACGCTACAGATAAAATTATACTTTTACAATTTGAAATACTGTACACTACAAGTGCACACTCAATAAAAATTAAGTGCACTTTGAAGATTCAAAAAGTCATAAAGTCATCCTAAAACAAATCTTTTTGTTTTATGATGCCTTTAATGGCCTTGTTGGATCTTCAATGGTTTGGTTGAGTAGACTTTCAATTTTAATTTGTGTTTTGAAGATGAACAAAAGTCATATATGTTTGGAATTGCATGAGTTTGAGTAAATAATGGTGGAATTTTTATTTTTTGGGAATTTTTAGTTTTGGGTAAAAATAAAGCTTTTATAGCAGTAATACACCCATTGAGTTTAGAGAAATAAATTTTTTTATGATAAAATATTTAAATATTTAAATATTTGAGTTTGGAGGTTGTGAAGTGATGATATATATATTGCTGTAAAGAGTGAATTTAGTTTCATTAAAAAAAAATAATAATAATAATAAAATTTAAAAAAAAATGTTATTTCATAATTCTTGTCATTTACATAGTTCTCAAAGCTTCATGGGACGATCCACCTCATTTTTTTTTTCTTTTTCTCAAAATGTACGTTTACTGTCTTAAAATCCAATTTTGAATTGTTGCAATTCTTCTCAAAATTGGTTGGTTCGATTGACGCTATACAATATTTCATTTTCTTCGAGTTCTGAAGAAAATTAAGTGGTAAAACTTTCAGAAACAAGGCTGCAGAAAAAGCAGTCACTTTCTTACATTAAGCAAGATATATGCCCTGGTGCGGACACTTGAAACCTCATGACACTTCTGGAATGAAACATCTCATCTTGACTCAGGACTAACATAAAATTGCATCATCAAGGAGCAGATCCACTGAGCAACAGAACCACAGTTTGGAGCTGTTGACTCTGAAAGACAGTCTTTTTAGCTATCTCTGGAGAACAAACACCCTGTGTACGGCCTCATTCAGCCCCTCTTCACACACTGACGGGATCAATATTGAAGCTTCAAGAGAGAAGTCCAGACTTTAAAAGAATCCCGAGCATATTTTAACCTTAAACTAGGAGTTGTCAGGCTCACCTCAGCCAGCTCACAGTTACCTTGGGAACCAAGTTTAGAACAAGAAGATGAATAATGCAAATATGAGAATTTATGCTTCTAAAAATAAATAAATAAATAAACCATCTGACGGCCTGTTGATTCACCCAGCAGTAGTGATGCTAAAATAAAAAGACATTAAGTTGCGCACTGCATAAAACAAAGTCATTCTCAGCTTTGAGTCGAGTTTTAAAAAAAAGGTTTCGAGATGCAAAAGCCCCTTTGCAATTCACCCAGTAACACCTTATACTCAGCTCTTTCCTACAGTCCTCCTTTGCCTGAGAAGCAAAACATAGCTGGAAAATGACAGCTGTGTGACAATTAAAGAGTTCAGCCATCAGCAGCCGCCACTGGGGGGAAATTTTCTTGGCTGTCAAATGGCTTATTATATTCAACCACCTGGCAATGACTTGGATAGCAGACAGTCAGTTAAAGGCCAGTGTTGGGTAGCTTCAAACCGTTTACTCTCATTTAGATAGCCATTGTTCCTGCTTCTGCCTTTCAAGCTCAAAGCACTTCACAGGCCTTGTGGAAGAAAAGAAAACCATATTTTGTGAGTCTATTTTGAGGAAATAAGCATATTGTTTAAACTGATGAATGTTAAGCAAAAGTACACTCAAAAAGAAGAAAAAAAAGTATGTTAAATTAACTTTTAACATTATTATTATTATTATTATTATTATTATTATTATTATTATTATTATTATTATTATTATATTTTTTCGAGTAAAAAACTCGTTTCTTTCTTTCTTTAAAACAAGATCAATTAGACAAAAAAAATCATTGTGTAATGTAGTAAAATTGATTTCAGAAAAGATATTTGAAATAAGTTTATTACTAACATTTAGCATAACAAAAACATCAGTCCCACTTTCTATTAGGTGGCTTAACTACTATGTACTTACATTCAAATTAATCATTTGATAAAAAGCACTTATTGAGTACATACATATTTTTACATTCTACTTATATTTTTAAAAATATCTATGTAGTTACATCTGTTATTAATTTCTGTAATTACATTTATAATTACACTGTTGACCCATCCCTTACACCTTAACCCACCCTTAAACCTACCCATACCACCAAACCTGTCACTAACCTTACCCATATCCCACCTCAATAGCAGCAAAAGTGTTTTGCAATACAATATGACCACAATAAGTACATTGTACTTATTTTTTGATGTAAGTACATAGTAGTTAAGGCCACCTAATAAAAAGTGTGACCAAAACATCAAATATGTAGCCAAAAATATTTAGATATTTTTATTGTAAAACTAGATTGATAAATTACTGTATATATTGTATACATGAACTCAAAAAACAATATATATATATATATATATATATATATATATATATATATATATATATATATATATATATATATATACATTTTAAAATAACTTTTGTCACTTATAAATATTTAAAATTACTGTCTTTATATTATTTCATTTTATTTTATTTTAATTTTATTTATTTTATTTCATTTTATTTTATTTTATTTTATTTATTTTTGGAAGCTCAGTTGAGATGCACTACATTTTTGGAATAATATGAGGTTGGCTAAATTCAATTTTCTTTCTTTTTTTTCTTTTCTTTTTTTTATTTCAGTTCATTTATTTATTTATTTTGTTAAACTAGTCCTTAAAAAGACAGGGTTTGTGAAAGTACTTTTGATAGCCAATTGGCTCAGCCTATTTTGGCCTCTTTGATAGTCCATTTTGGCCTCTGCATATGTGTTTCTCAGCAGGGATCTGGTTCATTTTCAAACCTTTTTGTTCAATGAGTTCACTGTAATAAAGCTTAACTAAAGCATGATCTATATCTGAAATGCAAATTTTGTATCGAAGAAATGTCCTCTTAGAAATGTTTCAAGGGACGCATCAAAAGCACGCTATGTGTGTCATCTCAGCTGCTGAAAAATTTAGTAAACCTGAATATCATATATCACTTTTTAATGTGCTCAAACAAACAGAATAAAAGAAGAGGCTTTTTCTTCATATGATGATTTTCTATTAAATATTCATATTTAATATAAAATCATAGCAATGTACAGCACATGATACTTGCTAATAGAAGAAATTAAAGAGATTTTTTATGTGTTGCCTTTTCATAATTATCAAGCATGACTTTTGCAAGTACTATTCATACTAAGAGTTAGTAATTTGAACAAACCCCTTACCAAACGTTGTAAAGTTAATGTAAACCCCCCTCTTTTGAATGTAACCAGCAAGTAACTAGCTAGCAATGCTAGAAACATGCTAATAACCACCCACAATATCCTAGAGTCACAATTCTGCAAGATATCTGTTGCTTATGAACATCCAACGGCAGAAAAAATATACATTTCTGCCTCTTTACATATGTCTCTTCTTCCAAAGAAGCTGAAACCAGGTTAGCCATAAAGATTTCAGTAGTATAATTAATCACTGGCTGTCAAGCGCAAACAAACAGATTCAAAGTGCTGCCAGCTTTTGCTGAGGCATTACTGCTAGGCCTTTTTTTTCTGAGAAAAAAACTCACTTTCTAACCTATGCGTGTTTCTCTCTGTTCCCATCTCCTTCTCTCTCTGGTATTGCGTAATGAGAAATTATTTACTGTCTCCTGCTGAAGAGCTGCATATTGTTTTATTCATCAGTGGAAGTGGCTGTACAAGACTGCGGCTAATGTTAAAATGTGCCGTTCCCTGACTGTCAAATTAGTGATGCAACAGAGAGGGCTTTTGCTGCAAAACGCTTGTCTTGTTTGAATCGCTTAGGCAACAGCGGCACGGAGACAACACAGATGTTGTGGTTAGTGCCGTGACCAAACCATAAAAACCTTCCTCTGTTTTGGTTAGAACAAGAAACAGTCAGACGCCAAACATCACGGCAAGAATACCTCAACCTGGCAGAGTATGACTATGGGTGTGAAATAATGTTCTTCGAGATTCAGGCTTTCATTCAGCTGAGAGAAACAGCCATCTGTAAGGGGGAGTTTACACAAGACCGGTTTCAACTAAAAACTGAAAACATTTTATGCATTTTTACTATTAATCTACATGACAATGCCATTTTGGGGGCCTGAAATGCAGTTTTGAAAACAGATTTCAAAGTTCAGGTTTTTTTTAGAATGATACAGTTATTGTCTCTGTGTAAACTCTGAAACTGCGAATTTGTGAAAATGGTGATGTTATGCTGATGCGTATTATGTGTTCAGTCTATGGGTATGTGGTTAGGTAAATAAATAAATAATGCATGAATTATTTACTTTATTTTTTTTTAAAACTCTGCCTATATATTTAGAATTATTTACATTTAAAATATTGCTTAAAATGGCATGTCTCTTTTGGTTTGGTAGTATTGTTGTAATTTTTTGTCTTATATGTCAGTATATGCTGTATTGAAAACAGATTTATTTTTATAAAATTGTACTGCAATTTAAGTAAAGATTAAAAAATAATAATAATAATAATTAAACATTTTGACACAGTAATGAGAATTTTGGACAATTAAACTGTGCTAAACTGTCGTGAAAATATTTGCCACAATTAAGAAAACAAAGAATAGTTCCCAATTAGTAAAATGGGAAGTGGAAATTAAAGGGATAGCTCATCCAAAAATGAAAATTTTGTCATTAATTATTCACCATTGTGTCGTTCAAAACCCGTAAGACCTTCGTTCATCTTTGGAACACATATTAAGATATTTTTGATGAAATCCAACGGCTTTCTGTCCCTCCATAGACAGCAACGCAACTGACACGTTCAAGACCAAGAAAGGAAATAAAGACATCATTAAAATAGTCCATGTGACATCAGTAGTTTTTATGAAGGTACAAGAATACTTTCTGTGCGCACAGAAAACAAAAATAATGATTTTATTCAACAATTTCTTCTCTTCCGTGTCAGTCTTCGACGCATGTTCATGAGAGTACCTGATGTCACATGAACTATTTTAACAATGTCTTTACTACCTTTCTGGGCCTTGAACGTGTCAGTTGCGTTGCTGTCTATGGAGGGTCAGAAAGCTCTCGGATTTTATCAAAAATATCTTAATTTGTTTTCCAAAGATGAAAGAAGGTGACGGTGAGTAATTAATGACAGAATTTTCATTTTTGGGTGAACTGTCCCTTTAAGGCTATAGTGTGTATTAGAATCGTAGGTGGGGCATAATTGTTTAAATAAGTTCTCCTTATGGCTTGCTTGCTTGCTTGTTATTTACTTGTTTATTTCTTTTGGTTTTAAGATGAAATATCACCTGGTCATCTTTTTTGACAGATTTCATGAGATTCCTCATAAGGAAATGTATTTGTTTCTTTTTCAGGGCATTTTTTCTGCTGAAATGTAGAATTCATTGTATGTCCTCACCATGCAATACATGTCAGGCTAGTTTATTTTACCGTCTGAATTTCATAACAACACAACATGTTTTTGGGCTGATTGCATTTTAGTAATATTAAGAAAAAAACATGCCTCCTGTCAAAGAATTTGCATCATCAGACATGAATTTTAAACATGTTAAGTGTAAGACACATAACTGACACATTGCTTGAGAAAGATGATTTTTCAGCATGTTCATCTTCTGCGGAGATGCGGTGTTGGCCAGGCTACGTGCTGTGTTTGATGAGAGGGACTCTGTTCAGTTTCTTGCCTCTAGGGATGGGATGTGCATGGGAGAGGGGATGTAGAAAAGGGAGCTCGGGGAACTTTTGAAGGCATGGTGTGTTCATGACTGCTTGTAATATGGTAAGAAAGAAACGTGAGCCTTTTATTAGATGTCTTGCAACTGAAACAGTAACAATTAAGATTTATACATTATTATATTCCATTTCTCCATTTGACGCTTACATTTAGCAGGGTGTTTTTGCTACAGTACCTTTAAGACTGCATTTTGACAGTGGTTAAGATTTGCTCATGTCTGTTAACCAGCATACTTCACATTGTTGCTACACAGAGTAAGATGAATACCGAAAAAGCCTTGATATGTAACCATACCAAACAATTTCTGAATGGCCTGTTTCCAGACTTTAGTTTTCAGTATTACAGTAATGCATTGACTGTATGTCTACACTCCCAATCAAAAAGTTTGGAATAATTGAGATGTTTTGGAAAGAAATGTTCAAGGCTGCATTCATTTGATATAAAGTTAAACAGTAATATTGAGAAATATGAATTTAATTGAACTGTTTCCTATTTAATTATATTTTAAAACCATAACATGATAGCATTCATCAGTTTGCGGTAAGAAAAAAAAACAGAATAAATAATTGTAAGAATAGATTACTGTATTTTTCATCAAATAAAAGTGGCCTTGGTGAGCATAGCTTTTTTGGCTTATTTTCTTTTCACTTTTTCCAAACTTTTGACTGGTATAGTCTACATAGGACTGTTTTATTTTTAAATAATAAGAAAAAGCTTGCCTGCTTCTGGTCAAACAGTGGTTACCTCCAAATAAATTTTTACTTAAATTCACACCATTCCTGTAGCTCAAACAGTAGAGCAATGTACTAACAACACTAAGGTCGTGTGTGAGATTCCCAGTGAATCATATAAAATGTATACACTGCTTTAGGTAAGTGTCAGTGCATAAATGTGAAAGTGTCTTATAATGTTTAAATACGCACCATCCTGCAACATGTCTAAAAATGTGCACTACCCACTGGGTTGCACAGGCCGACTAAGTGTTTTAGTCTTTTAAGAAACCGTGATGATATCTGCATGAATTTTGTCTATCCTCACCCACAGTGTTTTAACAGTACATGTGGTGTTGTGGTAGATAAAAAGCTCTCAGGCTATTAGCAAGCACACAAAAGCATATTGCTCCATATTTCATGCAGCATACATAATTTTCTGGCAATAGTAAAATACTAAGATACAGTCATATTACTAGATTGTGCTTACTCAAGATGAAAAGCTTTGTGCTCCAGCACAATCTATAAAACAAGATTTAATGTATGGTCACAGGTTCACACTGTCACGGTCCTGCTGGTGTGCCGTGGTTGGCCACCAGATGTCACTGTGTGTTTGTTTGAGCACATGGCTTGTTTGTTGTTGGTGCCATGTGCTCTCCTGTTTATTGTCTGACCCCGCCCTCCTTGTTATCTCATTATTGTTTCAGTTACTTCACCTGTTTCGTCCTCGTTTGTCTCCCCATTTATTCTCCTGGTGTCTGGAGTCTTTTGCTGTTTCGTTGTTTAATGTCTGATGTTTGACGTCGTGTGTGGGTACTGCAGTTATCTGCCTGCCTGTTTTTTCCCCCTCGGGGTGGTTTTTGTTCATTTTTGTTTCTTTTTGTTATTAAAAACACCCACTTTCTCCTGCACTTGAGTCCTCGCCTCATCTCTCTTCCAGAGCCCTGACAGAACGAAACAGCCAAAGGAGGACTCAGCGGAGAATGGGCTCACACCATCCACCAGCCTCTAACGTCAGCAGCCCCCTCTACCAACGCATCCTCCAGTTTCAGGGCCTGAGTTCCCTCCGTCAACAGGGCACTGACGTGAGGAAGTTTGCCCTGAGGTTCTGTGGTGCAGCAGAGGGTTTGGGGTACAATGATGCGGCCCTCAAGGACCTCTTCAATAGTGCCCTTGAGGAGCCCCTCAACTGGTGGAGGATGAGGGGGTTGGACCACCTGACGTTTGGTGAATTTGTGGAGTTCTTGGCACGTTCCCCAGCTAGGATGGCTGGTGTGCCTCAGGCAGTGCTCGTCGAAGCTGCAGCGTACCCAGTGGCGGCTGACGAAGTTGCAGCGCCCCCAGCGGCTATCGATGGAGCTGCAGCGCCCCCAGCGGTGGCCGACGAAGCTGCAGCATCCCGCTCTCAGAGACGGAGGAGGAACAGGAGGAATGCTTCATCCACCCTTCAAGGCCTGGAGGCTGTTCCAGAGCCCGCTCCAGTCCGTAAGCCTACAGAGTCCGCTCCAGAACCTCCTCGGATCGTGCCGGCCACTTCCAGATTCTCGGGGTCGTTCTTTGGGCGCCCCGGGCTGAGACGCAGCATGGAGGATCCTCCGCTGATGTCGGTGAGGGAGGCGGTGGCCGCTCACGATCCTCTCAAGGTGGTGGCGCCCGCTCACGATCCTCCCGAGGCGGCGGGGCCCACTCACGAATTCCCCGAGGCGGCGGTGTCCGCTCGCGTTCCTCCCGAGGCGGCGGGGCCCACTCACGAATTCCCCGAGGCGGCGGTGTCCGCTCGCGTTCCTCCCGAGGCGGCGGGGCCCACTCACGAATTCCCCGAGGCGGCGGTGTCCGCTCGCGTTCCTCCCGAGGCAGCGGGGCCCACTCACGAATTCCCCGAGGCGGCGGCCGAGGCGGCGGGGCCCACTCACGAATTCCTCGAGGCGGCGGTGTCCGCTCACGTTCCTCCCGAGGCGGCAGGGCCCACTCGCGAGTTCCCCGAGGCGGCGGTGTCCGCTCACGAATTCCCCGAGGCGGCGGTGTCCGCGCACGAATTCCCCGAGGTGGCGGGGCCCACTCACGAATTCCCCGAGGTGGCGGTGTCCGCTCACGTTCCTCCCGAGGCGGCGGGGCCCACTCGCGAGTTCCCCGAGGCGGCGGTGTCCGCGCAGGAATTCCCCGAGGCGGCGGTGTCCGTGCACGAATTTCCCGAGGCGGCGGTGTCCGCTCACGTTCCTCCCGAGGCAGCGGGGCCAACTCACGAATTCCCCGAGGTGGCGGTGTCTGCTCACGTTCCTCCCGAGGCGGCGGGGCCCATTCGCGAGTTCCCCGAGGCGGCGGTGTCCGTGCACGAATTTCCCGAGGCGGCGGTGTCCGCTCACGTTCCTCCCGAGGCGGCGGGGCCAACTCACGAATTCCCCGAGGTGGCGGTGTCTGCTCACGTTCCTCCCGAGGCGGCGGGGCCCGCTCATGATTTCCCCGAAGCAGCGGTGTCCGCACGCAAAGCTCCCGAGGCGGCGGTGGCTGCTCACGTTCCTCCCGAGGCGGCGGGGCCCGCTCATGATTTCCCCGAAGCAGCGGTGTCCGCACGCAAAGCTCCCGAGGCGGCGGTGCCCGCTCACGTTCCTCCCGAGGCGGCGGGGCCCACTCATGATGTCCCTGAGGCGGCGGTGTCCGCTCACGTTCCTCCCGAGGCGGCGGGGCCCGCTCATGATTTCCCCGAAGCAGCGGTGTCCGCACGCAAAGCTCCCGAGGTGGCGGTGGCCGCTCACATTACTCCCGAGGCGGCGGTGCCCGCTCACAAGGCTCCCAAGGCGGTGGTGCCCGCTCATGATGTCCCTGAGGCAGCGGTGCCCGCTCACATTCCTCCCGAGGCGGCGATGCCCGCTCACGTTCCTCCCGAGGCGGCGGGGCCCGCTCATGATTTCCCCGAAGCAGCGGTGTCCGCACGCAAAGCTCCCGAGGCGGCGGTGGCCGCTCACGTTCCTCCCGAGGCGGCGGTGCACGCTCACGTTCCTCCCAAGGCGGCGGGGCCCGCTCATGATTTCGCCGAAGCGGCAGGGTCCGCACACAAAGCTCCCGAGGCGGTGGTGCCCGCTCACGTTACTCCCGAGGCGGCGGTGCCCGCTCACAAGGCTCCCGAGGCGGTGGTGCCCGCTCACGTTACTCCCAAGGCGGCGCCCGCTCACAAGGCTCCCGAGGCGGTGGTGCCCGCTCACGTTACTCCCGAGGCGGCGGTGCCCGCTCACGTTCCTCCCGAGGTGGCGGGGCTCGCTCACGTTCCTCCCGAGGCAGCGGGACCCGCTCATGAATTCCCCGAAGTGGCGGTGTCTGCACACAAAGCTCCCGAGGCGGCGGTGCTCGCTCACGTTCCTCCCGGGGTGGCGGGGCCCGCTCACAAGGTCCCCGAGGCGGCGGTGTCGGCTCACGATTTCCTCAAGGCGACATTATCCGCACACAAAGCTCCTGAGGCGGCGACGGTGTCGGCTCATGATCCTTCTGCTCTGCCGGCCCCGCCTTGGCCTCCTGCTCTTCCGGCACCACCCTGGTACCCTGGTCTACCTCTGTCTCCAGGCCCTCTGCCGCTACACGGGCCTGGCCCACCATCCCTCCCCCTGATCCGCCTCTGACCCACCTCCCTCCTAGACATTTTGATTTCAGTTTTAGTGTGTGGAGCGTCTGGAATCCGCTCCTTAAAGAGGGGGTTGTGTCACGGTCCTGCTGGTGTGCCGTGGTTGGCCACCAGATGTCACTGTGTGTTTGTTTGAGCACATGGCTTGTTTGTTGTTGGTGCCATGTGCTCTCCTGTTTATTGTCTGACCCCGCCCTCCTTGTTATCTCATTATTGTTTCAGTTACTTCACCTGTTTCGTCCTCGTTTGTCTCCCCATTTATTCTCCTGGTGTCTGGAGTCTTTTGCTGTTTCGTTGTTTAATGTCTGATGTTTGACGTCGTGTGTGGGTACTGCAGTTATCTGCCTGCCTGTTTTTTCCCCCTCGGGGTGGTTTTTGTTCATTTTTGTTTCTTTTTGTTATTAAAAACACCCACTTTCTCCTGCACTTGAGTCCTCGCCTCATCTCTCTTCCAGAGCCCTGACACACACAAAACACAAAGTAGAGCTTGAGATCGCAACAAAACTGTGTTAGGGTGGCAATTAAGAGCACTTTTAAAAGAGTCTTTGAACCCAATTTGTCTATTTAATGGAACACATAATTCAAAAAGTATGGCTTTCCAAGGACGAAGGCCTGCGACAATGGCCATGAATGTTTAATTATAAAAGTTGGAATTGTGTTGTAATGTCTGTAATACTGTGCTGTTTGAAATACCATTTTTATTTATTTATTTATTTTTATTTATTTGTGTGGGTTGAGGTCATTCTTGACCTGGGTGTGTATGGAGTACCATTAGGTGTCAAAAATAAAGAAAGAAAAATTATCCTTGAAATACTTTACAGTATTTCCATATCTCACACACTTTAGAGATCATAGTGTTTTGATGTTGTTTTTGACATTTCAAAGAATTTCTTGTTTTTAATTACTAAAAGAGGGGAAAAATGTAGTAATAACATATATTATATGGTATTAAATGATAATAAACTGTAATAAAATGTTTACATTTTTCACATTTAGAGAAGTTGCTGATCAGATACAATATGGTTTTACTTATGACTGTTTTATAAAATAATTTTTTTTTTGGGTCCAAAATGACTTGAAAGGCAAATATAGTATACAGATTCATAAGGTATAGATTTTCTTCTTCTTCTTCTTCTTCTTCTTCTTTTTATTTTTTCAAGCTGAATTTTCAGCATAATTACTCCAGTCTTCAGTGTCACATGATCCTTCAGAAATCATTCTAATGTGCTGATTTGCTGTTCAAGAAACATTACTAATTATTATCAATGTTTTTATGATAATTATCAATATTTTTGTGGAAACCATGATATTTTTTTACAGGATTCTTTGATGAATAGAAAATTCTATTTGAAATATAAATCTTATGTAACATTATAAATGTTTTACTGCCACTTTTGATCATTGTAATGCATTCTTGCTGAACAAAAATATTACATTTAAAAAAAAAAAAAAAAAAAAAACAGTTTTATGACACGCCCCCATCTTCCCTATAGACGAAACAGACAACATTAATGCTCTTAGCAGTAAAGATCTGTAATGGTCAGTGTTTTCTCTCCAGTGTTCCAATGTTTTGATTTATGTCCCTAAAAGACACCGACACAAACAAATGATACATTAGTTTGATATCTGTGCGAATCTCCAAGTATAAAAGAAGCCCGGAGGACAGTAACTTATACAGTACTATCAAACTTCCTGGGATATCTTTGAAGGTTATGCATCATATGAGGATTTATAACTTCCAGTTCTACCCTCTAGATTTATAACTGCCGCTGGAAAGCATAAAGTATGAGAAGGCATTTTAAGTAAACCGTGACATTTGCGAAAAATCAATCAGCAAGGTTACAAAGGTGACTGCGGAGAGGGAGAATGCAGTAAGATGCCGGCAACATAATTTGGCTTCGTATCAGAGGAGCAATGTTCAAATTAAGTGTCCAGGAATTTTTGCCTAGAAAACTTTCAAGCCTTCAGTCTCATTTCTGATTATTTTTTTTTTTCTTCAGGAGTTGGTAGGAACACTATTAAGGGTGACATACAACATCAAACTTCATTTTCTGTGAGCAGGGTTCAATTATAGAGGCAATATTGAGGGAGCAAATTGCCCAATTAGACATAAAAACACACTTAAAGCATTGCGAGCAGAACACTTAAGTAGCTCTCCTCCTGCTGAGAAACAGAGACAAAGGGTCACTGGAAATATGTGTTTTTGTAGTTATAGGTGTAGTTAATGGCCACACATGGCTTCTGACTTTCATTAGACGTCCATAGAGAAATTAAAGATTGAGTAGTTTAACTTGCCAAAGCAGTCAAGCCCGCCGGCTGTTCCTCAGTCAAGCCTGCCGGCCGCTCCCAAGTCAAGCCTGCAGGCCGCCGCTCCTAAGCTGGTGCCTGCTCCTCGAAAGTGCTTTCCAGAGCCCTCACCTCCAGAGCACCCTCCAGTGCCCGCTCCTCGAAAGCACCCTCCAGTTCACTCCAGAGTTCACTCCAGTGTCGGCTCCAACCCCAGAGTTCGCTCCAGTGTCGGCTCCAGCCCCAGAATTCACTCCAGTATCGGCTCCAGCCCCAGAGTTCGCTCCAGTGTCAGCTCCAGCCCCAGAGTTCACTCCAGTATCGGCTCCAGCCCCAGAGTTCACTCCAGTGTCGGCTCCAGCCCCAGAGTTCGCTCCAGTATCGGCTCCAGCCCCAGAGTTCGCTCCAGTATCGGCTCCAGCCCCAGAGTTCGCTCCAGTATCGGCTCCAGCCCCAGAGTTCGCTCCAGTATCGGCTCCAGCCCCAGAGTTCGCTCCAGTGTCGGCTCCAGCCCCAGAGTTCGCTCCAGTATCGGCTCCAGCCCCAGAGTTCGCTCCAGTGTCGGCTCCAGCCCCAGAGTTCGCTCCAGTATCGGCTCCAGCCCCAGAGTTCGCTCCAGTGTCGGCTCCAGCCCCAGAGTTCGCTCCAGTATCGGCTCCAGCCC
Source organism: Spinibarbus caldwelli (assembly GCA_039654775.1). NCBI lineage: Eukaryota > Metazoa > Chordata > Actinopteri > Cypriniformes > Cyprinidae > Spinibarbus > Spinibarbus caldwelli. The sequence continues at coordinate 24,763,820 of CM077247.1, read as the reverse complement.
CAGAGTTCACTCCAGTGTTGGTGCCAGCCCCAGAGTTCGCTCCAGTGTCGGCTCCAGCCCCTGACCAGAGTCCAGTGCAGGCCCCCGTTAAGCCCAGGGAGGGCTCCTGATCCCCAGTTAAGCTCAGGGAGGACTCCTGATCCCAAGGTAAAGCCCAGTTCAACCCCGTAAGTTCCCCAATTGTTTTGGGGGGGGGGGGGGGGGGGGGGTATGGATCCGTTCGTAGGGGCGGGGGCTGGGGCCGTGGCCTCGGAAGTAGATCCTGATCCGCCATGGCCACCCGAGTCTCCTGATTTGCCAGGGCCCCGAGTCCCCTGATCCGCCGTTGCCTCCTGACCTCGTCGAGTCAGAGGTCAGCCAAGAAGCCGGAACTCAACTCTCACGAACGCGCATACGGCCGTTGCCAGAAGTCAGGGATTTGAGTTTATAATTTTAAAAATAGAAATATTTTTGTTCCATAAAACTCATCGATCTGCTTCAGAAGACATGTGTTAACCCCCCGGAGGCGTATGGGTTAGTTTTATGACAGAGATATGCGATTTTTGGAGCTTCAAAATAATAGCCACTATCCACCAGCATTACCAAGCTTGGAAGAGCCAGGATAAATTTTAAAACAACTCCGACTGTGTTCGTCTGAAAGAAGAAAGTCATATACACCTAGGATGGCTTGGGGGTGAGTAAATTATGGGGTAATTTTCATTTTTGGGTGAACTGTTCCTTTAAGGCTCGGATGCTACTTTTTCTTTTTTTTTTCCACAAATACACTCAAGAACAAAACCTAAATGAGAACTGGTTTATCATTTAGTTGCCTAAAAACACCTGTCCTTGCTTGCTGTTATTGAAATTTTAAACAGAATTTGCAGAATTTGAAAGTTTGACTTTTCTAGGACAAAAAAAAAAAAAAATTAATTTTAATTTTTAAATAATAATGCAGTGTGTGTTTATCTCGCACATTTCAACATCACATGCCCTTGGCTTTTTCTTTTTCTTTTTTTTTTTCCTGCTGAAGACATAATTTAACAGAAAATCCTTCCTTGGAATGTCCTTAGAAAATTCTAGGTCCTCCATGGTAACATTTGATAAAACACTCATGTGAAAATGGCTCCCTAGTACTATGTTTTCTGTATGTCTAAGTGGAATCACTTTTGCTTCATGTTTTTTCTCCTGAATAAGGCGCCCAGATTGCGCCACTCCATTATTGTACAGCTCCAATTATGCCGAGTTCCACTGTCCTCAATTACCCATAAGACCACTCCCCAGTGGAGGGAGAGCGAGAGGAGAGCAGGAGGGCTGGAATCTCATGCATTTACACAAGACTGAGAGAGATGAACTGCAGGAGATGGTCCTGGCCTCAGTATTGAGCGATGTCTGCTGGGAGCCGCTCTTTCAGCACTGAACATTTCAGGCCATTAGTGCTGCTGGGAGAGGAGGAAATTAGAGGGGAGACATCACATATTCCCCTCCCTTCTCTTCCTCTTTCTTTCTCTCATTGTCGCTGCTGTCGCAGCAAACTTCAGAGGGTTGAGCAACTCAAAAGCTTCAGTGCAGTGCCTTTGAAGGAACCAAATGATTTTATCAGAATGAGTCAAGGAAATCATTTGGATGTGTTTTGATATTTAGGTTGAAGTGCATGGATTGTTATTATTATTCCGCATGTTTGTGATCAAGTGTATTATTACCTTGAGCTCTTCATTTAAATACTGACAGAGCTGATTCAGTGCTTTAAGTCAGATAACTTTAACCAGCCATGTCAGTGAAATGCCATGCTCAGGTATTTTATTTCCATAATGTGACATGCTTCTGAGTGAAAGACAATATATGTAAATGAGGGGAAAAAAGAAAAGTGAAGGACGTGACTTTATTTTATTCATTGGGAACTGAGTGGATCATAAAAGCTGGGCATACCAGAATGGACCTAAAAAATGTAGTTTAAGTTACTATCTATCTATCTATCTATCTATCTATCTATCTATCTATCTATCTATCTTGTCCTACACAGTATATGTAGTATTTTTGTATTATTTAATTATTAATCATTATTATTTAAAGGATCAACATTATCAATGTTCTAAATGAAATAATTAAATCTGTTACATTTTACATTGTATTAATTACCACACCTGGGTAATAACTAGGTACTAACCCTGAACATAAACTTCACCTTAACTCATGTAGTTAACTGATTTTGGTTACACTATATTTTAAGGTGTCTTTAATGAATTTGTTTGTGTTTTATTTATTCTTGGTGAAACGTGGATCTGTACTAAGAGTAAATGTTGTTGTTGTTGTTAAATGATTTCTCATAATGTAGTGATGTGACGGAAATGAATGATTATTTGATGTGCAAATTTTTCAGTAAAGGCCTATTGATTTAAATGTGCGATAAAAACTAACATCAATAGTTCTGTTGCATTTTGTTTGAGATCTGAATCAATTTAAAGTGCTATTGAATCAAGTACATTTTAGGACAGAACAGTTTTGCCAGTCCACAACTCTGTAGAACACACATTTTTAGTAGACTCACACACTTTAGTAACTGAACACAAAACAGAAAAATAACAATAGATCACAATATCACAAAAACACAACAACCCACAGACAGGTCAGCTGAAGTAGCCAATACAACAGAAATGTCAAGCTTGTTCTACAAAATTCTGCATTTACACAGACTCACAAGGCCTACAAAACAGATCTGACAACATTAACTTGTTTAAAACCCAAAAGTTTTCTTGGCAAAGACGTGTGTGTGAGAGAGAGAGAGAGAGAGAGAGAGAGCGAGTGAGAGTATGATTGAAGTAATCATTGCAGCACAGAAGTTGTTTCTGAACGCGTCGGCCTGAGAAACGATGAAGATGAAACTTAAAAAGCATCTTGACAGGTGTGCTGGACGGTAGTGCTGTGTTGGCTGTAAAAAAGATTTTCCTAATGCTGAGGAGCCGACTTAGAGTATTCACAGATCTCCTAGTCATTTTCCTAGTCGCTGCTTTGCGCAGGACTCTGCAGTGCTTCTTATTGTGGTACTTCAATGGCGAGAGCACAACACTTTGCTGCCAGCAGAATCTTAATGCGGTTTTTTCTTGTCTCATCTCTCACCCAGCACAACTTCAATTTTGGCAGTGTCCTGGCAGCCGATAAAGCATCATCACTGTCAAGAAAAGAGTCAAAGATGTGTTTTCAGTAAGGAGTTAAAAGCATCTTTTCATAGCATTTCATACAGGTTATGCAGTTTATAAACAATTAGGCATTTTTATTTAATATTTATTTACGTAAAAGTATCCAAGCTACGTGCTTAGACTCATATGTCTGTGGGGCCTGAAATTGCTGGCGAGGGTGAGCAGTCTATAAGTCTGCAGACAGTACTGAAGTCAACAAAACCTTTTGTTGTTGTTTTTTTGTTTTTGTTTTTTCCAGATTCATCTCCACTTCCACATGTTTTTCAGTATAGCTTGTGAAAGTTTGAGATCAGTTTCGATGACCCTCTCTCTTCTCCCCATTATAGGGATTTTGCTAATGATGCTCTGAAATGCACATCCACACTGGAGAGCGGCTGCAGCTCCTCTACTATGTAGGCAGCAATCAATTTTTGAAGCTCCTTCGAGCTAATCATTTTACTCAGGCTGTAAGGCAAATTAAAATAACATTTCTGCTGTTTAGTTCTGGTTGGACGCAGTTTTTATCGCTTTCGTTCGGCTACGTTTCTTCTTCTTTTAATACACTGCTGTGCTTTACTTGCAGTGTATTTTCCAATTCTGAAAAGATGTTTTGTGTAGAGTTTTGTGGTGTGATCTATCTATCTATCTATCTATCTATCTATCTATCTATCTATCTATCTATCTATCTATCTATGAGACTGTCCTCCTTCAAAAAGCAACCCTATTGGTCGTTTGTGCAAGCACCTTATTGCGACCTATATTTACATTTTAACGTTAAGCTCTCTCTAGCGGGCGTAAAAATAATGACAATGTCATATTGCGTCTGTCCTCATACTGTATGACTGTCATTACCAATCAAAATGTGTGTTTATTTAAACTCAGTGTGTGGACTTTTTACATGGTCCAACCCAATCTCATAGCAATTCGTATTAGGGCTGTCAAAATGGTTGAAAAAACTAAATTCGAATTTTGTACCTAAATATGATCAATATTCAAATTATATTCGAATTTAAAATGCATCATTTCAGTTAGGGTGAAAGAAGTTTTTGGCTTGTCTCCCAAGGCCACAAGAGGGCGCATCGAGTAAAATATTACTAATGACTGTTTATTCAAAGCAATAAAATAACATGACTATCTGTGAAAAAAGTGCATAATGTTTAAAATAATGTTTAGAAACCAATTATAATTAAGTTGCTTAAACAACTATAAACAACACAACATCATGTATGTATGCATAGTTTTATACAAAGGGCCGAAGGCCAATCACACAGTGTAGGCCTTCTTTTATTTAAAAACATGAGATGCAGTGGAATGGGAAAAAACCCCGCCATAAAGTCTCGAGATATGTTAGTTCAAAGTTGAACTTTCATTAATTTTACGTGGCTTTCTAAACATGTGTCTCTTTTGTGTGAGACGCGAGTGCAACAGTGATAGATGTCCCTCTAGAAAATGTGCGAAATATGCATTCTGTGTGAATGGCTTGGTTTCAGTTTTGACGTAAACAAGATCATCTCCTCATTGATGTTCTCTTTTCCACATTATTTTTAATGAACAACGCAGCAGCGCCGCATTTATTGGCTTCAACTGGATAGGCTAAACATTATAATGCAACGGCACTTACATTGTCATTGCATCTCGTTCCGCAATAATAAGGCTGCCTCCTTAACGCACACCTACAATGTTTTTGTATTCGAATGTGGATTTTTATTTTAAATTCGATGAATATTCAAATTTTTGTTGTTTTTTTTTGTTTTATTTTTGCCAGCCCTAATTCGTACATATTTTACTAGGTGGCTAATCCGTATGAATTCATAAGATTGACCAAACCTAACCCCGCCCCTAAACCTACCCTCACAGGAATCGTACAAAATCGTGATTTATAGTGCATATACATTTTATGAGCACATGCGTTCTCTGAGATCAAACCCATGATCACACAATTGCATAGTGACATATAATGCAACGTGCTACCAACTGAGCTACATGAAAGCTGAATTATGACACAGATAAAAGAGTACAAAGCATTAATATGAAAGTGTCCTGTTGCCTATAGGGGCGCAAATGTAGTATGCTCCTATTGGTGGTATTTCAGGGATTCTGACAAATGACCTATTGGTTGGAGAACAGGTTGGAGTCTATCTATCTATCTATCTATCTATCTATCTATCAGGAAATAGGGGTTTGAGAGGTAAGAGTGTATGGTGTGGAAATCGTTAGCTCTGTTTATAAAATGGAGGAAAAAAAAAATAACACTTTGGGAACAGAGAAGAGACTGAAAATCATGTGGAAAATTGGCTAACTATATATAGATGGAATTGAGAGTGGCTTTCTTCCTATTGTTTGAGGCCTGACCTTGCTCCCATTGTTGAAGATCTGCAATTACAGTGCAGGCCACTTGATCCAAGCAGACTCTATTTGGGTCGCACTGAATTATTGTAGATAAATAAAAACAACCTCTAAATATCCCTTGGAGCAGCATTGTGTCATGATTCAGAGGTGTCAGAAGGTACAAAGACTGCAGTTTCAACACTCAAATACTTGATATCCTGAGTGAAAAGGCATTAACAGTGTATCATGTCTTGAGCACACAATAATCATGTACCAAGTGCTGAGACCTGCTTGTGGTGTTTTTGTACTGTATATTCATGAGTACTCATAATAAGTATTCATGTGAGGATGCCAATACTTTAAGAGAACAAGCACTTCACTCTCCATCAAGGACTCACTTAATGAAGGGCACTGAAAGTCTACTTCAATACATTTTATATAGTGAAGCTTGCAGATATGCATGTGTGTGTGTTGCTCAAATGAATTCCAACAGTTAATTAGTTAAAAAAAAAAAAAAAGTTACTTTAGTGATCAACATAACAAGATCAACATAACAAGATCAACAGATCTTATGACAATATATTTAGGTGCATTTTCACAGTGCATAGGTGTGAATATTTAGATTTTAACTGAAAGTTGTTGACATTAAAAGAAACATTACAAAACAAAATCAATTTAATATCTACAGCTACATTTATTGAAACTTGTAATTAGTATATAAATATTAGATTGTTTTTCAACTTGTTCTGTAAAAACAACCAGACACACACACACACACAAAAGTTACTTACAAATGAAAATGTAGAAGTGCTATCACAAACACTACCCGACTATTCTGTAATACCAAGCTTGCTGTGGCTTTTTATTTATTTAATTTTTTTTTTTTTTTCACCTGCCAGCACTGACTGGACACAGGTCCTTTGAAGCATTAACCTGAAATCCCAACAATCTCCTCTTTCCTCAACCGACCAGTCGCGCTACCCTCTTTTCCGTGAAAAATGGATTGTTCCATTCTCCCAGGTGTGATTGCATAATGCTACCGCATAGCGCCATTCTGCACCCTCGACAGAGAATGAGCTCATATATGGAGAAACATGCTGAAGTTGGAAAACTTTCTGTTTCGAGCAGCTCTTTCTGACCACATACATGTACCACTATTTTCAGCCTGCACTTCATAACTGTTGTTAACTAGACAAAATATACACATAACGTGTTGGTTTGGCCCCGATGCACTTTCAAAAAATCTAGTAAATAATGTTGAAAGTGTAGTTGTTGTTGTTACATTAATTTAATTTAATACATTTTTGTTTGTTTAAGTAATTCAAGTCATGTAATATAATGTAAAACTAAATATGATGTAGAAACTTTACTTTTCTGTAAAGCTGCTTTGCAACAATTTGTATCGTGAAAAGTGCTATACAAATAAACTTGAATTGAATTGAATCTCATTGCTGCATTTCTATTATGATTTTTGTTTTCAGTCAAACCAACAAGCACAGTGGGAGCTGTATTTTTTTAGCCCACATGTCATGTCTGGGGCTCCGTACCAGTCACACATATTGTGACTAATTAGATTGATCACACCTGAGAATGCCACAGTTTTGTTCACTGTACATCTGCACTGACTGAATTATGAATCTTCACTATCGCAAATTCTCTCATCATAACCAACAAAATGCAGATACAATAAGATATTAATTTCATAGTATATAGAGCTTCAGTGAGTTTTTGTGAGAGTGCATAACTCGCGCTAAACTGAACTCATGGGCTGCTTTAGTGATGAGGAACATTTTTTGTTTGCTTTATGTATATAATTTATTCCCTCTTTGAATAACTATTTTATTTTTCATACTACTTAATATCCAATTGCCATGTCTTGATTTTTTTATGCGTAAAAAACAATAACTAATTCATAAACGGTTCTAAATGTCTGTGTAGCTAGAATATTATGTGCCGTTTCCCTAAACACAACATTTTTGTTTGATTTATATCCTTTGAATTTAATAATCATTATTAAATAAAGATAAATGTCACATTCCAAAGGACCTGATATACTTAAAGAGAAATTGAAGAGCAATATGGTGTGATGTCATTTTGAACAAAATCAAGCCAAAGCGAAGTTCATTTGAAGTTCGTTTTGGAAGTTCGAAAATGAACTTTACAGAAAAGTTTGCTCCAGCTCATAAACAAACATCAACATCGCTTTGATCAGATGCTTTCTTAACAGCTGCTTTTTCACCATTGTCATCTTTGTTGTGTGTTTATCTTGTTATTGAGGAAAGTGTATCTGATGAATATGCAAAAAATATTTACATATTAATTTAAATGTCATTCTCAGCAGCAGGGACAGTGTTGAGATTTTCGCTGACAATATACCACTACAATGGTTTTTCAAACTTATTTTTAGAACTTTGCTATGGATATAACACTATGCAGTTTTTTGACCTTAAAATAATGTCTCTAAAAATATTTCAGTGGTAGAACAACTCGAAAATGAACTTTACAGAAAAGTTTGCTCCAGCTCATAAACAAACATCAACATCGCTTTGATCAGATGCTTTCTTAACAGCTGCTTTTTCACCATTGTCATCTTTGTTGTGTGTTTATCTTGTTATTGAGGAAAGTGTATCTGATGAATATGCAAAAAATATTTACATATTAATTTAAATGTCATTCTCAGCAGCAGGGACAGTGTTGAGATTTTTGCTGACAATATACCACTACAATGGTTTTTCAAACTTATTTTTAGAACTTTGCTATGGATATAACACTATGCAGTTTTTTGACCTTAAAATAATGTCTCTAAAAATATTTCAGTGGTAGAACAACTCTTAACCGGACAAATTCTACTGCCGCTGCTACCTGAGCAGCGTCCTAGCATTAAAACCACACTCTGTAAGTTCCGTGTTTGGGTCGGTACACACAGCCCTGCCCATCCCCTGCCAGCAGAAGAGTGTGACCTGCTTTACGGCATACGTCACATGTTTTACTCGTATCCTGTGTGGAGCTAGCCAACAGCTAACTATAAGACGAAACGACCTAATATTCAAGTCTTAAAACCAACGCCATGGCAGAGCCATCAAAGAAATCAAAGAGGGTTTTGTCGGAGGAAGCGAAGAAAAGAAAGTGAGAGAGTGATCAGATATGAGCCCGAACACGAATCAATATCGGACGGGTTTACACTCGGTGGTGCAAGCCACAAAACGGATAGAGACATAGCCTTCCTGCTACTGGATTTGTAAGTCTACTTCACCTGGTCTGTAGACATGGTTTCCAAATGTGTTTTATGCATTTGCCGGTTCTGTCAGCTCAGTCAACAAATTCAAGTGTATTGCACTGCCCACGGGGAAGCTTATACAGCGACAGTATTTACGACACTGGTAACAGACAATTGTGCTTATCAACCACATGGGGGAACCGTGAGCAAATGTTACAAAGTGTTGCTTTAAAGACATCTTTTGTTGATGTTAATCAAATTTGATTTCTTAATTTATTTAAATTTAATTTAATTTAATAGTTTTTAATTCATGCTCATTGATTAAATATTTGACATAAAAAACAGATAAATTTAATAAGGTAATATTATAAATAAAATATTAAATATTAAAATAAATATTATACAAATCACCCTTACAAAGGTAAATCAGTTCCATGTAGCAAATATTGTACCTTTAATAGAAAAATTAATTTTCAGATCCTGTTCCTCTACGAAAATGATCAGTAATATTTAATGTATCAAGCATTGAGGGGTGTGTGCATATGTGTGTGGTATTTTAATATATTTCAGGGGTATTTTTTTTTAGTCTCACAAGTGTTCATGTAATGAGTATGTTTGTATGATGTTGTAAACAGTTTAAGCCAACAAGCACTTTGCTCTCCATCAAGGAGTCTCTTAACGAAGGCCACTGAAATTCTACTTGTGCACACATGCATTTTACAGTCCTAGATAAGGAGCAAACCTCACACTGGACCTCAGTTCAATGAGGAAATGTCCCTCGAGGTGCATTCAAAGGAACTCCTCCAGTTGCTCTTCTTGTTCTGTACCTCCTCCATGCCCTTTACCAGGCATCTGCTGCATCCTTAATTCCGTTTGTCCCCACCTTAATTTAAACGAAACCTGCGTAAAATCTGAGAAATCTGAGTAAATCAGCTAACTGAAAGTGACAAGAGATACGGAAGACTTCCACTGAGCCACAACGAGCTGCTTCAAGCTATTTGTTACAGAAAGTGACACGGAATACTATTGGAAGCCTCTCACATTCGGTGGCTTAGGGACTCAGGAGCGCTCCAGAGGAACAGCGATGGAAGCAGGCTGCTGAATATATTCAAGGCAATGCGCTCCTAAAAGCTTCTTGAACTGAAAGCCCTCTCTCCCCCGAGATTTCCCACTGGTTTAGGCCCATGGTGACAGATGACCATCATGTATGTCAGGGAGCGTTTGGAGGGGGCGCTCCAGGCTTGGGGTCAGAGCAGTGAGTCAGAGCATGATGATACGTTATAAAGGTGTAATAAATTTGCCAAAGGGACCCGGCCTTGAGAGTCAGTGTAAAATGCTACAGTCCACAAGTATTAATGTCAGAAACGCTGCTATTTGTTTATGAAGCGGGCTGACTGGACAGGTAAACACTGTGAAATGCTTGTTGTATCAGTTGGAGAGGTGTTACACTCTTTGTGACAGAGTGCCCAGTCTCTGTTATGAAAAATAGATGAAAATCTTCTGCCACAAGTGTTATTCCTGGAAGCAAGCCACTTTTCTGAACCTGAGGAGCTTTCGCGAAATTATCGCAGCAGACAGCTATTCAGCGAGAGGCCATGCTGTCTTGCCTCCTGTGAAATCTCCTTCCCGGCATTCTGCAACTGCGCTTGATTGTGACCAACTCTCAATTCATGGCTACCGAAAACACTGTAAATGAGCTTTCAACAGGTTCACGAACTTTATATGGGTGAATCCAGCAAAAACATTGAGGCTACATTTAACCCCATAATTAAAAGGAAAAAAAAATGTTTTGAATTATTAAGCCACTAAAATGAAGCTTTTCACATTTTGAACACATTTTTTTATTTTTTTTATTTTTTTATTACTGTAGTACATTTTGGCAATTACTTCACTGTATAAATACTTTACAATTTAAATGTTAATATATTTATTGTATTAAATAATATTTACCTATCATTAGATATCACAATCAGTGTTATTTAAGTGTTATTAATATATTATCATTGTAGAAATTGTAAATATATAAGTAATATATATAAGGGAAACAAGTCAATTTAGCTCAAAGGAAATCATTTATGATTTTATAGGGAATTTGAACAGAATCACTGTTTCACGGCTGATCACTGAGTCGGCAGCGAGTCACTGAACGAGCCGTATAACATAAACTCTGCACTGGATATTACAATCCAAAATATAGTGAACACACTATTAATAAGCACAGTAACAAGATCGGCAGATTAAGACATTAACTTGTAAGCACAAAACACAAGATACTTCTCTTTTCAATATAAATAAGACTTTATTTATATAAACTTAAGACATGTAAACTAATCTAATCTAACACATGAACACACGCATTCACACATTCACACGTTGCAGAAAGAGAGGAAAGGATGAGTTTACAGAATGAAAATGTGAAATCCCAAGTTTACAGCAATATGTTCAATTGCCTATAGACCTGAACCATCAATCATTTGACCCTCGCATTGAGTTTCTCAATGAGGCTACAATTTATATTAAACTGCACCGACTCAGCAAAAGTCTGGAGGTTGTACTTGCTTGTGTTGCCTTAAGGGATTCCCTTGTGTCCTTGTCTTTGGAGAAAGGGGTTTCCCGAGGTTGCTGATTGGCTGAGTTCAGTGGTCTTTCGTAGTAAAGTCTTGGGCGTTGGCTCTTGATGCGGAGTTGGTCTGGTTGAAGTTTGGGTGGGTGCAGTCGAAGCTGGACTTTGCGGCAAACTTAACTTAACGAAACTCTCACGGAAAGACAAGAAATTAAAGTAAAAGAATAAAAAGAATGTAACGAGACTAGGTGGTTTTTCTTCTCATTGTGGTAGCAGCTGGCACGTAGGCCAGAGCACGCTCAAAGAGCAGCGTCGAAACGCGGTGGCAAAAGAGAAGAAGAGAAGCAGAGGAAGAGGAAGAGCTGTCCTGAGTATTTAAACTCGGCTTCTAGACCGTCCTATCTGGACGTCTTGACCAATTAGAAATGATCTTGGCTCGTGGTGTTGTATGTTTCTCCTCCCCATTCATAAATCTAACATGTTATCTTATCAGTCATATGATCCAAATTTTCCCGCTCTTACAGAGTACAATTTTGGACATGATTTCTCTAACAAGACTATGGTACATTTGACAAAGAATTGATTGGAAGAAACATTTAAAGCATGATTTTTCAAACTCATACATACCACACAAGGATATGAACTCTTAAACTATTCCCTAGTTATTAAAATACATACATAATATGTGATTAAAACATGATCATCAATTGTGTGGGTTACATACATAATATGGAGTTCATTAGTTGCTCATAAGTCCTTTTAAGATGATTTTAGGTGCATATGGAAGCGACTCTGTGGACAAAGGAATTTCAGTCTGAACTTTCTTCTATGTGGAGATAAGAGAAGCTGTGATTTCTATCGTGGAACACATGTGATGGCCATCTCTTTGATCATCAGTTCTGATTACTTGCCCCAAATTTGACAGTTTCCTTCCTTCATTGGACTTATCAATAAATGTTCTTTTGTTTGAATGTTGCGAGCTGTTCTGTGAAAGAGGCTTGTTGGTTTGCTTTCTTCAGAGGGCTGGAGCTAGGAATCTGATTTATGACGAACATCCTGTTGCAGCCTTGGGATCCTCTCTGGAATTTCGGCTCCTCTTGTTTCAATGTTCGGATCGAATCTTAACTTTGTCTGACTCATTCTGATCCTACATCATAGTATTTGTTAATATTTCAAATTAGCTTTTATGTGTATAATTTCATTTTTTTATCTTAATTTGTGTTTACGTTTTAGTCATTTTTAGTGACTTCCAAGCTTTTCACATTTTAATAGTTATTTTCTTTAAATATTATATAATAAAATATAATAATAATAATAATAATAATAATAATAATAATAATAATTATTATTATTATTATTATTATTATTATTATTATTATTATTATTATTATTATTATATGATATAACAAAAATGCAATTACCCTTAATTTATTTTATTTCAGTTTTTTAGTATTTTTTTATCATTTATTTATATATAAATAATTATTTAATAATTATTCACTCACACACACACACACACACACACACATACTTACATATACATATGAGGTGCCAAACAAGAAATATTTATATAGAAATCTTAATATATAGATGTAAATTGTGAATATATAGTTATAAGCCTGAATATATTCTTATGTCTGAATATATAGAAGTAAATCTGAATATATAGTTATAAGTATGAACATATAGAAGTAAACTGAATATATAGTTATAAGTCTGAATATATAAATGTAAATCTGAATATATAGTTATAAGTCTGAATATATAAATGTAAATCTGAATATATAGTTATAAGTCTGAATATATAAATGCAAATCTGAATATATTCTTATAAATATGAATATATAGTTATAAGTCTGAGTATATAAATGTAATTCTGAATTTATTCTTATAAATATGAATATATAGTTGTAAGTCTGAATATATAGAATTAAAACTGAATGTATAGTTATAAGTCTGAATATATAGTTATAAGTCTGAATATATAAATGCAAATCTGGATATATAGTTATAAGTCTGAATATATAGAATTAAAACTGAATGTATAGTTATAAGTCTGAATATATAGTTATAAGTCTGAATATATAAATGAAAATCTGAATATATAGTTATACGTCTGAATATATAAATGTAAATCTGAATATATAGTTAGAAGTCTGAATATATAAATGTAAATCTGAAAATATATTTATAAGTATGAATATATAGAAGTAAATCTAAATATATATAGTTATAAGTCTGAGTATATAAATGGAAATATGAATATATAGTTATAAGTCTGAATATATAGAAGTAAATCTGAATATATTATAAATCTGAATATATAAATATAAATCTGAATATATAGTTATAAGTCTGAATATATGAATGTAAATCTGAATATACAGAAGTGAATCTGAATATATAGAAGTAAATCTGAATATATAGTTATAAGTCTGAATATATAAATGTAAATTGTGAATATATGGAGGTAAATCTGAATGTATAGTTACAAATCTAACACTAACACTAGGTTTCTTTTTGTCTTCTATCTAGTTGTTTCTTAAAAAAAACAAAACAAAAAAAAAAAAAAAAACACTAGGTTTCTTTATTCTATATTCTATCTACTTGCTACGTGTACTGCATTAGACTAACCGAGACTTGTCATAGTGCTCGCATGTTGTTGCTCTTTTGTTGGTTTTGATTGCTTCTGTTGTCCTCATTTGTAAGTCGCTTTGGATAAAAGCATGTGCTAAATTACTAAATATAAATGTAAAGTAAATATACATGATGCGATCTGGGAATGCGTTTTCAGGAAATTCGAAAAATAGGTCGAATGTAAATTTTTTGTCAAAATTAGGTTTTTATTAAAATATTATTCTGTAACATCTTGTCTATCATCTCTGAAAATATCTTGGCAAAATTCACTTGCTAAGTACAGAAAAATAGCGATTTATTGCAGCAAGCAGAAAAGACTGTGTCTTTCTCTAATGTTAAGGACGCGCTGAGGAGGTGCTTTCTCTTAACACCACAAAAACTATTAACCTATCAAAATAAACCACGTAACATATATAATAAAGTTGTATCAATGCACATCTCCCGCCAGTCCTGTTTAAACTATGGCAGGCAAAGTTTATTTATTTATTTATTTATTAATATCATGATATGGCGGAGCGTGCGAGAACAGTCTGAAGTAACGTTAGCTGCTCACTTAAACGATCTTGCTCATCTCGGTCTGCTCAATCTTGGTGATGTTAGTGCCCTACACGATGTTATAATGGACTATTTCACATCCAGAGATGAAGGATCAGATGATGAAGTTACTAAAGAGGAAGAGTCCGATGACAGTCTGTTAGCCTATATGCACAGGTGCGCGAACAGTTGCTCTGCGCTCACTTTTTTCTAAATGTAAACTACAAGGTAGCTACACTATTCGTGCTATCTAAACATACAAGGGGTGATCAAAAGTTCAGAGACTATGCCCATCATGATACACAATGGAAAACTGTCCTCTTCAGGGTAACGTTAGTCTTTGTGCAATGATGCAGTATAGTGCTCCTGACAGACAGCTCTCGTTAAACCCGTCTCACTTTAAACCCGTTTTTCTCAAAATTCCACTCCTGAAAATCATAGCTATCAGCCAAATTCAGATAGCCATAACTTTTGTTACGTTCAAGCTATGGACAAAATAAAAACAGTTTTGGAAATGGTTTGCTTTCATGGTATCAAAACCTAAAAAGGTAAAATTTCACGATGTGTTGGGTTTTCCTATATCGCATCACATATTCAGATTTACATTTATACATTCTGATTTATTAGTATATATTCAGATTTACATTTATATATACAGATTTATAACGATATATTCAGATTTACATTTATATATTCAAATTTATGAGTATATATTCAGATTTACTTCTATATATTCAGACTTATAACTATATATTCAGATTTACATTTATATATTTTGACATAACTATATATTCAGATTTACATTTATATATTCAGACTTATAACTATAAATTCAGATTTACATTTACATATTCAGATTTACATTTATATATTCAGACATATAACTATATATTCAGATTTGCTTCTATATATTCAGATTTATAACTATATATTTGTCACAGTCTTGTCTGTCTTGTCTTGTGTGTTTCCCCCTCCATGCCCTTATTTGGTCTTTCCTGTTCCTGTCCTCGTCTAGTTTGATTGTTTATTATTTCATTCAGGTGGGTGTAGTTAA
This sequence comes from Spinibarbus caldwelli, assembly GCA_039654775.1. Classification (NCBI taxonomy): domain Eukaryota; kingdom Metazoa; phylum Chordata; class Actinopteri; order Cypriniformes; family Cyprinidae; genus Spinibarbus; species Spinibarbus caldwelli. The sequence continues at coordinate 24,748,335 of CM077247.1, read as the reverse complement.
TTATCGTGTATGTTTAGTTCCTGCCTGTTCTGTTCATTTTTGTCTGGTCTACTTGTTACGTTCCTTGTGTTCCTGTGTGTCCCAGCCTTGCCTTGTCTTGCCCTGTCGGATTTCATTAAAGACTGTATGTTTTGAGTTTAACCTCATCTCCTCGCTTCCCTTGTGTGTGTGCACCGTGACAGAAGACCAGACCCCAACAAAGAGTAAGCAGCGCGCCTTTTTCACCGTTTTATTTTCTGTTTTTGAAAGTCTTTTTGTTTGTTCCTGTTTTGTGTTCCCCCGCGGCATGGAAGTTGCCGCTCGTCCTCCCGCTCTAGCCCATGGATCAGCGTGGGAGTTCAGTGTGATTGCCGTGAGCGCAGCGAGTCCACTGGCCACACCTAAGTCAAGCTGCCGGTCGCGGCTCTGTCCTGCTGACGGCTCACTCAAGCCTCCCGGCCGATCCTCTGTCAAGTTCGTCAGTCAAGTCTGTCAGCCGCCGCTCCCCCAAGCCTGCCGGGCGTTATGAAGTCTAGCCTGCCAGCTGAGGCTCATTTCAGCACGAGTGCTCGCTGCAGTTCCCCAGTCACGGCCAGGAGTGCCGTTCCCAGCCCTTGACCAGAGTCCAGTGCAGGCTCCAGCCCCTGACCAGAGTCAAGTCAATTTTAAGTATTGTGTCCACAGGAAAATTTTTACTTACCTTGTCTGTCATGTTCATGGAGACTCATTGGGGGCAGGCAGCTTGGGAATGGCCTCCGCGGCCATAATTAGAGGAGCCGCCTGCCCCCAACGAGTCTCCATGGACATGACAGACAAGGTAAGTAAACATGTTCCTAAAAATGCTCCTCCTGTCGCAGAGATGGAAGCGGTTCCTGAGTGTCCCTGTGAGGGCCCCTGTCACCACGTTCAGCCCAGGGAGAGCGGTGGATCTCATGTCATGCCCAGAGGTAGCCTCAGATTCTGAGATTAGCCCAAGGAGGGCTAAAGGGATTCTGGTCATAGAGCCCGAGACCACGGCCACAAAGACCACCTACCATGGCCTCCAGAGCTCCCAGCTCCGCCATGGCCTCCAGAGCTCCCAGCTCCACCATGGCCTCCAGAGCTCTCAGCCCCACCATGGCCTCCTGTGCTCCTGTGCACATCCTTTATAATTTATATCATCTTTCTATAAGAGTGTGAAACCATGCCCTTGCAATGTTTTACTTGAATCTCTCTGCGGCAAACAGCCTGATTGCTGCTGATGACCCGACACATCACAAATGAGACTGAGACAAAACATTTGGATGGTGACCATAAAATCAATGCCAGAGCTGCAGTCTTGGGAAATTGACCAACCCACACTTTTGTTTGTCTGTTATCTATCCGTTCCAGTATCATGAGCTCAAAAATGTGTACATGAACAATAAACGCAAGGTAATACAGAGTAAAAATTATATCCAATCCTACTGAATTGTGGCTTAATGAAAGTAGATTAAATTGAGATTTGTGTAGTTCATGGTAAATTACTTCAAGCACAGTGGAATTGAAAATAATAATACTTTATTCAGTCAAGATTAACATTTTATTACTCAGAGGATCATCTTTAGAGCTCGTTTCAGTTATATCATTTAAGCATTAACTGTGTCTCAAATGTTTTTCCTGCAGGTGAAATAAAAATAAACACAAGTGAGATAAGACAAACCTTATCTTACACATTTTGCCTTATCAGGTTTATCTGATTTTAGCGATGGTTATAAACTGTTATTATGTATGTATGAATGTATGTATGTGTGTATGTATAATTAATCAATCAATCAATCAATCAATCAATCAATCAATTAATTAATTGTGCTGTCAAACGATTAATTGTGATTAATCACATCGAAAATAAAAGTTGTGTTTACTGTGTTTACTGTATATATATATATATATATATATATATATATATATATATATATATATATATATATATACATATATACATAATGTATATAAAGACACACACATACAGCATATGTTTTTGAAAATGTTTACATGTATTTACATTTATATTAGGGGAAAGGGAAAGGGAAGTGGTGTGTGGCCAAGTATATCACTCGGAAATTGCTAGTAAGTTTCACAAACAAACAAATAAACAATAAATACAAGCATACATACACATCAAGTACCACATTGCATTAAATGTGAAATGTCAAAGTAGAAAGACTGAAATAGTATTTTCATTTAAAATATACTCCAATAATCTATTTTTATTTCACAACTTCAACAACTTTTTACATTGTAGAAGAAATGAGAGATCTTAATTGTGGTTTTCCTTCATTCTCTGTGAGAGAGATTGCAAATACATATTCATTGACATTCAGGTTTTTTTTTATTATTATTATTTTTTTTTTTTTTTTTACACAGATGCATCATATGTATGAGTGGCATCAGGTCTGTTCAGGATAAGTATCTCATATTTCTGTAGTGTGGTATAACCTTGCCAGTAGTCATGATATTGAATAGGCCTGCATAATGCTCTACGAAGCCACAATATCTAACATCCTGTGGAAGCCAGCTGATGGCAGCGCTGACAACACGAGCTCATTGCAGAAACTAATTTACAAAATCCTCTCGCAGCCTACCTATGTGATACCGAACGGCTCTCTACTGCACATCAGCGTCTCGTAGGGATCAAGGCTGGTTCAAGGGCTGGATTTAAACCAAATTTCTTTATATTTTTTATTTATTTTTTAACCATCATTTTTTATTATTTACCTTGTAAGATTTCATCACGTTTCATGATCTGGTTTGCTTCAAGCACTGTATTTGATATATTCTGCCCTCCTCTGTTTGATTTTGACAGTCATGGGCAAAGTAAATGAAGCCCTAATGGATGTCAAGTTGAGCCGTAATACAAACATATGAAATGTCACTGACAGCTGTCTGTTCAGTGTATTTCTGAACGTACTCAAGGGGCTGAGCAGAATTTGACTTTGATTCATTCACTCTGCAATTGGGTGGTGTGGATTTCCTTGCTTTAACCAAATCAGAGAACCAGTTACTGGAAAATACTGACATACAATAACAGATAATAATGAAAGCTATACATTCCAGTCTTCTATAAAGAGACGAGTGCATTCACAAGCTCCATTAAATCTATATTCAAACAGTTGCATTAATGCTAAAGAAAAAAAAAAAAGCTGTAAATAAATCAAGGATTATTGGAGAAAATACTATTTCAATCTTTATACTTAAAACTATTAACTAGTTATTTATTAGAATGTGTATTACTAGCATATTGGCTGTTTATTACTACTTATAAAATGCACATTAATGCCTTTTTTGGCATGATCATATTTTAGATCCCTTAATCCTACCCCATACCTAAACTTAATATCTTACTAAGTACTAGTAAGCAGCAAATTAGAAGTTTATTGAAGCAAAGACAGTTACTAGTTAGTTAATAGTAAGAATTGGTCCCTAAACTAAAGTGGAACCAAATTTGTATGTTTGTTCAATGTGTTTACTTACCAATTAATTGTGAAATTTACTACACATTTCTGAGTGAAAAATGTTTCTACACCATTTTTGTATTTTATTTTTTCAGCATAGTAGTGGAGTGTTGTCTGTTTTCATCCACTGAAGTCATGGAGGCAGAAAAATGTACCTTCTAAACAATGCATTATAATGGAGTGTGTCCTTTTTTAAGGATGTAAACATTGCCCAATGGTCATGTTTGGTTTTGGACACCTCATCCGCCCTGCAGAGCAAGCGGAAAAAAGTGTCCAGCTGACTCTGCTGGTCTGTTGACCTTGCCATGAGGCATTCACAGTGCCACAGCGATAAGCCTGGTAAAGCTCATGTGCACATGCATTTGGGCTCAAATTTGGGCTTCTTTTCTTAAATACACGATTATTTTTGAGAGATTTATTTAGCTATACCTAGATAAGATTGTCATTTTGGGGGTTATTATAAATAAAATGTTATTTTGCACTTGTTTGGGAGATAAATATGTGCTTCTTGTGTTTTAATGTTATCACTACTACCCAGATTTATGTGGTATGTAGGCCCAAACCTGCTGAGATTAAAATAAATGAATGAATAATGTAATAATAGGAAAATTAAGAAATAAATGACTTGATAAATGCCATTAATTTTGGATTTAATCACATTAATTTTCCGTTATTATTATTTTTACTTTATTTCATTTTTTTATGTTCTACATTTATTATTAATAACACACTCTGTATGTTAAATGCACACATTTTGACACTTAAGAGGAGTATATAAGAGAGAGAAAAAATCATGTGGCTTTTAATTTACAGAAAAATTTTCAAACAAAACAAAAAAGTTTGCACGTACACAAAAAGTCTGTACATTTACCCAAGGATATTATATCTGAATATTGTTTATTATTTTTCCTTTATCGTCATTTTTTGTTTATTATTTATTGTTAATTATTATTATTATTATTTTACATTTTGCTCTTTCAAACAAAACACAGAAGTTTGCACACACAAAAAACTCTGCACATTTACCCAAGGATATTATATCTGAATATTGTTTATTATTTTTCATTTATTGACTTTTTTTCTATTTTTATTCTTGTTTATTATTTCTTGTTATTTTTTATTTATTTATTTATGTTTTTTGTTCCATTTTTTATTTACTAGTTCACCTAGTTAAAATGTACACATTTTGACACTTAAGTGACACTTAAAATACAGGAGAATCATTGCTCTGTATAAGAGAGAAAATTTACAAAAAAATAAATTAATTAAATAAATTAAAAAAAAAAAACACTGGCTTTTTATTTACAGAAAGATTTTCAAACAAAACAAAGAAGTTTGCACACACACACACAAAGTGTACATTTACCCAAGGATATTATATCTGAATAACTGGACTCAGACTTATCACCTCGTGTTGACAGATGTGCCTTTAAAACCTACAGAGAGAAAGAATCAACCTGAGGCATTACCCTGCAGATGCATTATTTGCATATTAAGCAAACACTGACTCATCTATACATATGCAAACATTAATTTGCATGTTTCAGCTATGCGGCTGCTACAAACAAGCAGAAAAAATAGACTAGTCTCTACAGTGATTTATTTTTATAATTATGTTTCAAATCCTATCTGCTTGTTTATTGATCCAGCCATCAATTGGCCTTAAAATGCACCGGATCAAGAGAGAAAATACCACTAACCGTAATTGCACGATGCACGGAACATGAAGGATTATATCCTTTCATGCAAATCTCGCCTTATCTATAGAGACACACAGTAGCCATAACCGATTATCGCCGCTATGCAAAGCTGCCTTCTCTTATGCATCGCCATGCATTAGACAAACCCCTTTATTTATTTAATTCAAATCGTAATCTAGTAAGTGAAACAGTCTGTGATGAATGCCATGGTCTGAGGACGGTAGCGGAGACTCAAGTAATTTGTAAATTGCGCTAATCAAACAGATTGCAGCCTGTGGGTCCCTCGCAGTGCCCGCATACTCCCTTGACTTCATTACAGTAATGAGAGGTGGAGCGACACGGATATCAGAGGACACTGGCTGTGATATACCGCCCACATCCCCCCACACACCCCGATCCATCATCGGATTCTCATTTACCTCCACACTTCCAACTGAGACCTGTAATGGAGTGGGCTTCAAGCAGAGTCTGGCCTTTTCCGCTGATCCGGGAACAGCCTCTGTGCTGTAATAGTTAGTGGAGCGATTAGAGAGGGAGGAGGCGAAGAGGTCTCGGATCAGAGTGGCTGATGGGAGCGCTAAAGGTGAGGCGAGGGTGGCCATATGGAAGCTTGCGTTGCCCGTCTGTCACCTCCCACCTTCCAGGCACTTCCAGGTGAGCAGGGACTACATCTTCATTATCTGCGAATGGGAATTTGCTGGCAAGCTTCTCTACTTTGAGTTGAAATGGTGGGCGTAACAAATAGGGTTGGCCCATTGGTAGGTTTTATGTACAGGAAAATGGGCGGATCTTTTGATTTTGGGACACACTAAACACTCATTACGTCATCCTATGCATTTTGCAGCACTGCCTTATTTCCCATCTGCGGCTTTCATTTCTTTCAGCAGCTGAGAGTCAGAAAATGGCATGGTGTCATAAAGGGGAAGCTGAGGAGGCAGTCAGCTGTGATAACTGATGTATTGACACAAGGCTTTCTCCACACAAACACACACACACACAGATACCCGAGCTTTCATGTTTAACTGCGGTGTAGGGGAAAATAGCTTTGTGGTTTGGGTGGAAAGCAACTAACAGCTTATTGTCAGCATTCCCATGTAAGTGTTTATAATTTTCCCAAGCTAAATATAGTGAAACACTAAATCTATAGGATGCGGTGAATAATAAACTCTTGAGCTGCAGCCAAATTAATCTCAAGGGTATTTTTGTGAGTGTTTGGTGTCACCTTGTGGTCAATAAAAGTAGCATTTAAAGACTCCAGATGCAGATCAAAGAAAATGGATTAATCCTTGGAGGTAAACTTGAGAATAAACCACTGTTTGTTGCTAGAATAACTGTCTTTTTGAAGAAAATTAAACACATTACATGTAAAAAGTGGTTGTGGTTTTGTCATGTGGGACTGTGTTTTCTTGGTCTTTTAACAGCAGGCTATTCTTGTCAAACAAACATGTTCCTAATACTAACCAGGTGTGATCCAAACAAGATTTAATTTTTCTATCCATAATGAAATGCAAAAATCAGTCACGATGTGACAGTCACACAACACAGCCAATCAGGGGGGTGTTTCCCAAAAGTGTTGGTAGCCAACTATCGTTGAAAATTCTGCCGTAACTAACATGGTTCAATGATTCTGTTTTAGGAAACCATATAGTGCGTTCAAGCCCTCCTGGGAAGTTCATACTTACAAGTTGGGAAGTCATAATTACGATGTTTACATCACTTTATTCAGAGCAAGATAGCGTTGTACCATTTCTATCTAAAATTCAGTAGTTTTTTTTTTTTTTTTTGGGTAACACTTTAGAATACTGTTTCATCATTAATGAATAGCTGCACAGGAACAAACGAGTAATTTAATATTAACATTCTAGCAACTAGTATTAACTAACAAGAAACTATAAACTAGTTAATTAGGTATTAATTAGTAAGTAATAACACATTAATAGGTAGTTCACTATGAACTATTCAATAACTACTATTTGTTCATACTTCCCAGAGGACTACTAAGAACTACTATATGCAGGTTCATAATTCATTTGAATATGCATAATAAATAATTCTAATGTGAAGATTGTGTTAACCAACTGGTAATGACTGAAGTCATTATAAACTTTGAAGTTTTTGTAAGATTTTGTATTGTAATTTGTTCAGATGGATTTGCTAAAACTTGAATCATTACTGGTGGGTTACCATGATCCTCACTTTAGAATATCCAAATAATTAGTAACTCCTCCTGAAGGATTTGGTAATACTTTTTGGTCATTACTATCCAAAATCTTACAAAAACCTCAAAAGCTTACAGTGACTTCAGTCATTACAACGGAGTTATCATGCTTTTCACTTGATCCAAATAATTAGTAATTCCTTCTGAATTACTTGAGATCTTCGCTTTAGAATTAATCATAGATATGCATTACTCACATTCATTTTGAACCTACAGTAAGGTCCATATTATATATTTGGACACAAGCACAATTTTTGTTATTTTAGCTGTATACCAAAGCATGTTCAAGTTACAGTTATATAATGAATATATAATGTGTGTAAAGTGCACACTGTCAGAATTAATTTGAGGGTATACACATCCAAATTGGAGGAAGGGTTTAGGAAATACAGCTCCTCAATATGCAAAGCCCTCTTTTCAAAGGACCAAAAATAATTGGACAGTTGACTCGAAAGCTATTCTGTGGACAGGTGTGGGCTATTCGTTATTTCTTCATCAATTAAGCAGATAATAGGTCTGGAGTTGATTCTAAGTGCATTATTTGCATTTGGAAGCTGTTGCTGTGAACACACAACATGCAGTCAAAGGAGCTCTCCATGCAAATGAAACATGCCATCGTTATACTTCAAAAACAAAGCAAATCCATGAGAGAGATAACAGGAAAAGTAGGAGTGATCAACAAAAAAGAGCACACTGGTGAGCTCAGCAACATAAAAAGGCCAACAGACAACAGTGGTGGATGATTGCAGGATCCTATCTATAGTACAGAAAAACCCCTTCACAACATCCAGCCAAGTGAAGAAAACGCTCCAGGAGGTAGGTGTGACATTGTCAAAGTCTATAGTCAAGAGAAGACTTCACGAGAGCAAATATAGCGGGTTCACCACAAGGTGTAAAACATTCATTCAAGTCTCAAGAGTAGAAAGGCCAGATTAAATTTGGACAAAAAGCCAGACCAGTTCTGGAAAAAAAAACATTCTTTGGATGGATGAAACTTGTACCATAATAATGTGAAGAAAAAAGTATGGAGAAGGCTTGGAACAGCTCATGATCCAAAGCATGCAACATCATCTGTAAATTATGGTGGAGGCAATGTGATGGCGTGATGGCATGGACATGCATGGCTTCCAGTAGCACTGGTTCATTGGTGTTTACTGATGATGTGACAGAAGGCAGAAGAAGCTGGATGAATTCTGAAGTGTATACTGTTTGTCCATTCAACCAAATGCAGAAGCTGATTGGACAACACTTAACAGTACAGATGGACAATGACCCAAATCATACTGCAAAAGCAACCCGGGAGTTTTTGAAGGTATAAAAGTGGAATGTTCAGCAAAGGCTGAGTCAAATGCATTTCACTTATTGAAGACAAATCTAAAGGCAAAAATACCCACAAACAAACAATAACTAAAGACAGCTGCAGTAAAGGCCTGGCAAAGCATCACAAAGTAGGAAACCCAATCTTTGGTCATGTCCATGGGTTCTAGACTTGAACATTTTATTTATGATTATATTCATTTATACAATTACATTTGAGCCCCTGAAAATAGGGTGTGTGTGTGTGTGTGTGTGTGTATAAAAATGTTTGCAATTCCTAAACGTTCCTAAACTATATTTTTATTCAACCCCTCAATTAAAGTTGAAAGTCTGCACTTCAATTTCAACTTGATCTTGCCATTTTAATTCTGTTCCGATGCAGACCCAGAATTATGAAAACTGTGTCAGTGTCCAAATATATATGGACTTAACTGTATAGTAGTTCTTAGTAGTCTTCTGGGAGGTATGAAAAAATAGTAGTTACTAATTAGCTAATAGCAAACTACCTCATTCAACTGAGCACTATTACTAATTTGTTAATCAGAGTTTATTGTTAGTTAGTAGTAGATACTAGAATGATAATAATTTCAATACAGATGCATCCATTTCATCTGAAATGTTTCTCACTGACACCCCAAACTCAGAAACTCAGGGACTAAAGAAAGTTCTGAACTCCCCAATCGCAATTATGACTCTGTGGTGGCATTCATGTGCATTCAACTCGTAAATACAATCTATCTAACGTGACTTGAATGCACCAATAATCCCAATGGACATTCACAAACTGCATCGCAAACTTGTGTGGTTGGAACTACAGCTCTCGCCCTGTGGTTAGAAGCAAAGTTTCTTGTTAGTATGACATGAGGACTTACATAGTTCATACTCTTGGGCACAACAACAGTTCAGTTCAAACCCTTGTCTATAATAATCAAGTGTTTCTGAAGATCTTAATTAGCTGGTTCAGGTGAGATTGATTATGGTTGGAGCTGAACTTTGCAGGAAGGCAGATCTCCAGAAACAGCACTGGTTGAAAGGGAAACTTATCATTTAAAAGGGAACCCAAATCAAACATCAAATAAATAAACTGACAGGGAACAAAAACCGTGAAGTAGTGCGTAGTTCATTACAGCAGCATTTTAGCAAAATTAAATTGTGGAGAATGCTGCTGAATGAATGAACCACATGAATAAAGTGTGCACCCATTGCATATTGCATGTTAACGTGATTAAAAAAAAAAATGGTTTTCTGTTGTTTTGTGTAAATAAAAAAAAAAACTTCTTACTCCAACGTCTGTGCTTGATGTCATTAATGTCAGTCCTATATTGTTGAACCAATGTGGTTCAAGCAAGAGATATGCAACCATGTTATTACGATTTTGGGAAACAGTTGTGACTGGCTAGTAAAGTTTTTATAATTCATGGATTGTATTATGATAGTTAAGCAGCAGGTTACACCATTATTGTCACCGCACTGCATTTTGTATGTTCATGACTTCTGTGATGCTTATTCAGACAGCATGCTTTTTATGGTTTTCCCTCTGGAGCCTGAAGCATTTGTCATATAATATCTGTGATCCCAGAGACGGTAATGTACACTGTGAATTTTTAAAAGCTCAGTTTAAAGGTGTGTTATAAATGAAAAGTGCTCCTAAATGCCTGTTGAAATAGTAATCTCAACTAAAATAGAGTGGAGACTTAGACCCGGAAACCATATTCGAAACACTGTGTCTTTACAAGTAGACAGCATCACTCATAGTAGTGCTGTCATTACAAACACTGTCCGCTTTCCCTGAAATCCCCACAAAGTGGACTTCATTGGGTATACATAAGTGAGATTCCAAACTATGTTCAGTTTAAAGGGCACTGCAAATGGCATAGGGAATAAGAGAAAATCAATACATCACTTTACAGGAACTGGAGAGGGAAATTTATCCAAGCAGTCATTGAGCATCAAAGTACTGAAAGAAGTTTCACTAAAATAAACAGAGTCTAATAAGTTAAATTAGTCTCAGGTATGATTTGTATATGGTTGTATATAGGTATAAAGTGCAAATATTTTCCACATTTGGCCCAAAAGACCTTGCTGTCTGTGTCATGATTCCAGTGCTTGATTTGAGGGCTAAGTAAGGGGATGAAAAAAAAAAGGAAGAAGAAGAAAAAAAACAAAACAAAACAAACAAACAAAAAAAAAACCTTCCTTCTGTAAAACTAAAAATCCCTCATTTCCCACAATCCCCTTACCATTCCATTTAGATTAATAGTGTTGTATATTATGTAAAACATATCATGCAAATAAATTATTAAATTTCTCTATGATAATTTACAAACTAAAGCGCAATTGCCAGTACACCTCAATATTTCAATGAGTTGCGAACAAGTTCACACAAGTTTGCCTCAGTTTTGCTCACTTCAAAATTGGCTAAGAGGATGGTGCAAGGACATCTTTTAACATTCTCTAAAAAGAAGAGAACAGAGAAGAGAGTTAACAGCTTCCCCTGACATAACATAAGAAAGAATATCGAACATTGCAATACAAGTACATTGACTCAATAAGGAATTGTTGGGGCTGAATTTAATTATTGAAAACAAATGCAATTACTGAGGTGGCAATGCACACATGAATATGTTATGTGTGTTTATCTAAAATAAATAAATAAATAAATAAATAATAAAACAAACAAAACAAAAAATCATGTTTTAGTCCCTAGAGTGTTGAGCTATTTCCTTATGCCATTTTTTTTCAAGCAATCTGCATCAAAACCATGTTCAACATCTTCACTTAACGGCTTGAAAGCAGCACTTTGGACAGAGCTTCTGTTTCTATTCACATATTTAGAATAGAAACTATTGTTTAATCCAAGTCTTGTGAAGAGATATTAATTTCCATGTAAAAAAAAAATAATAATAATAATTTAGGTAATTTTATTTACCTATAAACACATACATAGAGCGCATCACATATGGTACATCATGCGCTAGAACAAACCTCATTGGTTATCAAGCAATGATAACCAATGACATGGACGTTTGCACTTCCATGTTTACCATATTTGTTTAGCTCTATGCATGTGTGTAGACCATTGTTAAGATGTGAATAAAAGCCTAAATTAATTCTGTTCATCATTTAAAGTGATCATATCTCTTCACAAGACTTGGATTACTTTTATGACCTCTTTATGAGCTTTTTGAAGCATCAAAATTTTGGTTACCTGAAACTTCAATTTAGGGACAGAAACCTCTCAGGTTTCTTTAAAAATATCTTCATTTGTGTTTCGAATATTAACCTTCTCATGGGTCTGGAACAACATGATTGTGATTAAATGATGACAGAATTTTCTCTTCTTTTTTTTTTTTTCTTTAAAACAAGTCATGGACTACTACATACACAATAACTCACTATGAGCTCTTGTTGTCTGGAGGGAGCTTGTACTTCCTCCTTTTATAACAGCTTATGAAGGTGAACTATTCCTTTAACCTGAACCAAAAATCTCATCAACTCATAGGAAGGTTGTTTCAGGGCGAACTCGGATGTTGTCCCAGGAACATGTCCTACTTGGCAAAATCACAGTCGCCAATATAGAACATTTATATGTGCTACTCACATCTCCAAATTACATACTGTATTTTGAGATCCTGCTTGTATCTCATTTCTTATTCATAAACCTCTTCTTCACTGATTTCCCTACAGTCTCTCTTCTGCTCGCTGTCTCCGTCTGCATGTGCATTTAGGATTCGCTGCAACAAGAAGTCGCACAAGTCACATGACAGCTCATGGGACCGTGGCCCTCGGCTTTCCTCTGACCCTCATTTCATCATTCTGCTCTCGTCCACTACTAAAGGCCATGACAGAATGAGCCTATCATAGATATTATACATGTCACTCCTCCCATACAAGACAGAAAGCATTTTGGATTTCTTTGTAAGTGAAGCCAGTAATAACACTAATGCAGCATTGTAAGTGGATGAAAACAAAAACACAATAAACAGCGAAAAGAAAAGATCAATGAAACAACAAGCCCATCAAACCTTTACAGAAAAGCAAAATGCTTTCAGATGGACTGCAAAAGTTACAAGATCGTAAATTCAGATCTGATAAATAGAAACATCAATTTCAGCCACTCTGCTTATTAATCTTAAAGTGCATATTTCTTTTTTTTTTTTTTTTTTTTATTGTAGGAAGACTGTGCTTGCCAGAAAAAAGGAAAAAGGATCTCTTTTTAAGGTTTTTTTTTTTTGTTTGTTTTTTGTTTTTTTGCATAGGCAAGTGTTTTGGCCTTTGTTTTAGCCCGTCTCACATTTATATGGTAAGTCACGGTAAGTGAATTACTGGGTTTGTGAACAAATCGATGTTTATAATGAGCAATGGGAGTAAATCACTCTCTTTTGTTTTTTCCTTTTCTTTCTTTCCTTCTTTCTTTATGTTGGATGTTCTGCTTTGATGGCAGCCAAGAGAGCTGATTTGGTCTTTCATCGCTGGGCTGACAGTTGTGAAGAAACTGAATCCCAAAGACAAAAAAACACATTATGCGCTGGTGTATCAAGAGATTGCAGGGGACTGAGTCCTCATGCTTAAATCGCCTCTGGTGCTTCCTGAACAAGGAAAACAATTTGGCCGCAAAATTTGCGTGCTTTCATCAATTAGCAAAACACATTTCGAAGGCACGAAGACAGAAAAGGATTAGCCTCAGCACAGTTTAGATGAACAGATGAATTTGGCTCAAAGCACCTACCATATAATTGAGGACAAATTATATCAAGACAAGTAGACAAGCACTTGAATGGGTTTGACTAATATTAGGATTCATCGGTGACCTGAAATGAGGCGTGCATGGCTCTTTAATAATATTATTATGTGGCTCTCTGAAATGCATGATTCTGATTGGTCATCGCAGTCAGATATTTCCTTTAGCATCAAGAATTTTTTTTTTTTTTTTTTAATCAGGTGCAGTGTAAAATCGCTAAAATTACTATGATAAATTAGATTAATTAACACTAGAAAGGTCCATGTATATTTCGCAGCTGTTGTATCACTTACCACTCAAAACGAGAAAAATTATAAATGGTTAAGATACAAAGAGCAAGACAAGAGAACATTTAAAACAGATGGAAAATGTTGGATTTCAGATTTCAGATTTATATATAAATTATTAGAACACTAGTATTTTCACCAGCTAAAAATGGTCAGTTATTTCTATCTTTTGCTGTAGTGTGTCAGTAGGAAATATCAGTTTACACATTTCTGAACATTATTTTTGCCATTAATTGTAATAATCCAGTGAGATTTTTGTTTGCACAAGGAGTCTGACAACAGCCAGTGCTCCACACAGAGATCTGGCCCGTATTTACAAAAAAAAATATATCTTACCACTAAGAGTTCTCCTAAACAGCAGTAAAAGTTTTTAGCTAAGAGTTTTCTCTTAAAACCTATCCACAAAGCTGCTGAGACAAACTTTTACTAAGGAATAGAGAGAAGTCTTAAGCTAAGAGTAAGGGCGGGGTTGAACTCGTTGCTATGGATGATGTCAGCATGCTTACTATGCAAAACAGTGATTGGCTGATTATCAGCCTCTTACATGTGTGCTTCTCATAAATATTTTTAATTAACAGAGTAGAATAATCATGGCCGATAGTAAGACATGTAAACGTAAAAGCAAACCAAACTGGACACAAGAACAGTTGTTACTTCTTGCCCAACTGGTTAATGAAAACAAGGATAAGGTAGAGTGGGGGAAAACGCCCCCCTACTGTTTTTCCCAAAATAACCACAAGATAAAATCAAGGTAAATTTTTTATTGTAACTATGGACTACGTTGAGAAGATTGATGTAGAAGTTTTCATCATGACGCTTACACTGGTGATGTACCGGAGAGAAAACGGATTTCACAGTAAATGATCTAATTTTCAGCAGTAAGAAAAAAAAAAAAGCATTTTAAAGTTTGCTGTTTTGTAAAACATCACAGTTATATATGATATGAGAATAGTAAGGCCTGTATATAGGGAGTACGTGTTATTTAATAAAAATATAATTATATTTTCAGAATGACATTTTTTTTTTTCTCAAACACAGTCAGTGGGGTAAAACGCCCCCAGGGGGCAATGGGCAATTACTGTAGTTATTCTGTTCTGAACATCAAATCCTTTGTTTTTCCAATGTATTCTAACTAGTTGGTTGAATAAAAATATTTGGATTTTATATTTAAAAATTACCTCAAGTTAGCATCAGGTAGCTAGTTAGCTAGCCAGTTAGCATCAGCTAACAAAATGTTTCAAAGAGGCTATTATAATTTTGTCATTCATAATTATTGATTATATTATTTTTAATTTTAAGCTAAAACTGCCTGTACTCTGATTTTGCTGTAAATGTTTGAAGCAAATTGCTTTGTCAGACTGGGGGGCATTTTGCCCCACCCATGGGGGCGTTTTGCCCCATAGGTGGTGTAAAACGCCCCCTTGGTACAAATTTAATTTTTGTTAAAAATCTAATAACATGAAAACTCTAGGCATTTTTCATACTTTGTTTATAATTTATGTCATTGCCACTAAAACTATTATAACTTTTCTGAACACATTTAACTTTTGTTTCACAGAAAAAAAAAAAAAAAAAAAAAAAAATTACACAGTCCTTAAGGGGGGCATTTTCCCCCACTCTACCCTATAATCAAAGGAAAACTGTCCCTGACAAATTCTACCCCCACGATTAAAGTGATATATTTTTAAAAGCTCATTATCGTCAAATGTTTCTAAAATGTTTACGTTCTGAGGCAGATTGCCAGCAACAGCTATTTTAGGATAGTTTGTGGCTTGGTTTTAGTAATTTAGGAGTCCTCTTCAATACTCCTAATGTTTCACAGATTTAGGAGCTAGTTTTAGTGCTAAAACGCTTTGTGAAATACTCTTTGAGCAAACATTTAGGAGTTCTAAATTTAGGACTGACACACCCATTATTTTTAGGATTTTCTCCTAAATCAGCAAATTATAAGCTACTTTTAGCTTTAAGATGTTTTGTGAATACGGGCTCAGATCTCATCATCATCCAGTCTGTCTCATGAAGAAACAGAACAAACTGAGACAGACTAAATCCAGAAGAACTGTTGCAACGTCTCCACGATGCTCCAAGAAACCTACCTGCAAAGCTACAGTACTGTTAAAAGTTTTAGGCACTTGTGTAAAAATGCTGTAAAATGAGGATGCTGTCAAAAATAATGTCATAAATACATTTCCTTTATCACTTTAACGTCTATTAACTAAATCAAATCAGCATTTGGTGTGACCATCCTTTGCGTTCAAAGCATCTTTTGCCCTATAGGTGCATTTGTGCATAGTTTTTCAGGTAGCTTTGCATTAAAAAAAAAAAAAAAAAAAAAAAAAAAAATCTATTTATTTATTTACCTACTTGTAGCATATAATATGTGACCAAATGTATTGTACACTGTAGAAAATAATCAGTCTATAAATAAATAATATTCTCTCATGCTGTTCTATAGATTGTTGATTCTTGACTGGCCCTTTCTCTTTTTCCTCCTTCTGTGAAGGATGGCATGGACATAACCTCAATCATAAATTATATGTGTGTTCAGTTGATGGTGAAACATGCATTAACCAAACATGACAGCTTTATGAAGCATTTATACAACATTGCGCATGGCATGGCAAGACATAACAGCAGACTTTACGATTCTTGACATTACTGCCATGGTACATGATCTACTCTTTGTTTTCAAAGGCTACATCATAACTCTATTTCTGGCTCCAACATGATATCCACTACCCAACAATACTTTCAGATTAATGGAAAAAATACATGTATAATTGATCAACTTTCAACTATAACTATACTTTAACTTTTGCAACAGGCTGATCAAAGGTGGATCTCATTAAAAATAAATAAATAAATAAAAATGTTTAGCATGATTTTTTTTGTGCAGTACTTATAGTTTTGGGGCTGACATATTAAGCACCTTCTCAAATTCCTCATCAATACATTGCTCCTATAAATGCATGCGTGCATGAATAAATATATAAAGCATCCTGTCCAGACAATTTTTTTCATTTTCATAATTTAGTTCAGTAAATACCACCATTAAGTATACTTACAATTGCACTGCAGATCTTAAATTAGGGGCTGTCAACCTTTTACAGACCAAAGCGCCCATTTTTTTAAGCAAAATATAATATCTTGAGTTTTCTTGAGGGTTTACAGTTCCCCTTCAGGAACTCGAGCTGTGTCGAACCCTTTGGGAACGCCTTCAGCGTGACCACGCTCTGAATCACGTGTGTAATCAGACCAATGGATGGGCGAGATGTCACGGGCAGGGTGACGTAGAGACCAGAGAACTTAAAAGCACGTGCGGTGAATACAGCAGCAGCTTCTGTCATTCAGCAAAGCACTCTGTGTGTGTCAGTCTTATTTATTGTTGTCTGTCCTAGTAAAAGCATAAGCCATGTCAAGGGCGAAAGGCAAATATAAAAGGGCAAGAGCAGACAGCATTTTAGACTGTGTGTTTCTCCCTGCCCGCGCTACGTTACGGGTGGGGATACACACAGTTTATGTGTTGTTTGTTTGGGAGCAGAGTTCGCACTGTTAGCTCTCGAGGGAGCTGATTGGGCTTCTGCCCGCTGCAAACACTCCGCTCCCGCCGGGCACGCTTCGAGGAGTGTGTCCGTGTTTGTGATCTTGCGGTCCCGGTCCCGCTGCTGCTGAGGCACGGCGGCGACTGAGATCGCGGGGATCACGTGGATCTAGTGGACGGGTTGGAGACAGGCTCGCCTTTTCTCTGCCTTTTTTCCCTAGATCTGGCGCTCTCTCTCTGGGTTTAGAAGCCCGCGCTGCGGTCTTTTCCCCCTCTGAGTGAGAGCTCGCTGCTGCAACTATCTTTCTCCGAGGAGATTGATGTTGTTTGCATATGACAGAGTGCATTTTTAGATCACTCATATCTCCCTGCCCTCGCTAAAATAAGGGGTGAAATAAGGGGATGCACGCGATGTATGTGTGATTTGTTTTGGAGCAGAGTATGCACAGCCAGCTCTTGAATGGAAAAATAAAGAGGGGGCTGGATGTGTTCATGCTAAAAATCCCTAATGTAATGAAAGCAAGTGTGCATTACCATGGATGTTTAGCTCTGCTCCCGTTGGCGTTTTCTTCTCGAGGGAAGAAAGCCTTATGCAATTTAGAATCGCGTGCATTACAGTCATTCATGAGTCTTTATATAGTATCTGTATCATATCAGACCGTGTCTACTTGTCTGGTTGTTTGATTTTATTTAATTCTGAGGAATTAAATGATGTATGTTCATCTGGCTGGAGAAGTTAGATATATTTATTTATTATATTTATTAAGGGTTCAGAGACGGGCACACTTTCTCCTCCCTCACTCTCTAAATGCAGCAAGTTCTTGGGATTAATTTCTCGAGTAAGATCACGGTGTTATACCTCTCTTCCTCTGAGGAGGCTGATGTGGTCATTAGGGGCTGCTGGGCGGGAGCAGCCCCAGCCGTATTCCAGCTCCTCATTTGGTGAGTGTCGCTTCTTGTACTCCCCCAGCTCCCCCAGAATATTTGGAATCAGAGCAGCACTCACGGGCCGATGGCTTCTAAGCAGAAGTTGGATCTGCGGACCATCATTCTCGCTAGATAGTCTTCGGCTAGAATGTCCTGATGCCTTTCTGAGGATTTTTGAGGGCAGGCCCCTCTGGGGAAGCATGGTGTACACCTCATCATACGGTTCTCATCTCTCCTCAGTGGATTGGTCGGTCAACCCTGCCACCTACCCTGCCACGAGCGCTTCTCTCAGCTTCTGCCCGGAAATGTAGCAGTTCTGGGAGCCTCGCTATCTCCAAGGAGGTCTCCAGAGCAGTTAGATAGGCCGTTCCCTGCCGGTCCTCCACTTCAGGACACCGAGCTAGCTGCTCTAAGTACACCAGAGGCCAGTCTCCAGAGACTGGTTCCCTTAGTAGGTCATCTGGCGGTATGAGAGCTTCCTGCCAAATGTATCTTATTGGGTCCTGCCCCGAGCAGGCTCTGGTTTTGTCAGTCTGAGTCTTCCTAGAAGATGACGGGTCTGAGGACCGCCATTCTCATTAGGAGACTTCGGCCAAAAAAAGACCCATGGAAACTACTGCCAAATGTGTCTCGATAGCGGCCGCCATCTCACATGGCACATCAACTGCCTGGAGATGCTGGTCGTATTTATAGCATCGAAACACTTCCTCCCGGACCTAGGAGGCCACCGTGTGTTGGGTGCACCGACAACACAGCGGTGGTTTCTTAAATCAACCCCCAGGGACGTCTGTGTTCACGCCCCCTTTACAGGCTGGCACACCAGACCCTTGTGTGGGCCCTCCTTTCGGTCACTGCAAGCGTTGTTAGGTCTCCCCTCGCTGCGGAGAGTTTTCGAGGCCTCCGCTCGCCAGAGCTCTGCTTGGACAGCATTTGTGACTGGTAGGCTCTAGGTGAACCTCTTTACAAGATTTCAGGTGTGTGGAGTGTAGTTAGGCCTCCTCTCGGTTTAGAGAGATGTCATGCTGAGGCCTCCGCTCCAAGAGCTCGACCATTTCTGAGAGTGTCGTCAGGTCTCCTCTCGCTACAGAGAGATTTTGAGACCTCCACTCGCCGGAGCCCCTGGGGGATGGAGGCTCCACCCCGAGGTGGTCGAGCTCATCTGGAAACAGACTTGGCCGAGGCTTCGTCTGTACGCCTCCCCAGATCACACGGCTCCCAGGAGTTCTGGAGAGAGTGCACCAGACAGGTAGCCCTGGTCTGGCCGAGCCGAGTACGCTTCTCGGACCTGATTTCCCTTCTCGATGGCTCTCCATGGGAGATTTCCATTAGGAGGGATCTCCTCTCTCAGGCGAGGCCTTCCCCCTGCCCAGAGTTTTGGAACTGTGGATGTGGCCCCTGAGGGGGCACAGCTCATAAGTTCTGGTCTCTCAACTGAGGTTGCTGAGACCATTCTCCAGTCCAGAGCTCCCTCCACGAGGAAACTGTACTCCTTAAAGTAAACCTTCACTTCTTGACGCGGCAACCGCCAGCTCGACCCAATTAACTGCCCAGTTGGTTCAGTGCTGGAGTTTTTGCAGGTATGGTTCTCCGCAGGATTATCCAACTCCACCCTGAAGGTTTCCGTGGCGGCCCTAGCTGCTTTCCACGCCCCTCCTGGTGGTCGGTCTTTCGGGAAAGACCCACTAGTTACATGTTTCCTCCACGGTGCACTGAGGTGGAGGCCTCCGGCCAGGAGAAGCTTATGCTAAGTGGTGAATCTGGATGCTATCCATATCTTTGAGTCCTCTGATCTCCCCTCTCCCTTGGAGGTCAAGTCTCACTCCAACCTAAGCGTGGAGGCCTCTGGGCCTTCCGGTTGGGTGCCTTTATGCGGGACATTTGTAACGCTGCGGGTTGGTCCACACCGCTCACGTTTGTGAGGTTCTATGACCTCGATATGCATGCCACTCCCGGCTCCTCTGTTCTCTTGCCTTAGCTGTGCTCTTCCACACTAGGCAAGGATTTGAAAGTCTGGCGGTGGGCATTCTCGTTCCCAAAGCATTCGACGCAGCTCGAGTTCCTGAAGGGGAACGTCTCAAGGTTACGTATGTAACCCTAGTTCCCCGAGGGAATGAGATGCTGCGTCTCCTGCCATACTTCCGGCGTCCCAGCGAGCACTTCTCTCATTCTACCAGAAGCTACCACTGTATTCACTGCACATGCTTTTAAGCTCTCTGGTCTCTACGTCAACCCGCCCGTGACGTCTCGCCCATCCATTGGTCTGATTACACACGTGATTCAGAGCGTGGTCATGCTGAAGGCGTTCCCAAAGCATTCCCTAAGCGTCTCGTTCCCTCGGGGAAATAAGGTTACGTATGTAACCTTGAGACGTTTTCACCACTTTAGCTGTCTTGGGTATTTGTGGTGCATCCAAACAAGGAACTATTATAATCCAGCATTTCTTAAAATTTCTATATAAAAAGACAGAAATAAGTGTGTTATGTGTGTGGAGTGTACACAGGAACGGAATATGCAAAAACCAAACTGGTTTCTTCTAACATGTGACCAGAGGTGGGTAGTAACGAGTTACATTTACTTGGGTACATTTTTTGGGTAACTAATACTTTTAGAGTATATTTAAAGATGGGTACTTTTACTCTTACTCAAGTACATTTTTAGTGAAAAAACAGTATTTTTACTTTGTTACTGTGGGGGACGCTCCTCTCGTTACTTTATCTTAATGCAATACAAGTTAAAAATGCTTCAATTTATTCCAAACACACTGTCTACTTTTCTCTGGGCAATGAGCGATGCCCATTCGCAAATGATTCATTCTTTTGAGTCACTTCTGTTCAAAGGCTTGATCAAACCAGGTGCCAAACCAGTGCATTGGTTCGCACCTGCTGAGCCATCTGAAGCGGTTCTCATTCAGAGTTGAAACAGAAAGTTTAAGAACATCAAGAGCGCTGAAGGCATTGCTTTGGATCTACAGTCAACTGAAAGCAAATCTGCAACGGCTATTGTTTGCTAGCTATGAAGATCTTTATTAGATGAACACCGCATGTGCTGTCTACGCAGTGGTGTATTGTATCGAAGTAGTAATACTTCGTTACAGTACTTAAGTATTTTTTGGGAGTATCTGTACTTTACTTGAGCTTTTATATTTCAGCCAACTTTTACTTTTACTCCACTACATTTCCTAATTAAAATGTATACTTTTACTCCAATACATTTCCTCGAAGCATATTCGTTACTTACTACAAAATAGTCAGAAGTCAGAAGAACACAGATGCAAGCAAGCAGGTTTGATGAATCAGTGGTCTGGTGCTTGCAAGTTAGACTTCTAAAAACACCTCATGTGCAAACATGTGCGCTCACAACCGTGGATAATTTAATTTTCCACTCAAGTCGAGTCTGGGGTGTGCAATACAGCATCGTCTGCGATAATATGGTAAGTGTTGTTGTAATGATGTGCGAGTTGACATTTTCAAGTAGGCTATATCACCAAATCACACACAGAGTGCACACACGTTGATTTATAAGTCTATTAAAATTCAAAATTCCAGGCATTCTAAATTGTAGACGGCAAAAATGCTTCTGTATGCTTTTTATATTTATATAATATAGTTAACTTAATCTATATCACACAAAGAGTACCTTTTTTCTGCAGATATCAGCATTAACACATTTAATAATCATTTTATACAAGTTCAGTAAAGCAATGTGACTTACATTTTAGACATAATTTGCTTGTTTGTGGTCAATTTTGCCAACGAAAATAGTTCCAAACAAAGATCACAGCACTGTTTTGCATCTCTGAGCAATGGACAGTGTTTACTTATTGAATGAATCAGCTTTTTGAACAAATCAGTTGAATAAATGATTCAGTGATTCACTCATTAACACAGTCAAATGCTTTGTTTCTGAATGAATCAGTCGTTTGAAAGAATCTGTTGAATCTCAATGACGCACTCATTAACAGTCACTTGCTGTCACCTACTGGCAGTTTTAATTTCACATTTCGACAATTTTTTTTTTTTTTTTCATGTTTAAATTATTTCAAATATCAGTATTCAATGTTTTATGTTAAAAACAAAACATTAGGCCTATTTATGCATCTGTAACTGCAGTTTAAATGCATCCATGTCCCCTCTGAAATACATTAAACTGTGTAAATATATCTAAATGCTATTTCAGATGCAGATTCCAGAAATGTTTTCTTATATTGGAATAAAAGACACTAAGTACCGGATGAAGTGCTTCTTATTCTTATCCAAAAATACAAAATGGAAGAAAAAGTTAAAACTGAAAACAGTCTTGCTACTCAAGGTGTATGAATATTTTTTTTAGATATATTTATTTGCTTCTTTTCCATTTTGCATTTACTTGTACTTTTACTTTCAATACTTAAGTACGTTTAAGATTTAATAAATACTTTTCGTACTTAAGTACGATAAATACCATATACTTTAAGACTTTTACTCAAGTAATATTCTAAACGGTGACTTCAACTTCTACCAAAGTTATTTTTTGGTAAGCTATCTGTGCTTCTACTTGAGTATGGCTTTCAGGTACTTTGTACACCACTGTGTCTACGGTTCCAAAGGTATAGATAGGCTACATTCGATTACAGTACACGATACCACTATGACATTACCAGTTTGTTGTACATGTACCTTATGCATTAAATACAATGTATAATTCATACATTAAATAAGCTGTCACAAAGTATGAAATGAACACCCGCCAAACCCGTGTTAGCTCTGCGCGACCTGTTCCAGGAGGAATGCCTTTGCCTAGACACAATTAATATTGATATTTTCACAATATTTACACTTGCAGAAATATACATTTGTTTACATTTTGCAGAACAGACGGAAGAAGATCCGTCAATGTGCATTTGTTTCGTTATGTTCATGTTGTGTGGGAACAAACACTCACTATAAGATCCTCCAGTCTGTTAATAAATATACCCTTTTTATTTATACAAATTCTTTAAAACTCTTTACCAACCCCCACCTCACAGGGTAGGATAATGGATATGATGCACAAATCACGATCGGCAAATACACAAATCAATTCAAAATGAACAAAAACTAGAAAGAAGGAGACAAATTAAATCAAAAACCATGGCAATCTGTTAGCACAGCAAAACTCACTTCTAACCACTCTGGTCATTGAGGTTCTAACTGGAGTGCATCACATCTGTCAACAGGATATTCAAACTAAGCCGCTCTGGTCGCGGAGGTTCCTCAGGGCGCACAACAAATCCTATCACAATTTCTGTGTGGCGTTCTCACCGCATTTCATTGTTCTGTGCATCACTTAATTTGTTCCGTGTATGTACGTGTTTAAACAACCCAAAGTTCCTCCCCCCTCCCCGCTTAACCAGAGCGCTCAATACTACATCGACCTCCTCCTTGTCAAATCATCGTCCCGATGATCCCACCATTACATTTCTTTTACACCTCTAAAACTTTACATAAATTATCGTTCCATCACTTCTTTTAATTCATAAATCACCTGCCGTAAATTGGCTGAGACTTTCCATGACTCGACTCTACAGGGATTGCTGCAGCTTCCATGCCCTGCGCCGATTGTGGCTGCCTAAAAGGATTTCTGTGCTGTCCTGCTGTGGCCCTCTGAGAGCGTCGAACTGTGCCTTCCAGCCCAGCGGGTTGTACAGATCGCTCCTCCACTCTGGGGCCTTCCTCTTCAGCACTTGTGACCCCAGATGACAGATTCTCGGGCACCACCACCCGAATCTCTTCCCAATCTTCATTTGACTCAGTCTCTAATTGTGCCATGCTTGTGCTTGACTCTGTACCTTGATGCTCACTTAACACTATGAGTTCTTTCTGCAGTGGTCCACAACGACGCAACTCCAAGCGATGCACATTTTTAGGTGGGTATGATTGGTCCACTGGCACTACCTTATACACTGCCTTATCTGAATCCAGTCTTTCCAACACGCAGTAAGGTAAATCCTCCCACACATCCTGGATTTTATTTCGTCCCCTCACTCTCCGATTCCGTCGATATACCAAATCACCTGGATTCAGACTAGCATCCTTCACTACCCCTTGCTGTCTTCGTTGTCTCTGCGCGACCATGCTCTGTAGCCACTTCTGCGTCAGACTATAAGCTTGCTGAAGTCGGTGCTGATGTTCTGCCACCCATGTCTCCACGGTACCTTCTTCTCTCCTTCTGCAACCCAAGGTCAACACATGGTCAATTGGGAGATCCGGGCTCCTACCGAACATTAAAAAAAAAATGGGGAAAATCCAGTGGTAGCATTTTCAGTTGTATTATATGCGAACACCACTTCATGCAAGTATTCATCCCATCTTCATTTCTTCTCCTGAGGAAGGGCCCGGAGGAGATCGTGCAGCATTCTATTAAAACGCTCACACTGCCCGTTCCCTTGGGGGTGAAACGCTGTGGTTCTGCTCTTCTGTATACCATACACTTTACACAGTTGCTGCACGATCTCAGCCTCAAAGTACCGACCCTGATCAGAATGAATCCGAGCTGGAACGCCGTATTGATGAATCCACTCCTTGACCAGGACCTTTGCCACTGTTACAGCCCTCTGATTTGCTGTAGGAACGGCAACTGTGAATTTAGAAAATACATCCGTTATCACAAGTACATTTTCTTTTCCACTCTGAGAGTGTTCCAACACTGTAAAATCCAATGCCACTACTTCCAAGGGTTTTGACGCTTGAATGCTGTTCATAATTGTTCTTACTTTAGGCTGAACATCTTTAGACACAATGCAAGGAAAGAGAATTTTTGCAAAAGTTCTGCACATCTTGGTACATCCCTGGCCAATAAAATCGTTGATGTACCAATTTAAACGTTCGGTCAATCCCCTGATGGCCTTGGTGATCGTGCATCTGACTAAGTACCTCCTGTTTTAACACTTGAGGTAACAGAAGCTGTTTTACCCAGCCCCCTCTAGCATCTGCAACCATTCTATGCAGGACCCCTTCAAACGCTTCCACTTTATCCCATTGTCTTAACAATTCACACGTGTCTTTTGACTCCTCTTGTCTCTCTCTCGTCTGGTCCTCCTCCTTTACTCCAATAAAATTTAAACCGTGAAATTATAGGGTCCTGCTCCTGCAGCCTCTGCATATCCTGTATTTGGAATTCGGGAAAAACAGAAGTAGCATTCACTGTCGCCGTGGGGACCATTTCCCCTAACACCACCCGCTGCTCTCCTCCTGTGAAATTTTGTCGAGACAGAGCATCTGCGTTTCCGTTCTTCCTACCAGGACGATACACAATTTCAAAGTCAAACATAGCCAACTGCGATGCCCAGCGCTGCTCCACGGCCCCCAGTTTAGCGGTCTTCAAATGGCTCAATGGATTATTATCAGTAAAGACTGTAAACCTATTCCCAATTAAATAATCTCGAAATGTCTCTGTTACCGCCCATTTAAGAGCAAGAAACTCCAATTTCATTGTACTATAATTATCCATGTTACGCTCTGATTCACTCAGACCCCTGCTGGCATAGGCAACTGGCCACAGCTTGCCTCCCTCCTCCTGAGACAGTACTGCTCCAAGTCCTGTATGGCTGGCATCTACGTCCAAGACAAAAGACTTAGTAAAGTCAGCATAAGCTAACACAGGAGCGGACGTTAACTTCTCTTTCAACAATTTGAATGCCTCTTCACACTTGGGATCCCACTTCTGTCTAAACTGTTCACTGGTTAAGTATGCTCTCTTGCTTCGTTTCTTACCCTTTAGTACTTCCCCAGCAGCGGCCAACTGATGTAACGGTGCTGCAATGTTGGCAAATCCCTGAACAAAATGTCTATAGTAGCTTGCAAATCCTAAAAAAGATCGAAGTTCTTTTGCGGTCTGAGGTCTTGCCCATTCTGCCACAGCTTGAATCTTCTCAGGGTCTGTTGACACCCCCTCACTAGAAATTACATGGCCTAAATAGCGCACCTTTTTTTGGAAGAAACAGCATTTGCTAAGCTTGACCTTAAGACCATGATGCCGAAATCGTTGCAGGACCCTCTCCAGTCTCTCCAAATGTTGCTCTACTGTTGATGAGAATACAATTACATCATCCAGGTATAAAAGCACTGACTGAAAACTATCATCACTGAATATGCGTTCCATTAGACGTTGAAAGGTACTTGGACCATTAGATAGGCCATATGGTAGAAGATTATATTCAAACAGGCCAAATGGTGTACAAAAAGCCGTCTTTTGTTTATCCTTCTCGGCCACTGCCACCTGATTATACCCACTTGCAAGGTTTAAAGTGGAAAACCAACAGGCTCCACTCAAAGCATCCAAAGATTCTTCAATCCTGGGCAGTGGGTATGCATCTCGTCTTGTTTTGGCATTCAGCTGCCTATAATCCATGCACATCCGAATAGATCCATCCTTCTTCTTTACAATTACGATCGGTGATGAATATGGGCTGCAGCTCTCCCTAATTACATTTTGTTCTAAAAGTTGTTTAATATGAGCCTTAACCTCCTCATATTGACTAGGTGGCAATCTCCTATATCTTTGACAAACTGGAGCATCATCTAACAATGGAATTTGATGCTCAATCAAATCTGTATACCCCAGATCCCCCTCTCTTTCTACAAAAACAGAGGCATACTGGTCCAATAACTTCCTAACCTTGCCTTCCTGTTCCTTATTCAACTGGGGGAACTTCAAGGTCCCAACGTCATGAGCTACCATTACCCCTGTCTGGGCCGCATTACATTGTTCAATATACACTGTACAATTTTGTTCTTCCTGTATAGGAGTAAATTTTAGCTCTGGATCCCCATCACTAATAACCACCTCAACCCGGTGAACAGAAGCCAGCCGAACGTGTGGATTCAGAATAACATCACTAGTACCCACATTAATTATTGGGACCAATAATTGTCCTTTCTCTGGCAATACTATTGATCCTACAACCAAAAGGTCTGCTGGTAAACTCCCCTCACTCTCTAGCAAGGGTTCCAAGAGCAATGACTCCCTTGGCATGAGTCTAGTGTATCCACTGGTAGCCCAAACCAATTGAAGGGTACCTGCGGCCACCTTTATTGGGCTTTGAGCCAAAAGGTTAACAAAAGATTGATTTTGCATTTCATGCAATTGACAAATTTCTAATGCCTGCCTTAAAGGAACCTCACATTGCTGTAATATAGGGCTTGCCCAATACCGAGACCCAAACTTTTGCTTCAACAGGTCATGAAAATTTTGAATCACATTCATCCCAATCAAACCTGGGACCAATTTCTTTCTTTCCCTTGTTTCTGAATCAGGCAAATCTTTCACTACCAATACCCCTTGCTTCGGGAGAATTTGATCAAGGATTCTTAAATCTAGCTCTAGATAACCCACATATGGGATATCCAGGCCGCTGGCTGCCTTTAACACCAGCCAACTACAATCCTTCAAGGTATCTGTGCTCTTGTCCCCCATAAACTGTTTAAAGAAGCTCTCAGTTACCATAGAAACCATAGAGCCAGTATCAATTAAGCAATTTACTTCTACACCCCCCATTCTCACAGCTGTTACTGGACATGGGCCCACTAATTGTTTAAAAGTTTCTATAATGGTCCCTTTAACAATAGAGCCAGATTGCCCCTGACTTACTGTGTGGCTCTCCACAGCAAGGGGTATTAGTTTAACAACCCTGACTGTTGAACATGGGAATCCGATACAGTTTCCATTGAATGTCTCTGCTGCCCCCGTATTTGACTGGGGTTCACAATCTCTCTACAGTAACGCCCAATATGTCCCACCTTCTGACACTTGAAGCAAATTGGTTGTCCTGAGGGATCAAAGGAATACAATCTTCGTGATATTCCCTGCGGCTGCCTGTTAGAGGCCTGCAAATTGGCCATTTTATCTGTTAGATCACTTAACTGCCATTGCTGACTTTTCACTATTCCTAGCAGTTCTACCAACATCGGATCTGAAGTATGTTTTGCAGTCACTGCTTCACTATCTACACTAACATCCTCAGACCCAAATGATGCTCCAGGAACCCTCAACCCATCCTCTGCCCACTCAATAGCTTCTTTACGGACATCCAGAAATGTTAGACTTGGTTTCTGTCTAATCATTCTTTTCAACTCTCTACAAAGTTCTTTATTTCTAACATTCTCTGCAAACTGATCCCTGAGCATTACATCTTCTTCGGACACACCTTTTGGATTACAACATTTTAACTTTCCTAACAAAGCCATTAAGGCATGTGAGAATTCAATGAGTGTTTCAGTCTTCCCTTGTTGTCTTTCAAAAAATTGTCTCTGTAATGCTGTGAATGATTGAGCATCCCCAAATACTTCGCACAAAGCTTCAAAAATTTTCTCTGAACTGGACCGTATTTCTTTTGATCTGTACTTAATTTCTTGCTTAGCCTCACCCTCTAAATGTTCCCATATGAAATCAACTGCCTGGTCTGAAGTTACGTTCCGCGCTTTAAACACACTTTTCAAATCTTCAATCCAATCATTCAATGGTACACTAGAGGATTTACCTGTATAGACTTTACATCTCTTTTCTCGTGGTACATAGACAACCTCTACCTTTGTGGTGCTTCGTTCTTGCCCCACAGTCCCAGTCTCCCTTGACAGTCGTTCATTTTCAGTCACCAGTCTATCCTTTTCTTCTTTCTCTTGTGCCAATCTCCTCTCCAGGGATCCCAGTTGCTCCTGAAGTGCCTCCATCACATTTCCTGGACCACCGTCTCGATCTTCACCACGGCCTTGATTTAATTTGTCTCAAAAAAAAAAACCCACAACAACAAAAAAGTAATATTTGGAAGGACCTCAGAAATAGGGATCCCATCCTTGTCGCCAAAATTCTGTTGTGTGGGAACAAACACTCACTATAAGATCCTCCAGTCTGTTAATAAATATACCCTTTTTATTTATACAAATTCTTTAAAACTCTTTACCAACCCCCACCTCACAGGGTAGGAAAATGGATATGATGCACAAATCACAATCGGCAAATACACAAATCAATTCAAAATGAACAAAAACTAGAAAGAAGGAGACAAATTAAATCAAAATCCATGGCAATCTGTTAGCACAGCAAAACTCACTTCTAACCACTCTGGTCATTGAGGTTCTAACTGGAGTGCATCACATCTGTCAACAGGATATTCAAACTAAGCCGCTCTGGTCGCAGAGGTTCCTCAGGGCGCACACCAAATCCTATCACAATTTCTGTGTGGCGTTCTCACCGCATTTCATTGTTCTGTGCATCACTTAATTTGTTCCGTGTATGTACGTGTTTAAATAACCTAAAGTTCCTACCCCCTCCCCGCTTAACCAGAGCGCTCAATACTACATTCAGATTTTCGGTAGCGGTCATGTGAGGAGTTTTAAAGAGGTGATTGATTGCGATTTAACGTTAGTTTGTGTGTAATGTTGCTGTTTGAACATAAACAGTATCTGCAAAGTTGCAGCACTGAAAGTTCAATGCAAATGGAGATATCGTCTTTTAAAATTCTGGCAGTTTAATGCCTACAAAAACGACTGGTAAGGGACTACAACGAGTTACTTCCCGGGTCCGTTACGTCAAGAACCCAGATAAACCCCGCCCCCGGGAACATGTAACGAAGGGGGCAAGGCCAATCAGCCCATGCTGTGCTGCTTTAGAGAAGAGGAAGAGAAAACTAGGGGTGCAGTACAAATCTATTTACATATGAATTGCCATTCTGTCTTCTAACGATTTTAATGGATTCACAAGTTTCAAAATCAATGTTCTAAAACAGCGGTTCTTAATACTGTTGCTCACGTCGCCTTGCTCTGCATCTCTCTCTCTCTCTCCCTCCCATATTCAGATCGTCAGATCAGCTCCAACAAACTGTTCAAATTATTCACTTATTTTCACACAGTAATGAGAAGCGTTATACATGGATGCGTGTGCGGTTGCTGTGCTGTATTAAAGCTTTAATCAGAATAAAACCGTATAGTAAAAGCTAACAGAAGCAGTAGCATTTAGAAACAACAGCGTATCTAAAAGTATGAGACAACAACAAACAAACATACCATTAAGAGCCGTGCCTGCACAGGTTCTACGCGATCCTCTTCACTAATATTCTCTGTGTCTCAATCCGGCTCAAATTGATAAGCAATATAGACGGCGCCACTGTTTACAATACAACTGGAGCACATGCCGCTGAGCTGAGGGGCGGGACATTTAGACGCGCACTAGAGGCGGTTTAGCCAATCACAACACACTGAGCCAACTAACCAATCTCAGCCCATCGCGTGTTTCTGAGGGAGGGGCTTCATAAAAACAGGAAATAATCGAGGCGTTTGTCAGAGAAGGGACAGAGCGGTGTGGAATAAAGGTAAATTATGTGAAAAACAATGCGTTTTTTAAAAAACGAAGTATGAACACGTTAGACCGCATCCCATAAACACAATCAAGCCTAGGAAAAAAAAAAAAAAAAACAGTCAACCACTCCTTTAACTCTTCTCCGTGTCAGAGGTTATATACATATATAATAATTAATATACTTTAAACTATAATTTAATTCAGTGACGCAAATCAGAATTTTCATCAGCTGTTACTCCAGTTCTCAAAGTCATATGATCCTTCAGAAATCATTCTAATATATTGATTTATTACCAGTGTTGGAAACAGGTTTGCTGCTTAATATTTTTGTTCAGGATTCTTTGATGAATAGAAAGCTAAAAAGAACAGCATTGATAATAAATCAACATATTGGAATGATTTCTGAAGGTTTATGTGACACTGAAGACTGGTGTAAAGGCTGATGAAAATTCTGATTTGCATCACTGAAATAAATTAGGCTACATAAAAAAAAAAAATAATAATAATAATAAAAATAAAAATAAATAAATAAATAAATAAATAACCACCTTCAAAATCTTTTGACTGGCAGTGTATGTGTGTGTATACACACACATCACATAAATTGTATCTATATATCTAAATAAAAATAGACTACAGATATACAGTATATGATCCAAAGTAACTAGTAACTAACTACTTGAGTAGTTTTTTTTTTTTTATCCGATACTTTTTTACTCTTACTCAACTATTCAGACTATTACTTTTACTTTTACTTGAGTAAATATTTCTATAAGTACTTTTACTTGAGTACAGTTTTGGGGTACTCTACCCACCTCTGCATGTGACATACTAAAAGCTTCCAAAAATAGACATCATCCAATTATTTGTTACAATAGACTCATGGTACAAT
Organism: Spinibarbus caldwelli; assembly: GCA_039654775.1. Taxonomy (NCBI): domain Eukaryota; kingdom Metazoa; phylum Chordata; class Actinopteri; order Cypriniformes; family Cyprinidae; genus Spinibarbus; species Spinibarbus caldwelli. The sequence continues at coordinate 24,716,951 of CM077247.1, read as the reverse complement.
ACAGTTCATTAAGTGCCTCAGCTTCATTATCTGTGTTAATGCAGGTGCGCGGTGACTCATGGGTCCAGCGCTCTTAATTGACATCCAGAGCTCCACAGCTCAGGTCAGTGGGTTTTCTGAGGTTGAATATAAACACTCAGTGTGAATCAAAAGATTGGAGAGAAAAACAATCCATATCTTCCCTCCAAGACTGAGGAGGTCATCAGACTCAATGAGATTAAGACACCAGTGGCTGTTAGACATTTAGACACAACAGAGGAAAAGGCCGCGAGGGAGATACGTAGCATCAGCATAGGAATTTAATTATCTATTTAAAGAGCTTTTCTCTTTGACATATAGTGAGCACACTAAATAATTTAAGATAGGTGTTAGAAGAATAAGTGCTTTCTTTAAGCCTTACACATATTGATATTCATTGGAAAAATCACAGTCACGCTTTGGATCCCTTGCCTTTACAGTAAAACCAATATCCCCTCTGGACATCCGAGCTGTAGAATTTCAAAGAGCAGTTTGTTTGTTTTCAGTACGGCTTCTTGTGATATCTATAAGTCTAACCCTGAAACCTGAAACAAACACTAACTTCAAACCAGAGAATTTACCTGCAGAGAAAGAAAGAAAGAAAGAAAGAAAGAAAGAAAGAAAGAAAGAAAGAAAGAAAGAAAGAAAGAGACATTCTGCATATTCAGGTAAAGTTTGAAATGCATGTGTTCTATCTCCTGCCATTTATGTAGTTTACAGTAGTGTGATATTGAAATATTCAAAATGCATATAGTTCACTCTGAAAAGCCTTTTCCTTTTAGTAAGGGCTTATTGTGTCTCTCAGTGTGTGATGGGTGTTCGTGTAACTGTATTTGATGGTGTGCCATCTGAAGGCAAAGTCTGAATTCAATTGCATATATTTTGGAAAGCGGTCTGAGGTTTGCATGGCATAGTTTGTGGTTTATAGTTTTCAGTAAATGTGTCTTTGAGCTGTTGGAAAGAAAAGACAATTCTCTCTTTTAAACATACTGTGAAATATTGTGGTGTTTTGAGCACAACGACAGACAGAACAGGCCTTATTATTCACAGAAAAATGTTGATTTTAGAAATTCATGCCTGAAATGCACTGAAAGGCATCATATCCTATTGCATCATGTCTCTACATTATGCCACCATTTTCACGATGTAACATTTCAGAATATATATATATATATATATATATATATGTGTGTGTATATGTGTGTGTGTGTGTGTGTGTGTGTGTGTGTGTTCACAGATGGATAGATATAGTCTCACATAGGTTTGGGAACCTTGGCCGCTTTGAATGGCCAAGGACCACCCAAGAGGCCATTTGACTGACAGGTAAAGCATCCAATCACATTTCGTTTTGTGCCGCGTCATGTTCAGGGACGTGGAAATGTTCCCACAATAACAGGCTGGTGTGTAAAACTCTTTGACATGTTTTGAAGATTCTATGGCATGAACTTTAAATATTTAACATACTTTTGAAAATCCAGCATTTAGTTGATCCTGATAAGCACAGTAGTACACACAAAGGCTTTCTTCTTCAATGAGGGGGTTTGGCGTCATGGCATCTTTGTTTCCAGGCAGAACGTTAAAGAACGCGATACACACATCTCCCAGAAATCCTGTATAATTCAACCAATCCGATGATGACTTTGAAACTCCTGAAGTGTTTCCAATTTTGTGTGCCATATGCATCAGACTTTCAGCCAATGGTGCTTGGGTGTGATGTCTGAGGCTGAGACTATGATAGATATATGAGAAAGGCTCATCTGAAAAAAAAAAAATCCAAAAAAGTACCTACATTCAGAACTCACTGTGTGTGAATACTAGTGGCAGTAAAACACCATCAATTTTTATTCTTTTTCACACAGGGGAAGATTTTAATGAATACAGTTTATTGTTGTTACCCCCCCCCCCCCCCCCCCAGTAACTCCTTGCACAATACTGTATGACCTTAAAACACTTTTACCATAGTAGCTACATAAGTGGTAAACTAATGCAATTCCACATTTGAATCACATTTTTGAGATAATAATATGCTTGGTAGCTCACCCGGTATAGCTTTGTACCTGCGATGCAAAGTGCTGGATCCAAATCCTGTGAAACACCAGTCACGATGAAAGATGCAAAAAAGCAAGCTAAAATGGAACGTTGCTTCAGAAAATGCATTTTTGTTATACTATCAGTTGGGTTTAGGACCTGGTTTAGTAGGTGGGTACATTACTTTCAAATGTTACAGAGCAAGCTTTAAACACCGCTCACCGGACATGTCATTTCCAAAGGGGCGTGATACGTAAAACAATCAACAAAATATGTTGCCAGATTCAGAGAAAACTGTTTCAGAGAAAATTGAACACACTGGACATTTTACTTTAAAAGTGTTGTGAAATTTGCAAGAACAACATAGTCTAATTTCATTTTGCAGAAATGTCGCCACAGCCACGTTTAAAAATTCATATATTTAGTCAATTTTTCCCAAGATTTATCACCTCAGTTCCCAAAGTGTTTCTTTTTTTTTTTTTTTTTTCTGTTCAATTACCTGATGTTGCTTTACTCCGAGCTCCAAAACGTCACCAACATCAGAGCAGATAGATAGATAGATAGATAGATAGATAGATAGATAGATAGATAGATAGATAGATAGATCTGACATGTAGAACATTTCATCTTCAATGTGGTATAGCATCAGGAACCTTCTGTACCTTCTGAGCCTTCAGAAAAGAAATGAAAAGAAAAGAAACTTTTTTTCTCCTCAACAAACATATGTATTTATCTTGATGTCCATGTATTTGGAGAATATGTTAGGCACGGCTCAGCTGGTGGCACAGAATGGCTCTGCATAAAGAATGTTAATGCATTTCATATTGGAAAGAGTTGCTGAGATATTAACAGTAAATAGATTACTGCTGTGCAGAGTGTGTGAGGAGGGAATGCAGATGGAATTCACCTGCTAAGCACAGCTCATGACACACTGAGCACTGCACTACCTCCTGCTTACTCTCTCTGTTCCTTCAGTACATTTACAGTAGTTTTCGGTAATGGCTATAATGTTATTTCATTTTTTAGGGTTTTAAAATATGTATTAATTATTAAACTGTTTGCAAGGCAGCACTGTATTGATATTCCTCAAACACTAAGATTTGGGTTTGTTTTGAACCCTAACTCATGCAATTAAGATGCTGAAGGACAAAACAGCTTTGAAGCAGTATTTGATTTACACAGAGAATAAGCCTTAACACTATTTTCCTCTCTTGTAAACACTTGTATTTCCTTATAGAAATTTTAAGAAAATTTTCTTGTAGTGAATCAACTGCTACAGGGATTCATAAATCTCTGCTTGGGGGTGATCAATGCTTTTAGTTATCTATAAATGCTAAAATGACAGATGGAAAAATCTAGCAGTTCCTCCTGTAAGGAATACAAATGGATTGGAAAAGGTGAAAAGATCAATAGTGGGGGAGGGGGGAATCTAGATTCTGTTGTAAATAGAATTTGTATACAATACCCATCTTTTTTTACGGACATGCGGACAAACTCTTCCATATGTGTTTGTGCTTACTTTACATTGTTCTGCCTCAGAGCAACTGAGCGAAAATTACCATTTCCTACAAGAAAAGAGAGAGAGGAGGGAGAACGCTTTATGCAGCAGCTTTTATTGAGTCAGAGGGCTGTGTTAGATTTCCCAAGCTTCAAATCATGACCTTTAGTTTAGTGGGGAGGGACCGTTCTGGCTCAGTAGTGCAACTGACGTTATGTACCAAAACTTGGCCATCAATCACTCCATCCCCCTGTTTTTCACCTCCTACAACTCCACTCTTGAGGCAGCGCCTCTCCTGAGCTTATGCATATTCATGATGGACATGGGTCATGTGCTCAGGAGGGGCCATCAGTCACTATTAGCACAGCAGGACTCCGAAGAAGTTTTAAAAGATTCAACCATAGTTCAAAAATTAAACAAATTCTTCCAAAACTGTGTCTTTGGGAACACCAGGACATCAGAATCCAAACAGCAGAATTACTGTAGTTACGCACCTCAGAGATTCCACTCACACGCTTCACATAAGTGGGTTCAGAAATGATTAATTTTTATGTGTGGAGAAATGATTTGACAGAAATGATTATTTTTTACCATTTCTGCTGGTCACATTGTTATGCCAGTAGGCGGCACCAAATGAGTATTCTTCATGACTGAATCATTGATTGATTGATTGATTGAATATTACAGTGACCAAAGACTCATCATGTTTGGCAACTCTAACTAAAACACTGTTGTATTTTGTTAACATATGGGTGGCTGCTTTGCAGGGTATGCTCCTGAGATGTTGCCATGTCCACTTATTATAAACGATGCTTATTTAGCATCTTTGGGCTTGGCTCATAAAGCAATCCAAGATAAAGTGTTTGGATTTAAGTTTATGATGTGTTTTTTTTGTTTTGTTTTTTCTTTTTCCTAGCAAGATCTGGCAACACTAAACCAGACATACCTCATTCCCTCATTAACCAACATGTTCTCACCCCCAACTCCTCACATATTGAAACACTACTATTTTGTGTTGATGCTCAGCATTCATCTGCGACTTTGTAAAAATGTAAATTGCTCAATATGAATTTCTTGTTTATTGGACTATTGTATAAAATCAATATCACACAATCAAACTGTCTCCTAGTTATAATTCATAAACAGCCAAATTTATCGTTGCTAGTTCTAAAGTGACATTTTTGACAAAACATTCTCACTCCCAACTTGTCACATATTGACGCTTAGTCAGGACCCTTTGGCGTTGCTTTTTGACGCTCAGGGTACCCCCTTAGTGTCATTTTTCGACGTGCAGGGTCCTTCATTGCTTTAAATAAGAAACCCTTAGCGTCAATATGCCGACTCAAAAGGCACTGGTAATTTTATAGTCATGATTAAATAATTGGGCAATAATATTGCCATCATTGCATATATGTTGGGGTGTGATTTTTCAAAAAACAAAACGAAAAAGAAGCCTTACGTCAGCCATTGGCTCTTGTGTGTCACGTGACTGATTGCTTTATGCTACGGGAATATCTTTTTGAATGAGATGTGATACGTTTTTGCAATAAATACCTGTGACTGTACTTTTGTTTCCCTGTTATGTGTTTTATATTGTTCAGAAGTGGGTAAGTTTAGGGTAGAGGTGGGGTTAGGTGCTCCAATGAAAGTATACATTTATATAAAATTATTTATATTTAATACAAATGCATGCAAACGATTAAATTAAGACAAACAACTGAAAACAATGGAGGACTCTGCACGTCGAAAAGTGACGCTAAAAGGATACCCCTGTGCGTCGAAAAATTATGCTAAATGGGTACCTTGAGCATCAAAAAGGGACGCCAAGGGGTCCTGACCAAGCGTCAATATTGAGTTGGGAGTGAGAATGTGTTGTTTTTGAAGTCATTTGATTTGTATTACTGACTGTGAGTGAACATTTCACAGTTTGTGGTGCAGTTACATAACTTTAAAGCTTTAAAAATCTTTATCCACCACTAACAAACCAACAACTTGATATGTATTCATGTATATTTTATTGTTGTCCCAGATCCGATCTAGACTTTACATTTGTATGTGTGTGTGAAAATCTATACAGGGCTGTATTAGAGGAACTTTGGTGTGTTATGAATGACACTCAAATGCAATTTATTCTTTACATGAACAAAGTCACTGATAAATATTGGGTATGACAACATATGGTTTTCCGCCCGCAGAACAGAAGAGTATTTTATTAACTGTTTCTGCTTGTTTGGTTGGTGTGAAATTCAATATTCAAGTATGCATTACAAGAATTGCTGGTAGGTGCTTAAGTCATGTTAGAAGAGGTTGCGATATTACGTAATGTTGAGACTAGCATTCATTGATAATTCAAGCTTGTGCAGGAGCAGACAGAGTCAGTACTTTGGCTTTCACCCTCTAGGTACAGAGCTGTTTTTCATTTCTCATTTAGTTATCCAGTTGAGTAATTTAGAGCTTCAGAGATGAAGAGAGGAATTTATAAGCAGGAAGGATTGTACTGGGATGTGAAGACAACACAGGTTTATGTGTAGGGAATGAGAAATACTTGCAGGCACAAGCCTTTAGAGGACTGCAAGCTGGGAATGAAATCAACACCCGCCACCAGCCAAATGCAGGTACTTTTTGCACAGTGGGGGGTTATGGTGCTCATTTGACTTGTAAGACATATCGGATTTACATATGACAAGAAGTTCTGTTGTTTAGATGCAAAGACATTCATTTGATTGTATTTACAAATGTCTGATTGGCTGTTTGGTGGGCTGTTTGTTCGTACTTCACTGCTCATACACACAGCCTGTAAGATTTTCACAGAAATAAAGCACATGAGGATTCTCCAAGGCAGCAGCATAGTCAAATAAGTGCCTCAAAATGAGCAAAATATTCTTCTGCATCTGACTAAAATGTTAATATCTCACATTTTGGTCATTATCGGTCAGAAAGTCAAATGTTAGCATTGACTCTTGATAGTCAAGTCAATCAAATGTTAGCACCTTAGCTGTACACCAGCTCAAAAAAATAAATTAATTAAAAAAAAACTTCAATAGTGATTTCATTTGATTTAATTAAAGACTCATTTTCTTGTTTTCAGTCGCATTGATATGCACTGTATGCAACTAATCACAGGCTAGATGTGACAATTATTATTAAAGTTGTTTATTGAAGATGGTATACACACTTGAAGACAGGTCTGCTACATTCAGTTTTTCATGTTTTTTTTTTGTTTTTGTTTTTTTGTTTTGTTCTTTTTTTAATGTATTTACTTTAATTTGTGTTGAATGAGACTGCTGCTCAGTTTGAGTTGCAATAGGTTCCACAAGAATTTGCGCCCAAAGAGTGCCAATGATGGACGGTGTCTGTCATTGTTTGATTTGAACTGTAAGAAAAATATGCAATGAAAAATACACTATTTTTTTATGTTGTTCACTTTATTTAAACAATTCATTTTGATTTAACACCATTGTATCAGGTTTTTCATTCAAACAGGATTGCATCATGTTAAACTGACTTGACACAGTTACTTTTTTGGTTTAACTTGATGTTTTCATTCTAAAACAGCATGTTTCAGTCAAGCAGGCAGCTCAAAATAAGTTTTATACTTCCCATCATGCTTTACACGTTGCTGAATATGGGGAGAAGAAATGTTGAATGTTGAAATAAAGTGTGGAACCACTGTCCATGATTGAAGCCAAAGAGTTATGTACTGGTAATTGTTAATTTTCTGTCAAGTTTACAGACAACACAATGAAATATGTCATTTAAAATATGGGAAAACAAATGAATATGGAACATCGTTTCATATTAACATAGTGCATTATGCTTTGGGTTATTTATTTATTTATTTATTTATTTATTTATTCCTAGAGTGTGGGGAGTTTTACTGCACTAAAAGGGCAACAAGTTTGTAGTTTACACAAAGACGAAGTCATTTGTTTCCATTTATTTAGAATACAGCATGGTTACTTAGTTGCCTAATGATAAGCCACTTACAGCTGAACCACATTTATGGGATTCAAGACATTAAAACTGATGTTAAAACAGCTGATGTTATTTGTGGACACTAATTAAATTTGTGAAACATTAAGTATAAAGCACAAAAGCTGTATATATTTATAAAGAGGTAAAGAATGGAAAGCTACAGAGTACACTAGCATCTGCAATATGTATTTATTTCTTGGCTGAATATAAATAATTATTTAAAAACAGCTGAAAAAAAATGGAGCATTCACTGGATGCAATTAAATTGCTACAACATTATCTTTTCTACATCATTTATTTTTATTTTTTTATTATTTTATTTATTTATTTATTTTTTATATAGATTTCCACTTTAGGAACTCACTTCAACTGCCATCATTTCCACAGCAGAGCATGTTTTCTTTTTGGCGTTCCTCATGATTATGAGATTACAATTCCCATTAGACCTATAGACAACCACTTACCAGTTCTCCTCACAATTTATCACTGAAGCGTTTCAATCTCAAAGATGAGAACTTAATTACGTCCCTGCTATTCTTCACGCCTGTTTTCCCAAAGCAAGAAAGAAATAAACTAATTAACAACTTACGTACTGCAACATACACCCTGCCTCCAACAACATGGAAATATCTGTCTCATTTTGCATTCACTACAGTGTAGACCAGCAAGCTGCGTTAATAAAGACACCAGCAGAGTTAAACTTCGTAAACAGTCTCGTCCCTCAGGACTGCATGTGAGGGCCACAGTACACTGCGGCCAGATAGAGCTCAGAACGCTATCTAATCATGCTGATATCGATTTTTGTTGTGGAACTGCGTTGACTCATACCGACACATGTGAAGCCTTCATTTTCAAAGAAAGTCATCCATATTACCCAATTATGGGTTGCAATTGGATCCTTGTTAGTTTTGAGTATCCATGGAGAGCAATTAGGCTAGATTTGTTTTGTTTTATATAGTCAATGTCTTCTTCAGACTCATAATGCACTACAGCTCAGATGTCTGTGTCAAAATATAATTTAGTTAGAATATAAAGGATATTAAAACTCTAGCTCTTTATTGCTAATGGGCACAATCAATCAGGTGCAAAGCTTGACATGAGGGTAGACACAAATATCATTGTATACCATGCAAATGCAAACACATTGAAATGTCCACATTTTTTGGCTTAATGTGGAGTATATTGCATACATTTTGTGACAACCTGATATATGTCATTAGATCATGTGCAAACAGATATGTCAGGTCATCATTGAAAATGCAATGCCCTGGTGGCCCTGAGAAACTTAACACACAGTGTTCAATAAATCGAATGGATGTTAACACCTGAGCTTTATAGTTGAGTGCAACAGTCTGAAACACTGCTGAATATTTGTTAACAACTAGACAATTTCCAATCCTCTGTATCAAGCCCTGACAGAGTGAGAGCTCATTGTTACTGACAGCTGCAGGGAACACAAGCAGAGAGCCGGTCTTTCATTGATATTGTGGTGCAATGCACCATGCATCTACTAGTAAGATCCACTGTCAACCTCTTTCTTTGCCGGGCCCCCATGTACAATAACTAGAGCAACTGACAAGAATCTTGCACATGTCGGGCCTGCAGTGGCTGTGATAGTTGAAGAAGTTGTGGAGAGGGTTCGGAAACATGCCAAACATCCATTTCTTTGCTACCCTTACTGTCAACATGAATCACATGAGTCTACATACCAATGCTCCTAGAGATTTTGAGTGGCTAAGATCCATGAGCCTATGGGCCCCTGACTGAGCCAAACATCTGAGTAATGATGCCTCAGAACAAAAAGTCTTGTTACTCATTCAGGAGTTTGTAAGCTCTAGCCAGAGTGGGTGTGGCCTCAGACCTCAGAGTGACATCAATTTTATATAAAAACAACCTAACAAAAAAAGGGAGATGTAAATTGTCCATGGGCTGTGTTGGGAAGGTTACTTTGGAAATGTAATAGGTTACAGATTACAAGTTGCCCTATTTAAAATGTAATAAGTAGCATAACTATTTAAATTTCTTTATTAAAGTAATGTAACTGTTTACATTTAATTAGTCATTTTGAAACATTTAAACCAGACAGGGTTAACCTTACAGTAGTACTCAACACTGATTACTGTCAGACTTCTCAAAATCTTTGACTACTTGAATTAAGATTATAATTTTTTTTTATTTTAAAGCACAGCCACCACAAAATCAGACTTTAACACTTTTGTTTTTGTTTTTTTGTTTTTTACTGTATTTTCACTTTTATTTTTTTTATTTATTTTTTTTTATAGCGGTTAAATACAGATTTAGGGCCAGATTTACTAACAGCTTGAGCCAGCACAAACCGTCTTTTGACATTAAAATAGTACTGTAAGGATTTACTAAAGACGTGGAGTGAAGAATTAGTGCTGAAAAGGCATGGACACAGTTATTGTTGCGCCTGATCTTATTGAATATGCATTTGTATGAGTTCCCTTTCAGTCAGTCACGTTCAACGTTACGTCATAGTGACTGACGTAAATGGGATCTCGCCCGAGAGCCCAGTCACCTTCGAGTGTTAACAAAACAAGCCAATGACAGTTGGCTTTCATGCTTTGCCACGCGCACCCCGCCATGCAGCGCGGGTATAAAAGGAGAGCGCATGCACACGCACATCAGCTTTTTGCTTCGGAGGCGAGTCTTTTCACAGAATCTCCGAGAGTGTTTCCAGACAGCAAGTTTCAGCATTGGTGTTACGGCGCGTCAGCGGGGGTTGCTGTCCAGTGCTGCTGCTTCTCTCACGGCATGCTGCAGCCTATCAAACTGCGGTTGCGCCGCGACCTCCCCTGGGCGCTTCAGCACTTTCTCTAAATGAGTGTTTTTTTTTCTAAAAGAGCAATATCTAAAAGAGCTCCACGAGCGACAGGCGTCTTTTTAAAGATGACTTCCCGCTCGTGCATTTCTGGATGTGGTTGCTTCCTGCCTGTGTCTGATGGTCATGATCGCTGTGTCTCGTGCTTGGGCTATCAGCACACTAAGTCAGCGCTCGTGGATGAGTCATGTTCTCATTGCGGGAACATGACCATTGCAATGTTGCGGTCCCTCTTGCCATGCCCCGTTCTAGTTCTTCCGTCTCTCAGCAGCGGAAGGCTACTTCGGCTCATGGTCAGGGTGATCTGAGGATCACAGTGAGAGCTTCCCCATCGAGTGCGTCTCCGCGGGCCTCTCATTCCTCCTGTACTTCGCACCCTCTGGTGTTTCCGGATGAGCTTGCTGGATCCTCGGACAGGACGGGGCCCAGCATCTCATTCAGAGCGCCAGCGGACGACAGGATGTAGATCTCTGCATCGAAGGGCGAGCTAGGCTCTGGAGATGACGATTCAGCTGCGCTGCCTCCGTCAGCATGAGTGGTGTTGCCCGAGTCAGATCCAGAGCTGACTGCTATGCATTCCCGGGCCGCTGAGAGTGTCGGGCTGCAGTGGAGGCCTCCTCCTTCTCCCAAACGCTCGAGGCTGGACGATTGGTTCCTGGGGGTACAGGCCAATCGCTGGCAGCCGCCTCCAGTTCCATTCTTCCTGGAGGTGCATGAGGAGGTGACTAGGTCTTGGAGGGCACCTTTTTCTGCCCAAAACAGGCCTAGCGCCTCCTCCGTCCTCACCACCCTCGACGGTGGGGCGGCCCAAGGGTATGTGGAGATCCCCCCGGTCGAGCGCGCTATTGCCATGAAACTCTGCCCGCAAAGCGCCGCCGCCTGGAGGGGTAATCCACGCCTTCCGTCCAGGGCCTGTAAGTTCTTGTCCGCTCTAACGGCCAAGGCTTACGGTGCTGCTGGACAGACCGCTTCCGCTCTGCACGCCATGGCCCTCCTGCAAGTCCACCAGGCCAAGGCGTTAAAGCAGCTACATGAGGGTGGTGCTGACCCAGGTGTGTTGCGGGAACTGCGCACAGCGATGGACCTCGCCCTAAGGGCGACGAAAGTCACAGCGCGGGCCCTGGTCAAACGATGTTCACATTAGTGGTCCAGGAGCGCCACCTATAGCTGACCTTGGCAGATATGAGGGAGGCTGATAAGCATCGCTTCTTGGACTCCCCAATCTCCCAGGCCGGCCTATTCGGGGAAGTGGTGGAGGGCTTTGCCCAACAGTTCTCTGCCGCACAGAAGCAGACGGAGACGTTTTGTCACATCCTGTCCCGGCGGTCCACTGCTGTCTCCACTCCACCGCCGGCTGCAGCCCCTCCGTCTGCTCGTCGCCGAGGGCATCCTCTTGCTGCGTCCACCTCCGTTCCAGCTCAGCCTCAGCAGCAGCCTTCAAAATGGCCACAGCGTGGAGCTGGCCGCAGGAAAGTGGCGCAGCCCGTCTCCGCCCCTGCCAAGCCCGTGAGACAGGTGACCCGGAATCCTTGGATCCTGCTCTTCAGGAGATGGTCACCGCACCACTCCTTCCCCCGGAGGAGGGCCAGGTGGAGAATCTTTTGTTTCCTTTTTGTTCTGTTCCGTGGTACCCAAAACCTCAAAAAAGAGCAGTTTCCTTTCTCTCTGGGTCCCAAGAAGGCAAGGATGGCAGTGCAATAAACACAGTCTCCACACTCCTGTCCCCCTCTCGCCAGTGGGCAGCAGGGTCCGGTTCGAGGATGTGATGCCTCCTCATGCGCCCCCTTGCCCAGCCGTGGAGCCAGGCAAGTGTCGCACCGCGCACTCAGACCTCACTCTGGGACACACTGCCTTCCAGGTCAGGTCCCTGTGTTCCACTTCGCTGCCCCATTGTGGGTACGTCGGTGGTTCCCTAGTCCCGCTTGTTCGGTCTCTAGCGGCCTGGTTAGCGCTCCCCAGACCGTCTCGCTGGATCACGAGGACCATCAGACTCAGCTATGCAATTCAGTTCACCCGGCGCCCTCCCAAGTTCAGGGGTATTTGGTTCACCTCTGTGCTGAACAAAGATGCTCCTGTCTTACGTGCAGAGATCGCGGTCCTGCTGGCGAGAAGGGCAAACTCTCCCCTGTGCAGAGGATCTCTTTTCTCGGTATGGAGTTGGACTCGATCAACCTCACAGCACGTCTCTCAATAGAACGGTCCCGAGATGGGCATGGCGACGCGGCACGTATCGGGTCTAAGTCACCCCGTCCTGCCGTCAGACCTTCAGTCCGTGGTCGGATCTTGCTTTTCTTCGGGCGGGAGTTTCCCTAGTGCAAGTATCCGGGCATGTTGTTGTATCAACAGATGCCTCTGCCATGGGCTGGGGAGCCATGTGGAACAGGTGTGTAGCTGCGGGGCTCTGGACAGGGCCCCCGACTGCAGTGGCATATCAACTGCCTCGAGTTGCTAGCAGTATGGCTTGCTCTGTGCCGCTTCAAATCGCTGCTACATGACAAGCACGTGCTGGTCCGTATGGACAACACTGCGACCGTTGCGTACATCAACCACCAAGGCGGTCTACACTCCCGTCGCATGTCGCAACTTGCCCGCCATCTCCTCCTTTGGAGTCAGAAGCATCTGAGGTAGCTTCACGCCATTCATGTCCCAGGCAAGCTCAGTCGTGCAGCCGACGAGCTCTCACGTCAGCCCGCCCTTCCGGGAGAATGGCGACTCCTCCACCTCCCCGGACAAGTCCCATATGTGTATCTCCACATGGAAGGATGTGGCTTCCGTAGCGTTCCCCTACTTGGAATACGCTTTCCCAGTGTTATCCATACCCACTGTACCGAACAGCAGTGGCTGTCATCTCTGCCTAAGCCCTGTCCCTGGTGTGGAGGGACTTGCCGGCTTCCGCAGGGCACTGGAGGGGGTCAGAAATAGTGGCGTTTTCATAGGGATCCCATTTACGTCAGTCACTATGATGTAACGTCAAATGTGACTGACTGAAAGGGAACATCTCGGTTACATATGTAACCCTCGTTCCCTAAAGGAGGGAACGGAGACGTTACGACTTGTCGCCACAGTTGCTGTACCACCGCTGTATGGCCGGGACACACAGTCTCGGCTCCTCCGCGAAAAACTGATATGTGTCTGCACGCGCTCTCCTTTTATACCCGCGCTACAGGGCGGGGTGCGCATGGCAAAGCATGCATGTCAACTGTCATTGGCTTGTTTTGTTAACACTTGAAGGTGATTGGGCAAGATCCCATTTACGTCAGTCACTATGACGTAACGTCTCTGTTCCCTCCTTCAGAACGAGGGTTACAAATGTAACCGAGACGTTTCCCTTTCAGACGCAAAATTTATGGGAGGGGAGTATTAAAATGAATCATGCAACACGATTTACTAGCGTTTACTAGTGCTCGTCAAATTACTGGTATTTGCGCCATTATTTAACGCCCCAAAAAAAAGTCTTAAAGCAGGCACTAATTTGCGCTGCTTTTGGTAGATTGTGCTGGTCATTATGGAAATGATCTGGCCGTGTCTGTGTTCTTTAATGTGCGCATTGTCAGTAAATCACACGCAGAATTTTCCCCTCCCATCGGCGCTTTTATGGAATTGCGCTCTAACGCTAATTTGCTCTGTTTAGTAAATCTGGCCCAAAAAATCATAACAATAATAGCTATGATACTGTGTTTGAAATCAAATCTTTGCATAGATGTGACAGGAAACACTGGTATCTATCAATGCTTTGGGAAAAAAAACCTGTTAATCTTAAAAGAAAAAAAAATTATGTCCTATTCTGTGTCCTAAACTCCTGAAACATTGGTGTCTCATATTTTAGAACAGCCCATGCAATTTGGGAAAGAAATCAATCAAATCTGTATGTGTGTGAAAAGAAAAAAAAAAAAAAAACAGATATAACCCCCTTTGTAATTGTTAACATTTTCAGAAGTAACTGTATTTTAATTACATATTTTGTCTCAGTAACTGTAACAGATTACAGTTACATTTATTTTGTAATTAACTTATGTAATTCTGTTACATGCAAATAGTTACTCCCCAACACTGTCCATGGAGAATATTGTGACTTAAATAAAATGGGTCATGGTATCTCCATCATGATTAGGCCAATGAAGGTCAGGATGTGCAAAGACGATTTGGTCCTGGAAAGAGCAGGATCTAGCAGCCACAGGCGCTCCAATTTGGGCATCCTGGCCTGCATGTGCTTTTCAGTCCAGAACTTAGACCTAGCAACTCCTAACCGTTTTCTTCAAAGACCTTAAAGGACACCTTTGCGCATGTCCAAGGAAAGAGTCCAGTCTCCTGAGGATCTCCTGAGGTCTCTTGGCAGGTGATTACAGTGGTGACAAAGCATTAAACCTTGTACACCAGGGCTGTCCAATCCAGCTCCAGGAGGACCACTTTCCTGTAGAGATTAGCTCTATTACACCTGCCTGGAAGTTTCTAGTGTTCCTGAAGACTTTGATGAGCTGGTTTAGGTGTGTTTAATTATGGATAGAGCTCAACTCTGCTGGAAGGTGGCCCTCCAGGAGCTGGACTGGACACCATTTTTGTACTTTTATACCCCTTCCTCTTCACCATGATGCCAAACTCTGCTCTTGAATGGGTACTGTTTTGCAGAGTCTGGCTCAAACACTCCTGCCTGTAGTTTTCAAATAGTCCTGAAGTCCTTGACTGGCTGGTTCAGGTGTGTTTAATTAGGGTCGTAGCTAAACTGTGGCAGAAGGTGGCTCTTCAGGAGCAGGATTTGACACCCCTGCTCTACAGCATACCCATAATAACAGCACCTGACAAGAATTTTGAATTGCAGTGCCTGGGGTTGTTGCAGGTAAAAGCTATGCAGAGGATTCAGAAACATGCCAAACAACATTTCCTCGCTTCCTCTACTGTCAACATGAATCACAAGTCAACATGAGTCTGCAAATTCAATGCTCGGAGAGACTTTGACTGGATAAGATCCATGAGCCTATGGGCCCATGACTGAGCCAAACATCTGAGTAATGTTGCCTCAGAACAAAAAAGTCTCATTCAGTAGATTGTAAGCTTTAGTCATCATTCTAGTCATTTTTAGCAGAATCAAATGATGTTCAGAAAGCAGGAAGGGCATGCGTAAACACGGATCTAAAGTGGAGAAACTCATAATTTACCCATGGGATGCAGGGACGTGTTTCATGGATTGAGGCTAGGTCATCAGTCATTGTGCACAGTCACTGATCTTTTTAAATGGAGAGGATGTTTTGGCTTGCAAGCAGGAGGGCCAGAGTTGTAGCTCATTATTCAGAACACCCAAGTCGCTTCCCAGAATGTCCAATGAAATTTCAAAGACTTGTTGGTTATTTGTTGTAAAATTGCATTGTAACCTTGAGAGTATGTCTTCTGTGAAGAGTCTCAAAGATGATGGTCTACATTTTCTTAACTCTGATTGTGACATAAAGACCTTAGGGGTCCCATAAATCATAACTGAGCATGACAGTGTTCCTTTTGATCCTTGCACACCTCCCAGCTCTGTATTGAATAGAAACTATGGATGGATTCACTATATGTAAGTAAATGCAGCTGTGGAGATTGCCTCTATGAATTTGGATATATTTGTCTCTATGTTGGAGAATGTTCTCAACTGTGTGGTTAACCTCTCTCTTTTTTTTTTTTTTTTTAAATCACATACAGTGTGCTGCTTTATGTTTACAAACAATGAAAGAGAAAAGACCACTAATAAGCAAACCTGTTTCTAGTTCCTCTGTGGAATTTCTTATTAGGCCAAACAATATACATAAAGTCGTGTTTAACATTGTTGCATGATCACTAACAGGAAATACCTGCTGTTTAACTGCAAAGTGCTCCATCTGTCAGCTCGTGTGCTACACATTGCTCTTACATCCGGATCATCATGATCCAGATGCATTCTGACAGCCTCTGCCGGAGCGTACAGGTTATTCCTGTACGAGGTATGCAGGTCACAGTGCGCTGCTGCTATTGAGAAGGGAGCAACACTGCTCAGATTTAACCTATTATACAGACTGAATTATTTGAAATAAGACAGTTTTCCTCAAGAAAACTATGGAACTGAACTAAAGCCCCCGCAGAAATTCAATTAAGGAAGTCTTCGACATAATTCAAGGGTAGTGCAGTGTGCTGTCTATAGGGATTTGGGGGCTTTGGCAATACAAAGTATTTAGGCTTTATTCAATTAGCTCTCGGAAATGCTTTTCCAAAGGTCAGACAGGGAAGCGAAACAAACAGTGCTCTGTTTATGTGCATTGAGAGGGCCCTCTGCTTCACCCCCCTGACTTGCATTTAAAGCAAGTGGCATCAAAATGAACCACAGTGGTGCCAGTTTTCTTGTTTTGAAGCTGTGCCAGCTTTCGCTTTGTTCCTTCTCTGACTGCTCATCTAAAAATGATTAGGTACCTATAATGGTGCCAATAATAGAAACAGTGCAGCTGTTATATTCGTCTAGCCAAACTTAGTGCTGCTGCGAAAGTGTGATTCATGTAGTTCTTGGTGATATTGGATCAGTTGGAACAGGCATGAAATTAACTCACAACTAGTCAGAAAGATTAGCTGTTAGCCTCCGTTGTGCACACTTGAATGAATGTTAATAAACACAGCTGGCCAGGCTGCTTGTCATGTCTAAGTTGCAGTCTGCTAAAATTAATTTTGGAACTATGACTGACAGAAATTAAACTGGACCTGTGGGAAGTTTCTCATAATTGCTTTTTAGAATGGCTGCTGACAAAAGTATGCAAGTAGGAAGAACTGTTCTGCCTGTAGAGAAAAACGTATTATGGCTTTTTGTTTTGCACAGTTTTGTTCTACACAACTCTTAGCCTTGTGTATTGGCAAATAACCAAACTTTGAGCCTTTTCAGGAATAATAGTAAGTGGTTTTATTGTTTTGAGTTAAGCTGGGCTGTTGATGGTAAATGAGAAAAATAAAGGTGGAATCTTGGTGGTTTTTGGTCCCAGTTGGTTGCCCTTCTTTTTAAAACCGTCCTTTATTATGCCTTTTAGTGGATAAGACACTGAACAAGTGGATAAGATATTATAAACAAAAAAATAAATAAATACTAGACAAAATACAATAAATAGACAATATGTCTTTGTGTTGTGATATTGTACAACCAGTGTATTCCACAAACAAATCTAAAAAAGAAAAAAAAAAAATACTCAAAAAATGCTGAATAAAAATGAACTTTTTTGTTAGTATACTTGTTCATGACCCCTTTTCCCTGTTTGATCTCCATATTATTTCCATGCACATAACTTCTTTCTAAAGCTCCACCTTTCTTCATCACTGTGTTCGTCCCTCAGGTGAATTTGAACTTTGATTTTAAAATAGAGTTTCAAAAGTAAGACTGATCTTTCAAGCCGATTTTAGAAACCCATATTATGTGCCTCCCACAGTAGTGGTCTAAATGATAAAACTCTATCATCTTTTAATCTTTTTATGAAAGAAGGATGGCTGTAAAAGTTAGCATGTTAAAGCATGCGATTAATTGAATATGTTTAAGGTCATTAAATTTTAACTGCGTATCATGTGTATTGAGCTATTCTTATGGATAATTTATTATGAAACAAACCCAGATGGGACATTAAGCAAAATACATTTGCATATATGCTAATATGTAATTAAGATCAACAAGTGAATTATTACCCACGAGTGAACAACTCTCACACATACAAATGTGAACATCAGTGAAGGACTGAAAGTTTACATGTAAGATTATGTCCATAAAGTGTTGGGAAAGCTGTTTTATGCTTGATTTATTGCAGCATTTCTGTATTATCCTCTGCTTATGCGCTTTGATGTATTTTGAGGAATATAGTACTGTTTTATGCTGCAGATGTCTGCTGGTGTTATTATGAAGATATATATTCATAATTAGTGCCATCCACACACATCCATACATTTATTTTATGATATTTAAGTATGAATAATAAACAATATTTGAACAAAAATATCTTTACATATAAGATATATTTAAAAACTTGTACACTTAAAAGTATTCAAGGTGTAATGAAAATATATTAATTTTTGTTTGCTCGACAAGTGCACCACAGTAACTTTTAGAGTCATTAAATTTAAACTTTATGGAACTATAAAGAGTTTTCAACCCCAATGAACACCATGTGTGTTTAAAATGAGATTTTACAGACATTTTTCTATGTCCTTGCACCATCATTTTTCAATCACACTCTGTCAGGTATCTCACCTCACCTGGCTGAAGACTATATTTAAAGTTTGAGACTGTGAAGTTTGTTGAGCGTTATGAGAATGATATGAGGTATCATCAAAGTAAAACAGAGTTTCGGAACACCGATCTGACTATCAAGGTCTCGCTCTTGAGGTCTACAAAGGGTAAGAACTGCAGATGGCATAACAGAAACTGATGCAACCTGGTGCAAGTCTGGCAAACAAAACTATTGCTCTCTATTCAAATAATAAATAACTTAATGTGTGTCATCCTTTTTCTGGGTTAAGCTGGGGAAGCTTTTGTTTCAAAACATGAGGGGTTGGGGATCTTTGTACAATAACTAATGTATCAGAGAAAGCAGCATATGAAGTCAGGCTTCTTAAAAAAAATATTCCACTTGATCTAGGCAGAAAAAGTCTTATTGTTCTGTACTTTGTTCTGGGTGCACCAGAGAGCTGCTGTGTATCACACACACACATACTCACACATGAAAGCAGTCTATTTTTATGAGCAGTAATTTTTCTGTTTGCAAAGATGTGGGACAGTATATACACCTCTGTCTCTGCTTTCGCTCCAGAGGAACTAATTATGTTCCTTTCTTTGCATTATTCAAAACAGTTTATGGTAATGGCAGTGGAAGTTTTTTTCTGGGCCAAACTGTCTTTTTTTGTGTGCTAACAACACAGCATTTATTCTGATACACCTAATTAAGTCCGCCATCTTCAGTGGACTCCAATATCTAATTTCTCACAGGCTTGAGCCCTGCGTCAGCAAAATATGCTTTAGGATGCTTGCTTGACGCTTTATGTCACAGAGATGAGCCCAGCTCACACATCTTTATGATTTCTTTTTAAATTTTTTGTATTTATTTCAGACCAGCAACATGTGTAGGATGCTTACTTGGAATATTACTAACTTGGTTTGTCAGTATTGATGGAGAAAAACTGTAATAGAGACAACCTTATTTCGTGCAAGTTTATTGTAAAATACTGTTAACCCTCTGGTGCCCCTTGTGTGTGTGTGTGAAATTAATGTACTATATTTTAGTTTGATAATGCTTTTTTATTTAATAAATAAATAAATATATATATATATATATATATATATATATTTAATTTTAGGGGATTGTATGGCACTGAGTTATATGTTTGCAGCAGTTATGTGAAATTGAAATTGAAAAATTAATTAATTAATTTAATTAATTAATTAATTAATTAATACTAAAAAAAAAAAATATATATATATATATATATATATATATATATATATATATATATATACATATATATATATATACATATATATATATATACATATATATATATATACATATATATATATATATATATATATATATATATACTTCCAGACTATCTCTTTTACTACTATGGAAGTCAATGGGGATCAACAACTGTTTGGTTCTTCAAAATTATTCAAAATGTCTTCTTTTGTGTTCAACATAAGACAGAAACTTGTACATGTTTGGAGCAACATGAGGGTGAGTAAATGATGACAAAATTGTCATTTTTGGGTGAACTGTACAATGAACAATAAGTTTATTGTTATGAAAAATACACAGAAATCTTATTTTCAGATTTTATATAAAATATACATTTTCCAAAACATGTTTTCCTCAAACTGCAACAAAATCAAAGCCATAAATTCAAACAATTCCAAATATGAGATTGGTTAAAAATAAAAATAAAAAGTTTGCAGTAAGATTTTGTTTGGGTGCAGTACCAAACACTTCAACTAGATGAAATTGTTCATAAGGAGGACAAGTTTGAGTTTTTTCAGGAACATTTAACCTTTTTCAATCATGTAACCTTAGTTAGTTAGTTAGTTAGTTAGTTAGTTAGTTCGAATCTCAGGTCTGGCAGGGATTGTAGGTGGGGTGAGTGAATGTCCAGCACTCCCTCCACCCTCAGTATCATGACTGAGGTGAAACCTTTGAGCAAGGCACCAAACCCCCATCCCCCCCCCCGGGTGCTGCAGCATTGGCTGTCCACTGCTCCGGGTGTGTGTACACAGTGTGTGTGTATTTCACTACTCACTGCTGTGTGTGTGCACTTGGATAGCAAGTGCCAAAACCTTAACCAAGTTTCGTACTATATGAAGTAAAAAATAAATAAATAAAAATAAAAAAAATAAAAAACTCAGCACAGCTTTATTTAATTAGTTAGTCAAGGGCACCAGAGGGTTAAATGTACCATTTTTGGAAGTAAAATTCATCTCATAATTTGCAATGAAAAACTTTGAACTCACATTCCCAGAATTCCCTATCAATTATATATATATATATTAGTTTTTAATATTAATGTTTATTTCATTATTTTAGTGTCATGTGTGTTACCATGATGCATTTTTGTATTTATGACACCATGCACCTTCTATATATTAGCATTTTCTCTTTAACACGTGTTATTGTGGTTTATTTATTTTGTAAATCATAGTTTTAAACTGTACAATTTACAGGTTCTGTAAATCTGTTTGCATTTTACTGTATTTTTTTTCTGTACAAATGACAGGATTTTAAATTTTTTTTTATTTTTTATTATTTATTTAATTTTTTTTTTTTTTTACAGTGTATAGTGTAAGACAAATCTCACTGTTACTGTTGACCATCCTCAAGATTTAGGGATTAATTTGACACAGAAATTACATTTATGTCATCTTGTCCATACAATGAAAGTCAGGTTTGTACAGAAGGCAGAATATCCCCATAGGTAAGCAAGAAACAAATCCCTAAATCTATAATACCATGCAGAATTATTCAGATTAGTAACTATATTTCACTGTCAGTACATTTCTGTTCCAAAATGCTGAGTGGCCACAATCCCTATGTGTCTTCAAGCAACAGCGGTGTATGAAGGTTTGTTCATGGTCTGCTGATATAATATCCATTAATGTTAATGACCCAATGGGCTCTTTATGCCTACAGGCATGACCAGACCTACAGCCTCCTCTAACCCTATCAGAGTGCTTGCTTCAGTATATTAGGATCCTCTGACAGGACTATCATTGCTTTCTTTACTCACAGAATATATTCTCTTCAGTATACAGCCAAACTTCCAAAGCCTATTGCAATAGTACATCACAACACCCATGGATGTAGTTTAATTTGCATCGTGTTGACTTGTTTAAAGCTAGGCTTAAATTTGCAGGTTGTTGTGGTTAAAATATGTCTCTTACTTATTCTTCTTTTTGAGCCATGACATCTATCAGTAGGGGCTAACAGCTAACATGCTAACTAGTCAAACCTTGACCTCTTTCCTGTGGTAGGGTTGGATGTTATACTCCACAGGATATTCAGGATAAAATAGGAATGCACTTCAGTTGTAGATTTACTGCTGTTCTTTCTTGACACTTCACTATCTTCATCTTTTGATCAATGTCTACTTTGAACAGTGGATAAATATGTAAGGCTGGAGTCTCATGGGCTCAAGAAGTTTCAGAGGAAACTAGCGCCACTCAATAAGAGAAAAAACCTATGCGTGGGTTTATATTCCACTGGGCAGGATTGCGTGAGAGCTCCCATTTAATAGTCCTTCTCATGCTTTTCCCTTCTCCCTCCACTTTCCTCTCTCTCTTTCCTTATCTACAAGACCAGGGTCACCTTAAGTTTATTCAGAATGTTAGTAATCAATATACTGTATGATGTTCAGTGTGAATTCTAATTCATGTTTGGTATCATTTAAATCATCTCAGTGTTTGGTCACACTTTATTTTAAGGTCCAATTCTTGCAATTAACAAACTTTTTCTTCAATAAACTCCTAATTTGCTGCTTATTAATAGTTAGTAAGGTAGTTAAGTTTTGGGTATTGGGTAGGATTAGGGATGTAAAATATGGTCATACAGAATGGTAACACTTTAGAATAGGGACCAATTCTCACTGTTAACTGGTTGCTTATTAGCATGCCTATTATTAACACATTGGCTGTTTATTAGTGCTTATGAAGCACATATTCTGCATGATCTTATTCTACATCCCTAATCCTATCCTTATACCTATCCTTAACTTATACAAGCTAATCTATTATTACTCATGCATAAAAATTACATGGAACATGCAGCTTGTCAGGATTGTCTTGTGTCTTTTGTTTCCCTACCTCTTGTATGCCCTTATTTGGTTCTGTTCCTGTTCCTGTCGTCGTTAGTTTATTCTCTTCCTATTGTTTAATCGCAATATTGTCTACATTGCATTATTATCGCAATCAGTGTGCTAACAACATCACAGCAATGTTTCTGTAACACAGTGAAAAATGTATTTCATTAAACATCTGTTGTATTAACCATAAAGGATAAAAATGTTATCACAAGTTTTTCAAGACAAAAAATAAAATAAAATAAATTGGGTGACACTTTAGTATAGGGACCAATTCTCACTATTAGTTGCTTATTAGCATGCCTATTATTAACACATTAGCTGTTTATTAGTGCTTATAAAGCACATATTCTACATGACCATATTCTACACCCCTAATCCTACCCAATAGCTAAACTTAACAACTAGCTAACTAACTATTAATAAGCAGCAAATTAGGAGTTTGAGGCAAAAGTCATAGTTAATGGTTTGTTAATAGCGAGAATTGGACCTTAAAATAAAGTGTGACCATAAATAGTGCTTGATATGTAATTAGCATGAGCAAATAGTGTCTTTTGTATAAAAATTATTTTATTTTATTTTTTTTTTAATTATAAAATAATTTCTACTGGGTTCAGTCTTTAGGTCAGTGATTCTTACAGATACACTTTGTTATACAGAAGCACAGCTGTTATAAACAACACTCTTAGAGAGATAAACCAGAGAGTAATTGTCACAATTACAAGATCTGACATATGTCATATTATCTGGATGTATTAAACAGCATAACAGAAAACAAAGCCTTGTTTGTTCAAGTATATCAATCAAACTGACACAGAAAAATTGGCTTAACCAACTGCTTGAGTTTTGGGTAGGACATTTATGAAACCGGTTTATAAACAGTCTCTATTTTTCATTTGGTGCTGCTTGGGAAATTGCACACTTCACCTGTAATTAGGCACTTAATCTTCGTCCTCAAAAGAGTTTATCATTAAACTCGGACTGCAGCAAACAAAAACTGTTGTAATGTAAGTTTGTTTTCTGTGAGGCACTTTTTGTATAAACAGCAAATTGTGAATTTTTCATATATTTATGACATAAATTGTTCGAGAAAACAATCACAAACTCTGGATGTGATGCTTTTTTTTATTTATGAAGTACTAATTCATGAATAATATTGCCTATAAACTTTAGATTTAGTCGAAATTGTGAATAACTTCAGCACCTTTGATGCATAATAAATGACATTCTACCAAGTTTAGTATAATCAAATTTTTACAAACCCAATCTTCGAGTCTCTTTCCTCCCGTGAAGCAGAGGACCCTGCACCAACAGTTTTAATTAGACAAGCAATGAACCATCAAAAGAGGCCTTCACACCCCAAGGGCCTAAGGGAGCTTACTGGGAGGACAGAGAATTAAAACTAAAGTAAGCTTAAATACCATCCAACTTTATGAACCCAGATATTCTCCAACCGCTATAAACCACAGCTACTGAAAATATATCAAGCACTCAAATATAGAGGTTTGCAGAGCGCAGGCCACTCTTCTCATCTCAGTGGCACTTTAAATCAATGCCTTTGATGACCCTGCACTGATTAGACCATGTGTTTAATGGCTGTGCTTTCTGATTGCGCATGCTGCGATGCTAAACCGCAGGTGTGTTGAATCGCCATTGGCAGATTGTGGGAAAACAAAGAGATTGATTTCAGATTATCGCTGCTCCTCGTGGCAAATTTTTCATTGCAAGACACTAGCTAAAAATAAATCCAAGTGTTTAGAACAGATATTAGACATACTACTTCATACAGACATTTGATTAAGTGGGTACACTTGGATATGTGTATCAAAATACTTTGCTGCCATAAAAATGTCAGACATAATAAAAAACCTCACAGCTTGTAAGAACTTGAAGTTTGATTTACATACAACACTCTCCTCCAAAAAGCAAATTTGCCCAAATTTCAATAGATTTAGTGGATGAATAATTCAAAAGATCACACTTTCGGAAATAAAGTACATTTACATAAACTCAATATGAAGTATTGGAATCCACATTCTGTCTTCATCTCCAAGCCTCTGGTTGAAAAACAGACTGGATAATAACAGGCGGACAAGTCAGAAACTGATCTAAACAATCTTTGTGCCAGTGGCTCAGCATGACGACCCGATCCATCTTTGTTCACCTTGGGATATGCTTTAATGATTTCCCTGCAGTGACCCTTCAAAGGCTGGAGCATCAGTGGTCAAACAAGGTCTTCAATGCATTCTCTGTTCCCTTGAGACAGAAGACGAAGGGTATGTTTGACTTCTGCTTTGTTAAAAGATTCCCCCTTGTTTTGGTTTGGGTTCTGATGGGACACAATTTCTACAGCTGTCATTATGAGCCAATTTCTTAATTGTAACCAACAGCAAAGGTCGTGATTGCTGTAGGAACATCCTATAACCATAGGGCTTTTGGTTTTGGTCAACTACACTGAACTTGGGTCTTTTCCATCTATCTTTATTGACCCCAATGTTACAGAATCCTCAACTAATTATGAAGCCAGCATTGGAGCTCCTTTCTTTCTATCAATGAAACAACCCCATAGAGGTTTATGTGAGAAATTTTTGTATTTTATCCGCTTATTTTCATGGCATTTGATTGCCCGCAAAGACGTTTTTGTGAAAAGGATTAAATGAACCGGTAAAGTCTTGTTTGCCGTGAGTAGAATGGTCATTAGTCAAGTTTATTAACTTCACTCGATGCCTGAGTGGTTCTTCCTACACGATGATTGTGATTTCAGAGAACCGCACTCCCCCAACCAAGAATCAGCTTTCGCCAGGGGCAGCTATTAGCACCCTCAAATCAACAAAAGACCCCCGCAGTCCCTGAGTGTTCAGTCATGAGTCTTGTCAAGGAAGGCCCTACATTTCAGAAGGCCCCTGCTGATATAAGTTCTGTGACGGAGGCTCCTCTTGTTGGGTCTTGTCTTGAAGGCTTACCCTGAGTTTACTGTCTCAGCCACTCACACACTTACCATGTCTGCTCAAGTTACCCTGGCTGTGTCTTCAGTCCCTCAGTCTTGGCACCATGATCACAGTCCAGGCTTGCCTCAAAAACCCGTCCTGAAGCCTCCATTCACCTTAAACTAAACTTTGATTCCCAAATGAGAGCTGCCTAGTGAAGTTCTAGCTTCATACATTATTTTCTTTTCTGTCTTTCTTTTTTTTTTTTTTTTCTTCCGGAATCTGGCAGTAAGTTTTGGGAGTTCATTTTTAGTCCATCTCCTATCCTGAAAAGTCTGTCTTGCAGAGATGGACTAAAAATGAACTCCCAAAACTTACTGCCAGATTCTTGAAGATAAATTCTTGAAAGAGTGGTACAAGATGATGTGGTGCTGGTCCTTCAAGAGTCACTCTCAACTTATCCATCTATAAAGCCTATAAAAAATCAGTCTTCATGTCTTTTTATGTCTTCATGTGTTTTTTTTTTAAGGATTTTTTACCCAAGCAAAGTTTCTGAGAATCTGACACCTTGTACTTCTGGAGACTCCAGGTAGGTTGCAGTTTTGGAAAATGGTGGCACTTGAGAAAAAATGGTTTCACACCTAATTCTTCACTTTAATTCTTAAATATTTTTGCAGTTAGCATGTGTCTTTTCTTCTCCACCGGTTTTTTAATATTTTTTTTTTTTTTTTTTTCTATTTTCTGACCGTGCTGACCCAGTGAGCATTTTGCTGTCCAATGGTCATGCCCTAACTTTGCAGTTTCTGTATTGCATTAGCTTTGAATATTTCTCATTTGCATTCAATAATTTGTGACTCTTCAGTCTGAGTTAAATCTCTTTTTGAGCTCATTTTATCTGTAAAAGAAAACATGCCTAATAATTATGCACATCTGAATATAAGTTTTTCACTTCCAGCCTTCATGGACAATTATATGTCACTTATACATGATTAAATACGAAATTAATAGTAGTTATTAAGATTGATGTGGTTTGGAAATGGTAAAATGTGCTTGGAAAAAAAAAAAAAAAATGACCAGAATATCAACATGCCTAATAATTATGCACGCACTGTAGTGTGACTGCGGCTTAAATAAAAAATTAAAAAATAAAAAAGCAACATTTTGAGCAACAAGAAAATCATTAAATCCAGATCGGACTGATGATCAGAACAAAGATGGAGTAGATCGCTTCCAGCTTACTTCCGCGTTGAAAGATAACTTTAGGCAATTTTGATTTGTATGCTGTTTAATGTTTGATGATCGCATTATTTTACATATGCTTACATATACAATCGCTTGTTTCCGCTTCTTCTTCACCATGTTTTGATCCAGATATTCAATACTCTTTCAGAAGATGTGTAATAGCGCCTCCTACTGTATAACAGTGAAAACACTGAGAGCCAGGAAATTCTGTTAATGGCAGGTAAAGAGTTAAATTCTTAAATTCATGTGGTCCTTTCTTCTTGTTTATTAGTCTTGTTTCATTAGTTCCTTGTGCATTTGTAGCCATTGTGTTTTGCCTAAATTAAACTCTAAAAAATTAAATAAATAAATAAATAAATAAAAAACTCTCACCCACACAGTTTTACCAAAATAAATTCTTCTGGATCAGCTTTTTTCATCTACCTTCACTGTCTTACTGAACAAAACACCAACACTTGCTCGCCCATTAAATCACACTAAAAACAGGAAATATCATGTGTTTCCTAGGATGGATCTGTGAATGTGTTCTCTGGGCCAATTAGCTTGTTTATAGGCAGGTTCACAGATTGCCAACTAATGAGTCTCCTGCAATGGCAGGCTCAACAAAAATACAACCAACCCAGGCTCTTTGGAAAGGCTTGCCTATATGAAAATCATATTGTGCTGTTTCTTGCATTTTTAACACCACTTTCAAAGATGTCTAGTGAGTAGCAGTAAAAGCTCATTCAGTTTTATCCCAAACAGATGAATGTAACAGTTGTTGTTATATGTGTCGTTGCAGTTTGAAAAATGAAATGTCCGTTGAGTGGGTTTAATGCTGTATCATGTTTGAAAATTACGTACCACATACACTAAACCCTACCCTATACCTAACCTGGTGTTAACAAAAGCTAACACGATATAAAAATGCATTTGCTGAAGCAACCATGCCAGTTTATCTTGATTCTTTTTTCGCACTCTTTCACAGGACTATTTGAGCACTTCACAATGTAAGTGAATAGTTGTACCAGGTGAGCTACTGAGCAAGTTTACTACGTCAAAAAAGCTATACATGTGGAGCTGGTTATGTCATGCAAATATCAAAATGTATTCTTTTAAAAATCATTCACATGGTGAAAGAGTTTTGAGG
The DNA here is from genome assembly GCA_039654775.1 of Spinibarbus caldwelli. Classification (NCBI taxonomy): domain Eukaryota; kingdom Metazoa; phylum Chordata; class Actinopteri; order Cypriniformes; family Cyprinidae; genus Spinibarbus; species Spinibarbus caldwelli. The sequence continues at coordinate 24,688,986 of CM077247.1, read as the reverse complement.
TGATAACTTTGTATTGTGCTTTTTATAACTTTGTATTTTCATTAATGGATAATCTGCCCCGTAACAATAATTTGTGTGAAAAGGAATAAAAGTTGTTGGTGTTTTATTCTCTCTAATGTTCATATCAGCTCAAAACTGCAGTAAATTGTACTGTATTTATGATTGGATTGTCAGAAGGAAAGACATTTTCAATTGTCTTTATATAGTTATCTGGTGTTTTAAATTTTACAATCCAAATTTCAGTCTCAGTTCAGTATATTTGTATAGCACATAATAACCTTCAGTGAGTAAACCAAAAGTGACAGTAGCAAGGACAGCTCTCAAAAATCTTTAAATAGATGGGGATAGTCTCAGGTTTTGATTGATTTTGGATGGTGTGCCAAGGTGGTACTGTATAATATAAAACTTTCTTCAAGCAATTTTAACCACAGAATTTATTTTCCTCATAAATCAAAAACCACTATCCTACAAAGCCATTAGAAATTTCAAAGGGAACACATGATGAAATAGTTTTCTGTGTTGCCCTTCAAAATGACGTGGCAGAACAGTTCCTTTGGCCAAGATATTTAGCAGAGCAACACCTAAGGAGTGGAGATCTGCAGATTTTTGTGAATAGTTGATTGAATTCTGTGAAAATTGAGCTGCTGCAGACTCCATGCAGGCCTTGGGATAAACTAGACTTGGTATTCTTGTCTGTGATTGAATTTGCGCTGGCATAAATACGGACAGTGGTCAAGCACTATGCTTCACTGTAGTAATCCACATCATAATGTCTCCTGCACAGTAATTGATTTGGCTCCAGGCTGCCACTTGCAAAACACGGATAACAGAGCACATAGCAATCATAATACACTGTTCATTTCAATTATGAATCCAAGTTTACATCAATAATGTATTCTTGATATCCTCAAAAACGTGTTCATTGAACTCGCTGACAACAGCGAAATGCATCTACTAGGCTGTAGCTTAAAATGTATGTATGCTTATTATATCTGCTAGCTCATGTTTTGCCTCAGGTAAAATACCATTAGTTAGTATGCACTGTTTCGGTAAAAGCTGTTTTTCTAGAATGCTTTAAACATTCGTTTGCTACATTAGAATTGCATACGCACATTTAGACACAGTATCAATAAATGTACAAAAATCAGTCAATGATCCTTCATGTATCAGAAATTAGATACTGGATGTTATATGCATATTACTTTATTTACATTGATTTCAAGCAAAATGTGAAATTTTATATGCACATTTTATGTACGCATTAAATTTGAGATCCCATATTAAGACATTTTGTAATTGCAAAGTCCTGGAATTAAATCCTTCATTATGTCTCTCTCCCAGCAGAGATTTAAATAAAATTTCTATGCACTAATTTGTATGCTGGGCCACAAGTATATTCAAATCAGAGAAGTTGTATGTAGGGTATGCATCATTTAGTGAGGAAAGCATAACTTATATGAAGAGGAGAGGAAAGCAAAACTGTGACAAATATATCTCTCAGGATCTTACAAGTGACACATAATAATGATAAATATATACCAATAGTAATATTATTTATTTATTTTATTTATTTTTTTGGTGAATAGATGTTGTTGCATCTGACTTAATGATTTTGGCCTGTTGCAATGTAAATAATTTACTGTACATGATTCATTTGTAACCTGCAAGGTCACCTTCAATCTCCACTGAAGTCTCTCCTCTTAGCAAGTGCCATTTTTACTGTATTGTATTATATTTAAATTTTATTGTCTTTATTTTATTATTATTGTTATTAATATTATTTATTTTTATTTTTTTAATAAATGTGTCATATTTCATTTTATTGCTTTAATTCTTATGTATGTCTGCCCTATGCCTGTACTTTTTTCTGCACTGGAAGCACCTGTCACCAAGATAAATTTCTTGTTTGTGGGTGGAAACTAACTTGGCAATAAAGCTTTTTCTGATCCTGATTCTGATTCTGATTTTAAACCCACCAGCCATGACTACCTGGAACATTAAATTATAATTTAATGCTTTTACATTATAAAAAGTTATGAAGTAAGAGTATTCAGCTTGCGTCACACTCACAGAGATGCCTAGTGTTTAACAGTTTAAATTTATATTAAATGCAATTAGCTGAACTTTCGACTGTTTTTTAACCCATTAAGTTGGACTAATATGTACATCTTTAAATGTAATTTTAAATGTAATAATTATTACTATTGTCTTTGAAATATGGTTGACACACTTCAGTAGGGGTGCTCAATCCTGGTCCTGGACATCTACCTACCTGCAGAGTTCAGTTCCAACCCTGATCAAACACACCTGTCTGTAATTATCAAGTGCTCCATCAGATCCTAATTAGTTGGTTCAGTTGTGTTTGATCAGGGTTGGAGCTGAACTTTGCAGGAAGGTAGATCTCCAGAAACAGGATTGGGCACCCCTGCACTACAGTTAATAATAAAATAAGTGTACTTCAAAACATTACAAAAGATTCAGTGATGCTCCAGAAGGAAGCACAATCCATTAAGAGCCGGGGAGTGAAACCTTTTTGAATTTGAAGATCAGGGTAAATTTAACTTGTTTTGTCTTCTGGGAAACATACTGGGTAACTATCTTCTGTAGCTTCTGAAGGGCAGTATTAAAAAAAAAAAACCTGAGCAAGGTGCCCCTGTCAGGGGAGTCAAAAGATAATTACATCATCATTCGGGTTGCCAATTAACTTCAGAAATAGAAAATAAGGGACAATTGTGATTCTTTATATTTTATTCTTTAAGAAAATAGCTTTATACTTGTATTCTTGTAGAAAATAAATGTTTATTCTTTAAGAAAATAAGGGACAGAATAAGGGACGCTCCAATTATTTGTACTATACCATAATGTGGGCTATGTCTGCCTGCAGTTAAAAAGTTCTCAGAAATATTGCTTAACCTATTTACTGTTTGTACAATTACTCTAAAAAGAACTTTAATGTCATACAAAAATGTCATCGGCCTGAGTAAATTGTACCAATAGGCTATAGAATTGTGACTTCACATAATTGTGTAGTAATCTAGGAGGTAAAAATGCTCTGAAATTACAAATGGCATTAAATTTGAAAGCATAACAACTGAAGGTCTATGAAACATCAAAAGCATTAAACAATGGCACTTAAAGTTTTGAACTAAAATTACATTGCAACCATATAGACTAACATTTGAATGAATGAAAATGCATATTTTTCAATTAAAGAAAACTTAGAGAGTGTGGGCTGCTTCTGGTGCTTGGATTTGAGCTTCAATAATGAGATCCAAGTTTAAGAATACGCTAGAAGTTATTTTTTTAAATGTATTTTTTTCTCTCTCTATATTTAACAGCATTACTTTACAATGAAAGACGTCTTCCCTCAGGTAGACTGAATGTTTTCCTGCCTTGCTGAATGTTGGGCTCATGATCAATAAGTTGTTTGCATTCGGCCAAACTGATCAAAAATCTAAATTTAAACGCGGATGGTGAAGGGAATTGCTGTTAGAGCGAGTCCTGGAGCAGCCGGCAGAGGATTCCGCTTGGTCAAAACCTTCCCTTAAACGGCTACTTCACAAAAAAAACAATGATTTGCACAAAAAGAATGATTAATTATCAATTGAGAATTTGTTATTGATATGGTCTAGTGAAATTAGTAATATGGGCTGCGAGAAAATAATAAATAAATAGACTCGGGCTGCTATGAGTGCAGGCAGTCTACATCCATATTTCAAGTCAGTGGCATGACAACACCGGCCCTCGCAGCCAAAAAAGCAGACCGGCCCACCGGGAATCCTCCCGGTGCTCCCGATTAACCAATCCGGGCCTGGTTGGAAAGGGTTCAAATACACAAAAATGCTGAAAAACCACAAAATTTGTGGGACCTGAAGGATTTTTCTGAAGAACAGCTGGCAGTTTAACTGTTCAGGACAAACGAGGGACTCATGAACAACTATCACTAAACAAAAAAACACACGATTATTCAGGTAACAACACAATATTAAGAATCAAGTGGATGTAAACATTTTTATAAATTCAACTATTATTTTCTAGTGTGGACTATATGTAAACATTTTTACTTGAAATATCTTATTCAGGTCAGTACTAAATAAAAAAACAACATGCATTTGATCCCTCTCATTTCGGTAAAATAATTAACATTTTGCAGATTCTGCAAGGTGTATGTAAACTTTTGACTTCAACTGTATATATGTTTAAGATCTGAAGTACAATTAAGCAGAAAGGATGTTTATATATTGCTTTTATTCTACAATATAGAAACAGTAAACTAATAACTGTTTTAGATTTGCTACCATGTGAAGCTGTGCAGTAAGGTCAGGCTTGTGTACAGCTAGCTCCAGGGTTTCTCTTTTTTTCTCTCATCATGTTTCTGTGTACATACAGTGTGTGACGCTTCAGGTGTTGCTGTGTATTTGTGTGCGCGTGTGCTCCATTTATAGCCTGCTCCAGATATTTGTCCATTTTCTGATATTCCTAGCTTCAAAATAACCTCTTCCGTCGATATCCACTCTGCTCCATGCCGCATTGATCCCCAGCAGATCCAAAAGTGCCTCACCTTCAAAAATAGCTGAAAATAGCTTTGAGCTGTTGCACTCTACTGAGACACCTTCAGTCACCAGGAGAGCTTTGAGAAGTGTCTGCTTCACGAACATTGGCAGACAGGTTTTCACCAGGTTCACTTGTACATGTGTGACAGCGGCAGACAAGCTCTATGAAGCAAGTCAGACGGACAACAAAGGGAAAAATGACAAGGCCTTGGCCCCACATTGCCCTGATCACAGTCCAGTGATGGACAAGTCAGCTAAATTAGACGCTGGCCGTCACTTTCTGCTCCATTCTAACGGTCTAGAAGGGCTCTCTTTGTCCCCGGGTGTCTGTCACCTCAGCCATGTTTCAAAGGTCTGTCCATCTATCGAGGTGACAATCATTTCCAATTACTCGTCTTGAAATGGTTGATTGACGTCTGACGGGATTAGAAATGAAATATTAAATTTGCTGTTAGGCGGTAAGGGGTGAGCGTTAGCTATGTCTTGGAGGAGATGTAACATAAAATATCTGTGCAAAAGGGCTTTATGCATTTTTAAACACGACATGATGAAAGTCAGACTGCAGCTGGATACCTGTTTTGATTAATATTTCTTAAATATTTCACTGGTGTGATGTTGTTGATATTTGCTTTATTAAATGTGTCAAAGGCAGCCTATCCAAAATGGGGGGAAAAAAGAACAATGAATATGTCTTCTCTGGTGGACACTAACAAAGTATTTTACTAATTTTTCAAGTATATGTACTGTACTAAACTAAACTAAACTAAAATAAAATAAAATAAAATATAATTCCTCCTATAATATTTTATTTTCAAAATAGTGCATATATTTGTAAATAATAAATATGTAGTAATAATAGTAATAATAATAAGAAAATTTAAATATAATAATAATATATAAAATAGTAATACTTAATAAAAATAAAATAATATTAATATTAAATATATAAAAAATGAATTATTATTATTATTATTATTATTATTGTACATGTATTTTGATTGCAAATGTATTTTAAATATAAACATATTTGTTCCAAAACAGCATCATCATCATCATCATCATCATCATCATCATCATCATCATCATCATAATAATAATAATAATAATACAATTTTAAATATAATAATATATAATATAATAATACATATTCTACATAAAATAATAGGAATATTAAATCATATTAAAAAGTAGTAGTAGTAGTAGTAGTAGTAGTAGTAATAATAATAATAATAATAATAATAGTTATTATTATTATTATTATTATTATTATTATTATTATTATTATTATTATTATTATTATTAACAACTAGTAGTAGTATTCTACATTTATTTGATTGCAAATTTATA